>BTHU01000001.1:99066778-99750771 GCA_036184795.1 Tokudaia tokunoshimensis
TGGGATCCTTGTCCTTTCTTTTTCTTAAAATTTTTTTGTATATGCATGTATGAGTCCATATGCATGTTCATGAGTGTGGGTATATACACATGTGCATGTTCATGTGTATGGGTATACACATGTGCATGTTCATGTATGTGGGTATACATGAATATGTACCCAGATGTATGTTGTTCAGCCGGTAAAACTCCACACCCCAGTGACCAGCAGACCTCCCAAGAAGCCCCACATTTTAAAGTTTCTAACATCTAGGGCTGGAAAGATGGCTCAGCTATAAAGAGTGTGCCCTGCTCCTGCAGAAGACAGAGTCTCACCACCCACATCCGTGTTTCATACTTGAAACCCCAGCTCTAAGGGATCTGATGAACTCTTCTGCCCTCTGTGAACACTTACGCTCACATGCACACACCCATACACAGCACATACAAAGACATAAAATTAAAAATAAGGTAGAGAAAGTTTCCACAGCTCAGTGGTACCAGCCTGGGGAGTGATTCTTGAGGGGACACTGAAGATCTAAACCACAGGACTGATAGAAAATAAGGTGAACCGCAAGTGACAGTGATGGGAACAGGAAGAAAACATGAAGGGCGGCCTCCCCTGTGGTCTTGAATTGGGGAAAAACTTTAGAAATGAGATCCCCAAACTCACACACTAAAAAGAAGCAAAAATGAATGCATAAATTTAACATAGCTACAGAGTATTAAAGTACCTTAGACCAAGTTACAAGGCAGAGAACACATGGTTAAACCATTGCACATATGGAACTCAGTGGGAGAGTACTTGCCTAACTATGCCTAGCACAGTCATTTAAAAAGTTGAATTTTTTAAAGGTTACTTAAAAAATAAAAGTGCTTTATAGTCTATACCATAAACAAGGAAACAACTGCTTTAATATACAAAGATCTTTTTTTGTTTGGTTGGGGTTTTTTTTGTTTTTGTTTTTGTTTTTCAAGACAGGGTTTCTCTGTATAGCCCTGGCTGTCCTAGAACTCACTCTGTAAACCAGGCTGGCCCCGAACTCAGAAATCCACCTGCCTCTGCCTCCCAAGTGCTGGGATTAAAGGCATTCACCACCACTGTCTGGCCTGTTCTTCCATACTTATAAGGAATAGATAGGAACTGTTCCTGAAGAAATTTAGATTATTTATAAACAAGACTGACAGCCAAGCTAATTAAAGTAAGGGTTGACAAAGCACTCCCCACAGTGGGAAAGAAGGCGTGTGTCTCTAGTGGCAGGTGAGGCTCTGAGCTGGTACAATACCCAAACTGATAACATTCATTATGTCTGAGCTGTTACAACCCCTCCCTCAGAAAATTGCTAATGTTCATTATGTTTGACCCAACTGTTCTATTTCTGAGTCTCTGCCACCAATGTTTCAAATACATCAATGAATGTGTAAGCAGAAGAAATTGTATAATAATCTCAAACTAGCAGAAGAGTTTGAAGTACTCTAAAGGGCCCTTTTCTCCCTGAATCTGTGGAAAATAAATTGCTGGCCATTTAGAAATATATCCAAATGTATGCCTCGTCTCTTTGAGAGAAAGGCACACCTTAGTCTCAGTACAACCACTGAATTCAAGCAATTAACATGGAAACTATCCAATCCTCACACCCCTCTTAGCCCCAAGAGTCATACAGAGGACCCAGTTTACAAACAAACATTGTTTTTTAATGTCATGTTTCCTTTCTCCTCTCTTCCCCCTACTACCTGGTACCAGGGAGAGAAACCAAGGGCCTTACTCACATTAGGCAAACGCTCTATCATTGGGCTACATCTCCAACCTTTAAAAAAAAAAACTTCCCTAAATTGCCCATGCTGACCTTGAATGCTCCCTCCTCCTCACAACTGTCTTACAGGTAGTTAGGATTTCAGGCCTGCTTCACCGGACCTGGCTTTGGTCTCCTTCAGCTAGCAAGAGTTCCTTCATTTTCTCTTACTACTTAAAATCTTGGCACCCTAAAAGCCACCAGCTTACCTTTGGAAAGTTTAATTTGTGTGAGTTCTTCATGATCAGATTCAGATTGTACATCCTCCCAGGGATGCCAGACTCACATGTGCAGGCCTCAGTGATGCTAACTTTGATCAGTTCATTGAGATGGTATCTCCCCCTTCCCTCTTAGTTTATGAGCAATTTGTGGGAGGTATTTTAAAATTATGTAAACACCCTGTTTCTCATCAGAGTCTTTTGAAACAGCTTTATTGATTCACATATTTAAAGCTCGCAATTTGATGAGTTTTGACATCTGTCTACAGCTGTGAAACCATCACTACAATCGAGACAGCAAACTTAGCTGTCGTCTCCCAACATTTCCCCTTTCTTGTTATCCTTCCCTCTCATCTTCCCCCAACTCTTTCTGCCTTCAGGCATCCATTGACAGCTTTTCTATCCTTAAGGAATAGTTGATATTTTCTGGATCTTTAGACATTGAATCCAGTCTCTGTCACCCTCCTCACCCCCTGCGATGGCCTCTCTCTATCAGCCTGATAACCCTGAAGTTGCTCCATGTTGTACCTGCCATCAGCCCAACTCTTTGCTGATGCATACTGTCCTTTTATATGTAGACGTCACATTTTCTATACCTTGGTTGGGTTTAGTTAATTGATTGATTCGTTATTTTTTTACTTTGTAAAAGTCAAAATTTTATTTCTTGTAGTTCTGGAGCTTGGCAAATTCAACATCAAGGTGACTGAATGTCTGGTGAGAGTTGCTCCCTGCTTCCCCAAGGGCCATCTTGTTGCTATGTCCCGGAGCCAGGAAGCCATTGGAGCATTTTTATCCTCACTCGTTAAGTAAAAAATAGAACAATTCCAGGTTACCATCCATTCGCAGGGAAGTCAGGGAGGTAGGAACTATGGCTACGGTTTTTCTCAAACTGGGGGGAAAATTCCATTGTGTCTTCAATATTTCATCTATTCCTTTGTCCTTGAGTCTCCCCCAAGCCATGCATGTGAAGTTCTTCTGCAGTGCACTGGGGATCTTCTCCATTGTCTATCTTAAGTTTCTTGTTACACTTACGTGTTTATTTACTTATGTATTGTGAGTGTGACTGCGTGCTCCATCCCTATCCCCCATGTGCTCTAGTACATGTATGGAAGTCTAAAGACAACTTTCAGCTGACAGTCCTTGCCTTCTACTCTGAGGGTTCCAAAGATCAAATCTGAGACTTAGTCTGCCGGCAAGCCCATTAAATTATTTTTATGACTCTATTTACTTGTTTGGGGAGGGGGAAGACACACATGTGGAGGTCAGAGGATAATCACCTGGGGCTGGGAGATTGAGCTCTCGTCATCATTAGTGACAAGCACATTTATCTGCTGAGCCATCTTGCTGGCTCTACATTATGATTTTCCCCAGGCCAATGAGTACATTCTTCCCTGACTATTCCACACTCACTGTGAGCCTACATCTTCTTTGTTTTGCACTTGAGTGGTTTTTAACCCCTGCTCTCAAGTAGTTTCATGACACGCACGTGTTACTTGGTTCTCAACGTGACCCTTCCAGGGTCTGTGAGGTGTCTGTCTAGTTCTCTCTTAGCTGATGCTCTAGCCCAGCAGTTCTCAGCCTGTGGGTCACGACCTTGAGGGGGATCGAACTACCCTTTCATAGGGTCCCTAAGACCATTGGGAAACACAGAGATTTACGTTATGATTCATAACAGTAGCAATGTTACTGTATGAAGTAGCAACCAAAATGAGTTTATGGTTGGGCATCACCACAGCATGAGGAACTGTGTTAAAGGGTCGAGGCATCAGGAAGGTTGATAGCCACTGCTCTAACCTGGAATCTGGACTCAGACGATCTTCTGATTGGGAGTGTGGCTGGTCTTCCTGTGCTACTTTGAGGTGGTTGTAGAATTTGCATCATTTGTTTCCAATCTCTCACAGATCGCAGCACCCGTTGCTTGATGTCTACTGTTTTTTAAAACTGTTATCTCATCATTTTGTCTGTTTTTTGTTGTTTTTTTTTTTAACTTGCTTTGGGAGAGAAGGGAAATATTCTAGTTAATTGATCTTGGTTGGAATCATTGAACTTTCAATGAATGAATAGATTTTATGAATATGTTTATCTTTGTATAGATGTACAATTTCTCATTATGTTATTATAATCCCTTACAAGTATAATGCATTTTAATGTTCAAATTACCTTCAACTTGGTCAGGAGGCATAAGCATCATTTGTATAAAATATGTAACTTGGGCATTTCTGGGCTAAAACCTGTAGCCTGGGAGTGGAGGAAGAATAACCTGGATGGCAAGACAAGGGACATTATTGGAGAAAGGAGGGAGCAATAACTGATTCCTTTGGCTTTGACTCTCTGAGGGACCTAGCCAAAAGAGGGGGTACCCATTTGATCCTTACTAAAGCCATGAAGATGCCTGGTGGGTCTGGTGGCAAGTTGGGACATTTTTGGAAGAATGCTGTTGGCATTTGTAACAGAAAGCAAATTGGCAGTCGAAGAGGCCAGGGAAATCTAGAGGAATCCTGTTCCTTCCAGTGGTCCTGATGGTGACAGATAGCTGCCTGGTAGAAGGATGATGCTCCTTAGCACACATTAAGGAAGTACTAGAGAGTGAGAGTGTGTGTGTGTGTGTGAGTGTTCTTTATTCTACAGACATCTTCAGTTCAGTTCTTGGGACTCCCAAGCACTAAGCTAGGTACTGGCGATACAGCAAACACAAGGGGCAACAAACGTTCTCTTTTTGGAACCGGACACGTCAGCGGTGGCTGGATAAAATAAATTAACTCATGAAAAGATGTGAGCCTCCAACCCTGAATGCTCCAGGAGTCCTTTACTCTCGCTTCAGTAACAGGGGACTAGAATGATGGTGAATGACTATCCGGACTTGACTCATTTTTATATTCTGATGAGAATCAGAGAATCTCAGGGAAGGTTTGCAAAGGAGGCGGGATTTGAACTCCACTTTGAAGTAGAATTCATTAGTTAGACACAATGGGGAGGAAAGGTTTTCCATTCACAGGGAAGAGCACGTACAAGTCACAGAACTACTGCAAGACCCAGGAACTGGTTATAGTTCAATGTCCCAGGATCATAAAATAGGGATTCTAAGAAATGGGGCAGGTTAGACTCTCATAGGCCTTTGCTGTTCCGTGAGGGGTTTCAGATGGAGTTCTACAGAATATAACTGCTCAGGAATTTTCAGCTTTCAAGCCGTTCAAGAGCATTTAGTGGCAGCAGGAACTCATCAGATTTACTTGCTAGAAAAGCCACTTTGGCAGCAACCCTTGTATTTAGATGGAAGAGATGAGCAGAGGTAGGAAGATAATTCCTTCATTAACAAGCATCACCAGGCATTCTGCTACCTTTGGAGATGGGAGCAACAGGGCAGACAGGTGCCTTGCTCTCCCGACTTTCCAAAGATTCAGGAGATTCAAGGAATAAATAGGTGGTAGTGACGTCTCATTACAAATATGATGGATGCTATGGGAAGTTCAGAACGGCTTCCTAGTATGTGATTGGGAGCATCAAAGCCAGTGAAGGAACCTGAAGAGATAAAGAGAAGCCGAGGTTTTCCTGATCAGGAAGACAGGAACCCTTTAGAGAATGAAGACTGAGTGCCTGAGGCAAGGTGAGTTAGGGAGGTGATGTAAGGTCAGGACTACAGGTTACATTGAGAGGGAAGGAGGGAGGGAGCAAGGGAGGGAGAAAGGGAGGGAAGGAGGGAGGGAGGATACAGATACTAAACTTGGAGTCAAGAGCCCTCAATGCCTTTGTATATTTTAAGATGGATAGTAAGATATTATGATGATGATGGTGATGGTGTTCTTAAAGTAAAAGCATCCAGGCTGCTGTATGGAAATTGTCTCAACACACTGCAAATAGAGCAAGCATGCACACTGCTAGAGAGAGAAAAATCATGACCCTTCACCCACTTGGGAATGCAAGTAGGCACAGATTATTTTAGTAACATTCTCTTGTTTCTCATATAGTTAAATACGCATGTATTCTGGGATACAGCAGTTCTATTCTGGAGGTAGGCTAAGTCGGCTTCTTTTTACCGTAACAAACTCCTGAGATAATCTACTTAGAATGAAAAAAGGTTTCATCCCATTGCTTATGAGCTTGGGGTTCAGAGTACACTACTGTAGAGGTCGAGGCAGAGCAGAAGCACCTTGTAGCTGAGAAGGCCCCCCCCCAAAAAAGGAGCAGAGTCCTTGTCAAGGGCACACCCTCAAAAACTAGTCCCTACCCCCTAAAGACTCCACCACCTCCCAGTAATACCACGCAGGGGGTAAAGCCTTTATCACATGACCTTTTGAGGATATTTATAACCCAAAATATAGCACTAGGTATTTTTCCAAGACAAAGGAAAAAATATGCCCACTGTTGTGTTAAGTTTTCCTGGGGAGATGCAGGTGAACTTCTACTCATTCCAAATGGGGTGTCTATCACAGACCAAAGTGAAAGTGCAACCAAAGGCCAACTAACACCAAGGAATTTACTGGGTTACTTACAGCAATATGGGTGAATAGTTACGGGAATGGGGGGTAACTCCAAGGCAGCCTCGTCTCTAGAAAGCTCATTACAGTCTGGACCACTCGGGAAAGCTACGCCAGGAAGCTTACAGAATGACCACAGGCAGCTCCTTTGGTTAGAAAGTCTCTTCTCCCCGGCAACTGTCTGTTGCTGGGGACCTTGGAGAGGAGCATTGTGAATCATACACTTTAGCTTTTCCCAAACTTGTAAGTGAGGAGCTTCCTCCCGTCTCCAGAAGGCAATGTTTTCAGTTCGAGGAATTATGTTGCCCCATAATTGCCCACTGAATAATAATAATAGCCCCTCCCCCAACTAAAAACAATAACTGATGAATAGGAAGATGGGCAAACAAATTGTGGTATATTTATTCGATGAAATATTAGCAATAAAAGAAACAAATTTGGTACATGCAACAATATAAAATGAGGGGGTTGGAGAGATGGCTCAGCGGTTAAGAGCGCAGAATGTTCTTCCAGAGGTCCTGAGTTCAATTCCCAGCAACCACATAGTGACTCACAACCATCTTTAATGAGATCTAATGACCTCTTCTGGAGTGTCTAAAGACAGCAACAGTGTATTTACATATAATAAATAAATCTTTAAAACAAAACAAAACAAAAAAAATGAATCTTAGACTTGTTCAGGTAGAGACACCAGACAGAAAAGGGTATATGCTGTGTGACTCTATTTATATGACCTTTTATAATGAGTGTACTGATTTATGGTGATATTGAACCTTAAAACTAGTTTTTCGGTGCTCAGCGAGCATATGGGAGAGGACTGTAGAAAGGGACTAAGAAGAGGCACAAGGGAGTTTTCTTGACTAATAGAACTCTTTTATACTGATTGTGGTTGTGGCTACATGAATATATTTGTCATAATGCAGGAGGTTTTTCCTATAGATGGGTAAATCATATTTTGTGTAAAATATAGCACCATAGGGAAAAAGAGGGAAAAGGGGAACTGGGGACCCTGGGTTTTCAAGGTGTGTTGGGGAGTAATAGTGAGAAAAGAAAGGAAGAAAATCCTAAGAAGGTACTTCCAAAATAAAACATCCTGCCTCTCATTGAAAGAAAGGAGGAAGTGGTGCATGCCTTTAATCCCAGCACTTGGGAGGCAGAGGCAGGCAGATTTCTGAGTTCGAGGCCAGCCTGGTCTACAGAGTGAGTTCAAGGACAGCCAGGGCTACACAGAGAAACCCTGTCTTGAAAAAAACAAAAAAAAACCCAACAACAACAAAAAAGAAAGACGGGAGGAAAAGTTAAGGCTAATCTTTAGGTGTCTAGTTGGAACAGCTTAGGGACGGGTCCTGTTACTACTGACCTATCGTTTGGCTCCATTACGACATGCTTTCTCTGCTTTCCCCTTCCATCTTGATGATTTCATCAATGTAGTATCAGACTTCCTTGGGGTGTACACCCTGGCTCTTTTAGGATAGCACAGAAATGTCCATTCATGAAGCACAGAGCTGGGAACCATGTCTGCAGCCTTAGTCAGTTGCATGCAGGAAACATTGAGGACAGCATTGCATCTGTGCTGGATGTCCACAGACTCTTAGCCATTATTCCCTTGTTCTCTATTCCAGAGCAATGGTGTGTGCAATGTAATTAGTTTTTGAGGTGTAACTAACTAGACTCTGGTATGCCAGTCTCTGTGTGAGACATAGACTCCTACATGTAATCTTCTGAGCATTTATACACTGACGACATTGTTGCTTTCTCCTTTACAGTATATGTGTGTATACAGTATATGTGTGTATACATATATATTTGAAATGATATTTGGTAGATTGATTATATATAGTGGATTAGATTATCATTGATTACCATTTTGGGATGGCAAGGGATTGTATAGATACACAAATGTATACATACACACACATATACAATCTTAATCACTTATTACTTACATGATTTTGGGAAAATTAATCACACCTGTTGGCACAGGGGGTGTGTAATACTCCTACCTCAGTGGAAGGTACAAAGACAACAATTAGGGTCTAATTAATATTTGTATAAAGTACTTAGAACAGTTCGGGATAGCATGCATTAAGCCCTGAAGAAATTCTAATTAAATGAAGTAAATACATTCTTTCCAGGAAAGTATCTACATGTTTGTGTGTTCAAGTTCTTTCTATTTATCAATGTGGAAACTTTCTAAAGTTTAAGAATAAAGGTTGGGGTGATAGGTCAGTGGTATAGTGCTACTTAGCATACATTTTTGCTATACTCAGCATTGCAAAAAATTATTTATGTGTATGAGTGTTTTGCCAGTGTAAATGTATATGTATCACATACGTGCCTGGTGCCTGAGGAGGTCAGAAGACATTGGATATCATGGGACTTGAGTTATAGACAGTTGTAAACCACCATGTGGGTATTGGGAACTGAACTTGGCTTCTCTGGAAGAGCAGCCAGAACTCTTACAACTACTGAGATCTTTTTTACAGCCCCAATTGTAGTTTTGATAGAGGAAAAAGTAATCTTTACCTTCCAAAATTATAATTTGTGAATTAGTCTAATCACTTAACCTTTTTGGTAAGGCAAGGAAGAGACAGTAGAGAAGATGACCGTTGAGGTTATCCCATGAGCCGGGTAGAAACAAAGGCAAAACATTAGAGGAAAGATCCTTAGTTTGCCTTCTGTCACTGTGATGAACACCATATTGACCAGCAACTTGGGGAGGAGAGCATTTATCAGCTTAGGGTTCATAGTTCATCATATAGGAAATGAGAGCAGGGACTCAAGGCCAGAACCTAGAGGCAGGAACTAAAGCAGAGACATAGAGGAGTGTGCTGCTTACTGGCTTGCTCCCGGTGACTTGTAGCATGCTTTCTCATACAACCTGGGATAGCCTGCCCAGGGGTGGTACTACCCCTAAGGAGCTGGGCCCTTCCACATCAATTATTAATCAAGAAAATGCCTATAGAGTTGCTTATAGGCAATTCGATGGGGCATTTTCTCTATTGGAGTTCCTTTTCCCAGATGACTCCAGTTTGTATCAGAACCTAACCAGGTTTGGTCCTACTTAAATTTGAATCTCTCTCTCTCTCTCTCTCTCTCTCTCTCTCTCTCTCTCTCTCTCTCTCTGTGTGTGTGTGTGTGTGTGTGTGTGTGTGTGTGTGTATTGTAGAGCACTAGCATTCAGGAGACAGAGGCAGGCAGATTTCTAAGTTTGAGTCCAGTCTGGCCTACCTAGAGAGTTCTAGGCTAGCCAAGGCTATAGAGTAAGACCCCCATCTCAAAAAAATTAAAATGTAAAAATTACTATCATTTATTTGGTATTCTTCATTTTGCAATTTGCATTTTTTTCCAAAAAATTGTTCATAGGTTGTTCATAAAAGAACACTAAAGGAAGAAAAATGCAAAACAGAAGTTAACACGTTCGTTAGTTCCTTTCTGGGCATTCATCCATTCATTAGCTTATTTACTACAACACACATTTCTCCCAGAGCAGAACCAGACAATCACAGAGCTTGTTTCATGGGAGAGACTTGAGCAGGTTTAAGCCAGTTAAAGGACTTAGAACAGAAAAGAGCAAAAGGAAGAAGTCTGAAGATCGAGTTTTCTGAGAAAGTAAAAGAGAGTAGATTTTAAGTAGAGGAGAAATTTGCAGATTTCTAGCATTATATGCACTGCATATGTATGTACCTATGTGCATTATAATAATTGTATCTTAATGTATTATATTGCAGCATTCACCTTTAGGTATGTATCTTATTGTATTTACAATCAGGTATGTGTCTACATTGCAATTTAAGAAAATAATTGTAATAATTGTATTTTCATATATTAGATTGCTGTATCTTATTTTATCTACATGTAGATTTACATACTTTATCTACAGACATGTATCTTCCAGTGTCCACAAATATAAGCATCTTTGGGTGTTCACATGTCTTTCTGAGAATTAGTATGGTATCTGTGTTTTCATTCTTTTATTGTAACCAAGACCCCAGGTACTGCAAGTAGTTGTGTTTAATGACACCTCATAATGTTAGACTTTGTAGCTAGTTACAGTTAGTTTTTCAACCTTTTCTGTGGTTTGAGTTAATATCTTGATTGTGAAGTACTTAAAAGTGATACTCAAAATGATTATTTCTTGAGCAGAAATTCGTGCAAGTGGAATTGCTGAGTCAAGGGTGTGTAAAATTTTGAGGCACAAAATCGTATTAAAACCCCTGGTATGCATTCCTCACCTGAGACGAGGCACAAATTGAGAGGTTAAATAATCTGGCTGAAGGTCAAAAGTAATTAGATGTGGGTGAATTTAAAAATCGACGCGGGCTAGTCTAGCAGCGGCAGGGGTGGAATTTGCGGTTTGCTGGATTTTTTTTTTTTTAAAGGCGTGTTTCTGTAAGGGAGGGGCCGGGCAGAGGGGAAGGAAACTTGTGTCGCAGTAAAGAAGGAGGAGGGGATGGTCCGAGTCAATCCCGAGCCAGCCTCGGCGAAAAGGTTGCGCTCCGCTCTTGCCAGGCCCCATAGCTGCTCGTGGGGAACCTCGGAGTTCCCGGACAGCTCCGGCGAGGTCCTGGCCGCGTCAGACAGTTGCCAAGTGTCTGCCTTGTCCAGTAGGCCTAGTTGCTAGGGCCTCCATCTTGGGGCTCCGGGGCCATCGCGCCCCCGGAAGGGGTTGCGAGTGGGGCATTCACTTCCGGTCTGGGGCCTGCGGCGGCAGCGGTGGCGGCGGCGGCGGCGGCAGCGGGACGGTGTAGAAAATGGCGCTGGTGCAGCGGCTCGGGCCTGTCCCCGCGGCGCTGCGGAGGGCTTGAGGCTCGCGAGCCTCGTTCCCCGCGCCCCACGCGCTAGTGCACTTTACACACATGAGGTGAGCAGACCGGAGAGGAGGCTCGTTCGGGGCCAGGAGCCAGCCTATGGCCCTGCCGCAGGACCCCTCGGGCTGATGGGCGGCGGCGCGGGGCAGTCACCGGGGGCGCGGGCTTGGGCGGGAGTCACGGGCGGTCCGGGAAGCTTCGGTCCCGCGCGGGCTACGGCTCTGGGCTCAGCCGCCCTGGGGTGGGCGGCCCGCAGCGCTGCAGCCCGCAGCCCCGCCCCTCCCCCACCGCGCGGGCGCTCTGCCGCAGCAGCTCCGTTTTCACGCGCATCCCCTCCCCCCGTTTTTTTTTTTTGTTTGTTTGTTTTTGTTTGCTATTTCAGAGAATTGGAAGCTAAAGCTACCAAAGAAGTAGAGAGAAATCTTAGCAGGTAAGATGGGCGAGCCTTCGGTCTCCCGCCCCTTTATAATCGTGTGTTTCCACTCTGCTTCCCTCTTCCTGGGTTTACGGACCCCCACCCCCAGCTCCACCCCCCCTCACATCCCCCCACCCCCCCATCCCGTGTCATTTGCTTTCGCACTCAGGGAACCGACATTCGGGAGAAACGGCCTCAGGGAATATTGCATGGGGGGGGGGCGGGCATTGCAGGGAGACTCGTAATTACGAGTGTGTTCGTTCTTAAAAAGAAAAGCAAAAGGCAGTTCTTGTAAACTTAGTTAAAGCATTCTCACCCTTTTAGAATTTAATTAGGGGACTTGTGCATTAATTACTATTGTAAATGGTTGCAGGCATTGTGTGACTCATGATTGAGGCGGCCCTTATGGCGGGCTGTCAAACTGTTTTGGCTTCCCCGTTATTACTTTGTAGCTAAATTGTTGCCTTTATAAAAAGATACTATGCGTTCGCATTTTCCTCTCTCTGCACATTGTAGTCAGGCGGATTCTGTTGCATTGGAAACAATTTTGTCCTTGAACTTCATGAAGCATAAACTGCGTTTGTTTTCCTTTAAAACTACATTTTAGTCTGTGTTCAGTGAGTGCTCTTTTTATCAGCTGGGAAAGTAATTAAAATTTGTTCCCAGTAAGTGATTATCACTTCTGCTGGGCCTGCGTGCTATTGCGCTGGTAACTTAAACATCAAATACTACTACCTCAGAAGAGAAGTGGGTTTTTTTGGTTGGTTGGTTGTTTTTTTTGTTTTTTTTTTTTTTGTCCTCTACCCCTAAGTAATGCATTTCTGGAAAGCGTTTAGTTTTATTGAGCTGTAATTACTAAAATATCAGCGAATTGTACTATACTTGACCCATTTTCAGATCCACATTTAAAACAGACTTTTCTTTTCCTATTTGCTTTTGCATCATATTTGGACACTCAGAAACTTTGAGATTAATACAGTATAAACAACTTCATTTGTTTTAGGTCTTAATATTGCTTATGTTTGTTTATTGGAAGTTCTAGGCTTATGTTGGGGTTATTAGCACACTTGTAATTGTACAAGTATTTTTCATCATGAAGAATTGTCCCAAATTTCTGGCTCTTTGATTTTATAAATGTTAATCTGTTGGGGTGACTGCTAAAGAATCTGTTCTCTTGGCAAAGAAACAGTATTGGCTTACCCAATAAGGGGTTTTCTGGAACTCTAAATAATTATGGAATCATTTAAAGGGACCTTAAGAGCTGATATCAGTGGCTAAATGTCAGCTGGATGTTTAAATAACTTATGTTGTGAAAAGCAGGAAAGAAAGAATAACATACAGAACTGAACAAGATAGATTGAATTATTGAGATGTAATTTTAGTAATAGTGTAGATTTTTGGATCTTTTTCTCCTTTCATTTTTTTGTCAGGCAGCTGCATAGGTCTTGTTTCTGTGAGGGTATCTAGAATTTAGGTAAATGTTGTAACACAAGCATGATTTTCCACTTCATTATGATTGGGCAGAACTTGGAATCTCATCTCTTGGCCTTGTTTGAATTCCAGCCACTTAAAATGACCTTGACTCTTGGCAGGTCACTTAGTCTCTGTCTAATCTATGAAACGAAAGGCTTGGGCCATCGTAGTTACTAAGGTCTGTGAGACCCCCCCCCAACCCCCCTTGGGTTACATAAAAAGAGATCAAATGTCGTCAGTGTCCACAGAGGACATGTACAATCAGGTGGGGTAGTTCTAATATGTACTTAAATGACGGTGATACAGGGTGGTTGATGTAAGGGTCAAAAGGAGATGACATTGCATTCTCGTGCTTGAGGCACTTCATAAGGTCATTAGATATGAAAGAGGAAAATGGAGACATTTTAAGGCAGAACGTCCAGTGAGATGGGACCAGTTCTTTTTGTTTAAGGTTAAGGTGCATTGAGTAGGGAGAAAGGTGATTAGATTAGATTAGATTAGATTAGATTAGACTAGACTAGACTAGACTAGACTAGACTAGACTAGATTAGATTAGATGGACTCCTGTTTCATTTTTCCTAAGTAAGAACATATCACTCTTTACCCATTACTACCCTGCTCAGGAAGTCATGGTTGGTAGTATTCACCCCAGTAAACTCTGAGCATTTTCTGGGAACCAGTAAGGGGAAGAATGTTGGCAAACTTAGCAAATGTTTATCGCCTGCCTGGTATACCCGGCTAAAGACTTTATATACCTCCTTACTCGTGATTGTCTGGGTGAATTAGGTGTTCTTAGTTCTTCTGCTTTGCATATAAGAGGTTTGAGGTATATGCTGAGATTAACTACAGGAGGTCCTACCATTAGTAATTTCAGGAGCCATCAACCGCCATGCTGTGTTTAAACTCTTTACTGAAGGTAAGGTGCTGCACTTTGAAAAACTGCAAAATTTCTTTTAGAAAATAGAATCTACAACTGCTTGCAGTATGTTTATCTTGGAGTTTCTCACCATGGACACATTTTAGACCAGCTAATTATTTGAGGACTGTCTTGTAGTTGAGGATGTCCACTAGTGACCAGGGGTACCCTCTACTCAGCATTTGTAACGACTGGAATGTTTTCAGTTTCTGACAGAGGTCCATGGAATGGAAGGCAGGGATGGGAGATGCCATTGTCAGAGATCTTGGTTTGGGGTTTGAGCATGAGAAGTCCTAAATATGTAAATGATTAATTCATTAAGCATCTTTTTATATCATGGAAGCCCAGCAAACCCTAGTATGTGTGTCTCTAGCTTAGAAGATCTGTTCTGTGTGGGCGAGAGTTGAGTTGGCATTCTTCTTTCCTGTGATAAGTAGCAAATCCTTACCAAGACAGTGCCAGGTGTCAAGAAAAATGTCACTAGGGATAAATTTAGCTATCTTTTATAATTAATTGTTGGCCTTTAGAATTGTCTCATTCTGTCAGTACCGTGAATGTTCAAAAGAGGGAGCTGTAATGTCTAGATGAGGGTGACTACCATTGGAGTGGAACTAAGGAAGAAAGGACTCAACTCTAGTAAGGACACAGGAATTTTGTGTAGCAGAAATAGCAAGCAGTTAATCAGACAGTCTTAAGACATGGGCTGTGGAGGTCTTTTACTATAAGGCTGAAAACTTTTATACATGATCTTTAGATGGTCTAAGGAGCCACTGTCTACCTTCGGTAGGATATCAATGTGATAGGAAACTCTTTAAGGCTGGAAATTATGACCTAGTATAATTGTTGGCAGTAGTTCTCTAGGTGAAAGCTGATGAGGATTTGCATGAAAGTGGTGGTAGAGAAAAGTAAGTATGAGTGGATCCTGTCAAAGCAGGTTAGTTGTGAGAGGAGTTCACATAGCTAGGATACTCCATTTAGGATAAAGGAGAGATTGATCCAGCCTCAGAGTAAAATAGAAGTTTATATGAGGAGAAACAATATTACTAGTAAAAATTACCAGTTTAGAGGGGAAACAGAAACCTTCCATTAACTACAGCAATTGAGTTGATGCAAAACAATTTATTTATTTATTTATTTATTTATTTATTTTCCGGTTTTTCGAGACTGGGCTTCCTAGCTATCTTGGAACTCACTCTGTAGACCAGGCTGGCCTCAAACTCAGAAATCCACCTGCCTCTGCCTCCCAAGTGCTGGGATTAAAGGCATGTGCCACCACTGCCTGGCAATGCAAAACAATTTTTAAAAAATAAAATTTTGTGTATATGGGTGTTTTGCCTGCATGGATATCTGCACACATTGGGGTGTCCCTAGTACTCATTGGAGCCAGAAGAGGGCATCAGATCCTCTGGAAGTGATGTTACTGGTTGTTTAAACTGCCATGTGGATACTGGGATTTGGACTGCAGCCAGTGCTCTTAACTGCGGAGCCATCTCTCCAGTCCCCAACTGTTGTAATTTTTGAAAGTATTTTTGGAGGCTAAAGTTATAGAATTACTGAATATTCAGAGGTGGACCTTAAGGTAGCTATCAACTGGTATCATTTTTTTAAGTGAGAAAATTCTGATTGAGAGACAGTCTTAAAATGAGAGAGCTGGGATTCCAACAGGCCTTCTCCAATTCTAGTGTTTTCACTACCCGTTAGATAAGATATAACATGTTTCTGCTTTCTTTCCAAAAACAATGATGTCAGTTATTTCATGTGCATTCTAGTGATTCCTATAATTTAGGTGTATCGTATAAGTAGAAGTTAACATAATTTGTGATACTGATCCCAGCTCCCGAACCAACCATTAAATGCCACTGTACACCAAATATTAAAGGTGCTCTAAACCATATAGCATCTACTGTGGGAAACTTTTGTTTGAGCCATGGATGTCTGGAACAGAGGCAGTGTCACAGGAAATCCAGGACAACAGGAGTGGCCAGGATGTACGTCTCTAGATAAGGTTGTCTGTTCATGCCATCATCCTAATTTTGTTAGGTTTTTCTGTTGCTTCCTCTGATGTGACTTGTAGGCCAGGCTTCTTTCTAGCTTAATTTAGAGATTATGTAGCAAATTAGTTGCTAGAATAAATGAATGTAGACTGTGAACTTAACTTAAAACTGAGATTACTCTGGAAATTTTGAAAAAAACATCATAAACATAGTTTATAATGTTTTGAATTTTGGCATATCAAATATATCTGAAAGTATAATTTAAAAGACAATGTCTTTTATGGTTTCATTTTATAAAAACCCCGGGAATATTGCCCATGATTGGAAATACTAAAACTGGGTATGTTACATATATTCCATTCAGTCTGAACTAATCTCACTTCAAGAAAAGTCCGCCTTCTATTTTTCACTGGAGGGCTAGAGAGATGAGTAGGCAGTTAAGAGCTCTTGTTGCTCTTGCAGAGGACACAAGTTCCATTCAAGTTCACTTCTTTTTTTTTTTTTTTGGTTTTTCAAGACAGGGTTTCTCTGTGTAGCCCTGGCTGTCCTGGAACTCACTCTGTAGACCAGGCTGGCCTTGAACTCAGAAATCCGCCTGCCTCTGCCTCCCAAGTGCTGGGATTAAAGGCGCATGCTGCCCCTACACCGCCCGTCAAGTTCAGTTCTTAGCACCCACATTGGCTGGCTCCCAACCACCTGTGGCTCCAGTCCAGGGGATCTGACATCCTCTTCTGGTCTCCATGGGTGCCTGCACTCACACATGCATAACAGACATAATTAAAAATAACGTAAATCTTAGCAAAAAAGTCATTTCTAATCTTAAGCAAAGCACCAAAATTAGTGTCGCTCTGCTTCTCAAGATTATTTTACCATGTTTGTTTTATCATTTACACCCCAGACCCCAAATTCAGAAGTATGTTCATACAGTAAATAGCCTCTTGTGCCTAACAGTCAGTGACCAAACATGGAATGTTTAGCTTTACCCTAAGCTTTGATCGGTATTTACTTATTTTCAGTTGTCCTGGTGGGTTTTCTTTCCACTGTTCCTTAATCCCAGGCTGCATTAGCTGTCTTGTCTCTGAAGCTTCCCTGCTACCTCTTTGATGACAGTGTAATTTTTTGGCCAGTTGTTTTGCAGAATTCAATTTGGGTTTGTCTGGTTACCTCTGAATAACCAGATTGAGGTTAAATCTTTGTGGCTGAGGTGTCCCACCAATACTGATGTGTGTGTTCTGAGCAAATCCCTGCAGGTGATCTCCTTGCTCTGGATTCCAGAGAAAGTCAGTTCTCTGAAGGATAATTCAGCACTTGCACCTTGATGCTGGCCTAGTTAGTATTTCCTTCATATAGGAAATGCTGCCTAGTTTAAACTGAATCTTAAAGTGTTAAATTTACAAGCATTGCAGGTCTACTTTAAATTTAAAGGTCATGATTGCTACCTTTTAAAGAGTTATTTTGAAGATAGCTTTCTTATTGGTGGACATAAAAGTTGTTTTCAACTTTGATTAGTGATGCTCAAATAAACTTGGTAAGAAATGAAACATTAGTTATATTTGCAATGAGTAGTCTGGCTTTGTTTGCTTGTTTTGCTTTTGAGACATTCTTACCAGGAAGCTCAGCTTGACCTGAAATTTGGGATTCTCCTGCCTTAAAGTTCCCGGTTCAGAGATTATGGATCTGCGCCATCATGCCTGGTGTTTAAGCTAGTTTGGCCTCATGGCCCTAGAGAAGGCAGTTATGCTAAGCATACAAGGAACCACGGGTGAAAAGAAGTACTTTGAAAAATTGAATATGTGTTTGAGCAAAACAAAGCAAAAAAACAAAAAACCCAGAACTTAACAGGATATGGTATTTATCAGACTTTCAAAGATTTGGTGTGCGTTAGAGTGGCTGTCAGAAGAGTTAAACTGAGATTGAAGAGACTAAAATGTAACTGAGGCAGGCTTTCTTTTAGTCTTAAAAGAAGGTCCACGAACATAAATATAGTTAACAGTCCTATTTAAGACGTCTTACTTTAAGCATCTTTGCATCCTCTGTTGAGTTGGCTAGGCAGCAGAAATCCTAGCATTTCCTTTCTTGTAACCAAGGAGAAGCATTTGCATTTTCGGCAGTAAGGCTGTAGTGTTAGGTCACAATGACTCAGCTTCCCATTTTAAAGGAATGTTCAAAACGAATTGAAACCTAGTTGAAGAATTTTATACTTTGAACCTTTAAAAGATACTTTCTGAAAACAGTAATTGATTGGATTTTGTATAATAACAAACGAGGGAGCCAGCTCACTTGTTTTGCTGCTCTTCCTAGTGAATTGTAGTCTAATAGCATTTATTGGGTAGTATGCTGCAGTGATGCTGGATGTTTTTTATATTGATGACGTCTGTGTTTTGTTGACTTTAGCCCCTTCTTTCTCCTGTGTCTCTGTTTCCCAAGAAACACATTTGTGAGCTAGCAGAAGGAAAACTGGTGCTGCCTGGTGCCTAAACATACACTGATCTTAGGAGCATCTAGCGTGCCTGGTGTTAACTGCGGCAAAGGGTGCAAGAGAAAGGCATTGCTGAATGCTCAAGCAGGTGTGAGGCACGTACATGCCACTTAGAGGGAATGTGGCAGATTGCTTGCTTATGCGGCTCCTTTGGGTCCCATCTCCTGTGGGGTGCACCTGTATCTCAATTCTTCTGAGGTAGAGGCAATGGGGACCCAAATTCAAGGTTATCTTTAGCTACGTACAGGTTCAAGGCCACCTGCTTAATGAGAACTTGTCACAAACAAAGTATAAAAATGGAAAGGGACCTGAGAATATTCCTTGCATTCCTGTAGGTTAGCATGTTAGGCCACAGTTGCAAGGTAACTACTGGAAACTTGTGGTTCCTCAGTGGCTATGAAACCAGAGCTTAAACTATTTAGTACTGTCCTGCTTTTGATCTATCCTCAAATTCCTCAGAAGGTCCTCCCCCATCACGGAGTCCCTACTGACTGGTCTTGAACTCACTGTCCCTGCCTGAGTGTTGAGGCTATGGGCACAGACAGACTCAGCTTTTTGGTGGTGTCTCGATTAAGATCAAATCTCCATGCATGTGAAGTGTGTGGCCTGTACATTCCTCACCTCTGTGATTTCAGAGCTTACGAGTTTACTCTCATACTCCAAACACCAAATATTTAGCAGTCACTCCTCATTTAGCCTGCCTTCCAGCTCCTGCCCTTCACTGGTGATTTTCTCTTCTGGGCATTTCTTAACTATGGAATTCTTTAGTGTTTGTGTTTACTGTATTTTCAAGCTTTACTTGTATTGATTCATTGTCAGCACTTCATTCCTTTTAATGGGTGAAAGATACCATCCCACTGCGCAGATTTGCCCTCTTGTGTTTGTATAAATATGTGATTTGTTTGTTTGTTTGTCTGTATTGCCAGGAATTGAACCCAGGGCATCAAATGCCAAGTGTGTGCTGCACTACTAAGCCACACCTCAGCACTGTGCTCCTTTTATTTATCTCTGAATCATTTAGTAGGCATTTAAGTTGTTTTCACTGAAGGATTGCATAATGCTGCCACTCATTTGTGTACTAGTATTTATATGGATGTGTTTTATTACTTCTGTTAAATATCTCCCTAGTAATGAAATTGCCAGTTCTTTTTGAGGAGCTGCCAGGCTGTGTACAATGCAGTGACACCATTCTCCACTTCACCAGCAGATGCTCTTCTTTACACACATCCTTGCTGACACTTGTCCTTTTTAATTGGGAGGCAAGGCATCTTTGTGGACAAAGACATGTCATTGTGGTTTTGATTTGCATTTCTCTAATGGCTAATGAAACTGAACATCTTTTCATGGCCTTTATTGACTGATTTGGAAAAATGTCTATTTATAGTCTTTTGTGTGTTTTTAAATTCCAGCTTTGAGTTTTGTTTGTATATCTTTTTGAGACAGGGTCTCACTGCCACTCAGGCTTGCCTAAAACTTGCTGTGTAGACCAGGCTGGCCTAGAACAAACAGAAAATCACCTACTCTGCCTCCTCAACTGCTAAAGGTTTTCACCCCCTTGCCTGGCTTGTTTTTAAATTTTTAAGTGGATTGGTTTTTGTTTTTTTGAAACAAGATTTCATGTAGTGCCGGCTAACCACAAACTTGATAGCTAGCTGAGGATCGACTTGGAACTTCATGGTCCTTTTGCTGCTTCTCTCCACTTGCTGGGTGTACATGCGCATCACCACATCATCTGAGGGGTGGGGGTTTGGGGGTTATTTTGTATCGTTGAGTTGAGAGTTCTTAATGTAGATTAGAAATAAGTCCTTTATTTTATGTATGATTTGCAAGTATTTTCTCTCATCCTTTCTGCGCTTTTCATCTTCTTGTTGGTCCCTTGAAGCACAGATAGTTTACCTATGATAGTTCTGTTGCTTGTGCTTTTGATATTAGTTCCAAGGTTGGAAAAATTTCCTCTTTCCTCCAAGATTGCAAAGATTCCTTTGTTTTCTAACAGTTTTATGGATTTTACATTTAGGTCTGTTATTTTTTGTATATGATTTGAGGGCACCAATCTCATTCTTACAACTTTTCAGTTGTTTGGCCCCATTTGTTGAAAAGATGGTTTCTCTGGTATCCTTGCAGGTTAGTTGCTCATTATGCAGGGCATAACCTCTGTCATTTGGTCTGTTGGCCATCCTGTCTTCATTGCTGTAACTTTGTAGTTAGTCTTGACATCATTTCCAGGGTTTTCAGGACTGTGTTGGTCCCCTGGTGTTTCTATGTGAATTTTATCATCAGTTTGTCTGTTTTAATGAAAAAGTTGAGCTTTGGATAAGAACAGTTTGTAATCAGCTTAGATAATATCTTAATGATATTATTCTTTATTTTTATATCTTTCTTCATACTTTCTAGTTATTTAGGCCTTTAATTTTTTTCAAAGATGTACTGTGTTTTAAGTATATAATTTGTACTTCTTTTTTAAAATTCATTTCTGAATATTTTGTGGTTTTGATGTTATTAGAATTGGAATTGTCTACTTCATTAGTTGGTAAGAGGGATAGAAACCAGGAGCTTAACTTAAGCATGGACTCCATCCCAGCTATACCACAGTCCCTGATGTCAGTGAATACAGATCGATTTACATCTTCCTTTCTGATTTTGCTGTGTTTGCCCTGTTGACTGAGCTCTCCTTCCGTTTCACTTAAGATTTATTATGGTTGTAATTTATTTAATTTTGTCTGTACTTGGCTGTTTTGTCTCTATGTATGTCTGTCTGTGAAGCCAGAAGAAGGTGTTAGATCTCCTGGAACTGAAGTTAGAGGTGGTTGTGAGCTTCCATCAAACATGAGTCCTCTAAAAGAGCAGCTGGTTCTCTTGAGCACTGTGCCATATCTTTAGCCTCTGTTGTTTTTGATTGTTTCATATAGTTTTGAAAAAGGATGTTAAGATTGGTTATGTTAATCATTTGTTACCACTGATGTAAACTGTGGGCTTTTCTGTAACTACCCTATGTCCGTTTAATGAAGTTTTCTTCTACATCCAGTCTGATTGCTTTTCTTTCTTTCTCTCTTTTTTTAAAAAAATATTACTTATTTAATATATATGAGTACACTGTAGCTGTCTTCAGACATACCAGAAGAGGGCATCGAATCTCATTACAGATGGTCGTGAGCTAGCATGTACTTGCTGGGAATTGAACTCAGGTCCCCTGGAAGAGCAGTCGGTGCTCATAACCACTGAGCCATCTCTTCAGCCCTGATTGCTTTTCTTGGTGATAGTGTTTTGAATTTTTATGACTGCTGCTCTTGTATACTGATGCCATCAGTAACTGTCTTCATTCTTTTAATATTGTAGTACATTGATCGTTGTATGTTAAATCAGTCTTGCCTTTTTCAGATGAATCCTCTGATATGTTGGACTTTTTTTGTCCGTCTGTCTTTTCTTTTTTTTTTCTTTTTCTAAGACAGGATTTCTCTGTGTAGTCCTGACTGTCCTGGAACTTGCTCTGCAGACTAAGCCTTCCAAGAGACCAGAGTGCTGGGGATTAGATGTGTGTGCCACCACACCCAGTGTGTTTGTATTTCTAATGGCTATATTCTTCCTGTAATAGTGTTGTGTGTTTTTGGTATGTGGTATTTGACTTGGAATCTGGGGGTGTTAGATGTTGCTTTGGGGTGTATCAGATACTGTATTTTGCTTTAAGAGTTGTTTTTTGTATTCAGTAACATTTTCTCTATATTCCTGCTCAGCCTTCTTTCTATCCTACCTGTCACTCAGTGTCTTACAGTGAGTTTCATGTAGCTAATGATTAGTGTACACTTACTCTGTGCCTCCAGTTAGTCCTTTATCTGTTTTACCTAGTCTAATCTTCACAACAGCTTTTTCAGGGATGTGCAGTTGGACTTCATTAGTTGCAGGATCGAGGCTTATGAGATGTTAAATCTGTTTGTAAGGCCACACAAGCTGCTGCTGGATCTGAAGTTTAAGTTCTCTTTTTCTCAACATGGGCCCCCAAACTCTGCACTACAAGCTGTGCTTAGGAAGGGCTCCTTTGATCTGGTCTTTGAAGAAATAGTGTGTGGGTGGGAAAAGTGAAAGGAGTACAGTTGCAGCATCTGAGTAAAGGAAGGAAGCAGGGATTGTTGTCTAATTAAGACCCTCTGCCAGGGAGTACAGTTCAAGAAGAACTGGTTTTTTTTGTTGTTGTTGCTTTTTTTTCCCCTGCACCAGTAATTAGTTCTTTCTGGAACAGTGAGATTAACATCTAAAATAATTAGACCATGTATATTGTTTAATTGGAGGTCAAGGGTGAGGTCTGTATTGGTTGGAAAGAAATGTGAAGGAAGAAGTAATTGAGCTAAGCTTCAGAAAGGGAGTGGCTGAGAGATTTAGGTAGGCAGCTCTGGTTCTGAGTGAGCTTTAGGACAGACAGCCTTGTACCTGGCAAGCCATGCAAGAGTGTCTTTTCACAGTGATGGGGAATGATATTACTGCTATATTTCAGGGTTGTAGGTCCAGAATAAATATTTCTAACACTGTCCACTGTAGAGCGCTGCTTTCCTGATGGTGGGATATCTGTTTTAACTAACTTCCTCAGCCTGAACTTTCATTATTTTCTCCCCTTTTTATATGCATAATATTGTTACAACTTGAAAACAAGATGCTCTTCTACCCCTAAAACCTTGTATGTCTGTATTCTAAATTCAAAGGCATTTTCTTAGTAATTACAGTGCCATTCTCATAATTGGGGAAACAACACTGACATTCATGATTGCTAATGCAAAGATTTTACTAAAATTTTCTGTGTTGTCTCAGCTGTTTGTCACAGCAAGGCAAAAAGAACAGTTTTTTTCCTGGTCGAAGTCAATGCAAGGTCACAGGTTGTGTTTGGTTGAGCTGCCTGTACTCTGGAATTGGTTGACAGTCTTTGTATTGCGGTTTTCTGGTGTAAAGAGTGAAGGCTGTTTTGTAGGTTGCCTCTCTGTTTCTCTCTTTAGGTCCAGAGCTGTGTTTGGGGCAGGAGCAGCCTAGGACTGAAGCGCTTTTCTTTGTGGTGAAGTGCATGAAGTTACTTTGTCTGTCTTGATGTTAACCAAGTGATCTTCATCCTTCTCCCTCTGTTTTTCTTTCTTACTGGTCCCCTTTCAGCTTTAATATAGGCCCTTCTCCTTTTGTATCATTTTACATTAAAGTTCTCTATGCTGATTGGATCTGTTGTGATTGAAAATAACCTCCATTACATTCCCTTGTTCATAATGATTTTCACTGCTAACTTTATTCATTTTCTCCATATTAGTTTTCTTTGTTTCAAAAAGAAATCACAAATTTCATTCTGTTCTGTTCTGTTCATTTTATTGCAGGAGTTAATTTTACCAATTTTTGTTGTAATTGGGTTTCTGTCCTGCTGTCTGCTGATACTAGTTAGGTTATCAGTGACTTACTATGTAGTACTGACTAACTTATTGATTAACACAGAAATCAAGACTGAGGAAACAGTAAACCAATAGGAAGTGCAATGGGTGAGATATGTGAAGAGGAAGGAGGGCAGATGATCTTCTGACAGATTCAATGTGGATTTTATAACCAGTTTGAACATGCAGTTGATTGTGTGTGAGGGTAACCTGCCACCGATAGGCTACTTCGGCCATCAGAAAAGTTGCCTCCCCTTCCCTTTCCTTTTTCCTTTTTCCTTTTTCCTTTCCTTTCCTTTCCCAACTTGAACCATCTGTCTTTAAAGCTTGGGCCTTAAAGTCTAGGTAGTGTCCGTATCTTCATGCAGTCAGCTGTCCCACTGAGTTAGCTGTCTTGCAATTTCTCTTTGCTTTTCCTTCGTGTTGTAGTTTGGACCTTACACATTCACTGGGATTACCTACTTCTCACTGTACAATCGATGTGCTTCCTATGTTTACCCAACACTTTTGTACACTTTCCTTCTGTATCCCTCCTGTTAATCTGTCAGGTTAACCAGTCTTTATGCTCCCTGGGGTCCATGTCACTCGGGGCTCTCTTGACAGGAAAAGCTCCATTTTTGTCCGCAGAAATTCTGCCTCTTCCTAGTTCACTAGGAGGACCTACAGAACTCAACGTGTAGCTGTGTGGAATGCTTGTGATTTTGTGCAGTGGTTAATTAAAAGAGGAAAACATCTGGAGCATGACAAGGAAAAGTGGGGAAATTCTCAAACATGGTAGACAGACTTAGCTGGTAACGGCTTTTATTAGGGGCAAGGAAACAGAGACAGGGTGGGGGAGGGAATGTGGGGGGGGGAGAGAGAGAGCACGCAAATACACAAAAAGACTCCACAAAGCAAAAAAAAAAAAGACTTTGGAAGCTGAAGCCCAGCCTCTCCTTGAGGGTTGGGGAGTTTTAGAAGTTTGAAGGGTCTTCCTCCTCTAGGGTTGGTCAGTTTGAAGAACAGAATGGCTGATTGGCCCCCCAGCTGTGATGTAAACATCCTGTTGGGCCTTGAACTTGTTGAGGCAGTCCATCAGCAGGGGACACTAGTGGAGGGAGAAAAATCCCACAAGGCCCTTTTTTTATTTAAAAACTGCCAGGCTTTTGTCTCAGGTCAGAAGGGCAAGGAAGAAGCCAGCCATCTTTGAAGTTCATCATCTTCATTACCTAGTCATGGATGGTCCCTCTCTCTGTCCTGCATATATCAGGGAGTATGTCCAACTCCATGTCCTTCAGAATGAAAGGAAATTGAAAGATAAACAAAGGAAAAAGATAAATAGGGTAAATACCAGAAGAAACTAGGTGTCAGCTTCCACAACCACACCCCGTGCAGCTACAGAAGATGTGCAGAATCTTCCCTGCATCAAAGGGAAACATGCTTAAGAGATTTGCCAGAAGCAGGGTTTGTTAGAAATTTGTTATCCTTGAACTAGAGAGATGGCTCAGCAGTAAAGAGCACTTGTTGCTGTTGTGGAGGACTTAAGTTTGATTCCTGGCACCTATGTGTAGTGGCTCACAATCGCACATAATTCAAGTTCCAGAGGATCTGAAGCCCTCTTCTGACTTCTTGGGCATTGGCCACACACATGTTGTACAGACATGCAAGCAAAACATTCATATACATAAATATAAATATTTTTTTAAAAAGAAAATTATTGTCCAAGGTTTCTGTTGGATTCTGGTCCAGTATCATACTTTGAGAAAAGGTGTTAAGTACGTTGAATTGTGGTGCTTATGCAGTTGAGGTGCCGGGTACTTATTCTCACCAGTTAGGGAATGATACAGGCCAAGGATCATCCTGTAGTTGACACCTGCTGTGCTGATTTTGTTAATCTCTTTCAGCACACCATGAAGGCCTATTCCCATCCACATGTCTGGCATGCCTTGGCTAGGGTTTAATGTTTTCATGTAGATTGTCCTGCTGCTACTATTTTTGAGTATCTATGTATCATTCCCTTTCCAGAGGGTTAGAGTTAATGATTGACCTAAGAGTAACGTTTGCGCATTCTTGATGAATAGATGTTTGCAGATCTTAACCCTTAGTCCATATTCCTAATAGCAGTGAACAATAATTCCCTTGGAAAGGGATATTAGAAGAACTGACCCTCAACCCTAGAAAGTGTAAGAGTGGGAGGTGCCTCCAGCTCTGAGGTGTGCACTGCTGGCTGGGGAGGAGCCCTGGGCCTCTAGCACTCTGGGTTCCATTCATATCACTAATCTTCTGCCCATCCTGTTACCTTTAGCCAGAGGTATGGAGACTTGGAGTTTTTAGGTTTTTACTGTGGAAAGATTGAAGAGTAGATGAAAATAGAACACGGTGAGTAGTCTGCAGTTCCCCTTTTCCATTTTCAAAAGTTGGCCACCATTTTGTCAATTTTGTTGCTGTCAGTTTTCCTTTTGTCTGTGTGGTGCTGTGGTAGGTATGGAAAAGTGAAATCGGATCTAGTATTGGAATTTTTTTGTATTAAATTAATGTATGTTTTCCATAACACCTCAAATTAGAAATATTGTTACTATTCTGTCTCTTAAAGATAGGGTCTTCTTGTAGCTCAGGCTAAGCTCAGACTGGTGTCATAGCTTATGATGGCCTTGCACTCCTCGTCCTCCTGCTCTCACCTTTGAAGTGCTAGAATCACAGATGTCAGCCACCATACTGGGACATGTCTAATGCCCTTCTTAAAATGTTTCTCCAGATACTGTCCAGCTGTTAGCTTTCCCTGATGTTTCCATTTCAGGTCCAGGAGGTTATTTTTACGTGTCTTTCTCTATGCTTAAAATAATACAGACGTAATGCTGGCACACAACTTAAATAAATGTTTTGGGTTTTGTTTTGTTTTTGGCTAGGCTGTTGTGGCATAAGCCTTTAATCCCAGCACTAAGAGACAGAAAAGCAGGTGGATCTCTGAGTTTGAGGCTGGTCTGGTCTACAGGACAGGCTGGGAATCGTACTGTTTTTGAGTGTACAACTTGTGTTTTTTCCTTTACTGTGTTAGGGACATTCCTGCCAGTAAGTAGATCAGCTCCTTTTCATTATGCTTTGTATGCAGCGGCCATTCTTTATTAATGGGTCGTCCAGTGTGTGCATTCAGCTCCCTTGAGAGAGACTTGCAGTGAATTTTCATATACATATGCCCTATGGTTTAGTGCTTTACTGCTGTAAGTTATATCCTCAAGGATGGTGTGGCAGTGTCTTAGCCA
Organism: Tokudaia tokunoshimensis; assembly: GCA_036184795.1. Taxonomy (NCBI): domain Eukaryota; kingdom Metazoa; phylum Chordata; class Mammalia; order Rodentia; family Muridae; genus Tokudaia; species Tokudaia tokunoshimensis. The sequence goes on from BTHU01000001.1 coordinate 99,093,963, forward strand.
GGGTGTCTATTCCTGCACAAATACAACGACCAAGTAGCAAGTTGGGGAGGAAAGGGTTTATTCAGCTTATACTTCCACACTGCTGTTTGGTATCTTGACACAAGTAGGGTAGACAGTATTTTTGGGTGCCACTAAGGACCATTGTATTAAATCATCACTCCTTATCTCAGCCTTGGGAAATACTGTGAAGTAAACATGCTCCCTCATGGTAGAGGAGCTTACTATGTGGCATAGACTAGTGTCAAACTTGTGATTTTTTTGCCTATGCATGCTGGTATTTGCCATGCCTAGCTGTGTCTCAGTTCTAGCATGGTGACAGGGAGGCTGAAGAAAGCCAAGGAATTAGAGCTTTTACATTTTCCCTGTCTTAAGAGGGATGGAGGAATGGGTTCAGAAGATGTGGTATATTTACACAATGGAATATTACTCTGCAATTAAAAACAATGAATTCACGAAATTCTTAGGCAAATGGTCAGAACTTGAAAATATCATCCTTAGTGAGGTAACCCAATCACAAAAGAACACACATGGTATGCAGTCACTGATAAGGGGATATTAACCCAGAATTTCGGAATACCCAAGATACAATTCCACATATCAATAGATTTCCAAGAAGATGGAAGGAGAGACCCCTGTTCCTGGAAAGACTGGATGTAGGGGAATACCAGGACAGAGAAGAGAGAGGGGGTTGAATGGGGAACAGGGGGAAGGAAGAGGGCTTATGGGACTTTCGGGGAGGTAGGAAACGGGAAAGGGGAAATCATTTGGAATGTAAATAAAAAAATATAGAAAAAAAAAAAGACGGTCATGCCTTTATTGCCACTCTGCAAAACACTATGGGCATCTTGACCTCGGACTGCTGACATGGTCCTTACACAGATTATAAGACTATAATCATAATGCATTTGGCATGAATTTGTTATTTCAATTGTGCACAATGCCACTCATTTGTATTTTCTTAGTCTGTTTAATATTCCTCAATTTTTTTCCATCAGAAGAGCCAGGTTTAGGTTCTCTGAAGTACTTTATAGCTTCTTCCAGTTTCCTACATACTTGCCTATCTTTCTGGTTTTAGCTTGTTTCATCCTCACTGCTCTTCAGCCTTAACAAATGGTTATGCTCCTCATTGACCTTCCTTTTGTGGCTCTCTGTTATTTGTAGTGTGTCCTCCAGAAAGCTTATTCAGGGCAGAGTTACATATTATTTTAATGCATGATGGTTTTCTTCAATATGTAGAACAGTTATTCACTGGTATCATGAAACTTAGACTCTAGGCTAATGTGGGAACCCAGAGTTTCCTCCACATCTTCATAGAGTTCTTTTCTCAGTGCACTGCTTGAATGACAGGACTAATCCAGAGCACCATGGGAATGGACAGGCCTCACTTGAGTGATGGATGAATGGAGAACCAGTAGTCTCTGATAAGGAGAGCTGTGCACTCAGGGAAGAGGCCTGTAAGCCTCCTTTGGAAGTTTTAGTTTCCTTAGAGAGCGTTTTGGTTTTAATTTGGTTTTTAAAGTAAATGCTTCCTGTAACCACGTAGGCAGGAAGAGCTCAGGGATTAGAGTGGATCTGACTTTTCTATCCCTTCACCCCCCTCATTTCTTTCTGTTCTGCTTGAGGGGTGGCAGGTAAATCTACCTAAGACTTGTATGTTTATTATCAGATATAACTCTTTTTGTTGTAGTTCACTAATTAGTTTTAAATACTTGTTGCTTTGGAGGTGGAGGGAGAAAAAGGAAGTAGTTTACCTAATCCTGACAAGAAGTTCTTTCTGTTGGCAACTTTGAGATTCCAAAAATTTAATTAAACTTATAGCATACATTATAGGTTATAACATTCCAAAGAAAGAATAGCTTGAGATTATTATAATTCTGAAGTACATATTTCCTATTTATGAGTAATTTGTACTAAAAAAATATCTATGGCTGGGTATGTAGTTCAGTGATGAATTTCTTGCAGAGTTCTGGGTTTGATCCAGTGTTATAAACTGTGTGTACATGCACAAATGAGTTGGGGTTGGGAGCACAGAAGTATCGCAGTCCATCAACATTTGGTGCTGTATGATAATTGGGGCCCTCAGCAAGGTAACGACAACTTACCCAGTATTTTAGAATTGGAAGGAACCTGCAGCTTTTCAGTGTAAAACTATTAAGTTTTTCATTGCCTTATGTGATATGACATAAGATGAAAGCTCTCGTACCTGCAAAGAGAAGCTCTGTTAATTAAAAGTCACTTGTACTACCTGATAGCTGTGTGACTAGGTTGCAAGTTGTGTTGAATAAAGACAGAGTCGCTCTTTCTTATAAGTGAAAATGAATCTGTATGCAACTTTTTTTATTTGTAAATCCATTTTGGGAAAGTTAATTGCAACTGTGTGGTTCAGGGATTTAGTGCAAGAAGAAGAACAGTTGATGGAAGAAAAGAAAAAGAAAAAAGACGACAAGAAAAAGAAGGAAGCTGCTCAAAAGAAGGTAGTATATGATAAACTTTGTTAAGCAGTTTGAACATAGAATACAAGGAAATTACTCATGACTTTGTTAAAGCATCTGATTAAGTTTGTTAAACTTCATTGAAGATTCATTTTAATATTTAATGTCTTTGAATGTGCATATATGTTTGCTAAATATGTAATTCAATGCATAATCTTGCCCCTACTGAGTTTTTCAAAGGTAAGTACATCTCATGGGTTTATCTTTCAATTAGTGATTCCTGTGTATTTCATTATAATTTTGTAAGTGGGAGAACACAGAAGCTTAATGGCTATGAAGATAGAGAGGGTTTTGATGCCTTACTTTGTTCATACAACCTTAGAATGACGTGACCATCAATTTTATTTAGCCTTCTTGTGCATCAGTTTCTTTACGTTTTATAAAACAAGTGTTGAGTTAAATGAGGTAATAAAATACATGTGCAAAATAGGAAATAAAGTAAACTGTATTTAAGCAAATCATATTTAAACAAGTTTTGACACGATAAAGAATAAAAGTCCCCTTTAATTTAATGCCTGTGCTGAGTTTCTAAATGTTCACTTTAAATGAAGACACTTTAAAGCAAGTCCTAAGGTGTTTATTGAAAAGAACTCTGTATAACACAGGATAAGAAACTGGAGCCAAAGCAAATATGCAAAGGCCACTGACCATATACCTGCCACTCAGTCTTCTCTGTCAAATTCTCAAGGACCTTAAAATGTTCCAAAAGACCCAATAAACCACTTGTGTATTTATTTTAGTGAAAAAGTACTGCTGTGCTCCTTAAATATGTACCTTAGGTAAGGCATTGTGCTAAGACCTTACACCTCTTGCACAGATACCTTAGCCTGAGATGGAACACAGGGATGGGACATTTTCTCAAAATATAAATGAGTCAGGTGATTAAGGAGCAGAAAGTATCCCCGGCACTCAGAACTAGGAATTTGTAGCCTGTATGTATTAAAATGTGGAGGCTTTGGGTGGGGGTAGGGGGTAGGGTGTAGGGAAGGAGTATCAGGAGAGATAGTTCTGAAGCAGTTAGTGATGGGTAAAGTCTCTTCTTGAGACTTTGAGTGTTTGTATTTTCCCTCAGGAAAATGTTGGATTAGATTGGAAGAAATTGAAATACTGATTTAAGGGACTGTTGACATAAACCATAGAATTTGCTTAGTAGCTATGAAGATAGAACATCCTGGCTTGACTTTTAGATTTCAATGAGTGATTAAATATATTTGTGAACTGTTACTCTGCTTAGAGAGTACAGAAAAAGAAGTGATAAGTTAATTAGTTTTGGGTGTGCACCATTGGGAGAAGAATAAGAGTACAGAACCATTTGGAGAACTGAGTGTGAGGAGAGATAGTAGGTGACACTAGTCATCTGTCAGTCCAATTTGGCCACCCTCAGGGGAAGCTGGAAGAAATACATAGATCTGCGTTATAGGTATTTAGATATGGCTCTAGTATGGAGTCTAGTGTTGACTGATGCCTTGAGGCCCCACCAGAGGCCTTTTTTTGATGTTGGATGGTCTTTGCAGTTTGGTCCATCTTTATTTGGTATTAATGAAAGAGCTGTGTCCTCAAGTTAACGTTGGGAAAATGACTGTGCTCTTGGGCCATGGTGCCGTTTGCCCATAAAAGAACTCTTGAGGTAAACTACAGATTGGTGAGGAGGCTAGTTAGTGTGTTTAACGTAGACTCTGGTTTGACAAGCATCTTGAGTGGTGTTGCCTGTCTTGGGGTTTCTATTTCTGTACAAACAAATATCATGACCAAGAAGCAAGTTGGGGAGCTTACATTTCCACATTGCTGTTCATCACCAATGGAAGTCAGGACTGGAACTCAAGCAGGTCAGGAAGCAGGAGCTGATGCAGAGGCCATGGAGGGATGTTTCTTACTGGCTTGCTTCCCCTGTCTTGCTCAGCCTGCTCTCTTATAGAACCCAGGACTACCAGCCCAGGATGGCACCACCCACAAGGGGCCCTCCCCACTTGATCACTAATTGAGAAAATGCCCCACAGCTGGATCTCAAGGAGGCACTTCCTCAAGGAAAGCTCCTTTCTCTGTGATAGCTCCAGCTTGTGCCAGGTTGATACACAAAACCAGCCAGTACATTGCCTTAGGCCTTGTTGGTCCTGAGGAGTTAAAGTTTAGCTGATAAGTTACAGTACAGCATATCTAGGAAAGAGCCTAAGGCAGTATAAGAATATGTGTTTGGAATTTGAGGAGATTCTGCAAAAGGAAGATGCTTAGTAGAATAATTTTAAGTCAGCATATAGAAATAATGGCTCGGTTGTGAAAGTTCCTCTTTACCTTCCCTCACAATCAACTTTTTAAATTACCAAGTCATTAAAGGTGTCCATGCATGTCCATGAGCTCATGAATGGTCTGCTTGTTGTCTGTCATCAGGTCTGCAGGGACGGACAGCTTTTCGTTTTTCCCCACTTCTCTGCCTCAGTTAGTGACTCTCACTCTCGTCATATCCCACGAGAACCACCCACCAGATGCTGAAAGAAAAGCAGTTTGCTTTTATTTACCAGATCTTCCACGTGGCTCTGGTGTTGCTATGTATCCTGTCAATCCACTAAACAGTCTAAAGGATGTTAAAATTCCTTAGTAATTGTTCAATTTCATTGTCCAGACTGCCAGTGTAAATACAGCTTCTCCAAATTGCAGAAAATCAGCTTATAACTGAATTTGAATGCAACCTGTTGGCAAAATAAGGACAGCTGGTACTTCCATACACTGCTACCAAATAGCTCCTTAAAAAAAGGAAACTCCCAGATTGGCCCATATGAAAGACCATGAGTCACAAACTGTTAAGACAAGGTTTGTGGAGCTTTCTTTTGTTTTCTGTAGGAGCCAACAAGTATATTCCAGTATAGGAGACAAACATGAGTCAGGTGGGCAGGACCATTTACATGAGTGTTTGAACATAAGTTCATCACAACTCACCTGCTCTATGTATGAACCTTGCTTGCACTTCACTTTCCCTTCTGAAGAAGACGTTAGCAGCTATCAGTCCTAATCTGTGTTCATTAAAAGTGACTTCAGTGGCTGATGTTGGTTTCATCATGACAACAGATGGCAGAAGTTGAAACCTCATTCTCTCATTGGGTGTCTGTTCACAGCTCTACCTTAGCACACTGTTTTCCATGCAGTGTTATCTCAAACTTCTTTATTTTTTACCATATACAGGGAAACTTTTAAATTGAGAAATCATCTATAAGGAACATTTTATAATGCAATATAAAGTGTAGGTTCTCATGCTATGAATACAGAAAACATGTAGACTTAACTCCCTAACAGCACACGTGCTTTTGAAATCTAACTGTATGCCATGAGCTATTTTCTGATTCAAATAAAAAACAAATAACACAATTTCTTTAAGTTGTAGACATTAAACACAGAGCGTTGAGCATGCTAATACACTAACTATACTGAACCAGATTTCTGTGCCTCTCCCTCTTGATAGCTTTATTAAGTCATCATCAGAACTCATTGCAGTATTTTAACAGTAACAGGTCTTTTTATTTTGCTATTTAAGCATATACTCAAATATTTAGTCTTTCTCTAAGAAATTCTATATAAAAATTAGGTACTTTAAAAAAAATAGTATTTTCTACCCTGGTAAATGATCATGATACTCAGTGAGTTAATAACTTCATTTTAAACATTTTTCTGTTCTAAAAACCTTATCCTAGTAAGCCTGGCCATGTATGTTCAATACTTTTTATATGATGAAGAACCTCCTGGTTCTTAGATCTAAAAAATAGTTTGATGGAGCACAGACATATAGCTTCAGCCTTAAAGAGAAGTGAGGGAAGATTATCAGGAGTTTCCCCCCAGGTTCTAGTTTTAGAAGAAAACTTTCAAAAGGGATCTTAAGGGAGGTGCAGTGAAGACCAGGGAGATTGAGAAATAGGTTAATTATGAGGGACAATGTAGACCATCCTTCACTTAACCATGTAACTTAGTACCTAGAAAGTATGTGGTAGTGAAGTGTTGGGACAGCAGGGATACAAACTGGAATTTCCTGATAAGATAGATTTCAACAGACATGCTATTTTAGGTGTTTCTGTTACTGTTTAAATTGAAGGGATTTTATGGATGTAAGCTACTAAAGCCTAAGAGATTTGGGCTTTAGAAATGTCTGACTTCTTCCCTCCCTTAGATCTGAGTCTCATGAGAGCACTTCTCTGAAACATCGGTGATAGCATGACCAGACTGAGGATGTACTTATCGAGGGCAGTGAGATGCTCTTCTTACAGCTTTCTCCTCCCCCACACCTTACTCTTCCCTTAATATTCACTAGAGCAGGGTTCTAGACTAGGTATCATTTGCTAACTCATAGGAAAGACTTTTGAATAGTTGTTATCTGAGTTTTAAAAAGTGAGTTGAACTAAATTCATTCTTTATTCCTTGTGTCTTAGTTACTTTTCTATGTGAAGGGACACTGACAAAGGCAACTTGTAGAAGGGTTTATTGAAGCTTACAGTTCCAGATGAACACCATGGTGGGAAGCATTGTAGCATAGAGTCAGACCTGGCATTGGGGCAATAGCTGAGAGCTTACATTTTGATCAAGCATGAGGCACAGAGAGCTTACTGGGTATGGTGTGGGCTTTTGAAACCTTAAAGCTCATCTGCAATTGATAGACTTCCTCCAAGGTCATACTTCCTAAGTTTTCCCAGTCAACCAACTGGGGACCAAGTATTTGAACATTACCACCATAGTTTATGATATCTGGAAGGTGTTGTCGATAATCAGAAAGGAGGATGAGTATCAACTCATTTCCACATGTGAGAGTCAGAGCCGAGAGCAATAGGAACACATAACCTGCTGACTGCTCCGCACTGTCTGTGCCTTCTTCTGAGCCAACCTGGGGTCCTGAGAGCACTGTATTTGACCACATTTTGCAGAAGAGGAAGGAAGTTACCTAATTTAGAAAAGTTAACTAATTTGACAAAGGTCACACACTGTTGAAAATAAAACTGGGATTCAGAACTTGAGCTCCAAAAATTTGCTTAGACATTTAGGTTGGTAGGACAGGTACTACAGAACTGTTACAAATGAAACACCCTTTGTCCTGTCTGCTATTATCTGATATCTCCATTTGTAGAGTTGTTTTAAAGATTGTTTGAAGGTGAAAAAATGTTAAATATTACAATATTTAAAATACCAACTGTTTACTTCTATGCTTAATTTGCTAGAACTCTATAATTGTCATGTGTAGGTCACCTTACTTTTAATAGTATATATTTTCCTCATACCCCAATTTGTCATGTTTTATTATTTAATCCTTACAGTAGCTCTGAAATATGAGCAGGATAGTTTCATCTCAATTAGTTCAAGACCAGCCAGCCTACATAGTGAGATCCTGCTTCAAAAACAACAAAAGACATTAAGGACAATTTTTAATATTTATGTAATTCAGTAGAGCTCAAATATTGCTCTATTTTCTTTTAAAAAAATTATTTTATGTACGGGAGTACATTGTTACTCTCATAACACAGAAGAGGGCATCAGATCCCATTACAGACGATTATGAGCCATCATGTGGTTGGAATTGAACTTAGGACTTTAGCTGCTGAACCATCTCTTTAGCCCCAAATATTGCTGTTTTAACACATAATCCATACAAAATATTTATTATTTATTTATTTATCGGTTTTTCGAGACAGGGTTTCTCTGTGTAGCCCTGGAACTCACTCTGTAGACCAGGCTGGCTTCGAACTCAGAAATCCCCCTGCCTCTGCCTCCTAAGTGCTGGGATTAAAGGTGTGCGGCACCACTGCCTGGCCATACAAAATATTATTAATGAAGTAGTTTTTATTCTTTGAAAAATACTCAGTATTAGAAATCTGGTATATATTTTTGCAGATCTCCATTTAAACTGGCCTCAATTTGGTGATCAGTATATGTATGACTGACTACTGGCTACAATTTGGGGCAGTTGAGGCAATTATTATTAAAATACTGGGCCCACTTGGAAATTCTCTTAAAAATTTAATTATAATGCGTTCTTGGACCAGCCTACAGAAACCTGCTTTAAGAAGCAAAATTCTGCCACTTCCATTTCCTCCTCATCAATTGTAATGAGCGCTGGATTTCTATCAGATTCATTCCTTCACCATGTTAGGTCAGTGTTCTCAGGGTTATTAATACCTTCTATTACCTTCTGGGGCCATTCTCTGTGACAGAATACTGGGTGAGACTGGCCATTGTTTTAGAACAGTTGGTTTCAAACCCCTTAAGGGATCAAATGACCCTTTCAATGGAGTCATCTGTGGCCATGGGAAAACACAGACTTGCATAATGATTCATAACTAGCAAAATTAGAGTTAGGAAATAGCAATGAAAATAATTTTATAGTTGGGGATTACCACAACATAAGGGTCATAATATTAGGGAGATTGAAAACCACTCTTCTAGAACATCATAAAACTGCTTTCTCATACCCAACGCTGTCTTCTAAAGCCTTGAAAAGTAATCGCTGTATGTTTTTGGTTTTAATAATGTCATAATTTCTTTGTCTTGCAGTTTATCTTTCTTTGAAAGAGATCTGTAGAGTTTTGGGGAGGGGAATTACTTATAAAGTAATTCTTATGCTGAGTGAGATTTCTTAACACATATAACAAAGTACTTCTAACACTTCACAGAGTTCTAAGAATTATTTTTTTTTCTATAATCTGATTTTCAAAATTATAGCCAGGTGGTGTTATCGAACGCCTTTAACACCAGCACTTAGGAGGCAGAGGCAGGCAAATCTCTGAGTTCAAGGCTAACCTGGTCTACAGAATTGGTTTGAGGACAGCCAGGGCTGCACACAGAAACCCTGTCTTGAAAAAACAAAATAAAACAAAATTACTTTCCCCTAAAATAACTGTTGTCTAGCTAGTTGACAGGTCTTTTAGCATTACCTTTCCATCTCTGTTTCTCTTTTAATTTTGATCATAAAATAAAAGATGGGCCTCCATTATTTTGTGTATCTCTTAATGCTCTAAAACTGGACAAAGCATCATAATGAAAGCTGAACATTTGGTGTGGCTTCAATAGTAGAATAACTGCTGTAGTTACTATATATTTATATGATATAACTTAATATGGAATTTTGATACTTTAATAATTTAATTTGACTAAGAAAAATGAAATACCATGCCCTGAGAAAAGCTTTGTCTTAATTTAGAAATAATTCTTACTCAGTTATTATATTCTGCCTTTTCCAGTCAACCTGAATGTTCTTGAATATTTTACATTCAGGTCTTCGTACTGTGATTCAGATAAGAAGGTAATTTTGCTTAGGGTCCTCTCTTGCTGGTTATTTATTTATTTATGTATTTATTTATTTACTTATGGAGGCCCTTGCAGTTTGAGCTGCTCACTTCTCCTCGTGTTTGGTGTCAGAGCTACTAAACATAGGCGCAGGCCTTTGGAAGTAGGTTTCTCAGCTCACCTTGCTGCCTGTTACTCATTTTCGTTACATCTGTCAAAAACAAGTTAGTTTGAAGTTTTTCCACATGACAAATACTGAAAAGTTGACTATATTAACTAAAACATCAACTTGATCTCCGGAAATCAAATTTATTACAGATTTGGCCAGAGTGATTATGTATAACTTTTCTTATAGAAAGTGTAATTCTTTGATCATTTGAAGCCTTTCAAACATGCAAAATTTGTTACAAAACTATGCAAAGGTGATAATTATAAAATAATTTAAAACATAACATGAGAAACATGGTATTTTCCTTCCCATTTAGAAAATTATAAGCCACCATAAAATGTTTTCTGTTTTTATGTCTAAAGAATTAGTACAGAAATTTTTATTAGTAAGCATAATATTAAGAACAATGGGGCACATCTGTGGGAAAAGAATGCTTGCATGTCTTTTCCTGTATAGTTCATCTAAATGATAATTTCTTTAATAAATGTATATCTTATATAATAGTGATATATGAACATTTTATCATAACAATTCATTTCTTTCAGTTTCATATTTACATTGTTTTTTGTTTGTTTGTTTTCATTTTAGGCCACTGAACAAAAAATCAAAGGTACGTTGTTTAAAGCTATTTCTTCTTTTTTTTTCTTCTTTAGAATCAAGTTGTCTGTGTGCATTTTTATTCACCTTCAGGATGGGAGAGAAATGTGTGAAGGAAACTGGGGTGGGAACAAACTGTTTCAGTGAAGTCACATTGATGTCTTCCTTTGAGCTTTTTCATGGTGTATATTACTACATGGAGAAGATACTGTCCTAAGTCTGTCTTCTGAGTAGATCCCACTTTCTAATGCTGTCCAGTGTGAGTCTTGGGCACATGCCTTCACTTCAGCCTTCCTTTCTAAACTCTTACACGGGGTGATATCAGTTTCTGCCTGCTTCACTCCTTGTTCTCTGTGCTTTATAAAGGCATGGTAGTGCCTCCTGTTTCTGTATTACCACTTAAATAATACATTGCGAACTCTGGGGTCATTGAGCCAGGTTACCTAAGCACCCTGGACTGAAGATTTAGAGCTTAATCCCTCACAAATCCTGAATCAAGAGTCCTTCAGCTTCTGCCTGACTGCTTAGTAGTAAAAGTTGTACAGCTCAGAGACTAAGCTTACTCGGCTCCAGCATACCAAGTTGAAGTTTCAGCTGTATCAGAAGTATGCTCTCGGTGTCTCATTAGTATGTGTATTCACAGTATACTTATGGTTATGAGATTATGGTTATGATATTTAAGGCAACATCTGTTAGATTCTCTTGTATAAGAGTATATAAGAATAGTTAACTTATATTTCACTGAAGAAAGGTTTTACATGAATCTAAGGAAAAACTGAGAGATAAGGAATTTAAGGGTGTAAATAGATTTATTTACAGTTTGACCAGAAACAGAGCTCAGTTTCTCTCTACTTTGTTCATACCAGTGTTATAATTTATTGGAAAGATTCAGCAGGCAGAACTATGTATCTATAGATTTACCTGTGCATACAGGTTACAAACCACCTGGGAAAGAGGGTCATCTGCTCAGCTTCAGGACTCCCATGAGCGGCCTCTCTTTAGCCAACCTGGTATTTTCTAGAAAAATTATAGTCCCTGGTTTGGGGAGATAGGTCAGATCTGAGTTTAACCACAAGAACCCATGGAAAAGTATTGAGCATGGCAGCATGCTATTACAATCCCAGTACTGGGGAGATGGATGGACACAGAAGGATTCCTGGAGCTTGATAGCTAGCCAGTCGTGCCAAATTTGTGAGCTGTAGGCCACTGTGAGACAATCTCTTGAAAGAGATGGATGGCATTCCTGAAGATGCCACACAAAGTGGTTTTTCTGAGTTTTATACACGCGCGTGCACGCGCACACACATACACACACACACACACACACACACACACACACACACACACACACACACACACACACACACACCAGCAGACGGGCTCACTGTCTGCATGCATGATAAAAGCAACTAATTCATAAGACTCCTATTATATAGTGGACACTGGAGGCACACTTAGAATATAATCCAATGTAGTTTGACTGAGTAAGCAGAGAGGAGTGCTATTTTACCTGACAGAAACAAAACCTTAAACAGAGTCGAGTAGAGAGAGTTGAGGCTGAAGAAACAGGTGGGAATCAGGTCCAAGTTAGCTTTATGTATTTATGTTAATGTTATATGTTCATATATAAACATACTAAGGAGCTTAGATTTTTATAGGCAGCTAGGAGCCATAATGAAGAGCTTATGCAGAGGAGTGGCATAGTTTATTTGTTTTGACACAGGCATGCCTCTGTATCCCAGACTAGGATAGAACTAGGAGCTCTGGTAGGAGGCATGTGCTACCATATCCATCTTTTTTCATTTTTATTGCTGTTAACCTCTGTTCATTGAAAACTGACTGAAACATGAGTGGAGATTTAAAAGTGCTAGGACAGATACATTTCTGGACAGAGGAGACAGGTAGATAGAACAGGTAGTAAGAATGGAACATTTGTTTCTGCATATAGGTATGGTTGACCATGTAAAGGCCTAGATAGTGATCCCGGAGAAGCAAGACCAGAGAGGGAAGAGAATACATACAGGGAAAAGACATGAGGTGCCAGGTATAATAGACGAGACTAGTAGCTGCTGGGCTACCATATGTTGTGCACACCTTTAATCCCAGAGACAAAGACAAGAAGACCTCTGAGGTAAGAGCAGCTTTTGGTCTAAATAGTGAGTTTGAGGCCAGCCAGGGCTACATTGGGAGATCCTATGGTCAGAAGAGTTGAAAGTGCGATTATGACTGAATTAGGATTACCGTGATGCAGAGCGTACACAGCATCTTAAACCTGTGTCTGCGAGTACTCCAATGGCCGGGAGCTGTTGCTCTTTGTTTTGTTTTGTTTCGTTTAGTTTTTTGGTTAATTTTTTTTTGTTTTGGTTTTTATCTTCTGCTCTTCTGGGGTCCTTTCAATCTGACCTCTTATGTTCCAGCTAACCCACAAATTCACACGTGTACTCTACTTGTTTTTCCTGGTCTTTCCTGTTTTTTTTGGGTCAGGTTCTTGAGCATGGCTGTCTCATGGAGCCTTTAGCCTTACTTTCAGTAGTTTGCTCTAGACCTTCTTGATCTCTACCCTTTCCAGTTTTTCAGAATGTATTACATTTGTAATTTTGAACACTTGAATATATCCTGTCTTAGACTATTGATTGACTCACAAATATTTCTTCTTCAGTGTGATCTTTGAGTACCTAATGTTTAATCTTAGCATATGTAAGGCCCTCCGAACAGTCCCCAATGCTGTCAAAACAAATGAACCCCCAAATTCCTCAGAACTGACTAGTTATCACTAGGAACAGAGATAAGCAGGAGTGGATTAAAGGGTACAAAGTTGCAGTTACTCAAGACGGCAGATGTCAATCATCGTTTTATTTGCTTGCTTATACTACCTCCTGGTCTTTAGGTCTTCCACAGTCTGAGCATGTTCAACTGAATGTAGGAAGTCACTTGAGATGCAGTGTGCTGTTTCCTTCTGTCTCACTTCATCCTCCATTTACTGGCAGCTCCCTTCACAACTGCTCCCGATTATTCCATTTATAAACATGCATTTCATTTTTATGTTGGATATGTGTCTGTTGCATTTATGACTTGCGGTTTATAGTGAATTGTTGTGATGCAGAGTGGGGTGAGCACTACCATTGAGTGAAGTGACAGACCCATTGCACTGGATGGTGTCATGTTTTGTTTTGCTCTGACTTTTGGTAGCATCAGAACCTGAATCCACCTTCCATTCTGTTTTAGTGGCAATCCAGTGTAAGGAATTGTAAGTCTCAAGACTTACTCATTGAGGAACTGCAACTTTGTACCCTTTACTCCACTCCTGCTTATGTTCCTAGTGATAACTAGTCAGTTCTGAGGAATTTGGGGGTTCATTTGTTTTGACAGCATTGGGGACTGTGTGGAGGGCCTTACATATGCTAAGCAAGTACTTTCTCACCTGACTAGAGCTAAAGTCTCTATTATTATTATTTTTAAATTCTACATTTAAGTGAGATTATGTAGTATTTTGGTTTATTTCATTTAGCATAGTCTCCATCTCTGTCATTCCCTTTTTTTTTTGTTTGTTTGTTTTTCGAGACAGGGTTTCTCTGTATAGCCCTGGCTGTCCTGGAACTCGCTCTGTAGACCAGGCTGGCCTCGAACTCAGAAATCCGCCTGCCTTTGCCTCCCAAGTGCTAGGATTAAAGGCGTGCGCCACCACCGCCCGGCCATCTCTGTCATTCCCAATGTCAAGATACCCTTTTTTGATGCTGAGGAACATTCCGGAGTAAATGTCTGTCTCTGTCTCTTTCTTTCTCTCTGTGTATCTCTATATGAGTGTGTGTCTCCACGATGTCTCCATCATCCCATGTGTGTGTTCATACATAGGTCGTTATCTACTGGAGCATTCAGGTTTTGGCACATCTTTGCTATTGTGAATAATTCTGTGATGAACTTAGGATCTGTTTCATGCTACAAGGTACTTGAAAGCGTTCCATTCTTCTCTTAGGAGGAGAGTGCCAGAAGGTCATATGAAGTAGTTTTCATTTCTGAAGCATTGTTAGCTCTTGAATTTCTCAGTGATCAAACCTCCTGTTGAACAAAGTTCAAGAACTTAAGTGACTTCCTAGAGCTTCAAAGTAGAAAACCGAGACATAAGAAAGCTGCAGCTTCAAGCATGTAGTGTATAGATGACTGAGATTGTTGGGTGTACTTAAGAGGCTGTTCACAGGTGATATAGCACCCCAGAGAATCTTGTACTTGTGTTCTCTGGTACATGCCCATAGCTCATTCTGTCACACTGGTAGATTAGTCACCAGGAGAATTAGGGTGGTGTTGAGGTTAGTCTGGGTTATTCAGTGTGCCACCATGGTTCTGCATCGTGAGCTGATTTGTAGGCCAGTGTGTGCTGATGCTTAAAACCGAACAGAGATGATTGCTGATTAAGAACCTCCTAATGAGGCCGGGTGGTCGTGTCGCATGCCTTTCATCCCAGCACTTGGGAGGCAGAGGCAGGAGGATTTCTGAGTTCGAGGACAGCCAGGGCTACACAGAGAAACCCTGTCTCTAAAAACCGAAAAAAAAAACCAAAAAACAAAAAGGACCTCCTACTGGGGGCTGGAGCGATGGCTCAGTGGGTAAGAGTTCCATTCCCAGCAACCACATGGTGACGAACAACCACCTATAAAGGGATCTGATGCCCTCTTCTGGTGTGTCTGAAGATACGGTGTACTCATACATAAAATAAATAATTCTTAAAAAAAAAGAAGAACCTCTTTGTCAGATTCTTTTCTTCCTGTGAGAGCTGTCTTTGAGTTGTGTGACAAATAAGATTTATAGTTATTGCTAACAAGATGGGAAATAGCAGCCTACTTTCACAGAAAATAGTTAAGAAAACAGTTTTGTTTGGTTAAGAGTCATCATTTTTCCTTTCCTATTATTAAAGAGGGAAGAGGATTTACATGCATAAGATTAGATTAATGTACACAGTAAATTCACAGAAAACGCTAAGGACCCCATTTTGTTTTAAGAACACAGCCACCAGTAAATTGTTTAAATTGATAAAATGAAAGATTATGTGTTTCAATGTGTGTGGTGATTCTGAAAAGGACCAAAGGAAACAGGAGATAGTAGACAAGCAGTTTAACAGTGAGTGTAATCAATAACCGTATTCAGAAATTAAGGAGAAGAGCAGATAGTTTGGGGGTGTGGATGGGAGTATACCAGAGTTAGGAGTCCTGAGCTGAGAGTCTGAGAATCTACAAAAGCAATAATCAGGGCTTCAGTTTGAAAATGAACAATACAGGAATCAGATAACATTACTTACAAGTCCTCCAAAAATACAGTATACACTAAAACATTTTACCTGTATTTAACACTGTACAATTTTTAGTTCTTTAATTCTGATCTGCGTCTCCAGAGTGCATTCTAAGGAGATCCTTTGTTCTGCTGTGTCCTATGCAAAGTGCTGGAGAATGGCCAGAGGCTGAGAACTTTGAATCACTGCTAAAGATGGTGACTGGGGTTGACTGTCAACTTTGCAGTCTTTATTTCTGTGGTTTTAGGCAAGTTTTTTTAAAGATTTGTTTATTTATATGTAAGTACACTGTAGCTGTCTTCAGACACATCAGAAGAGGGCGTCAGATCCCATTATGGATGGTTGTGAACTACCGAGTACTTTCTGGGATTTGAACTCAGGACCTTTGGAAGAGCAGTCAGTGCTCCTAACTGCTGAGTCATCTCTCCAGCCCTTGGGCAAGTTTCTTAACTGGAATTCATTTTCCAGCATCCATATCAGTACTCAGAGGGGAGATAACCCAGCCCGTGTCTGTGTTGTAGAATGAAACGGGTAGTGGATTGGAAGCTCTAGGGCTTGCAGGCAGAATGTTGGGTGGTATTGTGTACTCAAGTATGTGGGTAGAAAATTTGAGTTTTCAGAGAGAGCACTTTGAACTAAAATCTACAGCTATACCTGTTCCTGTCAGAGTGTGATTTGTTTACCCTCATTTTTTTCATCAGTGTTAACTCATTGAACCCACATTCATGTCTTATTTTAACAGGCATAAATACTTGTTAAAGTGTTTAATCCATTATTAAGCATTCCCCTATTGTTAGAGAGTTTTTTACTCTTAATTTCAAATTTACACTGTGAAGCACATTTGTTTTGAGATCACATTGATTTTACCTTTTAGGTCTGCTGTTTACTAGATGCTCTGCGTGAGCAGATTTCTTCTGTGTCTCCATGGCTTTCTGTGTAAAATGGTAACACCTCAATGGTAGAGAATTAGGATGAAGAGATAACACACAGTATCTAACATCCAGGTGAAACAACATTTATGTTTACCTTTCTACCACTCTGGTTTGCAATATCCTGGCTACCTTTCGTGCTTTAAAATAACATGCTAGGAGTTTCTACAGAGCTTCAGGGTCTTCTTATCCAGGTAGTGATTTGCTTTTTCCTCCCATTAAAATAGAGCCCAATGTAGTAAAGGGAAAATAACAGTACATTGTGTTTACCTTAAGACATGAGTTGTATCATCTTTGAAACTTGAATGGGGGTATCAAGATGGGTTGGAGAGATGGTTAGGAGGCTGACTGCTCTTGCAGAGGTCTGGAATTCATTTTCCAGTACCCATACTGCCTGAAACTCCAGCTCCAGGTGATCTGATATCCTCTACTGGCCTTTGGAGCCATGTATCACACACACAAACACAAAGTAAAAGAGTAAATCTTTTAAGATTGATAAGTTAATATTGGAGTTTCCTCACTTTGACCAATATTTACTGAACTGATTATTGATGATTTCCCCATTCTTGTTTGCTTGTTTAGCTTTGAATTTTTGTTAGCAATTCAAATGAGCTAGCTGTATTTGCTTATTACTGTCTAGTTGGTACTTGTCATATTTCCTACATTATAAAGATTTATAGTCTGAGATTTATAGTCTTGATACTCTGTATCAAGAACCAAGCCATGTTTGAAGTCATTGCACAGATGGGGATTAGGAGCTCCAGGCCCCATGGGCACACATACCCAGAAAAGGGAAATATATGCTCAGAGGGAAGCATAGAATCAGATAGGTTTTATAACATTAACTTGGACTTCTAGTTCTAAGTAAGCTAAGTGCTTATAGTCAATGTTTTCTTAAATTAGGCCTCATTGAATAATTGCATTTTAAGTTTTTTTTAATTTCTGATTTTATACATATATATAATAAAATGTGATTATATCAAGTAACCCCTATTTCCCTCTAACTCCCCATAAATTGACCCCCAACATACATCTGAACATCATGTCTTCTTTTGATAACTAAGTCCAGTTCTTCCCCCAGCAACTGTCCAGTGCCAGTAGCTCCTCAGTTAGGGCTGGAGCCTGGCGCTCTGTCATCTAGTCCATATATGACGGTTCTGCACCCAGTAATGACAGTCGCAGTGAGTCCATGCTGTGTCCAGAGGACAGTGTTTCACAGCACCACTTGCCACCTTGAGATTAATACCACTGCCAACTTTTTCAGTGCTTTTTTTTTTCTCCTTAAGTTTGTATATGTTTTGATATATGACGTTCAGCTTATGAAAAACTTTAGCTTTGCATAAATTTTCTTTTATTAATATGAAATGCCTTTCATCCTGGACATCCATAAAATATATTTCAAATCACAGCATTTCCTTATTATTGTGTGAGATGCACAAAGGAATATACATCATTATTATCTATTGGGAGTATTTATGTTAAGAGAAAAAATGCTTAGCCCAAGTTATTACAAAAAGAAAAGGATGGGCCTGGAGATGTGGCTCCATGGTTAAGAGCACTTCTACAGAGGACCTGAACCTGGTTTAGTTTGCAGCACCCACAAAGCAGCTCACAACCATCTGTAACTCCAGTTCCAGGGAATCTTAACTCATGAACTCATACATACATGCTGGCAAACACTTAAACATATAAAACAAAAAAATATTTTTTAAAGGATGAAAATGATGGGGCCAGTGAGATGGCTTGCAACAAACCTGACAAGCTAAGATTGGTTGGTCCTCACAGCCCACAGTCACCTGGATCTGACTCTGAACGTTGTCCTCTGGCCCAACAAGTGCTCCCACACCCAGACACACTGTCTTAGTCAGAGTTGCTAGTGCTGTCATGAAACACCATGACCAAAGGCACCTTGAGAAGGCAAGGGTTTATTGTACTCACAGTTGAATATCATCAAAGCAGCAAGGGTAGAAACTTAAGCAGGCCAGGAACCTGGAGGTAGGGGCTGATGGCAGAGGTGCCACAAAGGAGGACCACTTCCTGGTTTGATCCCCATGCCTTCCGTACTCAGCTTAGTTTCTTACAAAACCCAGAGTACCCACAGTGGCCTGGGCCCTCTCCCATCAGCCTACAGTTTCATGGAGGTATTTTCTCAAAGCTCTCTCTGCTTTGACTCTAGCTTGTGTCAAGTTGACATGAAATTAGTCAACATACACAGTAAATAAGAACGAAAGAGTTCCAAACAAGAGAGAATGTTAGTTTTCACTGTAAGTTCTCTTGACTATAGTTTGCTTGAGTACTGTTAAAAAAATAAAGTCACACTGAAATAGAAACTAGAATTATATATAGAAAATATTAGTGTGAGAGATAACTCAGGAAATGTGTACAGAAGGAAGATTGGTTTTGATAGTTGAGTGGCAGACAGCCTGGAGCTGACCATATAGGAGGAAGGTGGATTGAATACTCTAAAAGCACAGTGACCAAAACCTCAGTCACAGCATCTTACAGTAGAAGCACCTGATAAATAGCTCTCTTGTTACAACAATAGCATCTATTTACTCTGGTTATAGTATGTTGGGTGATTTTTTTTTTTTTTATAGAAGAGAAGTAAACAAGAGCTTTCTCAGTCCAGCTCAGGGTCTTTTATTACTAGACTAGAGCTCTTAAGACTTTACCAGAATTTTCTGAAGTATCCTCTCCAATACCAGATTCTATTTTGTTCTGTAATGGACTGTTGGACTATTGCAGGTATAATAGTATACCAGTTATTACAGAGCAGCCAGTACTTAAACAGGCTTATGTTCTGTGCTTTGTAATAACTATCGCCTTTGACACTAGGAAGTCTTAATGGAGGAGACAGCAGGATTGGGCTTGAGTTGAAGCCAATTCTCAGACTCTATGCCACTTGTTTTAGAGATGAAGTCTATTCTTGGTACTTCCATCAGGTTTTTTACAGATATTCATGCTGAATAGTCAGTCATATTCACCTGTCACTTTCCAGTTACACACACACACTAGAGAATTAGTTTCTTAGGTTTGTCTAAGGTGCTGTCCAGGTAATTCCTTTTTCTTAGCAGGTTCTATCCTATCACCTGCATGTGTTTTCTATTCTAAGCTAGTCCTTAGCTCAGACATTATATTTACCAGTGGAAAACTGTTAATATAATTTTTATATGAAAATGAAGGGTTTTCCACCTGTATCTTCTAAAAACTTAAAATAGGGATTAAGCCCAACATGGTTGCATCCATTAATAAGCCCTGCACTTTAGGATGATGAGGCAGGAAGATCGCACGTTTGAGGCAACCTGAGTTATATAATGAATTATTGGAGCAACCCAAGTTACACAGTGAAATCATGTCTCATGATAAAATAGAAAACAAAGTGCTGACCCATCTGAAGACCTGGGTTAGATTCCCAGCACCCTGGTGGTGGCTCACAGCCCTCTGTAATTCTAGTCCCAAGGGATTCGGTGCCTCTGGATATCCACTGTATAGAGGATACACTTGGAGGCAGAACAACACCCATGCAAATGCTTCATTTCTTAAAAATCATGAATATAAAAATAAGGTGAGACAAGAACAGTTAGTAGAGAATTGAAGGTTCCTTTAGGATAGTGATTCTCAACCTCCCTAATGCCCTGACCCTTTAGTACAGCTCCTCATGTTGTGGTGATCCCCAACCATAAAGTTATTTTGTTGCTACTTCATAACTGTACTTTTGCTACTGTTATGAATTGTAATGTCTGATAGGTAGCCCACAGTTGAGAACCCTTGCTTTAGGCCATCAATCAGTTAGTTACCCCATTTGTTCTTTGTTGTATATTTTAAGTAGCAAATATTTGCTCTCTGACCAAATGTGATGCGGTAAAGAGAGATGACCATGAGCATCCTCCTGGTCATCAATGGCCACCATTGTGGACACGTTAGTAGCCTGTTTGGGAAGTTTGACTCACGGTAGTGGTATCTCCTCAGAAACTTGCACCTCTGAATGAGGGTGTTCTGAAGCCTGAAGCTTCTGTTCAGGTTGTTTTCTTAGTGCTTTGAGTTTGAAGGTAAAGTATGCTTCACTGGCTAATTTTTTCCCAACTCTTTTTGTTGTTGTTGTTGGAATTAGTGCCAGAACAGATAAAGCCCAGTGTAAGCCAGCCTCAGCCTGCCAACTCTGATAACGGCACTTCCACAGCAACCAGCACTAATAATAATGCCAAGCGAGCTACAGCCAGCAATCAGCAGCCGCAGCCGCCGCCGCAGCAACAGCAGCAGCAGCAGCAAGAGCAGCAGCAGCAGCAGCAGCCACAAGCCTTGCCTCGGTATCCACGTGAAGTACCTCCACGATTTCGCCACCAGGAACACAAACAGCTTCTAAAGAGGGGTCAGCATTTTCCTGTCATAGCAGCAAACTTGGGATCTGCTGTTAAGGTGTTAAGCAGCCAATCAGAAAGCAGTGCTGTAACAAATCCGCAGCCACAAAATAACGAGGTGCAAAACAGCAAGAACCAGTCAGGTGAGTAAAGACAGTTCTTACACAACTCACCGGCGGTGTAGGGATGTTATAATCTAGTTTTTGGTGATATGTTTCATGTATCGAGAGTTGGGCTTTGATTTTAGAATCCTGAATAGGGAGCTTGAGTGGAGAATCCTTTACTGTCAGGTACATACCTGTCTTACTTAGACAGTGAATATGGTAAGTGCTTTTGTCTTCTTTCAGGTCCCATACTTTAAATTGAGCCCACCCTCCACCAGGGTAGTTATCTTTATCCCTGACCATCCCTGGTAACTAACTAGTGACTTGCTGCCTGAATGCTCTTTTATGTATACCAAGCACTATTCTTTGTCTTAAGATACGGTATGATACTTCAGATAGTAAATAGCACATTTTGGATTTAAGTCCCTGAGTCTGACTCCAGGTCCATGCTCATAAACACCATGGTGCTCTCTAGCAGTACATTGGGTGTGATAGGAAAGGGATAGGAAGACGTTTCTAAGCTAAGTCTCTAGAGCAGCACATAAGCATTTCCTCTGCTCCTAAATCACTTACTACCTGTGTGAGATTGATCAAGAAACTAATTCATGAAACCTTTCTTTTGGTTTTTAATTGTTTTGTTTTAAAGAGTCTCACCTTGGAATTCTAGGTGGCCTTGAACTCTGAGAAATTCACCTGCCTCAGCCTCAAGTGCTGGGGTTAAAAGGTTTATGCCCGGAGGCAGAGGCAGGAGGATTTCTGAGTTCGAGGCCAGCCTGGTCTACAAAGTGAGTTCCAGGACAGCCAGGGCTACACAGAGAAACCCTGTCTCAAAAAACCAAAAAAAAAAAAAGAATGCCAAGATTTCTTTCCTTTTAAAAAAAAAAAATTACTTATTTGGGCTGGAGAGATGGCTCAGTGGTTAAGAGCACTGACTGCTTTTCCAAAGGTCCTGAGTTCAAATCCCAGCAACCACATGGTGGCTCACAACCATCTGTAATGAGATCTGACTCCCTCTTCTGGAGTGTGTGAAGACAGCTACAGTGTACTTGCATATAATAAATAAATCTTTAAAAAAAAGTTCACTTCCTCTAGCCGGGTGGTAGTGGCGCACGCCTTTAATCCCAGCACTTGGGAGGCAGAGGCAGGAGGATTTCTGAGTTCGAGGCCAGCCTGGTCTACAAAGTGAGTTCCAGGACAGCCAGGGCTACACAGAGAAACCCTGTCTCGAAAAACCAAAAAAAAGGTTTATGCTCCCATACCCATCAGGGACCTTCTTTCTTAATCTATAATATAGACAGGATCCTACCTTTTAAGGGTGCTTCGAAGTCTAAATTGTATGAGATATTAAAACAGTCAGCTCAGTGCCTGATGTTTAAATGCTGAATTTTCTTATCCCTACATGTTACTTAATTGAGGCAATGAAATACCAAAAAGCAAGTTGTGGCGGGGGAGGGGGAAGATTTTTGTTTTTGTTTATTTTGGTTTGTACTTCCTTCCCTATTGCTGTTCATCATCGAAGGAAGTCAAAGCAGAAACCTGGAGGCAGGAGCTGACGCAGAGGCCATGGAGGGGTGCTGCTCACCGGCTTGCTCCTCATGGCTTGCTCGGCCTGCTTTTGTATACAACCCAGGACCGTCAGCCCAGGGATGGCACCATACACAGTGGACTGTGCTCTCTCCCATCAGTCACTAATTAAAAAAATATCCTTTAACTGGATCTTATGAAGGCATTTTCTCAATTGAGGGTCCCTCTTTTCAGATAACTTAGCTTGTGTCAGGTTGACATAAGACCAGCCAGCACACACTAACATTTACTCAAAGACCTACACTTTTCTTTTTTTTTCTTTTGGTTTTTCGAGACAGGGTTTCTCTGTGTAGCCCTGGCTGTCCTGGAACTCACTTTGTAGACCAGGCTGGCCTCGAACTCAGAAATCCTCCTGCCTCTGCCTCCCAAGTGCTGGGATTAAAGGCGTGCGCCACCACCGCCCGGCAAAGACCTACACTTTTCAAAATGAGTTTAACATTGTACAAAGGCCAGGTTATAGGTAATTTCGTTTGGGAAGCCAGGTTGGAAGACAGAGCATTACTTAGCAGCATAAGCAATCTGTTAGTAAAGTCTTATTTATCCACCAAATGCCTGAATACCTATGATGAGCCCAGTCTGATGTTATATGATAGATAGACAGTGATATGACATAGTATATTTATGATATTTTATATATGTCTCTTCCATTTGGGAAAAGAACAAACAAAGCTATTTTTAAACTGGAAACAATAGTAGTGTAGTAAGAGTCATGTATCTCAAAGATAAGTATGGAGCTGGAGAGACGGCTCACTCAGTAAAGTGCCTGCACGGCAGGCATGAGGGCTGAGCTCAGGTGGGCAGCACCCCTATCTTTCAAAAAGGCCAAAGAGAGTGATGCATAGCTATAATCTTAGCACTGGGAAGGTAAGGTGAGGGAGGATCCTTGGGACTTGTTGGCAAACCAGTCGAGGCAAAAAAACCCCAAAAACCCAAGAGTGAAGATAGGCAGCATCAGCCTCTGCCCTCCATACACATGCACAATCATGTACATATACACAGAATGAGTGTGAGTCAGAGGATCATGTACATTCCGATGGAAAGTTCTCAGGTGTGAACATAGGCAAAAGCCTTCAAAGAAAGTGAGGAAGATCCTGTCTGTGTCTAGAAGAACTTAGCAAGCAGGGTGCCATATTTATTTGGAGACATTAAATCCTAAAGCCATTATGGAATGCAGACTATGAAACTGAAATACTTTGAGGAACAAGATTGGTACTTTTATCTTTATAGTATTTTTTAAACCTTTTAAAAATATGTGTACAGGTGATCTTGCATGAGTATGTATGCACCATGTGTGCAAGCCTAATGGCCTGAGTTTAGTCTCAAGAACTGAGACCACAGAGTTGTCTGACCTCTGCCATTCAGGTTTGTGTGTGCATGCGCGCGGGTGCGCGCACACACACACACACACAGAGTGCATGCAGTAAAGACACAGAGTTTCAGACTGCTTCTTTGCACTTTAAAGCCAGGACAGATCCTGCTCTTGCTCATATAGACCGAGTTGGGAGACTCTAGTGGAGGTAATAATAGTCAGCCCTGACAGAATACTATTATGGCCAAAATGCTCTGCTCTCACTCCTTTATCCATGTGATACAGTCCATGCAGTAAAGTTAAAAGACCCAAGGGCTGAAGCATTCTTAGTTGAGTCACTATGGTTTTTTATTCCTATCACACATGCATGCACACATTCATTATAGGTAAGCCGTTTGAAAGTGCAGTGGTGAACCTCATGGCACTTCATGTTCAGGATAGTCTCTCCTCCAACTTTTTTGTTTTTTTTAAGATTTAAGTATTTATTAAGTACACAGTGTTCTGCCTGTGTGTGGCAGAGCTCAGTCTGGCCTCTAGCTCATTTGTAGCTAAATATGACCTTGATCTTCTCTCCACCTCCTTCCTCAACTACTAAGATTATAGACTTTTATTACCACACCCACTTTCTGCAGTGCTGGGGACTGAATCCAGGACTTCTGTATGCTAAGCAAGCAAGCATCCCACTGGCTAAGCTATATAACTAACCATACGTTTTTTAAAAAATGTTGATCATTTTATGTCCTTGTTATTTTGTTTTATTTGTGAATTATAATTTGTCAGGCAGTCCTTTCAGCACAGGATTGAGTAGGTTTATTGATTTGTATTCCTGTCTTTTTCATGTTGCAGTGGGAGTACTTTGTGTTATTAATAGTTAAACTATTATTTTCAATTTGAGTAGTTTTGTTGTAGATGTAGATGCCCAGTCGTTTTTTTTTTTCTTATCCCCTGCTTTATGGAATTGCCAACACATGCATGCAGAGACACATGCTGTAATCCAAGGTGGATGATAGTGATGCAAACTGGCTGCCCTAGGTATGGAGGGAAGGGGTGGTGCTTTTGCTTTTTTGTACACAGGGAAGAATAAAGGCGAAGGCTTAGGTCTTAGAAAACAACATGGCTAGATGTCTTGCACTTTTTGAAAAGACCAAATGTCTTCCAAACATCCACATCATGTGGCTCGAAAGTGCCTGTGACTCCAACTGCAGAAAATGCAGTGCCCTTTTGTGGCCTTCAGGAACACACACACACACACACACACACACACACGTGTCATGGAACAGTCACACAAATATATAGATAATATATGTGTAAATAAAAATAATTTTTTAAAAAATAGGAAAAAGTACTGAGTTAAGCAAAATTATTAAAGAAGTTTTATGCTTCACCCCACGTTTTCTAGAAGGAGGCATCCTAGCAGTATGAACAGTTGACATTGATTTTACAATAGTAACGCAGACACGTTACACTAGCTGTGATTTTGTTCTTCATGTGGGTGATGAGATAAGTGAAGATGTATTTTGGAGATGAGTAGACGAATGATAATCATGGCTATGCATTCATTAATGATGGTAGTGCCTTACATGGACCAGACACAGCTCCTTTAGTTAATCATTTAATTCTTGTAGCAGTCATATGTTAGTAGTCCCTGCTATCTAGATAAGGAAACTAAGGCAGACAAAGAGACAAGGTCTTGCCTTTGGTCTCAGCGACTGTGTGAGTGGTATAAAATGTCTCTTGACTTGTTGTTTGTTTTGTTTTGAGACAGGCAGGATCTCTACATAGCCTTGGCTGTTCTGGAACTCAGTGTGTAGACCAGGTTGGTCTAGAACCCACAGAAATCTACCTGCCTCTGCCTCCCAAGTGCTACGATTAAAGGCGTGCTCCATCATGCCTGACCTTTCATGAACTTCTCACCTGCTGATAGCAGTTACTAAGCGCTTTTCTTAGGTAGTTAATAGTTAATTCAATAACCAAGTTTATTAAAAGGTTACCCTTGCCCTTCTTTTGCTGGATATGGCAGTACATGGTTGTAATCATTATCTCAATATTCCTGTGGCTAATGCTGAAAGATTGTTCACAAATTCAAGACCAGCCTGAGCTACACAGAGAGACGCCATCTCAAAAATCAAAGGACCAGGGATAAAGTGCAGTGTTGAAATACTTGCCAAGCGTGTAACGGGTTCAGTCCCTAGCACTCCCAACCCCCTGGTGAAAACAACATGACCTCATCTCACAGGCTCTCATCCTCCAACATCTGTGAAGGGTCCGAGCTCAAGGCCTGTTGTTGATAGTGTGTCAGTCCTTTTGTCTTTTTCTTTTCTTCTTTTTAGCTACTTTGTTGTATGGAGGACTATAATTATTTTGTGTATCTTGTATGTTCTGTTGCTGTGATGAAGCACCATGACCTAAACGCAGCTTTGGAAAGGAAAGGGTTTACTTGTCTTATAGTTCCACATCACTGTTTATCATCAAAGGAAGTCAGTGTGGGAACTCAAATAGGGTAGGAACCTGGAAGCAGGAGCTTATGCAGAGTCCATGGAGGAGTGCTACCTACCCAGCCTGCTTTCTTACAGAACCTAGGACCACTTGCCCAGGGATGGCACCACCCACAGTGGGCTGAGACTCCCCCATCAGTCATTAATCAGGAAAATACCCTATAAGCTTACCAACAGCCTGATCGGTTTTGGTTTTTTGGTTTTTTTTTTTCTTTTTATTATTACTGGCTTTTGTTTTTGTTTTGGCTTTGGTCTGGTTTTAGTTTTGCTTTTTTGAGACTGGGTCTCTCTGTGTAGTCCTGACTATCTTGGAATTTGTTCTATAGACCAAACTGGCCTCAAACTCAGATCTGTTTGTTTCTGCTTCCCCATGTACCACCCCGTATAGCTTGGAGACAATTTCTTATTTGAGGTTCCCTCTTCTCATGACTTTAGCTTGTTTGAAATTAACTTAAAACTGTCCACATCTTGCTTTTCTCACTCAGTCTCTACAAGTTAACTTCTGACCCTTGGCTTCTCACATACAAAGTGAGGGCAGTACTTGTACTTTACAATTGTACCGGTACTTGGTGCAAGGGTTTGCAGACCTGCTGCTGTGTAGCAGTGAGTGCTGGCCATGCATTGATATTGCCCCTGTGGGTTACAGTATAGAATTACTTCTTCCAGAAATACTGACAATTTGGTTCCTTTTATCATATGAGTAATAAAGCAGACAAATTTCATTGAGTACTTTTTGAGAAGATGGATAGACAAACGAGCAGGGTTCTACTAATTAGACCTTGCTTGCCTCTGAATCACAGATCTCTGCCTCCTGAGGGCTTGGATTAACAGTGTGACCAGAACCAGCTACTCACACTGTGATGAAGTAATTGTAAAGGGAGCAGTTGTTGGTGCACTTTGCAGCACTTACTTAAATTATGTTCACAGGTTGATCTCTAGTTGCTTTTCTTGCCATTATTACAGCTCTTCATCAGGGTACAAGCAGCAACATTTTTCCATACTAGCAAATCATACAAATAGTGTGACTTTGATTTATTTCTAGACCTTCATCCTGGGAACTGTAGTGAAAGCCACCCTTCAAGACAGCCTAAGTACAAATGTTTTATGTAGCTAATGTCACAGATGCATTTCCACCCACTAGACCCTTAAATGAGATAGACTGAGAAACTAACAAAAACATTTAGTGATGCTGTCTGCGGGAAAGAATAGAAATAAATAAAAACAGACGGTAGTTAGATGGAAGTCTAAGGCTTGGTCATATGATTGGTCCCTTATGGCCTGCAGTATCAGCTGCTGATCATAATTTGGTGATTTTCAGCATAACCAATTTTTCTCTGTCTCTTACTAAGTATGGCTATGAAAGTAAATTAGAAAATTGTTTAAAATTAATGTTCTTCCCTGTGTATAGCGTGGTATTTAAATATACTAATAAAGCAGAAATATAGTGCAAAGGCTTTGGGATCCCTACAGAATTGTTCTAACCCAAAGGAGTTGTGTGGTAAGCTATTTTAGGAAACTGAATCATTTCGGACTGCTTACACTTACTTAGCTTTCTGCATCCCAGTCTGTTTTCTCCCATATCAAGTCCTAAGCCTGGATTGTCCTAATTCATCATTACCACCCAGTCTTCCTCACTCCAGAATTCTTAGATTTGTTGGATGTTTTCCCTTTATATATTTAGCAGGTCTCCCTGTGGGACTTTCTGATCCATGCTGTACTGTAGGGTATTAAACAAAGCAGCAGAATTCTGCCTGTGAAATTACTGAACATGGAGAATTGGTGGCTGAAAGATAATCAGTGCCTCAAAGCCATTCTGCGGAGCATCTTGCTAATGTTGAGGAGCTACGTGTATTTGTAATGGATCATCATTTTTCTCAGCCTACATAATATTTTGGAAATTGTTAACACTTATAAATAGATATACTTCTCCTTTATTCTAGATATAAGTCATAATACTTCAGGATCCCATTATGAAAATTGCCAGCGGGGACCTGTGTCTTCTACAAGTGACTGTAGCACAAGCTGTAAGAATGCTGTAAACGACTTGTTGGAAAAAGAAGCATGGCCCTCAGCCCTTGGCAGTGATCCTGAGTTGGCTTCAGAATGTATAGATGCTGATTCTGCCTCCAATTCTGAGTCAGAGAGAAACATCACTGTCATGGCTTCAGGGAACACAGGTGGTGAGAAAGATGGCCTTCGGAACAGCACTGGACTCAGTTCTCAAAGCAAATTTGTGGTTGGTAGCAGCAGCAATAATGTGGGCCATGGAAGTAGTACTGGCCCGTGGGGCTTTCCCCATGGAGCCATAATAAGCACATGTCAGGTCTCTGTGGATGCTCCTGAAAGCAAACCAGAAAGTAGTAACAATAGAATGAATGCTTGGGGCACTGTAAGTTCTTCATCAAATGGAGGGTTAAATCCAAGCACTTTGAATTCAGCTAGCAACCATGGTGCCTGGCCAGTATTAGAAAACAATGGACTTGCCCTAAAAGGGCCTGTAGGGAGTGGGAGTTCTGGCATCAATATTCAGTGTAGTACCATAGGCCAGATACCTAACAATCAGAGTATCAACTCTAAAGTCAGTGGCTCTTCTACCCATGGTACCTGGGGTAGCCTTCAGGAAACTTGTGAGCCTGAAGTAAGTGGTACACAGAAGGTTTCATTCAGTGGTCAACCTCAGAATATCACCACTGAAACGACTGGACCAAATAACACTACTAACTTTATGACCTCTAGTTTACCAAACTCCGGTTCAGTACAAAATAATGAACTGCCTACTAGTAATCCAGGGGCCTGGCGTGTGAGCACAATGAATCATCCTCAGATACAGGCTCCGTCAGTTATGAATGGCACTTCCCTTTCTCACCTTAGTAATGGAGAGTCAAAAACTGGAGGCTCCTACGGTACTACATGGGGTGCCTATGGTTCTAATTACTCTGGCGACAAATGTGCAGGCCCTAATGGCCAAGCCAATGGTGACACTGTGAATGCAACTCTAATGCAGCCTGGCATAAATGGGCCTATGGGCACTAACTTTCAAGTTAATACAAATAAAGGGGGAGGTGTATGGGAGCCTGGGACAGTGAATTCCCAGAGTTCACCATGGGGAAGTGGAAATGGTGCAAATTCTGGAGGAAGTCGAAGAGGATGGGGAAGTCCTGCACAGAACACTGGCACTAGTCTATCCAGTGTTGAGTGGAACAAACTGCCTAGCAACCAGCATTCCAATGACAGTGCAAATGGCAATGGTAAGAAGCTTACAAATGGATGGAAATCTACTGAGGAAGATGATCAGGGTTCTGCCACATCTCAGACGAATGAGCAAAACAGTGTGTGGGCCAAAGCAGGAGGCACAGTGGAGAGTGATGGTAGTGCAGAGAGCACTGGACGCCTTGAAGAAAAAGTAACCGGGGAAAGTCAGAGTAGAGATAGAAGAAAAATTGATCAGCACACATTACTCCAAAGCATTGTAAACAGAACTGACTTAGATCCACGTGTCCTATCCAACTCTGGGTGGGGACAGACTCCTATTAAGCAGAATACTGCCTGGGATACAGAGACATCACCAAGAGGGGAAAGAAAGACTGACAATGGGACAGAGGCCTGGGGAAGCTCTGCAACACAGACTTTTAACTCAGGGGCATGTACAGATAAGACTAGCCCTAATAGTAATGATACCTCATCTGTATCAGGGTGGGGTGATCCCAAACCTACTCTGAGGTGGGGAGATTCCAAAGGCTCAAACTGCCAGGGGGGGTGGGAAGATGATTCTGCTGCTACAGGAATGATCAAGAGCAATCAGTGGGGGAATTGCAAAGAGGACAAGTCTGCATGGAATGATTCGCAAAAGAACAAGCAAGGCTGGGGTGATGGACAGAAGTCAAGCCAAGGTTGGTCCGTTTCTGCCAGTGATAACTGGGGAGAATCTTCCAGGAGTAACCATTGGGGTGAGACTAATAAGAAATCCAGCTCAGGAGGCAGTGACAGTGACAGGTCCATTTCTGGTTGGAATGAACTTGGTAAAACTAGTTCTTTTACTTGGGGAAATAATATAAATCCAAATAACTCATCAGGATGGGATGAATCTTCTAAACCTAATTCTTCCCAGGGATGGGGAGACCCTCCAAAGTGTAATCAGTCTCTGGGTTGGGGAGATTCATCAAAACCAGTTAGTTCTCCAGATTGGAACAAGCAACAAGACATTGTTGGATCATGGGGAATCCCACCAGCCACCAGCAAGCCTCCTGGTACAGGCTGGCTCGGGGGACCTATTCCTGCTCCAACAAAGGAAGAGGAACCCACAGGCTGGGAGGAGCCATCCCCAGAATCTATACGACGAAAAATGGAGATCGATGATGGAACTTCAGCTTGGGGAGATCCAAGCAAATACAACTACAAAAATGTGAACATGTGGAATAAAAACATCCCGGAAGGCAGCAGCCGCTCAGACCAGCAAGCACAGATGCACCGGCTATTGCCGGCTGCAAGTGCTGTCTCAAGCAAGGAGACCAGCAGTGGCTCTGGTAAGCGTTCCTATGTGGAGTGCAGAGGTGTTTTGGAAGCAAGCTTTGTGTTGACATGCTGTCATATGTTTTGTGTAACCCAACTCTTGGATATGCACATGGAGACCTTTCAGCTGTGACCTAGGGGTGATGTTCACCTAGCAACAGCTCTGTCTTGAGGAGTGTTGCTCTGTTCTGTTAGGAATATAATAGAAGGAGTTAAGTGGCAAAGTTACATACTTATTTAAGTATTCTTAGTCAAGCTTTAACAATGTGGTTTCACTATTGAAGTACAATAAAGCCAAGTGCCTGAGTACAGTACTCTAGATATTTGGTATTATATTTGACCTTAGGGGATTTTCTAAATGAGGCATGAAGTCAGCATCTCCTCAGATAACTGAATACAGTGTGTGCAGCTGAAGCATGGCACTGGTCTCTAGTATATATACTCTGACCTTTCCTCGCCTGTACTCATAAGTTTTTTCTCTGTAAATTGATAAGGCAACATTTTCTAAATGTGACAGGCCTACATTGCCTTTGTTAATGGGAATTTTATTGAGTAATGCTCCATTGGTAGAAAGGTGGTAATGTTTTCATGAATTCTTCTTTTAGTGCCTAATTGTGTGGGGTTTTTGTTTTGTTTTGAGATACAAGCCTAGTCTATTGATTTATGTTTAACTCTTAGGGAAAGTGTAGAACTTTTCTCCAGTGTGTATAAGGTAGGCTGACTGTGTACCTAATGGTAGTCATATAGTCAGTTGTTCTCCACTACAGTGCTGTGGGAAGAGTGTCCTTTCAGGAAAGTGTAATTAGTGTAACTTTACACTGCACCTGTCTCAGTCCTCAAGCTGTGGTTCAGAAGAACCTGACATTTTTAGGAAGATGATTTGCTATAATGAGATTATTCAAAAGAGTTTGCCCTAACACCAAGAAGGCCATTTTGAAAGAAAAGGTTAAAACATTATACAGTTATACTAATGTGAAATAATTTGTGTTCTTCACAAAATATGTCTCTTGCTTGTCACAGCATCATTTTTCAGTGTGTGATGTGAAATTCTTCATCTCGTTTCGCAAGTCCTCTTCCTTGTCCTTTATTTGATGTAGTTCCTAATATCTATGCTGATGTCTTCTTTTCCCATACTTTCTAAAGGCTGGGGTGAGCCTTGGGCAGAGCCTTCTACTCCAGCCACGACTGTAGATAATGGTACTTCAGCCTGGGGCAAGCCCATAGACAGTGGTCCCAGCTGGGGAGAACCCATTACTGCAGCATCCAATGCATCCACATGGGGCTCCAGCTCTGTTGGTCCACAATCATTAAGCAAATCTGGTAAGTCATCTGTGATATTTAGCAGCCATTTTGTAGTGGTGCTGCTGATAAACTCATGAGCTACATTGAAATGATGGGCTAGTGCTCCTAAATTGTCATTACCAATGTATTTCTCAAAAGTAACTACTAATGATTTACATGTCTTCCACCAAATCTAAATTCTTTCTCTTGTTTGATTATTTAGAACTGAATTTAGCAGCTTTCATGTCATTCAGCTTGAGCGACTAGATAGTTTAATGTGAGACACATGTCCAAACCATCAAATCTTACATGGGAAGGACCCTGGAATGCACATGAATATTGTTCCTCTACCCTGTTGGGCTCGGGACATGCTGTAGGAGCCCCAAGGACTGTGTGTAGAGATGTTTACTCTATTGTGGTTTCAGTACCCTTTGAACAGTCTTATAGAGAATATAGTATAGAAAATTATCTTTTCCATCTCATTCACCCTCTGTCCTTTGTATCATTTTAAAGACCAAATAGGTATGCATAAGAAACCTCTATTGCCCATGATTAGAAACCCTAAGATTTGTGAAGACATGGGAAGTTTCATTGGATGTTTTAATAAAAATAAGTTCTGTCCAGTGACTTTCAATGTAGTCAAAATATGCCTTTTCTATTACATGCATTTGAGAAGTAAAGGTGTGTTTGGTTTGCATGTCTCTATACTTTGAAACATGCTTGACATCTTGGAGAATTTTTTCTTTAAATTCTGTTTGTCTTTGTATCATAAATCTACAAATCAGGGCCCAAATCTATGCAAGATGGCTGGTGTGGTGATGATATGCCATTGCCTGGAAGTCGCCCCACTGGCTGGGAAGAGGAGGAGGATGTAGAGATTGGAATGTGGAACAGTAACTCATCTCAAGAGCTGAACTCATCTTTAAATTGGCCACCATATACCAAGAAAATGTCATCAAAGGTAAACATTTCAAGAGCTTTGCTCTTGAAACTGTAAGTCTCAAAGGTAGTTTACCCACAGAAATTAATCTCCCTGCCCATTTACGGCAGTCAGTACAGTCCAGGCAGCCCCCAACTTAGGTATAGCCTCTTGAATGGGCAGCTACCTAGGAAAACATAAGACCATGGGAACTTCCTTTCTCCCCACTGCTACAGCTCGGGATTTCTCTCCTCCTCAGCTCCACCAGTACTGCCTGGGGCAACAAGCCCCACATGGTACCAGCAGTGGTGAGGATGAAGAGAAGGGCAAATCCATGTTGACTCTCCATTTCACTGCCAGTTCATCCATCTCATTAACTCCTCATCAGAGTCCCAGCCTTCCCCTTACCCAGAGTCACCATTCTGTTTATTCACTAACCATCATTGTCCCTTTCTCATCCCCAAGGTCCTGTGATGAAAATCCCTAGGAAGAATTTCCATACCTGGCTTTACATGAGAAATGGGTTGCATTTGTTCAAAACATGGTTTACTGTACCCTAAGGTCTTCTCAAATTTTGGAAATTGCACCAGTTTGACAAATATGTCTGATGTTGAGCCAGGTTTAGGAAACACTGGGTCCTGGAAAGTAGTAGTATTGGGGACTGGGGGCTGGAGGTAAATTCTCCTGGGGACATTTTTCAAAATAAGTGCCCAGTCTCACAAGTGACTCTAAAATGTCCTCATCCCCCTATTTGAGAAAGATTACCTTTTGAGAACCTGGTACCTAACTCAAGGCCAAGGTTGGTCCATTTTAATCCTGGGATCCAAAGTCTAGGACCTGCCATTTTCATTTCATAATTTTTTCATTTGGCTGGATTTGCCTATTGATGCCTGGCCATGTAGCTTTTGACGCGCTTGTACATGTTTTACATAAATCATTTGATCCTCATAACCTTCTGAGATAGGATACTGAGGAGGAAGTTGAGATTGAAAAAGGTAGTGACTGGCCCAAAGTTGTATATGTAGTGAGTGACAGAGCAAGACTCAGCTTAGGTCTTGCGATTCAACACCTTGTTCTTCCCACTGGACCATGCTGTTTTGTGACTTTGTCTTTCCTTACAGGGTCTGAGTGGCAAAAAAAGGAGAAGGGAAAGGGTGTGTAGCCTTTTTACTCTTTCTCCTTTGTTTCTACTAGTAAAAATCTTTAGAGAGCAACTGCAAACTCTTATTTAGCTTCTGCTGTGTGCCAGGTACTGTGCTTGGTGCTGGGGTTTGAATACACTGAAAAGCAGCCCCTTCAGGGGCTACTAGTCTCTGGTGGGGCATCAGGCGAGCACATGTGTGCTGGGATGGAGAAGATGCCTGGGGTGGCCTGATAAGAACTGAAAGATTTCTAAAAAATGAGAAAGCTGGCTCTGTAGTTAGAGGAAGGATAAATAGGAATTTTATTATTAACAAAGTATGGAGCCAGTAAAATTTACAAGAAGGCAACTTCAGTGACTTAAAAAAAAAACTATTCAAAGAGAGCTATCTGCTATTGGTGTGAAATACCAGTTGGAGTAGAGAAAAACCAGAGGTAGGGATCTCAAGAGGCTGCTACATCATCCCAAGCAGAAAGGAAGAACAGTTAGAAATGCATTTAAGAGTAGAAGGGCAGAGGTTGGCAGTTGTTCAGACTATGGGAGGAAGTGGAAAGGGGAAACTGGAATCAGAGGTGCCTTCAGAATCTTTGGAGAGGGTTAGGTGCTTGCTTTAGAGATCTGCCTTTGTGGGGAGTTAAGCTGTGCTGTTTCACAGTCAGAAGGAACAGGTAATAGCATTGGAAAAGGACATTAATACACTGAGATGGTCCTGTTGTCGTCACGTCAGTGTGAGCCTAGGTGTCTGTGGCTTCTAGCCTCACTCTGACCGCTGCCAGTTCTCAGTGCACTCTCTGTACTGCCCAGCCCACCACAGCAGCTCTCGGCTGCTCAGGACAGTGTATTCTTAGGAAGACAAATGGAAACCTTTAAGGACACGATCATGTGGAAATATTTAGTGGGTGTTTGGGAGAGTTGTTTTTTAGTAAAGTGTTCCTTCATATCATGATTAAATTATGGGTTAAACTGGTTTGTTAGCTCTAAGCTGAGGATCTACAGACTAACTCTTACTTTGGTATGAGAATTCCAAAAACCTAAATGATGATCCATCAGGGAGCACAGTCTGTGAGGCGGGAATGACCCATGGTCCTCCACTGCTTTTACCTTTTCCTTCTGACTGCCTGCCTTTAGAGATCTCTCTGTACATTACAGCTATACCAGAGGCCTGGAGCAAAGGAAGTTGAAAATCAAATGAGTTTATCTATCTAATTGTTAACACCTCTAAATAAGAGTTGATTGAAGGAGAAAATATTGGCTAAAAATGAGAGTTGGGGAAGGTCTTGAAGTTTTACTAGTCCATCACGATGTCCAGATAAGTAGAGACAGCCATGGCATCTTCTCTACTCTTTTATTTACAAAGGGAATGATGAAAGGCGGAAACAAACAAGAGGACGCGTGGATAAACCCATTCGTTAAACAGTTTTCAAATATCAGTTTTTCGGTAAGTATATTTTCATAGCAGCCAATAATACCCTTTTGAGTAGTGGTTCATAGTATATCCTAGTTTTATTTTATTAAATATTATTTCTCGGGCTGGAGAGATGGCTCCCAGTCATGAGCACTGCTCTTCCAGAGGTCCTGAGTTCAGTTCCCAGCAACCACATGGTGGCTCACAACCATCTGTAATGGGATCCGATGCCCTCTTCTGGTGTCTGAAGACAGTGACTGTGTATTTACATAAAACAAATAATACGCTTTAAAAAATGAGTATTTTTTCATCTTTAAGTCTTTAAAATATGAGTCGATTAGAGTAAAATTAGCTAACAAGACTTAATTCTTAAATTTTATAAATTTTGAGCACTTCTTAAAAGTACATTAAAACATAATAATTCTTTAAAAAATAGGGTGGAGATTCAGTTCCCTGGTCGAGAGGACTTGCTCCTCTTGAAAGGAGCAGGTCTGTTCCCTGTACTTGTGCAAGTGTTCACACCCACACCTACGGTAGCTCCAGGGCGTTTGAAGGTCTGCTCTGGCCTCTGCGTGCACTTGCACGTCTGTGCCTAACACACAGACAGACAGACTTAAGAAAGAGAAACTTCATGATCTGCTTGCATTTTAGATGAGGAAATAAGGAAAGTTCTTCACTTTTTGTTTTGCTTGGTAAAGTCTGCTAACACATT
Organism: Tokudaia tokunoshimensis; assembly: GCA_036184795.1. Taxonomy (NCBI): domain Eukaryota; kingdom Metazoa; phylum Chordata; class Mammalia; order Rodentia; family Muridae; genus Tokudaia; species Tokudaia tokunoshimensis. The sequence goes on from BTHU01000001.1 coordinate 99,130,499, forward strand.
GCCTTTTCCTACTTCAGAGAGACTCACCAGAAGAAAATGTACAGAGCAATAAGATGGATCTTTCTGGAGGTGAGAAAAAAGTCAGTCATTCTGATCTGTGTTTATCACTGATAAGCAGTCCTGCTTGTGTCCCGCTCTGTCTGAAAGAGCCCTCACTCAGTGCAAGAGAGCAGCCCTGGCTCCTCACACAGACTCCATGGTGCTGCACTGCGTGAGCACAACCGAGTAAAGTGAGTTGTGACTTTCCTTTAAGGGACACATCACTGTGCACATCTCAGGTAGTGCTGGTGTCTGTCTGTGCCCCATCAAGAGGGGGTTATTGCTGGAGTGATTGCTCAGTGGTTAAGAGCACTGACTGCTCTCCCAGAGGTCCTGAGTTTCATTCTACAACACAGACATGGGCTGGGTTATCTCCCCTCTGAGTACTAATATGGATTCTGGAAAATGAATTCCAGTTAAGAAACTTGCCCAAGGACTGGAGAAATGGCTCAGCAGTTAAGAGCACTGACTGCTCTTCCGAAGGTCCTGAGTTCAAATTCTAGCAACCACATGGTGACTCACAACCGTCCGTAACGAGCTCTGATGCCCTCTTCTGGAGTGTCTGAAGACAGCTACAGTGTACTTACATATAATAATAAATAAATCTTTAAAAAGAGGGGGAGGTTAAGGTTCTGGATCAGAGGACTGCATAATAAAGACTTTGGTAAATGACAGACATCTCAAACCATAGTCAGAAATGCCAGGCAGTCCTTGGCTGGGGCAAGAAGTCTAAGAGTGGTGAAGGAGGGCAGGGCTGTAGTAGGTGGTGCAGCTTGGCCAAAGTGACAGTTCCAGGTAACTAGGTGGGGGCTGACCATTCTGAAATGGGATTAAAGGTTTTTGTGGGGGGGGAGGTATCTTTTTTTTTATAAATGTATTTTCTTTTTTTTTTTTTAATTTACATTCCAAATCATTTCCCCTTTATAAATGTATTTTCAATAAATATCTATCATTTCCTGTTTCTGTTTTTTTACCCTCCTTTCCAGTCCATTCCACATACATACACACTCATATGGACGTACTCACACACACACACAGAGAATAGGCCAAACAATACAGCAGGTGGGTAAAACCAGAGAGAAGAGATTTGTTGCAGTGACTAGTTGATATTCAAAGCTCCAAACTGAAACAGAAAATGGAATGACTTTATCAGTTCAGTGGAGAGTAGGATCAGGTTAGTTATGGCTACTATAAATAGTTGGTTATGGAAGGCGTTGAGATTGTATGGGGAACTGTGCATCTGCTTTGCCTTCATAGCTTATTAGATGGCAGTACAATCAGGATAGAGTACAACAGGATGGATAAGAAAGGATGATCATAAATTAGAAATTATTGACTAACAAGGAATTAGAGTATCAATGGATTGCCTGTTTAAAAAAATAAAAAAGGCAGAGAGACTGAGATGGTGTCCAGAAAGGGCACCTACCTTTACCTTGTATTGAGATCCTGGCCTTGTGCTAGGCAGGTGTGCTGTGGCTTCTGATGAGGGGAGCCCTGGAGCCTGGGGGTTACAGAAGAAAGCATACCAGAACTAGGAGGCCAGGCCTTTCCTGCAGCATCTCTCCTGCACTCTTTACCCACACAGCTTTGTTGCCAACTAGCAGAGGGAACAGTAACATAAAGGACAGAAATGCATTTTCCCCTTACAGAGCCAGCCAAACTGTTGATTGTGAGGAGCAGATACCGAGATACAGTAAATAAGATAGTAACTGGTACTGTGTCCCATAACCCTTGGCACCTCACCTTCCATAGGCATTCTACTGTGCACACTTGAAATTGAACACAATGGTGAAATGACTCCATACACGTGTCTAACTCACTACACAGCAGATTGCTTTCTTATGAAGAATATGGAATGCACAGTCCACATTGTGTCACTGAGGAAATGACCTTCACTTCAGCCAATTTCTTACCTAAAGACTAAATTAGAGTTAACTTTTTAAAGCAAAGTGGGAAAGACAAAATGATTGGCCCATATAAATAAACACAAATTTAACATCCAGTGAAAACGAGATACACTGCAGGTGGTTTCAGGTAGGACCAGAAGCATTTCAAATGCTGAAATTTTGAATTCAGTATTATTTGCACAAAGTACCAGTTGAACATCTAGAATCTAAAAACCTATACTTTGAGCAGCATCCACACAGAAACTCTTACATTCAAGACAGACAGACAGATACCTTGGACTCTTTCCTTGTCTTGCTCTGATTACAACTTGTTCGCGATGACCAGCTACTTACATGCCTTTTCATTCTAAATTCCCTTTTTTTGGATTGCTCTATGTAAACATACCTAGATCTATTACCTGTTTTATTTTGCCACTCAGCACAGAGGATGGCCCTAGAACAGTGGGGGAGGGAGGGAGGGAGGGAGGGAAGCACGGCTTAAGGAGGGCTAGCACACTCCTCATGCCTCACGGGTGGACAGAACTCTGGTCAGCTCCTCACATCTCTCTTTGGGAAAGAACTGAGGAGGGGTATTGTTTAAGATTATTGATGATTGGCAGCGGGGGGGGGGGAGCTTTTCAGGTGTTAGAAGGTAGACTGTTAAAATACTTGATGCATCTTATGAAATTAGTGTCATTTTAAAGGGTGTTTCTGTTTATAGAAAATTTTCCTTTTGTTGGTATTTTGATGGTAATAGACATCTCAGAACATTTGCAATGAATAAATGGGTTAGATTTTAGGATTGAGACAATATGGAGAATTAAGAGATGAATATTACCTGTAAGATGCAGAACTTATGTAATGGAAATGTAGTTTTTACATATTCTTGTTAAAGCAAAAATAGTTTCATTTTGGATAGTGAATTTTTTTTAAACGAAGTAAATTGGTTCTCTTCCTACTGGTGACAATATTTTGCATTTATTAGGAATGTTACAAGACAAGCGGATGGAGATTGATAAACATAGCTTGAATATTGGTGATTACAATCGAACGGTCGGGAAAGGCCCTGGGTCTCGGCCTCAGATTTCCAAAGAGTCTTCCATGGAGCGCAATCCTTACTTTGATAAGGTACAATCTTTCCTTCTTTTTTTCTTTTTCTTTTTAATCTGACAGTAATCAACCATACCCTTAATGGTATAATATTTAGGAAAAATGTATATAAGAAGTATAATCAAGTGACTTTCCTCTGGAGTTTTAGTTTATTGTTTCATTTATATCTCAGTTTAGCATAGACTTTGTGTTTATATTTTCTTCTTAATCCCATGAAATATGTGTTTGGCTCTTTTTATGTGCTCTAGAATTAACACTAATCTGATCTCTTCTGTTTTCTACCTGTTTCCTGTTGGTGCTGGAATGTCATGTGACCTCTCCTCTGTTCCTGCAATGATTTCTCCCTTCTACTTGTTTGCTTGGCTGGTGTTACACATCTTTCTGTCTGTCCAATCAGGATGGCATTGTAGCAGATGAATCCCAAAACATGCAGTTTATGTCCAGTCAAAGCATGAAGCTTCCCCCTTCAAATAGTGCACTACCTAACCAGGCCCTTGGCTCCATAGCAGGGCTGGGTACGCAAAACTTGAATTCTGTTAGACAGGTAAGTCCAGATGTGCATTATAGGCTTTCTCTTGAATGATCTGTCTTAGTAGTAACGTCTCTCTTGTATGTAGTTACTGTGTTTATAAACAGTAGTATCATATGGTAATGAGTACCTTTGCCTGAAGAATCACTTCGTTACTTTGTTGTTTGTTTTTTAGAATGGCAATCCCAGTATGTTTGGTGTTGGAAACACAGCAGCACAACCCCGGGGCATGCAGCAGCCTCCAGCACAACCTCTCAGTTCATCTCAGCCTAATCTTCGTGCTCAAGTGCCTCCTCCATTACTCTCCCCTCAGGTGAACAAGCTTCTGGTCCTCTCCTCCACTGTCCTGGGAAGAACCTTGGACAAGTATATGTTTGGGGGCTGGAGCGATGGCTCAGCATGAAGAGCCCTGTCTGTTCTCCAGAGGATCCAGTGTGATTCTCATCCTCATGGCAGCTCCCAACTGTCTGTAACTCTATTCCTGGGGAATCTGATGTCCTCCCCCGGCCTCTTTGGGCATCCGGAATGCATGTGATTCACTGACATACATGGAAGCAAAACATCCATTCACATAAAAATATGTTCATTTTAAAATTTTATGTTTGAGATTACCACTGAGCATTGTAATAATTGACATCTTTGGGATGCTGTTAAGTGCTGATTAGCTGTTGCAAAAGTGTGAGCAAAGGATAAAGAAAATTAATGGTTGTTTTAAACTACCATTTTCATTGTAAACATTGTCAGGAGCGCAACTGCAAAGTCAAATAGGTTAGGAGTTATTCTTGTCATTTCTAGTTACCATGAGAAAGAGTATGAATGACTTAACTCCTCATGAAATAGCCACTGCTTTAACTGCCCTGTTAATAATTAAGTTGTACAATACATTTAGCTAGTCTGGGTGTTACAGCAACATTATTAACTTAACCATTGTGATCCTAAGGTTCCAGTTTCATTGCTGAAGTATGCACCAAACAACGGTGGCCTGAATCCGCTCTTTGGCCCTCAACAGGTAGCCATGCTGAACCAGCTATCCCAACTAAACCAGCTTTCTCAAATCTCCCAGTTACAGGTAAGTACTTAGTGTCTGCTTGGTATGCAGTGGGAGTTCTGTATCAGGCACTGCAGTAAACAGGGCCAGCACAATTATAGCCTGCATAGAGCTGACAACATGTCAGGAAAGATGACCCATGACTCTACATGAAGTGCTAGATGCTTTCAGGGGGGATACGGGAAGGGAAGAATGATTAAGAGAAACAGTCCTGCTAAAAGTGTGAGCTGGGGTGAAGGGGTGCTTTATTGGTAGCTATGCAAAGCCCTTGGTTCTATTCACAGTACTGTAAAAGTGTTGTGGTTTTTGTTGGTTTTTTTTCCCCCTTTCTGGAATCTAGTAGACACACTCCATAGAAGGATGTTACTAAGTGAGGTGGCATAGTCCTACCAGGTCGATTGACCATAGTCATCCTTAAACAGTCTAATTAGTCGAACAATGACAACCCTTTTTTGTCTTCTTTCAGCGATTGTTAGCGCAGCAGCAGAGGGCACAGAGTCAGAGAAGCGTGCCTTCTGCTAACCGACAGCAGCAAGACCAGCAGGTACATCAACCCTCTCCACTTGTCAGTGAAAGAATTTTATTAAAATATAACCAAGTGTACTTTTTAGTCTGCTCTTTGTCCAGAAGTCATAGTAGCTATAGAACTTTAATTGGTGACCTCACAATTAGCAGGAGGTGAGTTCACAAGTGAAGAGTGTGTCCCTGTAAAGACACACCTCCACAATTTTCCTGCATTGTTTTGTTGTTTGAAGGGTCGACCTCTTAGTGTGCAGCAGCAGATGATGCAACAGTCTCGTCAACTTGATCCAAGCCTGCTGGTGAAGCAGCAGACTCCGCCTTCTCAGCAGCCGCTCCATCAGCCAGCCATGAAGTCCTTCCTTGACAATGTCATGCCCCACACTACACCCGAGCTGCAGAAAGGGCCATCGCCAGTAAATGCTTTCAGCAACTTTCCTATAGGTAAATTCCTGCTTGGCCACCATACACATGTGCTTCCACTGCCTTTGCAGCTCTGTCCTTCAGCACAGCACCTGGCTTAGACGCCACTTATTGTAGAGTACTGTACTTTCTTCTAGATTAAGCTCATCTTCATGCTTCAGGGGTGGTCTCACAGTATTTCAGACTGTTGTACCCCTTGGAAGGAACAGACTAAAGAACACACTCCTTTTCAGACTCAGTGTTGTTTGGAAGAGAGTGTGCAGGGGCAGGAAGACTCCTGACAGTGTTTTTTGGAAGAGAGGTGGTATGCAGGCACTACTCTATGGAAAATACTGGGAATAGTCCCATTATGTTGTCACTTGCCTTAGGAGAATGGGTATGAAGAGAAATTGTCTTTCATTTTCTCCACTGTATCACGAGGCTTTTTTTTTTTTTGAGACAGGGTTTCTCTGTGTAGCCCTGGCTGTCCTGAGTCACGAGGCTTTTTATTCATTGAGGAAATTTAAGACTTGTGTGTTTTCTCTTTCCCAGGTTCCTGATTATGTTTTGATTCTTGGTTAACCATACCTCCTTTGTCTTTTATCCCTTCCCCACCTGAACAACATTTTCATATAGATGAGTTGTTACTCATGAGTGGTTGGTTACTACCCCAGTTCTGTTGAAGACCATTAGTTTTCCTAACATATTGTGGACTGTAAATAGTGCTTGGGTTATGTGATTCTCTGATTGGGAAGTTTCTTATTTGGTTCTTTTGATATTACATAATTGACTTCAGCTAGGACATAAGTCTTTGGGATGGTTTGCAGAAGCAGTTTCCATGTCAGTTACAACTGTGCTAGACAGTACAGAAGCCACTGATGATGAAGGGGAGCTGCTTCTCTTGACAGCCTGTCCCTTCTGCTTCATTCACACAGAATCACTCTATAGCCTGTGAGCAAAATTTGGCCCACTGTCTTAATTTCACAAAGTTTATTGGAATGGAGCTATGTTTGTTTGTTTGTTTGTTTTAACGTTATCTGTGGGTGCTTTGCATAGTGACATAGGGAAGGCTGTATAGCCCATACATTCTCAAGGCTACCTTTTGAACCTTTATGCAAAATATTTGTAAATTCTTGGTCTAATTCATAGGTCTAAGAGCATAAATTTGATTGCTTTCTGCAAAAATGGAACTTGGAATGATTTCAGAGAATTCATACTACAGGTGTAATATCAGAATTTGAAACCACTGAATTTCTAATAAATTGTGCCTTCAGATACTGGAGTCTTTTTTTTTTCAGATGTTATTGTTGGAACTAGGAGCTGTACTTTTAAATAGCATCCTTTGACTAGTGAGCCATCTGGAAATTCATCAGTTTGCAATCAAGGAGTGACAGTTGAGAGTGATCATATATTATATATACATGCCATTCTGGGACAATGGCTAAACTCAGGGTGCAGTGGCAGACTTTACATGATTCCCTTAAAACTTTTTTTCTACTATTTTGGGAAGTTTGTAAACGATCCAGCTTGTGAGGAAGAGTAGTTTCCACCTGTGACAGCACTATCCCTTGTGGTTTGAAAACAGAATATTGTGGGGCACTAGAGTAGTCAGGCACCTGTGACCTCACTGCACATTTGCCGGGTTGAAAACAGTAGGAAGAAGATGTTTGGTAGTGGAAGGAAAATACGCTATTTTATAAGACTTAAATTGTGTTTTTAAGGCTTGAACTCAAACTTGAATGTAAATATGGATATGAACAGTATTAAAGAGCCACAGTCACGACTAAGGAAGTGGACAGCAGTGGACAGCATGTCTGTGAACACGTCGTTGGATCAAAACTCCAGCAAACATGGTATTAATTTTAGTCTTAGATTTGTCTGGAAACAAATGTGGGGTGGGTGTGGAGGAAGACTGCTTCACAGGAGTGTCTGCCACCAACACCAAGTTGAGTGCTTAAGACCCACATGATAGAAGACAGAGCCACCTCCCCAACTTGTCCTCTGACCTTCACATATACTCCACATACACTGTAATTCAAAAGCAAAACAAGAGCTGAAGAGATGGCTCAGGAGTTAAGAGCACTTACTGCTTTTCCAGAAACTTCCAAGTAGAAAACAAATTGACTTCAATTATGCTGTTACAGAGATATAGGAGCAATCTGAAGATGAATTAATTTTTTTTAAACATCCCATTTTCTCTCTTTAAATAATGTATTATAATCTATTCTTTTTATATATATTATATAATACATGTGTGTTTGTGGGTGCTTTGTTTGTTTGTTTTTAAACCACCAGCAACAACTATGGAGGCCAGTTTGTGTTGTCTTCTGGCCCTGTGACCTGTCCTTGAGTGTCACGCCATTGAAGAAAACTAATTTTTCCCTCTCAGCTACAGTGAATGCTAATAGCTCCTCATCTAGGAGTGAGACTTTGTGTTCCTGTCCCTTCCTGGATGCTGGGATTTTGTCTGGCTTGAATTTGCACCAGTCTTGTACCTGCTCTCATGATCTCTTTAAGTTCATATGTGCCTCAGCCTTGTTGTATCTAGAAAATAACCACCTCCTGGCTCTTAAAGTCTTTCCATCCTTTCTTCTGCATATATTCAGAGCCTTGAGGTGAAGGATGCTATATAGACATCCTAGAGGACTGACTGTGCACGCAGGTGTGTCTTACTTTTGGAATATTGACCAGTCATGGGACTCTTGTGTTAATCACTAACTACTGCCGAAAGGTTGAGCAATATACTGATCTAAGGTGATATGTCATTTGGAGTCGATTTATTTCTGTATCCATTTCCATAATAATAGTGTCAAGTCCCCATGCCCCCAATACACACAGGATCTAGCTCTCTAGATCTGCTGTTCTGGTATGCACTTAGTATTAATTCCCTTTTTATGGTCATTTAGGAGGTGTCCAAGTGATTTTATTGTCCTTATAGTCTATTTCTTAACATTCTCTGAATTTAACTTGGTTTGTTCATTGTGGAATTAAATTATACAGCAATTTTCTATTTGATTTTTCTATGTAGCCCAGGATGGTTTTGAGCTCACAGTCTCCCTACCTCAGCCTCCTGGTTCTGGGATTATAGGTATATACTTACGTATCTGGCATCTGACACACAACACACATCATAGGTTTAATAGTTATCTTTTCAGCAGCTACTTTAATTTCTTTTAGAAGTACCATATTTAGCTTGGATTATTACCTATTTGTCTAAAAAGTTAATGGATTTCTTGTGCCTTCGTAAGATGATTCTAGACTCCTAGAATGCACAGATGAATAAGCACATAGGTGAACTTGTATACTGTAAATGTTTCTGTACACACTTACCCTAGAGAAGCTCTTTTGTTAGCAGAGGTAAACGTGGACATCCATGGTATAGTATAAATACTATTAGGATATAGCACATTGAATTGTGTTAGAAGTCTGAGACAGTGTTCCATAGGAATGTCTGGGTGTACTGAGTCTCAAGAGGCTGTATACTCAACCCTAAAGTCTTAAACTTACCAACTACTCAACTGTAGGAAGACCTACTAAAAGAGAACAGCTTGATGACATCTGCTTCTAAGCCAGAAAGGAGGCAGAAGGTAGAGTAGTAGATATGTAGTAAAACTTTTAGGCCATAATGAGGTAGGACTGGAGAGAGAGTGCACATGGTTAATACCAGCTCTCCACTTGATAGAGACTCTCAGTTTACCTTCTTGCACCAGGGTTGGACAACTCACAGCCCCAGGAAATCACTGTCTCTGCCTTCCGTGAATAAACACACACACATCAATTAGAAATAGAGATCTGGCACTTGGACAAAGGGTCTGTCTTCATCAGAATGAAGTTATAAGCAGAGAGGCACAGAGAAAAGAAGCAACAAGAATTCTGGAGTCACTGGTTCTTTCCACCCACTCTTCATGTGATGTGTCAAATCCTTGCTTGCCGTCTGTCAGAGAGCAGAATGCTCCTTTTCTCTTACGTCTTCATATAATGTACTGGACAGTTTGGCATCCATTTCCTGATGAGAAGCTTTGCTGTAGAAGGGACTGTGATGGTGTAGCTTGCTCACATTTATTTCACCATCGTATTGTTCTTTGTAGGTGCTATTTCAAGTGGTTTTAGGCTGGAAGAGTCTCCATTTGTTCCCTATGACTTTATGAATAGCAGTACTTCACCAGCCAGTCCTCCAGGTTCAATAGGAGATGGCTGGCCACGTGCCAAATCGCCTAACGGCTCTAGCAGTGTTAACTGGCCACCAGGTAAGATGCTTACAGCTTCTCTGTGTCTGGCCTCAACTGTGGCTTAACCTGGTTCTATGATCAGAAGCACTGATGTGATGCAGTGGAGAGGCAAGCTTGAACTTGGGTCATTGACTGCAAGCTCCAGTTTTCTGCTCCAAGCAATGATAGTGGATGGATCACCAACTGGTGTGAGGAGTCTTGAACCCTCCAGTCAGTGACTCTTCTCTGACTGTCAGGGACTCATTTGTCACTGAGGATCCCCAGAGGTGGGGCATCTCTGGCCTGCTTGAGTTGCTGCAGTGCTGAAAAGATATAAACTCAGAGAAATTATTTCAGTTGTATAAATAAGCGAGTTAGGATTAGAGGTGTGTAATACTGTTATCAGCCTGGCCTTTTAGGGTGTTTGTTGTCACACAGAATTTAGAAATGAATGTGTGGATATTTAATTTGGACTTTAAAGCTGTATACTGATTTTGAATTTGTATTTGCAGAATTTCGCCCTGGTGAACCATGGAAAGGTTATCCAAACATTGACCCTGAAACTGACCCTTACGTCACTCCTGGCAGTGTCATAAACAGTCTTTCAATTAATACTGTGCGGGAAGTTGACCACCTCAGGGACAGGAACAGTGGTATGTACTGGCATGAGTTGGTGTCAGAATGTTGTGCAGCAGCATGGGATGATAACAGGTCAGGATAGCTCAGGAGTCTTTAGTTTTGGCCTAAACCTGACCATCATCTGGGCACCAGGACAGTCCCTACAGTCCACTCTCCACTCCATTTAGATACACTGACCCTTCCACTAAAAACTTTTGGTTGTAGCTCTTTTTTTAATATAAAATATAATCTTTGGACTTTCAGAACATTCTTCCCACAAAGAAACAATTTCTATAAGCAACTAATTCTTCTATAACTCCTTTTAAGCCTGGCCTTGTGCCTCACTGTCTTCTGTTGAATTGGCTTTCATGACCTGTACACAGCTATTTGGTAGATTCTGCCATTTCAGAATGACAGGATTCTTCACCTAGCACTATGATATGACAAACACTTGCTACCTTAATAAACTATGTATCAGTAAATACTGTTAGCTCTTTTACATTCTTTGTAAGTTACTAAAAGGGATAGAAAGAATATATTTTACCCAAAAAGTTCAATTATTTTAGTATTTCAGTAATTCTTCATTTCTTCTAGGACGAAACAGTGGACAGAATATTCACATATGCCTATGGTGAAAAACAACCCCATGGTTGTCATACAGTCATTTCATCTGACAACCCTTTAGAAAATACATATGTTTCACAGTTAGAACCTTGAAATCCCAGGCAGGCAGGCTGTTTGTCCTAAGAAAAGCCCATCAACATTCCAAGTATAAATGAACTATACAACTGGCAGTGGCTGACATTTAAAAAAAAGAGCTACAATCAAGTTTTTAGTGGAAGGGTCTGTGTATCTAAATGGAGTGGAGAGTGGACTGTAGGGACTGTCCTGGTGCCCAGGTGATGGTCAGGTCTAGGCCAAAACTAGAGGAAGAGAATATGTTAGCTACAGAGTTCAACTGTGGAGAAGGCTAAAGGCCTGGCTCTTGGGTACTGCCTGTGACAGGCTGCCTTGGTGACCTGCCTTGCCAGTAGTACAAAGCCATTGCTGTTCAGAGTCAAGAGCCTGACTCTCCAGCCGTAGCGCGTGCTCAGGGATCAAGAAGGAAATGCCTGTTCTGAGCCAGGGCAGAAACCATCAGTAGGAAGGAAGCTGCTGTCTTGGGCCCCATCTTTAATCCTATCTTGGGGCATGCTGTGACCCTGCAACTTCCCAGGCACCATGCCCTGCTCTGCTGATTGACTCTCTTCTGCAGGGTCATCCTCATCCTTGAACACCACGCTGCCTTCAACTAGTGCCTGGTCATCCATTCGTGCCTCCAACTACAATGTTCCCCTCAGCAGTACAGCACAAAGCACTTCAGGTGGGCCCTCTCAGAAACTGCCTACCTGTGACTTTTCCTCTGCTGGCTTCTCAGGTTGTTGAAGAGGGTTTGTGATCCTATCGAAGTATTGCAAACATCATTTCTCCCCTTTGAAAAACAGTCTCCATCTACCACACAGCTCTCTGCCATTTAAGCTGCCTCAGCCCTGGGATAAAGCACCATTTAACCCAAAGCCTCCTGAAAGCCATTTGTATTTATTATTTTCAGTCCTTCAGATTGACAGTTGTATAAAATGTGGGACGTGGGAATTTGGAGGTCCTGTAAGAATGCCGTACCTCTACAGTGAGCTAGATGACTAGACCCCTGGGTTTTTAGTGTGCATCTGCTCAAATAAACTCAAATAAACTGCTGTGGCCAGCCTTCCTGCAGCCACACTTGGAGGAGCCTTGTCCTCATGGTCATGTACTTTGTAATAACTTAGGTCTGAATGCTCAAGAGTTGCTGAAGAGCTTCCCACTTCTTTCTCTTCCCTGTCTTTCAGCACTGTGTTTGATATAGTTGCCTCTCTCCCAGCAAGCGTTTGCCATATCACCTTGCTAACTCAGAGTAACTGCTATAGCATTTCTTCTGTTAGTAAATTATGAGCTTAAAATGAATCTGTGGCCTTTGTCTCTCTTGAGTGGACCAATTGACTAGGAGTCCACGTGTGTATCTTATAGTCTGTGTTGTAATCTCAGAGAGCAATTCTCTGCTTGCACAGTCTTAAGACAATAACAGATGAGGGCCCAGGTCCTGAGGGAGGATTGCCAGTTTTGGGCTATTTGTTTTTCTCCTGTAGGCCTTTAACTGGATTTAGGGTTTTTGATAGTTTTTGTTTATTTGACTCACTTTTCATGGGACAGTGAATATTATTGTGTGAATTTTCTCTTTCTAACATTATCCCACCTTCTTCAACTTTTCTTATTTTCTTTTTCTCCCTTCTTTGAGTAGCCAGAAATAGTGATTCCAAATTGACGTGGTCTCCTGGTTCAGTTACAAACACCTCTCTGGCTCATGAGCTGTGGAAAGTCCCTTTGCCACCTAAAAACATCACTGCTCCGTCCCGCCCACCTCCGGGGCTGACTGGTCAGAAGCCACCCTTGTCTACGTGGGATAATTCTCCCCTTCGTGTAGGTGGAGGATGGGGAAATTCTGACGCCAGATATACCCCAGGTAGGACACAGTAGCTGTGGTGCTTGATTAGGGGCTGTTTGTTGAATACTGGTTAGAACCAGCTCTCCAATTTAACATGGACCAACACTGTCAGCTACAGGATCACACTCTTTAAAGGCAGAGTAAGCTGGAACAGAATTCTAGTTCATCACTACCTTTAATAATTTCCTTATGAATGTTTAGCCAAACCTGTGTGGTGATGTATGCCTGAAATCCTAGCACAGGGGTAGTGAGGGTAGGAACAGTAAGTATGAGGAACTTGGTATCATCTGTACATGAGACCCTAGAGACCCTGTCTAAATGAGTAAGAATGCTTACCCAAAGCAATGCTAGTGGGGTGGAGATCTCTTCTTAAAAGCTCCCTAGGAATGCTTGTTTTTTGTTTGTTTGTTTGTTTTTGTTCTTTTGTTGCTTGTTTTGGTTTTGGAGACAGGGTTTCTCTGTGTAGCTCTGGCAGGTCCTAGAACTCACTCTGTAGACCAAACTGGCATGAAACTCACTGAGATCCACCTGTCTTTGCCTCCCAAGTGCTAGCCTTAAAGGTGTGCACCCCCTCAGCCCCAAGGGAATGCATCTTAAAAGGTCTGTTGGTTTCCTAACTCATGACTGGCTTGCAGAACAAGACTGGTACATAGAAAATTAAGCTGGAGAGAGTATACAGAGATTGGGCTTGTTTGGGTAAGAGCTTGGCCTATCCCAAGAATGACCAAGAAGCTTACTGTTTAAGCAGACATTTGAGAGTGAAAGTGGGTGCTATTGACCCTTAAGGTCAAGCAGACATAGGCCTACAGTGACATACTGTGAAATACCTGTAAGGAGTCATGGGGGGCAGGTGGTTCTTAATTGTGTTTAATGTTACTTTCTAGAAGGAGAAACTGAGCCTTGGGGTCAAGCAGAAAAGGCTCAATGGGGAACTCACTTGGTAACCTAGACAAAATGAAAAGATGTCTGAGTGGTGGGGAACTCACTTGGTAACCTAGACAAAATGAAAAGATGTTTGAGTGATGGGGAACTCACTTGGTAACCTAGACAAAATGAAAAGATGTCTGAGTGATGGAAACTCACTTGGTAACCTAGACAAAATGAAAAGATGTCTGAGTGATGCCAAACAGTTCAGTGCCCTTAAAGGTTCTTGCCTTAGGGGCACATGCAGAGAGGCTTACCTGAGGCCAGCCCTTAGGGGCACCATTTGGAAATAGTTTGCCTCAAATGAAAAGATGTCATGGAACAGAGGCACCTGAAGGTAGGGGTCAGCACCTGGTCCAAGCTTGAGCAAGCTGATGTCACAGGTCTCTGGTTACACAAGGGAAAGTAGGCAAAAGAGAAAGGAGCCCAGATTCCTGATGACTGAAAGTAACTGTCATTTGATTGGCTGTGTTTGTCTTAAACAGTCATTCAAGCAGAGCTGTAGATTGCTGACAGTGTTTTCTTTGTTCAGGCTCCACCTGGGGTGAGAGCAGCTCAGGGAGAATAACCAATTGGCTTGTTCTGAAGAACCTCACACCTCAGGTAAGGAGGGGCCCACTCTGCACACAGCGAACTGGGGAGGGCTTAGTGTTCCAAACAGGCCTGTCATTGGTCGTCAAGGCTAGGCAGAGGGTGACACTCAGCTGCCTCTAGTCTGATCTAGTGGTTTTCATGCTGTTATATTTAGGGCAGCACAATAATGCACATACCTCTGTCTCACCCAATACAGAGTGGTGCTGGGCTTTGCAGGTGAGTCTTTGTGGGATTATATTGCCCCTCCAGAAACCTTGGCCTACTCGTTCCTATCTGAGCATTTTCTTAGCCCCTGGGCCACTCTCCCACCCCTAGGGAGCAGTGTCTTGAGGTTGTGTCCTGGAATAGGTGGAGAAAAGACATGAAGCCATGCCTGGGGTGATGCCTCCTGGCCTAGCTCTAGGCCCACTGCACATACGGAAGGGACACTGAACCTGGCATGAGAAGGAGGCACCTCCGACGGCTCTGATAGTGAAGCCCTAACCACAACCTGCTCTGTCTAGATTGACGGCTCAACTCTGCGCACCCTGTGCATGCAGCATGGCCCACTGATTACATTCCATCTGAACCTCCCCCACGGAAATGCTCTGGTCCGTTACAGTTCGAAAGAAGAGGTAGTGAAGGCACAAAAGTCTCTGCACATGTAAGTTGCCCAAGACTCCTAATGGGGAGGGTCTGGGGGAGCTGTGAGTAAAAGCCCAACCCAAGACCCCTGTGTAGACCTGGTTAGTGTGGACCTGGAGAGACTTAGTCCGAGGGATAACTTGAACCTAGGAGTTGATGACTACTTCAGGAAATAGAACATGACCTTAGATCCTGGAGAAGCCTTTGCATTGCCTGTGGGAGGCAGACCTGGTCTAGATACCCCATGACCCCTTCTGGGACCCTCACTGTGGGCATGGAGCAGGCGAGGCTCCTGCACCTCCTTGGTTTTCTCTCAGAGCAGGTCCCACTGCTAGTTGAGCTTGTGAAGCCATGCAGCTTGAAGGCCTCATGTTGTGCCCTCTCCTCTAGGTGTGTGCTGGGGAACACTACTATTCTCGCTGAGTTTGCCAGTGAAGAGGAGATCAGTCGCTTCTTTGCACAAAGTCAGTCTCTGACCCCTTCTCCTGGCTGGCAGTCTCTCGGGTCCAGCCAGAGCCGGCTGGGCTCCCTCGACTGTTCCCACTCATTCTCCAGCCGGACTGATCTCAATCACTGGAATGGTGCTGGGCTGTCGGGAACTAACTGTGGAGACCTTCACGGCACTTCCCTCTGGGGGACCCCACATTATTCCACAAGCCTGTGGGGTCCCCCAAGCAGCAGCGACCCCCGGGGAATTAGCAGCCCATCCCCCATTAATGCTTTTCTTTCTGTTGACCACCTGGGTGGGGGTGGAGAGTCCATGTAATTGCATAGGTATAGACGTAAACTGTGACCTCAAAAAGAGAAGGAAAGGAGCACTAAGTTGGGCTCGCCGCCTGCAGCCAGGGCCACCTGTGGGAACAGCTGTTTTCTGCACATTTTCCACTTTGTTTTCCCCAAAACATATCAGTTTGAATACTTGAATCATGCAGGCCAATATTATAATGTGAAAGGGTATCTATCTATTTACACTCCCAAATAGCGCCATACAGCTAACCGTGTGGAATGAGCTCACTTGTGTATTCATCATGTTTAGCCTTCGGATTCCTTCTTTCCTTCATTTCCATCCCCCATCCCCACCTTTTATTTTTATTTGTATTTTTTTGCAAAACCGTTTTTGGGCTGATGTATGAGCTTTTACCTTTGCACTGAGTGATGTTCTCTCCGTCTAATCGGCAATATGGGGGGGGCAGCTGTTCCAGTGTAAATGTTTACTCAAGGATGTTCTTAAAGGCGTGCGTTCTCTACTATGCCTCATGTTGCCTACCTTAGTGTGGTATCGTGGAGTTTAAAAGATCAAGTTAAGATACTGACGTAGGATTCTTAATGAAAGTATTGCACCAGTTTTTTCATGTTGTAAAACTAAAGAATTTCGCTCTACAGTTTGAGAAACTGTGGCCACCGCTGTGACCTGCAGCCCGCCTGCTGCCCAGGACGGGCCCTGCACTTTGAACAGGCTTTCCATGTTGTTTTGAAGGTTCCCACGGTGAACCTTCTTGTTTACAGATTTTTTGTTTGTTTTTTGAGAAAAAAAATGTTTACTCTTCCATCATTTAAAAAAAAATTAAAAGACAAAAAAAAAAAAGGAGGGTGGTTTAAAAGACGCTTTCTATCTCTGGGAAAAAGAGCAGCATTTGGCCATGTTCTTCTGTTTTCTATTCCTGTCCTAAATCAAAGAGCATGGTTCTCAGGAAACCAGTTCCCCGGTCAAAAAAATCTTGTAGTTTCTTATAGGAAAGAAGAAAACCCAACTTTTAGCACTGATACTACGTATTGCTCTGTTCAAGATTTTCTCTGCCAAAAAAAAGAAAAAAAAAGAAAAGAAAAAAAAGAAAAAAACGCGCTTCGAGCTGGAGTTGCCGTCTGCTTTCAGATGCTGTCCTTTAGTAGTGAGTGATGATGGTTTGCTAATCGCTAGGTGACTTTTGTAGCCCCATCAGTGGCTCTCATGTCTCTGCTCTCTTGTGACTGTGTTCATGTTTAACTGTTGTACCTTAAAGCCGAGATCAGTAACTATGCACACTGTAACCAAGACATTGGGCTTACAGAGTTGTTTGTTGTATAAAAATTTTAAATGTTGTTGCAAACTAACGAGTTACACCATTTTAAAATTTCTTTCCTCCCTAGCCCCTGTTGTTTTGCCCACAAATGGTATTATAATGCTTGCTTAGTCAAAGAGAGACTAAACAAGGGTAAACTTTTAACAGTACAGAATATGCCATCATTTCATTGCCTTGATTCTAACTGTTTGTGTCCTAAGATGCAAAAGAGGTCAGTGGCTTTTAACTGTTTACAAATAGGATGTGATTGTAAATGTACAGTTTGGTTGTGTTTGAATTATGAAATCTTCAGATAATAAACCATGACTTTTTGGCTGCTCAACGTTAATTGTCTCTTTTTTGTGGATTTATTTGTAGGCTCTTTTATAATGAAAGTTACAAAGTTGCTGCATGTGAGAGTTCTTCTCATAGAGCGGCAGATTAAAAAATCTAAGCAAATATTTGAACATTTTACCTGAACTTCTCCACAATCACCCTGAGATAATGTGAGAACAGTGGGAACTGTAGCTTGCTCCCTCCTCCCTGAGCATCTTTGGGAGCTTGTTGCTCAAAGCTCTTCTCTGGCTTCACCTTCCCCACCATCTGTGCCCATCTCAAGCCTCAGCGGGACCATGCGGACACGAAGCTTACTGACTTGACAGCATCCTAGCGTTAACCTCTCATACCTCACACAGTGGGGATGCCACCACCTGGACTGGCCTCTCTGCCCCGTGCCCTTCGCCCCTCCTCACTGCAGGAGCTCCGGGCGCAGAACCTGTATGACTTCAAATCACGCTCCACTTGCCAGGTGTAAGCTAACGTTGGACACCGTAACCTAAGCAAATGTTTAATGCATTCGGTGTGTGTTGATGTCCATACCGGTTTTTCCAAAAACCAAAGGTAGCTTTGAAAAACCATGTGTGGAGATGTTTGGAACATTAAGCTGAGTGACCGTTTGGGGCTTTGAGTAGTATATAACTGACTTCATGACTTCGTTAATTGTATTGTTAAAAGTGTTTGAGAGTTTTTTGCGCTTGTTATGTGGAAATAAAGTGTTTGATTTAAAAAATATATTTTAAGTGGTTCTGATATTTGCCTTATTAATATCTGCTACTTCCTTATCCCTACTGAGCCTCCAAATCCCTCCCAGTTATCATCGGTACCTCCTTCTTAGCCATCTCTTCCCATAGGCCTGTCTGACAGACCTCCAATTGCTTGGGGACTTTGGGAGTCAGCCTGAACTGATCGGGCCTAGTGCAGTGTGTTCCCGCCCCCACTTGTGCCACAAGCTGCCCTGCAGCCTCTCTTCCCTCCAGGGCGGCTCAGTAGTGTTTGCTGGTCCCCAGGTCTGGGGTCTTACGGAGGGTGATTCTTAGAGCTAGAACTCCAATAAACCTAAAAGCCTAGAAGAAGAGTAGGAGCTACTTTCCGGCCCCACTCCCCCGGCTGTGTTCTGGGGGTCCCAGCTCCATAGATGTTGTTAAGCTTTTATTTTTAAGATTTATTTTTTTATTTTATTTATGTGAGTACACTGTCGCTGTCTTCAGACACACCAGAAGAGGGCATCAGATCCCATTACAGATGATTGTTAGGCACCATGTGGTTGCTGGGAATTGAACTCAGGGCCTTTGGAAGAACAGCCAGTGCTCTTAACCTCTGAGCCATCTCTCCAGCCAGCCCCTGGCTTTTATTTTCTTAATGTCTATGTGTGGTGCACACATCCATGCCAGAGGAAGACATTGGGTGTGTTCACTGCCCTCCACCTGATGCTCACAATACGCTGTCTCCTGGACAGTCTCTGCCAGGACCCACAGGCCTCGCTTAAAAGAAGCTGACCATAGCTTATAGTGATACAGCCCTTTAATCTCAGTGCTCGGGAGGCAGAGGCAGGCGGACCTCTGAGTTGAGGCTACCTTGGTCTGCAGAGTAAGTTCCAGAACAGCCAGGGTTTCACAGAGAAACCCTGTCAAAAAAGATGGGGGGGGGTGTGGGGTGATAGAAAATACTTGCCAGATTGCAGGGAGGAGGTGCAGCTAACTGTCTAGGGCTGACAACCTTGAACAGCCCTGCCCAAGCCCAGAATATCTTGTTCTGGCTACATAGCCGATCCACAGGCAGGATGGCCATGTGAAGAGGCACTTAGGGCAGTAAGGGAGAACTTTATTTTGGACCTTATCAGGAAAACCTCTGGACCAGTGTATGTGCAGTGTGCAGGCCTCTGGGTTGTTTCCAGTCATCTTTTTTGTTGGGGGAGGCGGTGTAAAAATTTAACATTTTGTGTGTATGGGTATTTTGCCTGTGTATTTGTGTACCATGCCTGTGGAGGCTAGGAGAGAGTGTGACACCCTGGAACAGGAGTTACATGTGATGATGAACTTCCATGTGTGTGTTGGGGATTGAACCCAGGTCCTCTGCAGGAACAGCCAGCGCTCCTTGTGGTTGAGCCCTGACTCCAGTCCCAGTCACCTAGGTTTTAAAGAGTTGGGTTATTGAAACAACAAATAAACAAACATAAACCTAACTTATTTGCAAAAGAAAGCTGGCATCTTATACAGAAAAATCCTAGAGAGAGAGAAAGGTACATTCCCTTTAAAGGGTTGGGCTCATACCCAGATAGCACTGCCGCAGTCACATGTGGACAAAAACCATCTGAGAGCGTGGTGGACTTGGAGGGGCTCCGGAATGCTCAGATGGGAGCGAGGGAACACGGAAGCCGGCTGGAGCAGGCCAGGCCGGGGCACGTAGGCAGGCGCCGTGCTTCTCAGTCCGGCCTGCCTAGGAGGATCGCCTGTGCCCCATCTGTGTCTCATAGGGCCCAAGGTTTCAGGGTCTTAACACTGCTACAGCAAGTGTGGAGCCATCGTCTGGGTTCCATCTTCTCATCTGGTGCTTCCTGCAAGGTGTAGCCCCAGGCCCAGCCCTTATTTCTCACGTTACCGGCATGCTATGAGCAGCTGGATCGTTGACTCCATAATAGATCCTGGCTTTAATTGGATGCTTGGTGTCTTGACTGCTTTAGTCAATAATGCGGTGTACACCAATGATTTGGTCACATCAACTGGCATGTACACACGCACACACACACACACGCACACACACACACACACACACACACACACACAACCTGTGGCCATCTGGCTGCGGGTCGTAGACTCTCTAGATGCAACTTCAAGTTGTGATGTTGTACAGTGATAGCTGTGACCATCAAGGAAAACTTGGCAATCCATGAGTTTCTCTTTATTTCTTACAGCTGCATATGGATCTGCAGATAAAAAGAAAGTTCCAGTTAAAAACTGTAAACTGGGGGATGAGGAGATTGCTTAGGGGCCAAACTGCTTGTATTAGCATGAAGACCCGAGTTCAGTTCCCCAGTACTCACCTAAGAAGTGAGTCAGGCAGTATGCTCCAGTCATCCCAGCACTGAGTCTGGTTAGGCAGTTCAGCAGAATTAGAGAGCTCAGGCCCAGCAGGAGTTGCTGCCTCAAGAAGTAAGGTGAAGGGGCTGGCAAACCGGCTAATGGGGGTGGGGGAACTTGCTTCAAAAACTGATGGCCTGAGTTGTTTAGTCTTTGGAGGTCACATAAAGGTGGAAGGAGGTAACCAGGGCCTAAAAGTAGTCCCCTAGTCTCCACTCAAGTACTCCACCCCCACCTCACACACTCATACTCAGAATAATAGATAAAAAAAGTAAGGTAGATAGTGACAGAGGGAGACACCAACAATTGCCCTGACTCTATAGATCCCCCTACTCACAAGCACACTTATACATACATTCATATGCACACACTCATACACCTCACACTCATGCACATACCACACACACTCATACACCTCACACTCATGCACACACTCATACACCACACACTCATACACCTCACACTCATGCACACACTCATACACCACACACTCATGCACATACCACACACACTCATACACCTCACACTCATGCACACACTCATACACCACACACTCATGCACACATACACCACTCACTCATACACACACTCATGCACACACTCATACACTCATGCACGCATACACCACACACTCTTACACACACTCACACACCACACATTCACATGCACACACTCACACACCACCCCAGGAGGGATGCAGTTAAGAAGTAGGTCACTTGCCTAGCATGCTCAAAGCACTAGAAAAAATAAAAATATTTTTTCCTTTTAAATTTATGTGTATGTGTGTTTTGCCTGAATTTATGTATGTGCTCCACATGTAAGCAGTGACCAAGGAAACCAGAAGAGAGAGTCAAGTCTTGTAGGACTGGAGTTAGAAGTGGTTGTGAGCTGCCATTCGGGTGCTGAGACCCCAGGTCCTCTGGAAGAGCAGCCAGGGCTCTCAACCACTGATCTATCTCTTCAGCCCCCAAATAGTCTTAAATTGAGTCTTGATTTTGAGGTGAACCAAGTTTTAGAGATCTCCTAAGTAGGGCTGAAGTAATGACTCAGCAGTTAAGAGCACTAGCTGCTCTTTCAGAGGACCCAAGTTCAATTCCCTCACATGGCATCTCTTACTATCTGTAACTACAGTCCCAGAGGAACCTACACCCTCTTCTGACCTCCAAGGGCACCAGGCAAGCACATAATGCTCATATATACATGCAGCTAGTCACACCCATAAAAAGCAGTAAGCCTTTAAAAATAGATAAAAACTCCTAGGTGAAACCATGAGTGTCGAAGGGTGAGGGAGCAGACCAGGGCAGAGTTATTACACTTGCCAGTTCCTGACCTTGGAAGCTGTAGCTGTCCAGCAGTTTTGGTATACCTGAAAAGGAGATTGGATATGAAAAAGGACCGGATGGCTAGAGAAGGATGAAGCCAAGACAAAGATTTCTGATCAAGGCTCAAAGTATAATGTTTAGCACTGTATTTCTTTTTTTTCTTTATTATTATTATTCTATATTCTTTATTTACATTCCAAATAATTTCCCCTTTCCCGGTTCCCCCCTCCCCGAAAGTCCCATAAGCCCTCTTCCCTCCCCCTGTTCCCCATTTGCCTAAGAATTTCATGAATTCATTGTTTTTAATTGCTGAGTAGTATTCCATTGTGTAAATATACATGGAAAATATCTCTGATAAAATTGAAGAAATATATAGAAAAACACATTAAGATTGACTATTTCATGGAAAAATTATACAGACAAAATGGTAGGCATAAAAATATTCCTAAGTTGATTGAAAGTGGAATTATAAACATTTTCTGATAAAATTGAAAATCTACAAGGAAAATATTTCTGAGTCAATTTTATCAGAAAATGTTTATAATTTCACTTTCAATCAACTTAGAATTATTTTTATGCCTACCATTTTATCTGTATAATTTTCCATGATAATCTTCAATTTTAATGTTTTTCCATATATATATATATATATTTTTTTTTTGTTTTGTTTTTCGAGACAGGGTTTCTCTGTATAGCCCTGGCTGTCCTGGAACTTGCTCTGTAGACCAGGCTGGCCTCGAACTCAGAAATTCGCCTGCCTCTGCTTCCCAAGTGCTAGGATTAAAGGCGTGCGCCACCACCACCCGGCCATATATTTTTTTTCAATTTTATCAAAAATATTTTCCCTGTAAATCTTCAATTTTATCAGAAAATGTTTATAATTCTACTTTCAATCAACCTAGGGATATTTTAATTCCTACCAAGTATCTGTATAAATTTCAATTTTATCAGATATTTTCCATGTAAATCTTCAATTTTATCAGAAAATGTTTTTACTTCTACTTTCAATCAATTTAGGAATATTTTTATTCCTACCATCTTCTCTGTATAATTTTTCATGAAATAGTCAGTTTTAACATGTTTTTCTATATATTTCTTGAGTTTTAGCACTGTGTTTATATAGGGAGAGCCCACAGACCCATCCTTTGTTTCAGCTGGATTATGTTGCAAAGCAAGCTCAGCGGGCGGTCTGCTCCTGTAGGAAATTGCAGGTGCAGCAAGGTGGAAGACTCCACCCTAGGTTGGCTAGGTCGGAGGAAGACCAACTGTGGCAAACACTGAAGGTCTATTTAGCCTGCTCAAGGCTGGGGGAAGGGCACAGGAAGCTGCCTCTGATTCCTGGTTAAGGAGGCTTTAGGATTGGAGCTACCTAGGGTGAAAGTTTCAGCAGGCCACTTGCACCGCCCAGTGCTGGCCTTTGGATAGCATCCAGCCCACCTGTTTCCCTCTCAAGAGTTTCTGACAGGTCCACGTCAGCATCCTACCACATCCACCCCACAACATCCTCTCTGCCTCAGCATCTCTCTGTTTCTGCATAACATTCAGCTCCTTGCATTTTCATAAGCAGACACTTTTCCTCCAGTAAGTTGCCACAGCTAAGAACATGGCTTTAGACAGAGTCTTGCTCACCAGCCCACAGAACCGCCACCCTGCAGTCAAAATGAAATCTGATCTTTATTCCTCTGCTCAATCCAGTCACTGCTGTGATTGCAACTTTCCAATGACTTTCATCAGTAACTGAGGAGTCTCCACACCCCGGCTCAGGAGTTAGTACTGCAAGGTCTCCTGCTATCTGAGTAACCTTTCTCCGACCTCAGCACATTTGCTCTTGCCTATACCACTTTAATCTCAGATGCGCGATTGGTTGCCTCCTGACCCCACTGCAGGTGCTACTTTAGAGACCCTTTCTAAGTGCAATGCTTCTCTCAACTAGGGCAAATTTGTCCCCATCAATACTAGGACAATGTGGCCACACCTGTAGACCCTCTTAATGGAGAGAGCTATGAGCTCTATTCCCTACCAACAAGGAGAATGTGAATGCTGTTAAACTTAGCATGCACCCAGCACCAGCACCAGGAGCATGCACCATGTACCATGCACCTGGCACCCAGCACCCGGCAGCCTACGACACAGCCCAGTATGCACAGCCCTCACCTGTCCAGCCCTCACCGGCTGTCTGCACCCTTAGAGTGTTGTTGTCTCTGATAAATCCAGTGCAACCCTGCCAAGGCCAGTGTGCCATATATAGACACCAAATGCTACAAGAATGACTCAATGGGACTTCCAGCTATCAAGCCTTCGAGAAACGACTAGATCTTACCGTGCCCTGGAGGGCTTGTGTGATCCGCTTCTGTAGCTGACCTCTGAAGGAGTGTCCCTGTTCGTGCCCTCAGGGCTTCTCGCCCTTTCTTCTCTTTTCCACTGGGCTTCAGGTTTCCTGGTGCGGTGCTTGGCAACTTTCCTGGCCCCAACACAACCTGTGTGAGAGACTGGGAGGAACTACAACCTGCAAGCTCTACTCAAAAGGTAACCTATACATTCCAGAGAGGACCCCACACCCCAGAGAGAGGAGACCGGAGATAAAAGGGATATGGTCAGGGACTCCCCCAACCCCCTTTTTGTACTTTTGAGATAGGTTCTTACTGTATAGTCCAGGCTAACTTCAAACATACAATCTTCTGGCTTCAGCTTCTTGGGTGCTGGGGTTACAGGAATGCACCACTGCTCTGGGTAGAGACTACCCATAATGCACCGGGGCGGCCTGGCTCTGTCCTCCCATTCATTACAATTGACATGCTAGAAACTTGGTGATACTCTCATACATTATGGTACTTGGAGCCTTTGGAAGATGAAAAAAGTCAACCCATCCGTGCCCTAATGGATTAATGGGTCTGGAATGTGGCTGTGTGATAAATGTAAGCTTTCTTCAGAAAGCTTGCTCTGGCTCCGCGTTAAGACACAGCAAGAAGATAGAAGATCCTTGCCAGATACCAAATACAAGCCAAATACATGTTCTTGGAATTCCCAGCCTCCAGAACCGTGAGCTAAATAACCCCCCCCCTTTTTTTTGTAAGTTATACAGTTTCAGATATTTTGTGTCAGCAACAGAAAGAAGACTGAGGCGGTTGGCCGGGCGGTGGTAGCGCACACCTTTAATCCCAGCACTTGGGAGGCAGAGGCAGGAGGATTTCTGAGTTCGAGGCCAGCCTGGTCTACAAAGTGAGTTCCAGGACAGCCAGGGCTACACAGAGAAACCCTTTCTTGAACACCCCCCCCCCAAAAAAAAGTCTGAGGCGGCAGGCAAGTGAGGAGAGGGTGGGCTAGAAGGCCTGGAAGACTGAGGGACATCACACGGGCAGGAAGCCTTGCTTCTGTCCTAAGTTCAGGGGTGGAGTTGCATAAGGAAGCTAGGCTAGAAGCCAATGGGAGAAGGAGTTGGGGAATAGGCGGAGCCAGGAACTGCACCAATGCACATGTGTGCCTTTGAAAGAAGCCCCTAGACAGTTCGGAATACAGCCCAAGAGGAGAAGAGGAACCTCAGGTGGGAAAGGCCAAAAGGGAGTTCTGAAAGACAGAAGTCACGGGGAGGAGGTGGAAACAAGAAACTTACTGTCAAGGAAGAGGACTTTCGACATCAATGAGATAGAATCTTCCAAGGCTAATTTTGTGTGTCAGGTCGGTTGAACTATGGCATTGCAAAAAATATGATTACTATTATTCTGGATGTTTCTACGAGGCTATACTTGGGTCTGATGAATATTTAAAACTGAAAATTGTGCTCCATAATGTGGGTGGGGTCACACGAAACCAGTTGGAGATGCAACAGAACAAAATAGTGACCTCCCTCAGCACTGGCGACCTTGGTAGTAGATGGCCAGTGAAGGAATGGCAATCAGCATTTTCAGAATCTCCAGCCAGCCCATAGTCCACTGGCAAATTTTACACTTGCCAGCCTCTATAAACAGATGAACAGGTTCCTCAAAGGCAAACACGAAGGCCTCCTCCCAAAAGAGGGGGAGGCGGGAGGGAGAGAGGGAGGGAGGGAGGGAGGGAGAGAGGGAGGGAGGCAGGGAGAGAGAGAGAGAGAGAGAGAGAGAGAGAGAGAGAGAGAGAGAGAGAGAGAGATTTAACAAAAAAAATCAATTAATACAAGCTTACAAAAAGATTGAAATACAAAAAAGAAAGGAGAAAAAAAAAGCCTAGCGGGGCGGTGGTGGCCTTTAACCCCAGCACTTGGGAGGCAGAGGCTGGTGGGTCTCTGTGAGTTTGAGGCCAGCCTTGTCTACAGAATGAGTTCCAGGACAGTCAAGGCTACACACAGAAAAACTCTGTCTCAAAAACAAACAAGCAAACAAGCAAAGCTAGCACCCTACTCCAAGAAGGTTTATTTATTAGAAAGAGCCTAACCTTTTCATTGACAGAGTTCCCATGCCATAATTCACTGAGGGTCAGAGACGGCGGTTGTGCTCTTGTGCTCCGTGGTGCCAGGTTCCCATTAGACTGCCGGCATTACAAAAAACAGAGCTCCGAGTGTGCTAGAGTCCAGCGGGTCCGCTGACAAGTTCACAGCCGGCTCACTACTGTTTGCTAGATCTCCCCCATTTGCTCCGTAAACTGCCCTTCCGTGCTCTAGGCAACCACTAGTTGGCTGGGTCTTGAGCTGGAGTAGAACCCTACCCCATAAGGTCATGAGCACGCAGCCCAGTAAGTGAGCCACTGAGCCACCCCAACAGACAACAGCCTCACTGTATCCCGGGCTGGGCTGTAATTCTTCTCTCTCTCCCTCTCTCTCTCTCTCTCTCTCTCTCTCTCTCTCTCTCTCTCTCTCTCTCTCCCCCTCTCCCTCCCTCCCTTCCTGTCTGTCTGTCTGTCTGTCTTTTTTTTTAAACAGGGTTTCTCTGTGTAGCCCTGGCTGTCCTGGAACTCACTCTGTAGACCAGGCTGGCCTCGAACTCAGAAATCCACCTGCCTCTGCCTCCCAACTGCTGGGATTAAAGACATGTACCACCACTGCCCAGCTAAAGATTTATTTATTTTATGCATATGAGTACACCATTGCTCTCTTCAGACACACCAGAAGAGGGAATCAGACCCCATTGCAGATGATTGTTAGGCACCATGTGGTTGCTGGGAATTGAGCGCAGGACCTCTGGAAGAGCAGTCAGTGCTCTTAACCACTGAGCCATTTCTCCAGCCCTGGGTTGTAATTCTTGCTTTTCCTTCCTCTGCCTCCTGAGTGCTGTCAGGAATGGCTCACTCCACCTGTCTTTTCTGAATGTTTCTATAACTGGATTTGGCCAATATGTAGTCTGCTGGGTCTGCCTGTACTGTTTTGCAGTTCTTTCAGGTTGCAGCATGGATGAGAACCTTGTTCTTTTTCATGCCCTAGTAGCACCCCCTCTGACTGTCTAGAATAGGCTGTAGCTATCCCGTCCTCTGTGCTGGCATTGCAGGGCTTCCCCTCTGGGGCTGTCGAGGACAGAGTTTCTGTGAAGCATCAACTGTCTAAGAGAAGTGTGGGCATATCCTTCTCCTCACATCCCAGTACCCACAATTGCAATGGAGGCACAGCATTGTGATGTGTGCGACACTGTGTTGGGCACCTCATTGACCTTCTAAGTCTCTACTTCCTCAGATATAGCTATGTCATGAGACCACTTGTCTACCATTCTAAAGCTTTGAACACCAAGGACTTTTTGGTGAATTTGTCTATGCAAAGGTTTTATTGTTATTTATTTAAGTGCTGAGGATGGCACTCAGGGCCTTCCTTCTACATGCTGTTCTCTATCACTAAACCATGACTCAACCTTGGTGATGGTTTGAATATGCTTGGCTCAGGGAGTGGCATTATTAGAGGTGTGGCCTTGTTGGAGGAAGTGTGTCACTGTGGACATGGGCAATGAGACCCTCCTCCTAACCACGTGGGAGTCAACTCCTATACCATGCCTGCCTGGACACTGCTATGCTCCTAGCTTGATGGTAATGGACTGAACCTCCGAACCTGTAGGCCAGCCCCAATTACATGTTGTCCTTATAAGAGTTGCTTTGGTCATGGTGTCTGCTCACAGCAGTAAAACCCTAATTAAGGCATCCTTGTTCACAGGCTTTAATTTTCTCATAAAAAGTTCTGTCTGGGAAAGGGGAGATGGTAAAGGGAGGACCAGAGCTTGCAGTGAAAGCATGAGGATCTGAGTTCAAACCCCCAGCACCTATGTAAGCAAAGCCAGGCATGGCCACATGCAACTGTAACCCCAGGGCTACAGGGCATTGACTACTGGACTCAGTGGTCACCAGCCTGGCTGAAAACATCAAATTCCAGGTTCAGTGAGAAACCCTCAGGGCTGGAGAGATGGCTCAGCTGTTAAGAGCACTGCCCTGGCTGCTCTTCCAGATGAGACAGGTCCAATTCCCAGCACCCAGATGGCAGCTCACACCTGTCTGTAACTCCAGTACCAGGGGATCCGATACTCTCACACAGACACACATGCAGGCAAAACATCAATGCATATAAAATTAAAAATAAATTATAAAAAAAAAGAAGAGGGGCTGGAAAGATGGCTCAGTGGTTAAGAGCACTGACTGTTCTTCCAGAGATCCTGAGTTCAATTCCCAGCAACGACATGGTGGCTCACAACCATCTGTAATAGGATCTGATGCCCTCTTCTGGTGTGTCTGAAGAAAGTGACAGTGTACTTACATACATAAAATAAATAAATAAATCTGGAGGAAGAGAAGGAAGAGGAGGAGGAGGAGGAGGAGGAGGAGGAGGAGGAGGAGGAGGAGGAGGAGAAGGAGAAGGAGAAGAAGAAGAAGAAGAAGAAGAAGAAGAAGAAGAAGAAGAAGAAGAAGAAGAAGAAGAAGAAGAAGAAATAGAGAAACCCTGCGCTATAGGGGAGGACACCTAACATAGCCCAACATACATGCCTGCACATTTTAGACACACAACATAAAAGTTCTTTAATCAATAAATGAAATAAAAAAATTCTGATCTCAGTGGAAACACAGCTATGTTTGCTTCACTGTCCTAGGTGCCACCAGTAGTCCTTAAACAGGAGGAAGACAATGCCCCTCCCCCAGGAATAATGCCACTTGAGCCAGCTAATTTTGCCTGCTATGCAGTAGTCCAGTAGCTCAAACAGGCTTTGCAAGCATTTGTTGGCCAGTGTGGAAGCAGGAGCCCCCACTCTCCAGTGCATCCCCCCAGAACAAGCCCTCAGTGTATATAGGATACAGAAGCTGGTGACTGAAGGTTACCGGGCAAAGCAGCCTGTGCCTTCTGCATGCAGCACCCACCACAGATCTTCATAGGATTTCTGCTTAGGAAGTAGCAGTGTCAGCATATCCCAAGGATAAAGTTTTGGGACCTAGGAAGTTAAAATGTCACCATCAGAAGGCCCAAGTCAAGGGTCAGTGGCCTTGACAAGAGTGATCTTCAAGTCCCTGAGAAATAACCTGGGTTAACTGTTATTATCATGGCCCACAAAGAGATGCTGGCTACACAGAGTTGACAGAAGGCCAAGACTATGTCACACAGTGCACATGGGCACACGAACACACACACGTACATATACACATACCTGTCAGGGTTCAGCTTCGACACAGGATCAGAGCTCTCAACTGGAAGCAGGGATATCTGGAAGGTGCATAATAATCAGACACAGAGTATTTTTTGGGTACAAACTGACAGGCAATTTTTCAAGGTTTAAAGTTGCTCTCTTGGGTTGGTGAGATGGCTCAGTGGTTAAGAGTTCTGGAGGTCCTGGGTTCAATTCCCAGCAACCACATAGTGGCTCACAACCATCCGTAATGAGATCTGACGCCCTCTTCTGGTGTGTCTCAGGACAGGTACAGTGTACTCACATATAATAAATAAATAAATCTTTAAAAAAATAAAATAAAATTGCTCTCCTTCTCCCCCCTCTCTCTGATCTCTTTCTCACTCGCTCGCTCGCTCATAGCTCGAGGCTGCACGCACTCTGCATTCTCCTGCACATTCTGCTTTTCTCCTGTGTGCTTTTTTCTCGAACTCCCACACTCCTACACACCTCTGTGCATTTCCCTTTCACTCATGCACTTATTCTTCACACACACCTCACACACACACCACATGCACGCTCCTTTCACACACACACCTCACATTCTCTCTCACCTTCTCTCTACTCACTCTCCACTCACCTCACTCGCTCCTCACATGCTCTCTACCCGCTCTCCCGCCTTTTCCTTGCCCCAGTCTTTTATTGATACTCCAAAAGCAGGTAGAAAAAAGGACATTGTATAATCATTGACAATTCAAATTCAAAAGAATAACCACATCCCACAAAAACTTAAGAATTACATTTGTTCCCCAAAGTTTCAAGCTTCCCCTATTCCCAGGCCTGGAAGGGACAATGGCTGCTCCCTTGTGGTGATGGTTTTGTAGATACATGAATTCTCCAGGCTTATATTTTCAGTGTGTGTGGATGTCAGCTTCCATAACACCATTTATCTATTATTTCATTTGGCCCTTTAATTAACCTATTTAATTTATGTATCTATCTTTATTTTCTATTTATATTTATTAATTGATTGATTGAGTGAGTGTGTCTGTGTGAGTTGGGACAGCTTGAAGTCGTCTCCTTCTACGTAGCAGTGAAGGATCAAACTCAGGTCACCAGGCTTTGTGGCAGGGGCCTTTACTGAGACATCTTACTGGTCTTGTATTTTATTTTTATTGTTTTACCTTGGAAATAGGTATTAACTGCTTGATATCCGTGTGTGCCCGTGCTTGTGAGTGCAGGTGACTCATAGTGCGAGTTGTGCTTGCCCATGACTAAAGAGGACCTCTGGGACCCGCCCTGCGTGTAAGTGGAGAAGGCAGCCACAGGGTGGCGCACAGAAACAGTCTTCTGGGAAAAACAAAACAAAACTTTACCAACCTCAGTTAGAAGAGGGTTCAGCTGGCTTTCCCACATAATTCTACTTAAAATTTAAAATCACAAATTTATATCAGCCAGATATACCACTGACGGTTCTCTTATAAATCTCCTCCCTGAAGCACACAGCGGCCTCACATCTCTGATCTGGCTGACATAGACATTAGCCCAGGAAAGTGGATCATCTCCTCACTGCCAATGTGACTGCCTTTCATGAGCATCTGGAAACATCTCTTCTCAAACATTAATGTCCATGGACGCAACTAGAGTAGCTGCTCTCAACCTGTGGGTCATGACCCCTTTGCGAGAGGGTCAAACGACCCTTTCCAGGGGTCATCTGAGACCACTGGAAAAAAAAGATTTATCCAAAAACATGATTCATAACAGTAGCAAAATTTTAGTTATGAAGTAACAACAAAAATAATTTTATGGGGCTAGAGAGATGGCTCTGTGGTTAAGAGTACTGACTGTTCTTCCAGAGGTCCTGAGTTCAATTCCCAGCAAACACATGGTGGCTTATAACCATCTGTAATGGGATCTGATACCCTCTTCTGGTGTATCTGAAGACAGCTACAGTGTACTCATGTAAATAAAATAAATAAATCTAAAAATAAATAAATAATTTTATGATTAGGAGTCACCACAACATGAGGAACTATAGTAAAGGGAGGTTGAGAACCACAGCTCTAGGGAGGTTTGTTCAAATATAGAGCTTGATTTGCAAGGTCTGGGATGTGGCCAGAGGATGTTGCTACTATAGACCAGAGGACCACAAGCTTAGGTCAGCACTGAAGTCTTCAAGAGAAGGAGGCTCAACCACAGAGAGCTGGACTGCTGCGCTCTGTCTCTGATTGTCATTGTAAGCAGTCCAGGGGTGCCTTCCTCGCTCTCCTTGGGAATGTGAGACTCCTCCATCCTCAAGGGTTTGCTTCATCTACTGGGGCCAAAGTATTACACTGTCACTCTCCTGTCACAGCCAGGGGAGAGGGAGTCACTGGGGCGCTGTACAGCTTTGGCTTCTGAGATCCACACCAAGGGTGAATGCATTCCACTGGGGAAAGCTCACACAAACAGTAAGGTTGTGGCTTAATGTCCTTGTGACCGTCTGACTGCCGTGTCGCCAGCTCTGGTACTGGAGGAGGGGGAACTACCCAAAGAAGGGGGTCAACAGGACCTGCTAGACTAGAGGGAACCAGTCAAATAAACCACAGTGCACCCAGAAATTGGCATGCTCAGCCACCAGACAATGAAGTATGTCTATGGAGATGACACTAGGGAAAATAGCATTCACGAGCCACACGTTTGTTCCAAAGATAGTGCTGAGTCTTAGAAAGCACGCCTGGGTGGCTGCTAGGTACAATTTGGTCTCAGGGCAGGGTTGTGTAATTGGAAAGGGGTTAAGGTAAGATTACAAAGGATAAACTACATTCCCTGCCTCAGATGGGATTCAAGACATCTGATGTTAGGGTTTGCATGGAGACACACAGGGAGTAGGTCAAAGTCAGACCAGACCATGCACATCCAAGACAAGAGGTGGCGGGTCTGTTGACTTGTCTGTCCAGCACATCTTCCCATTTCTAGAAATTCCAAACCAGTTTCCTTCCAGAAACAAGTGGATGTGCAGACAAACTCACTCTGTCCCTTAACGGTGACTGGCGCATAGTTGAGCATGTGACCAAACGGGAACCAGAGTCTGACCAAGGAAGTTTGGCTTGTCAAAGCTGTTAAGGAATCTCCGCTTCCTCCTGACCTTGAAGCCTTGAGAAAATGCACTGAGTTTTTTAAGATCCTACTGGGGAAAATGTTTGCTAGAGAGTAAAGACCAGAGGAAGCCCAGCCTGAGAAGCAACACCGAGGCCACCATCTGAGTGACCCGAGCAGATCAGACCCCAAGCTTTGGATACAGAGTCATGTGAGTCAACCTTTTTGCTTCCAACTAGTTTGAACTGAGGAGCTCAATTGCCTGTGCTAACTAAAAAAGACACCTAGGATCCTGATGCAAGCCCATCATCTGTCTATGGGCAAAACAATGTTTTGCTTGTTTCTTCAAAAACTTTTTTGTTTTTGTTTTTTTGTTTTTGAAAGAGCAGATCGCTAGACTCAGAGACTCTTTCCCCTTAGATACGTATTAACTTTTTATACTGCTCCAAAGTAGAATTGTACACTTTTGTGTACAGTTGATGAGATGGAGTGAGCCTGTGGGAAAGTAACCTGTGCAGACAGCAGGAGGCTGTTTGAGACACGTCCCAGCAAGGGAATTATCACACAGCAAAGGACTCCAGTAATGATTTGGGGGGGTGAGGCACCTCCTTGAGGTTGTCCAGGCCAGGTTAGCCAAAGGCTGTTGACAGACCTGCTACTTGGCATTTTCAGGAAGCAGTACTTTGTTAGGACCTGGGGAAGCTGCAGCCACAGAAGACTGAACCAGTCACAGAACTTGGGGAGGTAATAAGGAAGCCTGGTTGATCCCGCCTTCTGCTGTCAGCAAGGGGAGAGTCACTGAGAGCACACGCTGCTCACTGCTTGTTACTGGATGAAGGCCATTATAATGCTGAGCACTGCAGCATCCAGAGGTCACTGGCCCTGGTATAGTACTGGACACTCGTCATCAGGAGGCTAAGAAGCCAGGAAGATGACACATTAGGCAGCATTGCAAGTTCTACCCGGGCAACTTAATGAGACTGTGTCTCAAATCAAACACACAAAACCAGCAGTAGAAGGACATGGTATAACTTACGACCTATGTGCATTTGCAACAACCCGCCTCTTCCAGACACAGACTCTGTGTGACTGTGGTGTCAACAAGCGCCACAAAGGCAAGTGATACTTCCCAAAGCACGGCTGAGGGTCCCATATCTGTCTTCTCAACCTTAATGCAGCTTCCTGTGGGATGTGGTGATAAGCCTGGGGCTAGGTGTTTTGAACTGTCGGCGGATGTTCCTGAGAAGTTCAGGGGTGGAGCCTAGTTATGAGCCAGCAACACCAGGGATTCTGAAAACGGTCAGGAAAGTAAACTTAATAAATAACCAGAAAGCATCTTTGCTTCTCACAGAGCAAAGCTCAGCAACTGGCTTGCATTCTCTTGAGCCTTCAGCCCCACATGTCTTGTTGCCTCCTTTTTCTTACAGATGTGCATCTCTTACAGATGTGCATCAAGTTTGAGGAGGCGAAACAACTTATCCGGGTCACACACCAGCTGAATCACAGGAGCCAGATTCAAAGCGGAGGGACAATGACATCCCGGGATATCGTGTCCGTCCTTCCTAGACCGAGGATGGAGTCACTCTGTCCTTCTAGAGCAAGATGGCAGAACCTTCATTTAAAAATGTGCCCCGTACCCACCATAGGCCATTCCTTCCGAGATCTTTGGGTGGACATGCTAGGGCCAAACCCTGTGCTGCAGTAACATGAAGCTCTTCCAGTGCGGATGTGACGAGGCTGGGGTGTGGAAGGCCTGGTCCCAGCTCTCGTTCTAGCTACTAAAAGAAGATGACATTCCCAGGCTCTGACTTAACGGTTTAGGCATGGATTCACACCAGGTGACATTCCTACCTCCAAGGTTTAATTGAACACTGGCCACAAACTCCAGGTACAAGGGTCATGCAGTTGGCCCCATGTTAAGTCATTCAGCAAAAACACCCTGAGTCCCAGATTTGTGATAGTGCAGGTTTTGGTCTGCTGATATCTTAATTTGTTTTCTGTTGCTATAACTGAATCTGAGAGCCTGGGTAATGTATAAAGCATAAAGCTTTATCTCCCCAATGGTTCCAGAGGCTGGGAGTCCAAGGTGGAAGGATTACATCTAGCAAAGAACTTGCTGGATGAAACTCTAAGATTCCTTTTCATTTTTTAAAAAGATTTACTTATGTGAGGTCACTACAGCTGTCTTCAGATACACCAGAAGAGGGCATCATATCCCATTACAGATGGTTGTGAGCCACCACGTTGGTTGTTGGGAATTGAACTCAGGACCTCTGGAAGTCAGTGCCCTTAGTCACTGAGCCATCTCTCCAGCCCCTAGGAACTCTACATTCGTAAGGAAGCTCATAGTACCACATGGTGAGAGTGGCATGCACTCAAAAGGTTAAGCCATCTTGTGGCTGGCCGGAAGTCATGGGCACAGCGTGAGACCACTCTACAATCCTCCCACTGGTCTGGCCCAGCATCTCTGTGCAGCATTGGGAGTTGGAGGTGGGGGAGAAGGAATTTTCTGTTGAACCCTTAGCTCATCCTTTCAACATAACACACAGCAGTTACCTGTGATAGTCCAGCCTCAGCTCCACCACTCATAGGTTACTGAATGGAGTCCCTATGTCAGTCAGGTCAGTTTCCCTGTGCATTGTCACATATAACACATAGTTGCCCCCCCCCTACAACTTCCTTAGTTGTAACTTTTGTTTCTAGATCACTCCCATGAAAATAAAACTTTTAGAGGAAGGGGGACAGTGAGGGAGGAGGGGTGCTTTTATAATACACACACTCAAGAGATAACCACTGATCCAGAAATGACATCCTCAATCCTAACCACTTTTCCCCAGGTCTCACCTCCAAATGCCATTAACCTCTGACCCTGAGGATAAAGTTTCCCACAGATTCAGGTACAAAGCGCGGTGCTCAGCTTCCACGGATCCTGTTCCACTCTGATAAACTTCCAGCGTGGTCACACTCCACTTCAGACCTCAGCCCCTGCCAGTGTTGAGCTTCAACCTCCACCCCTGAGGTCAAAGTGCTTAATGATTAAGTTAAAGAGGCCGTGCGCTCTAGCAGCCTCCTTTACAAGGCCCTTTCTAGTTTATTGAGATACAAACACCTGCATTAATGCAGCACCTGTGGCCCTTACAGGCGTCCCAAGGTCTGCCCTTAGCAGAAGACACTATTGGTGCTGTGTGTGTGTGTGTGTGTGTGTGAATGTGTGTGTGTGTGAATGTGTGTGTGTGTATACATGTGAAGTCCTGAGGTCCGTGTCAGGTGTCTTCCTAGATTCCTTTCCACCTTACATTTTGAGACAGAGTCTCTCACTAAACCTGAAGCTTGCCAAATTGTCTCTGTCCCACCCTTCATCCCTGGATTCTAGGCATACACTGCTGTATCTGGATTTTCTGTGGGTGCTGGGGATTGAACTTGGGTTCTTTCTGGTACTCACAGGGCAGGCACTTCACGGATTGAGCCCTGCCACGTTTTCACACACTCCGTGGCTCTGGGTTCAGGCAGGATGTGTTTCAGAGAGTTCACAGGAGATGCAGATGCATGCGGCTGCATGGTGCAGTGGTTGTCAGACCTCGGCCGGGGGAGGGAGGACCCCCCCCCTTTGAAAGATTCCAGAAAGCTTTTGCAGTCAAATGTTCTGCTTGTGAGCTATCCTTGCATGCAGAACTTAGGTTAGGTAGACTATTTACAGAGTTATTAGACACTTAGGAAACCATTTTAAATAGTTATTGATCCTAAGATAACAGCACCCCCTCCCTGTGTATCTATTTAAATCAGTTCTACTCCCCTGTTCAAATCAGTTTACTACCCTTATTGTTCTCAATCTTTCTTTTTTCTTTCTTCTCTGTCATTACGGAATCCAGGCTGGCTTTGAACACCTGCCTCAGCACCCCCTAGACTGTACAACACTATTGGACTCTGCACATTTCCTTAAGTCATGGCTTCGGAGCAGACAGCTGGATTCTCATGGCTGCCCTGTACTCTGTCTGCCACTGGAGAACTCCACAGGACACTCCTGAGTTAAAGTGAAGAAGAGGGAAATGACCCCTGGGCTGGGACGAGTGTTATAGGCAGCATCTCAAGGCATCCGCTTGATGAACCGTCTGGGTACTGTTATCATCCTGCATTTCAGACGAGAAAATCAGTGCTTAGACACTTCACATATTTGCTCTGAACCTTCGTACTCATCCGCAGTTGCTGTAGATGAAGGCAGCCCTGGTCTGTGATGACCTTGAAACTCCAACCTCCAGAACTATAAACACAGTAAACCTTTATGCTTTAAAATAATCCAGGCTCTGAAAATCAGCTATAGCAATGACAACAGCAACAAAGGAATGGAGATATCAGGGATCCAAAAATGCCAGCAGTACAAGTCTGGGTTAAAAGGTCAGAGGGGAAAGGGGGGGGTGTTCCTCTCGGAAGTCACGAAAAGAGAAAACAAATGAGGCTTGGAATTCTCAATGCAACTGGCAGGTCCTGGCCAATCAGGGGGAGCCTGAGAGCCAAGGCTCCCATGGCTGCATGCTAACTCTTCCTGTGTACCATCTTTTAACCATTATCATACTTGTGGACACCTGCTATAGCGGTATGTTTGCAAGGTACTGAGGTTTGGTTTGTTGCTATGTGTTGTGGTGCTAAATTCTGTACTGGAAGTTCTAGGTCTAAGGGAGAATTCTCACATTACTAGGTTTTTTTGTTGTGCAAACCTAGTTCCTTAATTTAATACTACTGGTTAAATAAAAAATGGTCACAGCCAATTACTGGTGGGATTAGAGATAGGTGGGGTTTGAGTTACCTGGTTGGGGGTGGCAGAAAGAAAGGGGAGGAAGAATGAGGAAGAGAGAGAAGGAAGCCTCCTGGAAGGGAGCACATGGCCAGGAGAAACAGCAAGTATTTGCGGTGTACCCCTGGGGAGCTACCTAGGTCATCAGTTAGAAAAGTACATTCGGGGTTACCCCCAAAAGCCAGATGAGCCAGACTCAGAAAGACAAATAGTACACGTTTTCTCTCATACACAGTATTCAGATTTAAAAAAATATAGACCTATGAATATGACAAGAGAGTAGAGGGGACCATCAGGGAAGGACACATCCTAAAGAGAAGCAGCATGGAGGAATAAGGGCAGGAGATGGAGGCAAAGAAAGACAGATACCAAGTGTGCACGTGCGCGCGCGCGCACACACACACACACACACACACACACACACACACACAGAGTGAACTGAGCACTTTCATCCCTCCCTGTCTACACACACACACACACACCCCTTTTGAGTTCTACAGAGCTCTACAGAACTCATGATGGTCATATGTGAGGGCCAGAGGTGGCCCACTTGGCTATGGCTGTCACTTCTGACAGTTGCTGTAAGTACCTGAGCAGGGGATAGGAGGGGCGTGGGTGGTGATGAGGGGTGTGTGTGTGTGTGTGTGTGTGTGTAGACAGGGAGGGATGAAAGTGCTCAGTTCACTGTGTGTATGTGTGTGTGTGTGTGTGTGTGTGTGTGTGCATTCAACCATTTACATATGTGGAGACTAGAGGTTGAAGTCAGGAGCCTTCCTTTACCATTTACTACATGATGATGATGATGGTGGTGATGATGATGATGATATTATTTTCAAGATGGAATCTTACTGTTAGCTCTGGCTGTACTGGAACTCACTATGTAGACCAGGCTGGCTTCATACTCACAGAACTCTGCCTGCCTCTGCCTCTCTCTGCCTCTCTCTCTGCCCCTCTGCCCCTCTGCCTCTGCCTCCAGAGTGCTGGAATTAAGGCATGTGCCTCTACACCCCTCTACTACCTTATTTTTGAGACAATCACTGAAACTGAAGTGTATTGATTGGTCGATGGGCTGATCAGCGGGCCATGGCATCCTCCTGGCCCCAATCCCCTAGAGCTGGGCTTACAGACATTCACATGATGCCCAGTTCTTTGCAAGGGTGCTGGGGATCCACGGCCAGCTTCTTGGGCTTGCACAGTCCTCTTCTGCTTTCATTTTAACCCATCCCATAGGATGCTTCTGCCCACATTCAGGGTAGGTTCCTCTGGTTAAACCTC
Source organism: Tokudaia tokunoshimensis (assembly GCA_036184795.1). Lineage (NCBI taxonomy): Eukaryota > Metazoa > Chordata > Mammalia > Rodentia > Muridae > Tokudaia > Tokudaia tokunoshimensis. The sequence continues at coordinate 99,168,972 of BTHU01000001.1, forward strand.
TCATCCTGACAGACACACTGTCAGGTGTCTCCTAAGTGATTTTTCACCCAGTAACACTGACAGTGACTTCAGCACAGCAGTCTGCAAATGCTAGGAATGAAACGAAACTGCTTGCAGCCCTGAGCAGCTGGAAGCCTCACAGCTCTTCCCCTGCCTGCCCTGGAGTCCTATGTGCTGTGTGAACTCTGTCCCGGGCTTGGTTCTTCCTGACAGTTAGTCTAGATGCTGTGTGTCTGTCCTGCCTTGGTCTGAGGAGAGGAAGCACAGTTGCTGCTGCTCTGGGGTTGCTGTCCTTCTGGGCATGTCCCTTTTATCTCCTGCACCCCCTTCTCCCCCTGCTTCTCCAGCTGTCCTAAGGCTGCCTGCTCTCAGAGTGGAGGAGAGGCAGGAGAGTGAGTGAGCGAGGCAGCCCAGGGCCCAGGCTCCAGTCTCCCCTGCCTCTCCAGGCCATGGGCCCCCTGCCAGGTAAGGGCACTGGCCAAGGCCCAATGAGGGCAGGGCAGGCCCCTTCCCTCACGGGGCCTGCTCAGAGTTCAAGGGTTCTGGAGAGATCATCCAGGCTTCCTTTAAACTGCTGCTGCAGCCGAGGCTGGAGTTTGGAGTTTGACCTGCGTGGAACCTTTCTCAGCAGCAGGCAAGGAGGCAGGGCCTCTGCTGTCCTCTGCTGCTCTCTGCTGCAAAGGACAGGAAATCCCAGGGGTCTTCCTCCTGACAGCCACTGCCTCCGCTTCTGAAGTCCTTGAGACCTTAGGGCAGTAGAGCCTGCATCTTGAAGAAGGTAAGATCCTCCTCCCTGAGACACCCACTGTCTAAACTGGGAAGCTCCTCGGGTCTGAGGACTGGACAACCAACCACTCTGGCCGAACACCCATCCGTGAACTTCATGGGAGTCAGAGAAGTTTCGTTTGCTCCTGGCCTACAGAGTGTGGTTTGGGGGGCGGGGTGTCAGCAGCTGACAGCATAGGCCAGGGGTCTCAGCTCTTCTGTTCAGGAACATTGAAGGACAGAAGTTTCAGGTTCTTTATCTGTCGGATGAGAATTTGGAGGTCAGCCTGGCCCAGCCCTCAGGTGTGGCAGAGGAGCGTCCGCAGAGATAAGGAAGGGAAACCTGCTCAGGTCGCAGGAATCTGGAAGGCTATACTACTGCTGCTGTTAATTAGCAAGGCAAAGCCGTGGCCTCACTGCACAGCCCACCTACGTGACCTGGATCTCTTCCAACTGCACAGCTGCTAGGGAGGGTGGGTTAACAGACATCCCCTAAGGCCATTGGACAACTCAAGGTGACACAGAGAACCGGGCAAAGCTGAGATTCAGCCCCCATGGCTGCGTGCTGGTCAGCTCTGGAGGATGGTTGGTAGATGATTCTGGAACTCTGCATTTGACAAATGTTGCTCTTGTTGGGATATTTGTTTGGGAGACCAGTGTTTATGGAGTGTCTGCTTTGAGGGCACAAGATAAGACAGACTAGTTATCTCTGCCTTCTGGGTGCTCACATTCCGGGCAGGAGACAAGGAATTACAGGAGAGTTCTACAAACCATGTGCTAGGCTTCATTAATTTGTGAGTAAAATGACATTTGATAGGAAAGGGACCTGACTTAGGCTGAGGCCAGGATAGGGTAGGTGGGATCTACGTCTGCTGGCGTCTAAAGAATGAGAGGACTTTGTGAAACTGGGTGAAAGTGTATCAGAGAGAGAATGGAAGCCCAGGATCCTGAGCTCATAGCGAGCTTTCAAAGAATGGATGGAAGCAAGCAAATGATTGGATTTGTGTTCAGATTCCTCTTTGACTTCCATAGCAGGGAGAAATAGAAAAGAATCTAAAGATGCAGCAGGCGGAAGAGAGTAGCCCCTTGCTCTGGGCTGGGTGGGAGTGAAGGTAGTTTGTTAGGATAAGGGTGATGTAAGGAACACGGACAGGTTCAAGGTCTATTTTGGAAGTAGAGGAAAGTAGAGCTGCAGGTGAATAGATTTGGGGAACTGAGAAAGACACCATCAATTATTTGGTGGTTGCTTGTATGCGATGACATCTTTGGTTCCTAGAAATAGTGCTTGGCACACTAAGATGCTCAGATTTTATCGCTTGTTGGATGTCTGGCTGGAAATTCAGATGGATCATAGATGGATGGATGGATGGATGGATGGATGGATGGATGGATGGATGGATGAATTCTTGGGTAAGTAGACACATGGAAGGATGGATGGGTAGACAGATGGATATATGGATGCACAGATGGATGGATGGATGGATGGATGGATGGATGGATGGATGGATGGATGGATGGATAAATGGAGGGACAGATGGATTCTTGGGTGGGTAGTCACATGGAAAGATGGATGAATAAACCAATAGATAGCTGGGTGTGTGGGTGGATGTGACTTAAGGATGTTTTGGGCTTCAGGTTTGAGCAGTTAGTGACATGACCAGAGTGTCCTTGGCACCTGCGTTCTGCTGAAGAGCTTGATCTCTGGCCTGCACTTGCTAATTTTGGATATCTGTGGGCATCTGTCTGAGTTAAATAGATGATTTTGTGACTCCTGTTCTCTGGTATTTCGGGACAGGGTCATCCCCGCAAAAGACAGGTGGATGGAGAAGACTCATCTAGTTCTCCAGTACTCCCATCTCTTACCCCTGTGGCCCATTAGGGAAAATTGCCTTGCTCTCCCATGCTTTGAAATTCTTCCCTCACCACCAGAACTGTGGATTTTGTTTTGTTTTTTGTTTTTCTAATGAGCTGGGATGAGTCTGTCCATCAGTCTTTTTCTTTAAGATTTATTTATTTTATATATGTGAATATACTGTCTTCATGTTCACCAGAAAAGGGCATCACATCCCATTACAGATGGTCTTAAGCCACCATGTGGTTGCTGGGAATTGAACTCAGGTCCTCTGGAAGAACAACCAGTGTTCTTAACCGCTGAGCCATCCTCCATCAACCCATTTCTAGTCCAAGCATCAAGAGGCTGGTGAGCTCTTTCTTCCGGCAGCCCTAGGCCTTCTCACTTTTCCTGTTCTTGCAGTGTACCCTCTCCCCCTAGCTAGGCTGGTCCACCACCAACCTCCTTAGACCAGGCCAGACACAGGACCAGTTTGTGGCTATGAAGTGGCAGGTTCCTGCTGAGGCACAGGAAGGAGGGTGTGAGTGGCTACAGCTCAAAGCTTGGTGTCACTTCTGAGCTTCTGCCAAAGGTTCTATCTATCTCATGGTGGGTAGAAGTCAAAGAGTTGAACCTGGGCTGGGGCCTAGTTCAGTCATTTACCAGCAGAACTTTCCTGTTAAGTGAATGTTACTGGAGGCCTGACCTTGTGATGCTGAGTTGCAAATGAGATTCACTCGCAAGCATGCAGGTCTCACTGACCACAAAGTCCACACTCTTTTCTTTCTTTCCCCACTGTTTGTAGTTGAAGGGTGTGAACATGTATGTCAAGCATCCTTTTCCAAACTGTGTGACCCAGCTCACTTGTTCACTGTGGTGGACACCTGACTGTCATTCCCATTTTATAGACGGGGAAACAGCCTGGGAGATGTTATTGCTTCAGATCACAGATAGAGGAAACAGGTGAGAGCCGAGCCATTGCGCTGAGGTTCTGAAGTCTGCACAGTTGGTTTACAACAATACATCTATTTCCCAGGGAGTCTTTTGCCCATAGTTAAAATGTACAATTAGATAGTAGTTGTCATTTTCTACTGGTGCAAGGGAACCACTTCCTGCCTCCCCACATGTGTTTTTTTTTCCCCCTTCTTCCTGGGAAACTTGCCAGCATCTTGGCAGATGCATCAAATTTGACACTTCGTGTTGGGAGTGTCTCTAACATACACAGGAAGGCATTAAGCTACGAGCAATGGGATGTGGGTAACACTTCTTTTCCATCCCCGGTGAAAAGTTTGGAACACACATGAGTTGTAAAGAGTGTGACTTTCATCAACAGGCACACACAGGAGCCAGACTGAGACCAAAAAACAAAACAGAATAGAACAAAAACCGGGAGCGAATATAATGGGCCGCAGGTGGCTCTGATTTAGCTTGCTGTCCTGGGTTGGTTTGGTTTGCCCTTGCACTGTGGTGTGGAAGATTTTCACATCTCCCTTAGCACAATGGCTCTGTAAAAGTCCAGAAGGGACGGGTGAGAGCTGTCCCTGCTTGACCGAGCTTCCCTTTGTGCTCTGGCCGCTAGGCAGCCTCAAGGGCAGCCTGTTCTGCTTGCAAAGAAAGCCTTTGTCAGGACTGGCTGCCCTCACCCCACCCCTCTGGAAGGGAGCTGTCAGGGGCTTTGAGAAGGGGATTGCGGGGCCCACCCATCACTTGGCCCTCGGAGGCAGACTGGGTTCAAATAATCATGGTGCTTTGTGCAAAAGGCACTGAATGGAGCTCATTTCGTTTAGTGGTTCTGGGCAGCCACAGCATGTCAAGGACCTGGGGTGAAAATCATGAGACTGGGAGGAAAGTCGCCTCCCTAAATGTGTCGAACTTGGCACAGAGCTAGTGCCGACTAGATACTTGCTCCACTGAACCCTCAAAGTCAGACAGAGCTCACTATGTAGAACCTGGCACACAGATGCTAACTAGTGAATGTTCCCGTGGACTTCCAGGGCCTTATGCGGATCCTGGCACACAGCTGGCACCTACTAAATGTCTTACTAAGGGACTGGAGAGATGGCTCAGTGGTTAAGAGCCCTGGCTACTCTTCTGGAGGCCCTGGGTTCAGTTTCTGGTACCACACAGTGCCTCATAGCATTCTGCAATTGATGCCACACTCTCTCTTGAGCTCATTCATGCACACACGTGGTACACATGCACACATGCATATATCCAGGCATGTGCATGTAAAAAAAAAACATTTTGAATGTCCTACTGCATGTCCAGGGCATAGCATAGATCCCGCTGCACAGCTGTTGCCTAACACTGTACTGAGTCCTAAGTCTCAGCACAAATATGCCTGCGGTGTATAAGAAAGCAGTCAGAGGGAGGAAAAGAGAGACACACACGAGAGGAAGGCAGAGGGAAGGGAGGAAAGCAGAACAGACAGCTGCAGGGACACAGTGACCTTCCGGCCATCCAGGGCCTGACCCGGCTTCACTTTGGCATCCCGGTGCCTTGTTTCTCACCCATGAGCCGAAGGCATGACCAGGAGGATGAAACAAGAGGATGCGGAGAATACACAACATACTTTGCACCCAAGCTGTTTGTCATTAAGCTCACAGTTGGACAGCGTGCTGTGGGTCAAGGCAGGTGCAGGGAGGCAGGCCTGGGTTCCCAGCATCTGTGGTCCAGCTCCTGTCCCCACCGTGAAGAAGCAGCTTCCCAGCTCCAATGTCTCTGCATCACTTAGAAGCTGTGCCAGCCTCCCCTCCCCACAGTGATGAAAGACTTGTTTATTGTGGGCCCCCTCAGTGCCAGGCAGGCAATGGGCAGAAAGGAGCCCAGCAGGGGGTGGGGCGGGGCGAGGCTGGGGCCACTGATGGCCCTGAGGGTTCAAAGTAGAGGTGCTGTCCTTCCTCCCTTCTTGCTTCTTTTCCTTTCCTGAGATTTTCTAGACCCACCCACCACTTTCCCCAGGTACAGCAACTATCCCTACCTGAATTGCATCCTGTCCTTCCCCAGAGTTCCCTGTTTCTGATGCAGTGGATCTGCCAAGCTGGGGCCCAGGCTGTCTCATCACCTAGGTGACTTCAGACAGGACGCTACACCTCTAGGACCCACAACTTTCTCACCTTTAAAGGGACTGAGAACGTGTCCTACCCCATGGGGCTGAAATCCTTAAGACAGCACCCAAGACCCGTAGCGCTACCTCCTCCCCAAGCCTCCAAAGTCAGAGTTGGAATCTACACCCCCCCCATGCCCCCTATCCCCACCCTAGAGCCTACCTCCAGTCACATAACACCTCAGCTCAGGTATCATCATCCCAGTCCACAGAAACAAGGGGCCATAAATTCCAGACCTGCCTGGGCCTCAGGGGAGGGCAGAACTGGATGGGAGGCTTGCCTGCTCCTTTCTCCTGTTTCCTAGGCCCCGAAACACAATGCCTGTCTTTCAATACCTTCCTTCCTTTCTTGTTTCCCTGTAAGAGCTTTTATTGGCACTTGCCCATGGTTTCTCTTCCTCAGAGTCTCCTATCCCAGATCTGAAAAGCTGGGAGTGCTGGTGCATCAGGACTAAGAGCAAGGTCCTGCCTGGGGAAGGACAGTCAGGGCTGCACTTGCCCGTGAGAGGGGCCTTGCAGGCCTTGGAGCACCTGCAGCTTCTCAACAGAGAGCCTACAATTAAGGGGCTATTTTAGCTCTCACACCTTGGGAGATGATCCTGGCACATAGGGGATACAAACCAGAGACACTGCTCAGTGTCCCACAATGCCCATGAAATTCCAAAGAACTGCCCTGTCAAAGATTCCTCTTGATTACCTTAACAAAAGTGAGTTTGAAAATGGGCCTTGAGGTGCTGAGAAGTTATATTCTTTTGCTTTAGGATGAAATGTTATATATATATATATATCTGTTAGTTCCATTTGGTCCAAGGCTTCAATTAGTTTCACTGTGTCCCTGTTTAGTTTCTGCTTTCCTGAACGATCCATTTCAGAGAGCGGGGTGTTGAAGTCACCCACTATTATTGTGTGAGGGGCGATGTGTGCTTTGAGCTTTAGTAAAGTTTCTTTTACGAATGAGGGTGCCCTTGCATTTGGAGCATAGATATTCAGAACTGAGAGTTCTTGGTGGATTTTTCCTTTGACCAGTATGTAGTGTCCTTCTGTGTCTTTTTTTTGATGACTTTAGGTTGAAAGTCAATTTTATCTGATATTATGATGGCTACTCCGGCTCGTTTCCTGGGACCATTTGCTTGTAAAATTGTTTTCCAGCCTTTTACTCTGAGGTAGTGTTTGTCTTTGACACTGAGGTGCATTTCCTGCACGCAGCAAAATGCTGGGTCCTGTTTACGTATCCAGTCTGTTAGTCTATGTCTTTTTATTGGGGAATTGAGACCATTGATATTAAGAGAGATTAAGGAATAGTGATTATTGCCACCTGCTATTCTTTTTTATTTTTTTATTTTTTTATTTTTTTTTGCCACCTGCTATTCTTGACGCTATCTTTATGTTTGAGTGGTTATCTACTTTTGGCTTTGATGAAAGAAGGTTACTATCTTGTTTTTTCCAGGGTGTAGTTTCTCTCCTTGTATTGGCAGTTTCCACCTATTATCCTTTGCAGGGCTGGGTTTGTGGAAAGATATTGTATAAATTTGGTTTTATCATGGAATATCTTGGTCTCTCGATCTATGGTGATTGAGAGTTTTGCTGGGTATAGTAGTCTAGGCTGGCATTTGTGTTCTCTTAGAGTCTGCATGAGATCTGCCCAGGATCTTCTGGCTTTCATAGTCTCTGGTGAGAAGTCTGATGTGATTCGGATAGGTCTTCCTTTATATGTTACTTGGCCCTTTTCTCTTACTGCTTTTAATATTCTTTCTTTGTTTAGTACGTTTGGTGTTTTGATTATTATGTATTAGGTATTTCTATTCTGGTCCAGTCTGTTTGGAGTTCTGAAGATGTGGTATATTTACACAATGGAATACTACTCTGCAATTAAAAACAATGAATTCACGAAATTCCTAGGCAAATGGTCAGAACTGGAAAATATCATCCTTAGTGAGGTAACCCAATCACAAAAGAACACACATGGTATGCAGTCACTGATAAGGGGATATTAACCCAGAATCTCGGAATACCCAAGACACAATTCACATATCAATAGATTTCCAAGAAGATGGAAGGAGAGACCCCTGGCCCTGGAAAGACTGGATGTAGGGGAATACCAGAACAGAGAAGCGAGAGGGGGTTGAGTGGGGAACAGAGGGAGGAAAGGGGGCTTCTGGGACTTTTGGGGATGGAGGAAATGGGAAAGGGGAAATCATTTGGAATGTAAATAAAAAAAACTTAGAAAATAATAAAAAAAAGAAAGAAAGAAAATGGGCCAAGTGCTGGAGAGATGGCTCAGAGGTGAAGAGCACTGACTGCTCTTCCAGAGGTCCTGAGTTCAATTCCCAGCAACCACATGGTGGCTCACAACCATCTGTAATGGGATATGATGCCCTCTTCTGGTGTGTCTGAAGACAGCCACAAAGTACTCATATACATTAAATAAATAAATAAATAAATAAATCTTTAGAAAGAAAAAAAGGAAGGAAGGAAGGAAGGAAGGAAGAAAGAAAGAAAGAAAGAAAGAAAGAAAGAAAGAAAGAAAGAAAGAAAGAAAGAAAGAAAAGAAAATGGGTCAAAATGCCTGAATGTAAGGCATGAAACTCTAGGTAGGAGCCAGCCAGGCCTTTTTAAAAGCCCTCCCTCAATGTGTGCAACTGTGTATAATTGAGAAGCTCCTGCAAAGCAAAGAAAAGCGCCAGAGAGAAGAGACAAACTCAAGAATAGGGAAAATGACAGGGGGTTAATATCTAGAGTATATAAAGAGCTACAAAAATTAAACACCAAGTGCCACAATCATCCAATCAACTAAACAGACAGCTATCCAAAATAGCAGGTGCCAAAGGCCAGCTATGACACCATAGGGTAAACTGAGTCAGGCTGCCAGGTGTGGCATCCACGATTGGGGTCAGTGGTGATAGCAGTTTATGGGAGTCATGCACAAAGAGTGGTTGAAGTAAAATCAGGCTCTGGCATTTTAGTTTCCTCTTAACCCTTTGTATACATGCCACTTTAGACAAAGTTTTCCTACGTAGGAAGAAAATTGCCTCATAGCCACAAGTTATCCGTTTTCTAAAAACAATCACCACAAAAACATTCTTCAAAAACAGATTAAAATCGCTACACAAAGGGAAATTACAACAAGATTATTATGTATTTCTTCTTTTGAAGCTTATATTTAACTAAACAAATCTCATCTTTCTTTCCACAAGCTCCTTGTAACCATGAAGCAGTAATTCTCTCATCATAGATTAACAAGGTTTAAGCAGGCCGAGTCTATAGTAACAAATTTCTCCTCCCCATGCTTGGCTAAGACAATCTGTATTTACTAAGGAACAGGACATTTGCTTTGTCTTATTTTTGACGTCTTGCATGGCTAGACTGGTCTCTGTTTTTATACTCAGAATTGTCTCCGCCTCATTTACAACCTTCTTATTTCTTGTGCACACTGAAGACCTGTGACCATATCCCTAGATCACAAGATTAAGGAACTCAGGCCCAACCTAGAACCAGTGCTTTCTTTGATTGTTAACTTGTCCCAAGCCTATTTTTCCTGATACTACAATTACATGCTTGTAAAGCATGAAGGCTCACTGGGCTCCCTTCATACAGTTCTTGCCCTTCTATGAGAAAGGGACACATTCTATTCTTGATTCTAACTTTAGACTTTCTATCAACTACCCTGACTTCCCAAAATTACTTAAGTCAAACCAGGAATTCCATAAAATCATTAGTTCATCTAAACAGAATTATCTCAAGAACTTTCATCTTCATGTTGATATGCAGGAAACTTGCCCAATGGAGTGGGCTGTCATCCAGGAAGTAATCACACCAGGCTGTAGGCAGTGAGGGTCTCTGGGTGTCCACTCACACCAAATCAGATGAACTAGGAGTATGGCAATGACAAACATAAGAAAGCAATCCTGGGATGAAGTCTCTGGGGCCATGCCTTTCCAGAGTGCATCCACTGTAGTCCAGCAAGATGGTGGTTCATCTCCAGGGAGCTTGCTTGCCCACTGTAGTTCTTCCTGTATGGTGTCCGCTGAAATAGAGATAGAAATGACCAATAGATACTTGAATAAATGTCTGACATCCTGCAACTAGAAGGAAATGAAAATCAAAACTCATTAAAGATTCCATCTCGCCTGTTAAATAACCATTGAGTAAAGCGGGTGTCTACAGATGCTGGTGATGATACAGCAAAGAGGACTCTGGTCGCTGTTGTGAGCGGGAACTGGTGCGGGCACCATGGGCATCAGCATAGCTGTTCCTCCAGAGCCGGAAAGCAGAACTCCCGTGGGCCGTGCTGCTGGCATTCGCAGGAAGGCTCAAAGTCAGCATTCCACAGATTTACCAGCGCGTCCTATTTATTGCTGCATGCACACAACAGCCACAGTGTGGAGTCAACCTTGATGCCCATCAACAGATGAAGGGAGAATGAAAATGGGATTTGGGGACTGGAGAGATGACTCCGCAGAGACACGTATGTACTGCTGTTCCACAGGGTCTACATTTGGTTCCCAGCACCCACGTAGTACAGCTCACAATGCCTGCAACCCCAGCTCCAGGGTTTGACTCCTCGTTTAACCTGCACTTGTGTGCACATACCACAGACAGATGGGCATAAATAGAAATAAGTCAGAAAAGGAAAGAAAGGGAACTTTTACTCAGTCATAAGGAAAGAAAGGATAACATCTGCAGGATGGTGGATGGAGCTGGAGATCATCGTGTTAGGCAAAAAGCCAGATACAGAAAGGTGGTCATTGCACATTTTCTCCCACATACAGAGCCCAGACTTTGTAAACATAAATTCGACATGAGCATAGAGGTGGAACTGTAAGGGAGGGGGTCAAAGATAAGGGGAGGGAAGCGAGAGGGCAAGGGGGGAAGAGACAAAATGAGACATGTTTTCTTTCATATGGCAATATGTTTTATGTGTGACAGGAAAGCTGAAGGGAAACAGGAAGCCAGCAGGAAGGATAAGGGTGGCCGGGTGATGTGAGCAGGGTACACAGCCTATGTATGTGCGAGTGCGGTAGAGAAGCCCATTCTTGGTTGAGAGTGCTTGCTGCACTATTGTAAGGACTAGAGTCTGAATCTCAGGCATTCTACAAAAGCCTGTCACTCCACACATGCATAAACACATGTATCTGCACACACAGATGTCACACACACATACACACACACACACACACACAAACACACACACAAAATGGTAATAAATCAGACAATCTAAAACATCAATAAGCAGGCTGGGTATGCTGTTACATGCCTATTACTTTGGTAGTTGAGAGCTGGATGCAGGAGGATCACTACAGGTTTAGGGTCAGCCTGGGCTACGTAATAATTCAGACTGCACTATATAGTAGGATTCACTCTAAAAGCAAAAGCAAAACAAACCATTCAAAAAATCAATAGCATTGAGAATGAGAGCTAGCTCTAAGGACCAAGAGTACACACACACACACACACACACACACACAAAACCCCTCGTCACCCCTCCCACCCCTCCCTCCCCTGTTCTGGCGCTTAGACCCAAAAAGTCAATAGCATAGAGAAAGAGGAAAGCCAGCTCTAAGGACCAAGTGTATCCTGCTCAGGTGACCAGGCCACCATGGTCTCTGTGCAGCTCCCAATAGAAGCAGGACATTGCTCTCAAGGGTCCCTGTCTTGCTTACCCTAGCATCAAGTTTTATAAGCAAATTGTAGATGTTTTCTCTGATCCTCTCCCCATGCTATGGTTAGATTTTCTGTGTCTCCTTAAGAGATCATAGGTTACAACCCAACCCCCAGCACAAAAATGGTGAGAGGGGTGGGGCACTGAGCAGTGCTTAGGTCCTATAGCAAAGTCATCACAGACTGGATTAGTTCCCTTACAACAGAAGCTTTCTGGAGGCTGCTTGTTTCTTCCACCCTGGGAGGACTCAGAAAAAGCATCATTTAACGAGGACCAGCTTTCACCAGACAGCAGCGAACTGTCATCACCTTGATCTGGGGCTTCTCTAGAACTGTGGCCAACAGAATTGCACTATTGATAAATTATTCCAGGGGCTGGAGAGGTGACTCCATCATTAAGATCACTTGCTACTCTTGCAAAGGGCCTGGGTTCAATGTACACCACTCATTGCCTGTAACTTCTGCAACAAAGGGTCTGACATCTTCTCCTGGCTCAGCAGACACCTGCACGTACACGATGCAGATACCTACGATCAGGCACATATATGTACACATAAAACGAACCTTTAAAATGTATGCAGGCTAAGGTGTTTCGTCACAGCTGCAGTAACAGACCTACCAGCCTTTGAAGCCACCCTGTCCTTCGCCCAGGCAGAGCCATGGCCTTCACACTCACCCTCTTGCCCATCTCTGGCTGCTACTTGAGCCTGTCTTTCCACTCCTAACTGCTCATGCTACTTCCTTGTTATCGTCATTTTTCTGCAGTGCTGGGAATGGAACCTAGGCCCTCGTGCACACTAGGCAAGTGCTCCACCACCAGGCTGCATGCCCAGGCCCTCCACTTCTTTACTAAAAATTCTTTAATGGCATTATTTAACCTGGAGCAAAGAAGTGCACTGGGGATATTGATCTTTCAGGATGTGAGAGATTTTGATCATGATGATTTATATTACGGGACACCTCGTATGTGGAGACCAGATGCAACACATGTCACAATGGACTACCTCATAGCTAAGGCTTTCTGACATCCCAGACATGGGGGCAAAAAACATGCTTGTAAGTATATGAGTCTAGAACTTTCTCCAATTTATGAAAGACACTAGTCTTTCAGCATCCCTCCACAGCATCTGCTTCAGTTTCTGACTTGGCTTCCCTCAGTGGACCATGACCCTCTCCTCCCCAAGTTGCCTTTGGCGGAGGTGCTTATCACAGCAACGGAAAATAAGCTAGGGCTTCTCTTCCCTTTCTGTTTCATTTTACAGTACTGGGGCTTGTCTCAGCAGACAGTCACGGGGGTAGACAACATGCCTCTCACAGCCTGTCTTCTGAATTCCTCCACATAAAATGAGGCACTCCTTACCTCACCCACCTTGCAGGAAGTAGTAAATATATAGTAAAGAAACAGGAGATACCGGTGGTGGTGGCGACTGTATGTGTTCGATGACAAAGTTCAAGGCTCTGCACTCAGTGTCAAACAGGCAACTAGTCTTGGTGGCACACACCTGTGATCTCTGTACTAGGGGGTTCAGTTATAGGATTGCAAGGTAAAGATTAGCTGTACTCTGCAGTGAAAGCCCCCAGCAGGCTCATAACCACAAAATCTCTCTCTCTCTCTCTCTCTCTCTCTCTCTCTCTCCTTCCTTTCATCCCTCCCTCTCTCATTCCTTCCTTCTCTTGTTATGTATACAGTTCATGTGTACTGCAAATTTGTGTGCATGTATATGGGCATGCATGTGGCCGCCAGAAGTCAATTTGGATCAAAAACCATCCACTTTGACTGTTTTTGTTTGTTTGAGATAGTGTCTCAGTGGGAACTGTGGCTCACCAATAAGGCTAGCCTGACTGGCCAGCAAACCCCAAAGATCCTCCTGTCTCTGCCTCCTGAGAGCTGAGATGACAAGATCATATCACTCTGGCCAGAATTTTCGAGTTGTTTTGTTTTTCTCTGGTGACAGAGGATCAGACAAATGCAGAGACCACTTTACCGACTGATCACCCTCAGCCCCCAGAGCTTGAATTCTTAAAAAATCTGATTTGTCTGAATCTCTGCATTTGTATCACACAGACCTACACAGACCAGGCAGAATATTGTCTCTGGGGGAGGGTATTTGTCCCAGTATTGGGGTGCACATTGTGGATGATGGAGCTGATTATTCCTGACCCCATGGTTGACAGGGGACCATGTAACTACGCCCATACCCCAGTCAGAACCACTGAAGGATTTTTGCTAGTTTCTCATTGTTGCGGCAGTCAATTACCCCAGACTTGGTGGCTACATGCTTATCATCTTGAGGCCTGGAGTTCAAAGTGCCAGATGCATCTCACTGAGCTCAAATCCAGGTGTCAGGAGACGGCTGAGGAACTAGCTTAATGTAGAAAGTACCTGCTGTGCAAACATGAGAATCTAAGCTCAGATCCCCAGTAAACAGCTGTGTGGTGCCTGCCTGTAACACCAGCTCTGAGAAGGACAGAGAAGGCAGATTCCTGGGCTCTCTCAGAAGCCACTCTAGGCACTGGGTGAGCTCCAGGCTCAGTGAGAGACTTTACCTCAAAACATAAAGTGGAGAGCCAAAAAAGAAGATTCCTGATGCTGACCTCTGCATACCCCTATGGGCCTATGCAGTGTCACATACACAGGCACACCCACAGTTTACACACTGTGATGGCTATTCCTGGTTGTCACCCTTACTATACCTGGAATGACCTACAGTCTAGAAATGGAGAGCACACCTGTGATCCAGACCTTGGGGCTGGAGGACACAGGCTTTTGATCCTGTAAGTGTTGAATGGTACAGGCTTTTGATCTGGATCTTGAGGCATAGTGGCCATGAAAACCTCAGGCTCAGGCATGGTGGTACATGCCTTTAATCCTAGGAGTCAGAGGCAAGCAGATCTTTAAGTTTAAGGCCAGCCTGGGAAAGAACAGGTTTCAAGATAAGAAAAATTTAAGTCCAGGTGTGGTGATGGTGGTGCACACCTTTAATTTGGGCCACACCTTTTGTTGGAGGCCTACATAAGGACACTGGAAGAAGGAAGGGTTTGTTTTTTTTTTCACCTGTTTGCCAGCAAGCACGTCTGTTGGAGCCTACCTCTTCTCGATTACAGTTTATACAGAAGACCAGTTGAAACACCCAGACTGCAGACTGTAAGTCATTCCAATAAATTCCCTTAATATATAGAGACATTCCGTAAGTTCTGTGACTCTAGAGAAGCCTGCCTAATACAGAAGTCGGTACTTGAAGTGGTTCTAGAGGAGCAGAAGTATAAGGATGAATCTTTTAAGTCTGGAGTAGGCTTTATAATTTGCCAGCACCTTCTCTTTCTTTCTTTCTTTCTTTCTTTCTTTCTTTCTTTCTTTCTTTCTTTCTTTCTTTCTTTCTTTCTTTCTTTCTTCCTTTCTTCCTTCCTTCCTTCCTTCCTTTTGGCTGTGGGTTTCTGCATCTGTTTCAGTCAGCTATTGGTTGGGGCCTCTCAGAGGACAGTCATGCTAGGCTCATGTTTGCAAGCATAACAGAGTATCGTTAACAGTGTCAGGAGTTGGTGCTTGCCCATGGGATGGGTCTCAAGTTGGGCCAGTTATTGGTTGGCCATTCCCTTGGTTTCTGATCCACCTTTGTTCCTTCATTTCTTGTAGACAGGACAAATTTTGTGTCAGAAGTTTTGTATGTAGGTTGGTGTCCTTATCCTTTCACTGGAGGGTCCTGTCTTTGCCAGCATCTTCTAATTCTCCAGCACCTTCTAATTCTCCAGCACCTTCAGCTACTGAAACCTATCTAGTCATCCTCTCTCCTAGGAACTCGGAGAATATTGAAAGCCCATGGCGGAAACTATTTTTCAAACTTAAAGAAGTAAATGACTTTGATTATATTTATTTACTAATTCTGAAGGCAATGGTTTAAGTGACCTGGTATATGAAACTTTCTACAGTTTGGGGAAAAATAAGAAAAATTATTTTGCTGGTTGGTTGCTCTTAGCATTTCTGTATAAACTGATAAATGAATAAAGAAGTGTGCTACATTACTAAGGAGCTTAATGAGTGTCTTAGGGTTTCCATTGCTGTGAAGAGACACTGTGACCAAGGCAACTCTTATAAAGGACAACATTTAATTGGGGCTGGTTTACAAGTTCAAGGGTTCAAGCGAGAATCATAGCAGCATCTTAGCAGGCAGACAGACATGGTGCTGGAGGAGCTGCGAGTTCTACATATTTTTCTTTCTTTTTTCTTTTTCTTTTGGCGGTGGGGAGGGGGGCGTAAAGCAGGGGAGGCATTCACTGTGGCTGTCTTCATGCACACCAGAAGAGGTGATTGTGAGCCACCATGTGATTTCTGGGAATTGAACTCAGGACCTCTGGAAGAGTAGCCAGTGCTCTTAGCCCCTAAGCCATCTCTCCAGCCCTCTACATCTTGATCTGGAGGCAGTCAGGACAGGACTGTCCCTCAAGCAGCTAGGAGGATGGTCTCAAAGCTGACCTCCACAGTGACACTTCCTCCAAAAGGGCCACACTTCCTAATAGTGCCAATACCTGAGGCAAGCATATTCAAACTACCACATTGAGTTTGATAATTCATTCAAGCAGAAGTCTGGGGAACATGTGTGGGAATGGATTTTGAGGGTGTGGGATAATGGTAGAAGGAACATAAGACTAGATCAGGCTGAGTTTATTGATAAAAATCCTCTAAGTGGAGATTCTATGTTTAAAAATAAAAGGTGTCCAATGTTTGTTTTAATGGTTGGCTGAAGCATTTATCAAAAGATGGTCTACTGAGGTGGGAGTTGGAGATGCCTGCTATTCCTCTGCTTATCCTTATGCTGATGAGGGAATTTTAAGGCTCAGGAAAAGAGTGGGTACACTGTGTAAAACCTAATTTCCACAATGGGAAGGCCCAGAACACATGCCCTTCACTACTTCTATAAGACGAAAAATGGAGAGAAGGGCACCAGCACATTTGAAGAGTTTTGTTGTCACCCTTGTCCTTGTGCCAGACCTTAGGACTGGAGATGCTGCTGCTCAACTGGATGAATGAAATGCAATGGGTTTAACTGCCCTGAGGTAGCAGGGGCCAGGTGCCAACACTGAATCTCCAGAGGCAAGGAGATCATAGTTATTATAATGGCCAGTGTAGACAAAACATTTATAATCACCTAACTCATAATGGTCAGCACAGATGAGGTCAATTTTATAATAGCATGACTTGTATGGATCTTTGGTACGGGCTAAGTACTCATGGTATTTCCAGGCATGAAATATATATGAATCCTACTGCATTTCTGTTTGATCTGTATAAGCAGAAAAATTTCTCAGACAGATGACATTGGATCATAGCAAAAGGTAATCTCTGCCAGTGAATCAATTTCCAGACTTGAGCCAGTTTGCAGACCCAGAACCCCTTGAATGAAGGGATGGCCAGGTTCCCATGAGGAAGGACCTTGATAAGACTCCTAAAAGTTTTGCTGTTAGCCTTTCTTCTGTTCTTCCCCAGAGGGACCTATAGTCTTTTACAAGAGTAACTCTATACTGGGGGAAAGGAAATAATCAGACTTTCTGGGCTCTATTGGATACTAGTTCTAAATTGATGCTGATTCTAGGAGATCCCAAGAAACATTGTGGTCTTCCAGTTAAAGTAGGGGCTTACAGAGACCAGGTGATTAATGGGGTTTTGGCTGATGTCCAAAGACACACAGTAGGTCCAGCAGGTCCCCTAACTAATCTTGTAGTTATTTCTCCAGTTCTAGAATTTATAGTTGAGATAGATATACTTAGAAGTTGGCAGAATTCTCACATTGGTTCCCTGACCTGTGGAGTGAGGGCTATTATAGTTGGCAAGGCTAAATGGAGGCTTTTAGAGTTGCCTCTGCCAGGGAAAATAGTGATTCAAAAACAGTATCGCATCCCTAGAGGATTTGCAGAAACTAATGCCAAGGACCTGAAAGATGCAGGGGTGGTGGTTCTCACCACATCTCCCTATTACTCTTCTATCTGGCCAGAGCAGAAGACAGATGGATTGTGGAGAATGGCTGTTGACTACTGAAAACTGAATCAGGTAGTAACTCCAATTGCAGGTGCTGTACCAGATGTAGTTTCCTTACTTGAACAAACTGACACATCTCCTGGTACTTGGTGTGCAGCTATTGATCTAGCAAATGTCTTTTTCTTAGTACCTGTCCATAAGGACAATCAGAAGCAGTTTGCTTTCAGTTGTCAAGGCCAGCAGTATACCTTTACAGTTTTGCCTCAAGGGTATATTAACTCTCCTGCCCTGTGTCATGACTTGGAAGAGATCTTGATTGTCAGTCTTTTCTACAGAATTTCACACTAGTGCACTATATAGACAACATCATGCTGATTGGACAAAAGGAGCAGGAGGTAGCAACCACTGTGGACTCGGTAAATAATACATATACTCACCAGAGGATGGGATATTGGCTATTGTTTCCGTTTGGACATGAGATATGATTTGTGTCAAGTTGACAAGGGGTAGATTGTGATGGCTATTCCTGGTTGTCAACTTGACTACATCTGGAATGAACAATCCAGAAATGGAGGGCACATCTGTGATCCAGAAGGCTCCTTCTTCACCTGCTTGCACTTATTTTGCTAGCACACCCACTGGAAGCCTACCTCTTCAGGATTCCGGCTTATACAGAAGACCAGTCTTGTGGGACCAAGCAACTATTAGACTCTTGAACTTCCCATTCACAGCTGCCCATTGTTGGATGAGTTGGACTGCAGACTGTAAGTCATTCTAACAAATCCTGTTAATATACAGAGACATTCTCTGTGACTCTAGAGAACCCTAATGCACACACCTTCATTCATACACATAGGCACATACACACGACTTGAATACTCTCTACCACACACACAGGCCTCCACAGAGCTGAGTTCTTGCCCAGAGAAATGCAGTCTTCAGAGAAGTGGTTTCTAATGACAGTTTAAAGCATGGATTCTCGAGCAAGTTTTTCAGGTTTGAGCCCAACCCTTCCACTTGAATTGTGTTACCTAGAAAAGCTACTTGGCATTTCTGTCTTAACTCCTACAAAATAAGGATGATAACAACAAAATCTACTTTGCAGTGTAGAAAAACACTTTAGAGGGACTCTGGGCAGGCAGCGGGAGCTGTGTACATATTAAATACAAACAATTTATGGAAAGATGGAGCATTAGAACAAGACTGACTTCTCTTAGTTTACTCTGGCCCATGTGCTTACTAAGCAGAAAAGTGTACTGACTAGTTTTAAATTTTTTTAAATTATTGTTTCTTTTCATCCATTCAACACAAATTTATGACATAGGGGAAGGGGTGCTTTCCGTTGAGGAATTGCGTTCATCAGATTGACCTGGGGGGGGGCAAGTCTGTGGGACATTTTTCTGATTTAATGATTGATGTGGAAGGGTTGAGCTCACTATGGGCAGTGCCACGCTAAGCAGGTGATCCTGGGTAGTATAAGAGAGCAGGCTGAGTAAGCCATGGGGAACAAGCTAGTAAGTAGCATTTCTTTGTGGCCTTTGCATCAGTTCCTGTCTCCAGATCCTTGCATGAGTTCCTGTCTTGACTTGATTTGCCTCAAGGATGTGCCGTGATATGGACGTGTAAGCCAAATAAACCCTTTCCTCCTCAAGTCGCATTTGGTCCTGGTGTTTATTGCAGCAATAGAAAGCAAACTGAGATACCTGGGAAGAGGGAATCTCACTTGAGGGATCACCTCCATCAGGAGAGCCTGTGGTCATGTCTGTGAGACTTATTTTCAACTGCTTATTAATGTGGTCCGGTCCAGTCTACTGTGGGCCCTGCCATCCCTGGGAGGTAGGCCTGGGCTGTATAAGAAGGGCAGCTCAACATGAACCTGGGAGCAAGCCAGTAAGCAGTGTTCCTCCATGGTCTCCTTCAGTTTCTGCACTGAGCTCCTGAATTGGTTCAGAGATGGACTGTAACATATATGATGAGATAAACCCTTTCCTCTCCAAGTTGCTTTTGGTCATGGCGTTTGTCACAGCAACAGAAACTAGATCAGAACAAAAAGCATGCTGGAACTTTCTTTTTAATTTTATCTTTCTGACAGGGTCTTGCTGTGTAGCCCAGGCTGGCCTCACATTCAGTAATCCTCCAACGTGCTGGGATTACTGACATACTCGCTGTTGTCTGAACTCTTTAAATTGTTTGTTCTTTTTCTTTGGCTGAGTGAATAGTTGAATTGTTCAACCAAAACCAAAACCAAACAAACAAATCAAAAGCAGTGGCATGAGTTTCTATGTATTTTCCAAGTAGATGAAAGAGTGGATGGTCAGAGGAATGGATCTGACTTCCTAAAACTCTGTCTCCATCAGATCTCCATCTAGGTATCTCTCTGTCTCTGTTTCTTTGTCTCTGTCTCTCTGTCTCTCCTCTTTCTTTCTCTTCTCTCTCTCTCTCTCTCTCTCTCTCTCTCTCTCTCTCTCTCTCTCTCTCTCTCTCCCCCCTCCCCACAATGGGGGGTGGGGGTGGGGGTGGGGCAGCAACAGATCAAGAGAAGAAAGGAATCTAGCATTGCTTTGCTTTCCCCAGGACTGAGGCTCGTTCAGCACCATGGAGAGTACCACCCTCAGCCCTCAGCCTCCACAGTCTGATGCCCTGGAGGCCTTCCCTCAGAAGAGCATGGAGCCTGTGGACATCGTCGTCCTGGTTCTGTACTTCCTCTTTGTCCTGGCTGTCGGATTATGGGTAAGCCAAGAGATGAGGTGAGAGATGGGGCTAGGAAAAATATCTGGTCAAAACCTATCCTTTGGGAAAACAAGACACCAAGAAGGGAAGAAATGAACTATAGCAATTAGAACTTAAAATATGTACAGGTGGGTGATCTCTTTGAGTTTAAAGTTAGCTTGGCTTATATAGCAAGTTCCAGGACAGCCAGGGATGCACAGTGAGACCTTGTCTCCAAAAGTTACCCCAAAATATATGGGGTGCCTGGAGTATAAGTCAGTGGTAGAGCACATTGCTAGAATAGGGAGACCCTGAATTTTTTAAATGCACTGTGTGTTGGGCATAAGTTATGTTATTTTATGTAATTTGCAAGGAAGTTCTCTTTAGAAAACCAGTATTTTGTTACTTTATTTATGCACGTGTGTGTGTAGTGTATGGATATGTGATCATGTGTACATGCCCACTGAAGTCAGAAGAAGAGACCAGGAGAGAATATAAGCTGGGGTTACAGATGGTTGTGGGCCACCTGATGTAGGTGCTGGGAACCCAACTCTGGTCCTCTGCAAGAAATGTGAGCACTCTTAACCACTTATCATTCTCTCCAGCCAGCCCCTTGAGGAAGATCTTAAACCCAATTTACAGATAAAGGAAACCTAGGCCCTAAGAATTTAGATTCTTTAATCTATTACTAAATTATGAGCTAGACTCCTCTTTTTTTTTCTTTGAAAACTATGCTCTTGGGGCTGGAGAGATGGCTCAGAGGTTAAAAGCACTGACTGCTCTTCCAGAGGTCCTGAGTTCAATTCCCAGCAACCACGTAGTGACTCACAACCATCTGAAATGGGATCTGATGCCCTCTTCTGGTGTGTCTGAGGACAGCTATAGTATACTCATATACCTAAAATAAGTAATTCTTTTAAAAAAATTCTTTAAAAAAAGAAAAAAGAAAATATGCATTTTCACAGTAATATAGTTATAGTCACATGGTTCAAAACTAATAGTAGTTTAATAAATATCATATCAAATAAATATCATATAAAGTCCCACTAAGATCATTCCCTTCAGAGGTGACTTATTAACTCATGAGCTTTGGACATAGTATTTATTAATATATTCTTCCAGGTTTAAAGGCAAATCAAAATGAATTATATGTACTTTGGAGACAAAGTCTTGCTGTGTAGCCCAGTCTGACTTCAAACTTGTGGGCCTCCTGCATTAGCCTCTGGAATGCTGGAATTACAGGTGTGCAATATTGTGCCCAGACAGCAAACTCTGTGTGTGTGTGTGTGTGTGTGCGTGTGTGTGTGTAAGAGAGAGAGAGAGACAGAGAGAGACAGAGACAGAGAAATGGAGCAAATGTTTGTGTATGTGCATGTGTGTGTATATGTGTGTGTGAGAGAGAGATACAGAGACAGAGAAAACATTTTTGTGTTTGTGAGAGAGACAGACAGAGCAAATGTTGGTGTGTGTGTGTGTGTGTGTGGTGTAGTGTGTGTCTGTATGTGTGAGAGAGTGAGAGAGAGAGCAAGTGAGAGAGACAGAGAAAACAATGTATGTGTGCAGTACATGTGTGTTATAGTGTGTTTGTGTGTAGTATGTGTGTACATGTGTATGTAGTATATACATGTGTGTATATGTGTGTGTGTGTGTGTATGTGTGCACATGTGTGTATAGTGTGTGAGTGTGTGTTTGTGTGCGTTTGCACACTGTCGTCTTTTCTCTAACCTTGCTGTTTCCACTCAGCCCTGTCTCCTAGACATCTTCTGCATCAGTACATAGAACCATCTTCATTTTCTTAGAAGTTGCAGAGTGTTCCTGCAGATGCTTCCAGTGTGACATATGCAGTGACCTGTGCTAGGGGTCATCTGGACTTTTGTTCTCCCATTTCTTACCACAGCGCTGTAAATGGGCAACTGTACCCACCCGTTGTTCTGGAGTGGGGATAATGCAGGATACTTTCCCTACAGTAGATTTGTCAGGTTACAAGACAACACACGTTTGTAATATAGCAGCTGCCATCAGAATGTCCTCTTTAAGCTAGTTTTAGTCTGCACCCTCAACAGTGATGTATACCACCCTCAGTAGCAATGTATTGCTTTCATTTTGCCAACCAGACATGGGAAAAGGATATCTCAGGACATCATTAACATTCACTTATAATGAATGGGGCTGGATATCTTTCTATAGGACATGTTTAAGAACTACTTATGGGGTCTGACAAGATAGCTCTGTGGGTAACAGCACTTGCTCCCAAGTCCAGCAACCCGAATTTGATCCCCAGAACTCACCTGGTAGAAGGAGAGTCCACAAATTGTCTTTTGATTTCCACAGATATGCTATGGCAAACACATGAGCACACACGTGTGCGTGCACACACACGCACAAATGAATTAATTAATAACTAATTAATTTTTAAATAAAGAAATGCTTATGGGCTAGCTCTGTTGGTAGAATGTTTACCTAGCATGCATGAGGTCCTAGTTGACATCCCCAGTGCAGTACAAACTTGACACAGTGATGTACAATTGTAATCCCAACACTTAAAAGATGCAAGCAGGAAGATCAAGAGTTTATGGTCACCTTCAGCTACATAGAGACTTTGATACCAAGCCTAGGCTACATGAGACCCTGGAGAGAGAGAGAGAGAGAGAGAGAGAGAGAGAGAGAGAGAGAGAGAGAGAGAGAGAGAGAGAGAGAGAGAGAAAATGAATGAGTATGAGAATGAGCCACTTATATTCCTTCTAAGCCTCATGTTGGATTTTAATCTCTGTGAAATGTTATTAAGAGGCAGTACCTTCAGGAAGTGATTATCACAAGGGTGGGGCATTATAAAAGAGATAAAGATATTTGCCAGTCTTTTTTTGCATCCTTCTTCTGTCCCATCACATGAGGGAGGACACAGAGGAGGCTGCATCTAGAGCGACAGGCCCTCCAGAGGTTGGACTTGCTGCCACCTTGACCTATGAACTCAGAACTGTGAGAGATAGATTTTCATGTTTACAGATCCCAACCTCTGGGTACTGTGTTACAGCAGTGTGGACAGACTGGGGCTTCAGCCTCTGTCTCTTCAACAGCTGTGATACAAGCCCCCAAACAGCAACCCATAGGGATCGATGGGGAGGCTGTGCATGGTACGTGCCTTTAATCCCAGCACTCAGGAGGCAGAGGCAGGCAGATCTCTGAGTTACACTAGCCTGATCTATATAGTGAGTTCCAGGTCAGCCCCGTGCTACACTGTGAACCCATCTCAAAATTTAAAGTAAGAAGGTAAAAAATGTATTTTAAAAAATAATTTGATGCTGGACGTGGTGGCTCAGGCTTTTAATCCCAGCACTTGGGAGGCAGAGGCAAGGGGATCTTTGAAAGTTCAAAGCCAGCCAAATCAGGACAGCTAGGGCTATTACACAGAGAAACTCTATCGAGAGAGAGAGAGAGAGAGAGAGAGAGAGAGAGAGAGAGAGAGAGAGAGAGAGAGAGAGAGAGAGAGAGAGAAAGAGCTGGTACTTATGGAAACACAAACACACAGTTTATAGAACATTGAAAGCAATGAACAATGAAATCCATTTGGAGCTTCCACTGGCAAGTCATAGGTGTGCAGCTCAGATGTCTAGATGACATGCAGGTTATTCCAAACGTGGAAGTGGACACTGGTAGGACTCACCTGGCCAGAGAAGAGGTCTGCTCTAGAGATAGTTATGTCAAAGTTTCAGTCAGAGAAAATGAATCTCAGTCCAAATGTGATCTTGCGGTTCACAGTCTCTGCTCTCCTCGGATAGCTGAGCATGGCGTTCTCCTCACCCAGCTCTCTTCTTCTTTGCAGTCCACGGTGAAGACCAGACGAGACACGGTGAAAGGCTACTTCCTGGCTGGAGGCAACATGGTGTGGTGGCCAGTAAGCGGTCTCTGGTTTAATTCATCTCTTCTTAGTCTGGGATGGAGTTCTGTGGTAGATGCTTGCCTAGGGTGCACAAGGTTCTGGTTCCCATGTGAGCACTGCAAAGCTGTGTGTTTTAAGTAATTTCTCAAAGACTAGTCAAGCTCTGACATTGTTTCCCCCATGTTGTCTTCGAGCTGGAGTGAAAACTAGAGAAAACCTTGCTCCAATCAAACTTACTTACACAAAAATAATCTGTCATCCCACCTGCAGGATACTTGCAGAGGCTCAGTTTACCAATATTGCTATGGCCAGATAACTTAGTTTCTCAAACATCCTCCACCATCTATTGATCTAGCATCTACCTGTCATCTGTCTAGCAATCAACGTGCATACACCATCTGTCATATATCTATCCATCCATCATCTGTCACTTATCTGCTTTAGCATCTCTCCTTCTCTAAGGTCTCTATGGCCAAACACTTTCAGCTTCACAAGAAGCCCACTCCAGACTGCTCATCCCCCTCCAGGTCCAGGCCAGCATATGAAGAACATCTGCCTCCCACCCTGGCAGCATCCCTGGTAACTGTTGTGTATCCCTGATTGCACCTCCAGCTCATCACTGGACCAGTTGCCATGGTGAGGGTAGACTGTTGCTCTGCCTGGGCTCAAGCCTGGCTATCACACTCAACATCTGACCTGAGGAATATATGCTGGGCTGGATGTCGGAATGAAAATGGAGACTGTCCATGGGGCTAAGTGGACTAGAGGCACAGATAACAAACACAACAGTCCAATTAACTATTCCTCTTTAAGTGGATCTACAGACACTGTCAAACACACACACACACACACACACACACGCGCGCGCACACACACACACACACACGCGCGCGCGCGCGCACACACACACACACGCGCGCGCGCGCGCACACACACACACCCGCACACACACGCGCTCACACACACCCGCAGAAACACGCGCACACACACGCACACACATGCACACACACACACACACCCGCACACACACGCACACACACACACGCACGCACACACACGCACATACACACTTTGCTGAGCTGGGAGCAGAGCTGGTTTGCATCATGATGTATTTACCTGTAACCAACCATGGATGCTACAGACACTTTCTCCAGCTGTGCACTGTACAAATAAGGCACGTAGGACAGAATGGTCTCACAGTCTATTTCCCCACCTGTCTTGGTCCTTTTCAAAACTGGTCAGAACTGGGAGTTGGGACATTTTTTCTAGCCCCGTTTCCAGGATCTCTCCCATTCATCTCCCCACAGGTGGGTGCATCCCTGTTTGCTAGCAATGTTGGAAGTGGTCACTTCATCGGCCTAGCAGGGTCTGGTGCTGCTGTGGGCATTTCTGTTGCTGCCTATGAGCTTAATGTGAGTTTTGCCACGATACAGATGTGTTCCCCCCCCTTTTTTTTCTGCAGTAGAAACCATGGGAGGCATGAGAATACTTACTTGGTACTTTAAAAGTGGATGACATTTTTAGTTAAGCAGACAGGAGGCTTCAAAGGTGCTCCTGGCCAACGAAAGTTATTTGTGTCTCTCTGTATCTGCTTGGTGGGGACCTATAGGGCCACAATCCAAAAATTCAGGAGGGCGAGGGCTCAGGATGCTTCCTTGCCTATGTAGGAAGCGGCAGGCAGCAGGTTACAGAAGGCATAGCCATATATTTTAGGCATCAGCTGGCCATCACTGGAATGAAATGCTCAGTGCTGTCTGTCCTTCATGTCCTGGGAGACACAGAGACAGGTGGATTCTTCACACTCCTCTCCATTGGAGGCATGTCACAGAGTACCTTTTCCTAGGGGCACTTGTGTTGTTCATAATCACAAATATTTTTAAGAGCTTACCCTGTGCCAGTCACAGACATATATGCCACATATACTCTCACACGGTAAGAGTCCCCTGCAGGCTAGATCCAGGTGGTCTCAGCATTCATACTCGAAAGCTGTGTGGCCATGGACAAGTTGCTTGACTTTTCTGACTCTCCAGTGTACATTAGGGGGTGGTGTGGAGATTGATCGAACTCCTGATCTTGAAGCCTGCAGAGGAGTGCCTGGCGTGGACTGAAAGCTCATTCAGTACCCCTGGACTGATTCTCCTGAAGCAGTCTAGTGAGGTTCTCTTATGGCTGATTCATAAGGGGAAGATGGCTCTTTCTGTGGTAATTCTCCCAGAAGCCTCAGCTCCCTGTTAGCATAGCCCCCCCCCCACACACACTCACACTGCAGGGGAATATAGAAGAGGGTGCAGCACCGACCAGAGAGGACAATGGTATTAGGAGACAGAAATAGATGTCCCCAAGTCTTTTATTTCTGTTTCCTCCTTCCTTTATCCTTTTGTTTGCTCATTTGGGGGTTTTTGTTTTGTTTTCTTTTGTCATGTTTTGCTGGGGGTCTCACTGTGCTGCTCAGACTGGTCTCAAACTCCTTAGCTAAAATGAGCTTCCCATCTCACCTCTAAGAAGCTGAGAATCCGAGAACTCTTCCCTATGTCATTAGTTTCTTGGCATTTTAAAAACGGAGGTGTAAAGGTCAGGGAAGGTGACCCACTCAGCAAGGAAGGGACTAAACCAAGGTGGAGTGCAGGCTAGGTTGGCTCAAGGTGCAGGGAAATGGCTCCATCATGTGGGCGGGGCAGCTCTGACTGTGTTTTTCACACAGGGCGTGTTTTCTGTGCTGATGCTGGCCTGGATCTTCCTACCTATCTACATTGCTGGCCAGGTGAGTATGAAGTGGGGCGGGCAATATGGCACGGGAACAACCGTGGGAAGGCCAGCGCACTTCCACTATGGATAGTCCTCAGACAGCCACTAAGTCTGCCACTGGGGACGCTGCTCAAGTGAGAAAAAAAGGACCCTTGTCCCATGCAGTTTTGACTGGACCCAGTATCCACTGTACACACAGGGTACTCAGAGTCTGATCAAAAAGATCTTTTCAATGTCAGAACCCAAAGGTAAAGCTTACAGTCCCTTATATGCATAAGGCACAACATGGTGCTCTTAGCTAAAACACACGCACACCTATACATCTGTGTGCATGTGTGTGACACAGTGGCTGAGCTATTTCTGACTGAGACGGCAGGTCAACAAAGAATTGGACAGATGAGATATCTACTCAGGTTTTTGTCTGTGTCTGCTAGGGATGGAATTCAGAACTGCTACCACCAAACCACACCCCTGGCTTAGACTTGGTAGACAGCAGTTTGCAAAGGCTTTTTGATGCCACTGTCAGCTGCTTGTCCCTCATGTCCCTCAGGCCTATGTCTGTGTCAGGTGGCATCATAGCCACCCACTGAGCAATAACTGAATTTAGCTTTGTAATATGAAAATTTAAAAATAGACAAAGTAGGGGGCATTAGGGGATTAGAAACTATGAAAAGTTAAAATGTGGCCGAGTGGGACACATGGACTCCCCTATGGAGATTACCAGGAGTCTAAAGGAGGCTTGGATGAGCAGGGGACCTGGGACTGCTTGTGAACTCATGCAAAATAGGGAAAATGGAGTATATACACAAAATATCTCAGATATGCCAAGAGTGTGATTGTGTGCGTGCATGTGTATGTGTGCATTTGTGTGTGTCTGTGTCTGTGAGCGTGCATGCACGCAGGTGTGTGTAAGCTTGCATGTTTCATAGGTTCAAGTGTGCCACAAACTATGTGGAGGTCAGAGGACACTTTCAGGAACTGGTTCTCTCCATCCATGAGTCTGGGAGGGTTGATCTTGGGTTGTCTGATTTAGCCTGCAAGCACCTGCTAAGCAATAGGGTTTAACTGATCAGACGGGGAAGGAGAAAGGGTGGCAAGGTGCAGGTCATTCATCAGAGTTGAAGGGGATAGCAGGTGTTCTTAGATGATGATCCCATTTTCTCTGGCAAGCAAACAGCAACGATGCATGCTGGGAGGTTGGTTATGGGGAATGGGGTGAGGCTGAGAGATCTGAGATAACTCAGGCTGCTATAACTGTTTGTAGTAGATAAACTATCAATAGCCACAGTGCCTTCCAAGGCAGAGGGGATATCCACATAAAGCCAGGATAAGGGACAATGTGAACAGAGCTGTGCACTCTTACTGTCCTATAACAAGATGATATTAGGCTGTGGCGTAGGCCAGTGGTACTTTGCTAGCCCAGGCACACAGGCCCTGTGCTCCATGCCCTGAACCACAAAATAGGAAAAATAAAATAAAATTCCTGGGATTATTAAAAAAGACATCCTTTGGGTGGTGCCGTGGAGAGAGTGAGCCCATGCTGGGTAAGTGCCTTGGTAGTGAGAACATAAACCACCACCCAGTTTGCTTTTATTGGGACATAAAGACAGGTGTGTCAGCACATAATAAAGGCAGAGCCAAGCCATAAAGAACAGATGTGTTGTAAGATGAACACCCACGTCCAGATGTCACCTCTCCTAGGGGCTTCTTCCCCTTTAGTCATGGCCGCTCACTTGCCGGCTCAGTGTTACCGTTTCAATTATACACCATACTCAGTGGAGTTTAGTGCAGTTGATCTGACTCCTTAAAGTTGTGTGGGCATGGAATTGGGATGTATGCAGCTGGCTATCCCTAGCTGTGTAGTGAGGTGAGATGAGAAGCCGTTGTGGTGTAGGGTTATGTAGAGTGACTCCAGATCGTATAACTAACCATTCTGTGACTTGTGAGCTTTCAGTTTGTTCTATTGGACTGTGGGGGGCCATGGTGCTAATGACACTTTCTTACAGGTTATAAATTCTGGAATTTGCAAAATTAGTTCTGCAAATGAGTTGTTGGGGGAACTTAGGACTTAGAAATGTGTTTTCTATTCAGAGGCTTCTCCTTTTTTCCATGTGTGAGTGCATGTGTGTGTGTGTGTGTGTGTGTGTGTGTGTGTGTGTGATACCAGACACGGAGCCTAGGTCAGGGAGGTATTCTACCACTAAAGATTCACCTGACCATTCACTTAATTACCGGAGTTTTTCCTTAAACAGATTTCAGTTTTATCACCTTTCCTTTCCTTTCCTTTCCATTCCTTTCCTTTCCTTTCCTTTCCTTTCCCTTCCTTTCCATGTCTCACTTGAAAATGCCTTTTCCTAGTTAGATGTGATGGCTCATGCCTGTTATATTACTATTCAGGAGGACTGTCATGATTTTGAGGCAATCCTAGGCTCCATGAGTTCCAAGCCAGCCTAGCCTATAGAGTAAGACCTTCTTTCCAATCAAAGCAACAACAAAAACCCTCACCCATCCTTCCTCACCTGACACCTGGGACCTTGTGAGAGAATGTCTGCTGGTTCCAGGTCCCAGAGTGACTGAGAGGGACATTCCATAGCCTTTAGAAACTACAACCCAAATCATAGTTCTCAGCAGCACAGACAACGCAGTCCCTGGATTGGGTCATAAAGATTTTTTTTCTGTATACTGTCTTCTAGACCTTCTCTATTTGCTGTTATCCACTGAAAATTTATTATTTATTACTGTGTATGCATATATGTGTGTGCACATGCATGTGTGGACAAACACGAATACTTATGTACATGCATGTCCAGGCCAGAGTTCAGCCTTGAGCCTTGATTCTCAGGAGCCAAACCTTATTTTTTAAGAGAGAAGCTCTCACTGGGCTCTGAGGCTCAGCAACTCAACTAGGCTCACTGACTAGGATCCTCCTGTCTCTGCCTCCTCAGTGCCGAGATTTTCTTATTTTGTTTTATTTATTTAATGTATAAGTGCTCTACTGCATATGCATCCACAGGCCAGAAGAGAGCATTAGATCCCCTTATAGATGGTCATGAGCCACCATGTGGTTGCTGGGAATTAAACTCAGGACCTCTGGAAGAACAGTCAATGCTCCTAACCACTGAGCCATCTCACCAGCTCCAGCACTGGGTTTTCTAAGTGTGCTACCACACACAGGTTTTTCCATGGGATCTGGGGTTCAAACTATGACCCTCTTTGAACACAGCAAGCATGAACTGGGCACCTCCCCAGCCCTTAGATATCACTGAAGGTTACAGACTGAGCACGTCCTCAGCCCTTAGATATTACTGCATATTTACCATATCAGAGGACAGCATCAAACACTTTCCATCCTTAGAGACTAGCTTTGCTTATGAACATGGAAATTGAGCCGTCACCTGCAGGTGCCCACCAAACAACCACATGCTCTTCTGTCATTTCCTCTGTGCATTCGTCTCGTGAAGATCATGCATTAAGCTTCATGCAGGGGTATAACCAGGTGGGATTGATTTCACAGGAGTAGTGAGGGGTTCCCATGGACCTGGATGAGGGGCAGACTCACTGGGAGAGAGTTTCTGAGGTTCCCTCTAAAGTCTTTACCATCAAGAGAGACACAGTGTGTGTATA
Source organism: Tokudaia tokunoshimensis (assembly GCA_036184795.1). Taxonomy (NCBI): domain Eukaryota; kingdom Metazoa; phylum Chordata; class Mammalia; order Rodentia; family Muridae; genus Tokudaia; species Tokudaia tokunoshimensis. The sequence continues at coordinate 99,199,258 of BTHU01000001.1, forward strand.
ACCCATTGCAGAGTCACTTCCAGCCAGGGTCCTGGGAGCTGGAGTGGTAATCTCTAAGGGGCTGTCTTTTGTTCGAGTTATCTTGTTTTAGTTAGCTTTTGGGATAGTCCCGGTATGTGACCCAAACTGACCTTGAATTTGTGACCTCCCTGTCAGGATCATGGGTGTATGCCACCACATCCAGCTGCTGTACTTACTTCTGCCCACTCAGCCAGCACCAACAAGAAGGATGGTCCCTATTTGGTCCCCTGGTCCTTCAACACTGAATCCAGATGCGGAGGAGTATCGTGGTCTAGGTCCTCTGACTCACTGGGTTATTTCCTCAATGGCCAGACTTTAAATAAGGGATACCTTTGAGATAAGAAGGGTTATTGTATAGTAAAGCGCACTCTCCTTTGTTCCCTCCATTCTGCTCCTCCTTTCTCCTCTTCCTCCTCTTCTGTCTTTTAATAACTAGAAACTTCCTGTAGGTAGAACCTGAGGTTATCCTAGATTGACCCCAGGGTCAACTGATAGTCAACGCCAGCAGCCAATGAGAGGAGTCTAGCTCAGGAACCAAGGCCAGAGGCAGCTGACACTCACAGATTAGATAATGGCTGCCCAGAGTGTCTTTTCTGGCACATTTATCTGAATGGACTGGAGCAGGTATTGTATGCTCTGATTAGGTCTCAGCTCCCACAGTGTACAAGGCTTGCTTCAACCTCTCTGTGCAGTATTCCTGACAGTGTCAGAGCTCAGCACAAAATACTTCTGGAAACTTCCTGCTGAGCATCCTTGCAGCAAATAAAAGGACTCAGGCAGGACACCCATGAGAGTCAGCATCCCAACTTGCCTTTTGAGAAGAAATGGATACCAAAGCTTTATTAATCCTACTAACATATCTATTGCCATATTTATTTTTGGCAATATTTTAACATGAAAAATTCAAATATGTGTCAACATTTAACTCATCTTACTTGGAACACTCCTGCTGTTTAGAAGATTCCGTCAGATTCTGCTATGAATTTACCAGTTTAATTTTTTTGAGACAAGTTTTCACCAGGTAGCCCAGGCTGCCTTCAAACTCATAATCCTCCTGCCTCAGTCTCCCAGATGCTGGGATCACTGCCACGACTTGTTCTTGAAGCAGGTCTGGCCACCCAGCCCATATTAGTCATTTGTCTTCACTGTGACATAGTCCTTGAGATAAACAAGGGGAGGGGCTTATTTTCACATTTCCAGAGATTTCTGTTAGCTGCCTCACTTGCTTTAGACCCATGGCAAGGCAGAAACATCGTGGAGGGAAAAGCACGGCAGGAAAGGCCACTTGCTTCATGGCTCCCAGGAAGCAGAGTGTCAGGAAAGGGCTAGTGACAGAACTGCCCGTGACCTACTTTCTCCAGCCAGGCCAGCTTCTTAGCTCCCTCTATCTTCTGAAATGTTAGCAAGGTACAAATCCATCAACAGATTAATCCATTGCTAGGTCAGAGCCCCCAGGATCCAATGACTTCTCTGACCAAATCCATCAAATGGGAACCAAGCCCTCCCCATGGGAGTTTTTGGAAGATGTGAGTCCAAACCACAGCACGGCCTCTCCAAATGTAGACATGCAAACCCCATGATTATCACCATCACATATGCTTCCTCACCTGACACCTGGAAACTTGTGGAAGAATATCTACTGATCCCAGGTCCCAGAGTGACTGAGAGGAACATCTTATATCCTTTAAAAGCTACAACCCAAATCATGGTTCTCAGCGTCACGGAAGACCCAGTCCCTGGAGTATATCAATGGTAGTGACTGCTCCAGCCTCAGTCTCCCATCCCAGATGTCTGGGAGTGGTCAGAACTCAGTGCCTCTCTGCTCACCGTTTCTCAAGTCTATACACTCTGTTCCCAGAATTCCTTGCTTCTCCCGGAGGATGGGAAGAAAGGGATTCCTGTAATATTTTCAGTGTAGGTTGTGGGGCCAACTACACTGTTCTACAGAACAAAACTTTTCTTTCCATTGTCTTTCAGGTTTTTTATTTTTCTCTTTATTTTATCTTATTTTATTTTATTTTGCAGCAGGGTCTTACTGAATAACCTTAAACTCTTATTAATCTTCCAGCCTCAGCCCCCTAAATGCTGGGATTGTAAGCATAAACCACCTTGCTTGGTAGATTTTTTTTCCCCTTAATTTTTGAAGTGAGCTTTATTTTGTTTTTAATGACATGCAGTCACTGTGTGTGTTTATGTGATATGCTATGAGGGACGCTCATCTTATCATGGGACAGAGGACAAAGTCTCATGTGCAGCCTGGGTGCCCTTAGTACTTCAGCAATGTTATTTCTTGCTCCTCTCTGTGTTTAAAAAATTATTCTTTGAGAACTTCATACATGTATACAACATGTTATGATCATATACCACATTTCCCCTCCAATTCCACATCCTGGGTTGCCTCAATGTGTTCCTTACAACTGCATGTTATCTTTGTCTCCTCCTCCTCCTCCTCCTCCTCCCCCTCCTCCCCTGCCATGTCCAGTTAGTACTGCCCTCTGCTCATGGATACCTTCCCTCTGTACCCAAGAGCTGCTTTCTGCAACAGGAAGTTGCTAAAAGAGAACAGACAATGCCTGCTGCATTCCCCAATCCTTCCTCTATTCATTTTTCTGGGTTTCCTTAAGTTTGGGACTGATTTTTCACTTATAGTAGTAGTTTAAATTTCATTTTCAAGGGTTGGAGTGTAGCTCAGGAGTACCTAATGTGCAAGAGACCCAGAATTCAATTTCTAGCACTGTTCAAAAAAAAATTATGTCCAGGCATGGCGGTGCTTCTAGCACTTGGGTGAGAGAGGCAGGCTGTCTGAAGGTCTACAAAGAGAGCTCCAGGATAGCCCAGGCTACACAGAGAGACCCTGTCTTGAAATCCCCCCCCTCAAAAAACAAAAGTATAAAGTTTTTTAGTATCAAGTTAAGTAAAAAGGTAAGTTCACTTAAATAGAAAAAAAAATAAGTTACGGAAATCCAGCCTACAGCTAATCTAGGGTGGGAAACACTCTGCTTCCTGTTTAGAAACATAGTGGTCTGGGGTGGCGAAGTGGCTCAGCTGGGAAAGGTGCTTGCTACCGAGCCTGGCAACCTGAGTTTGATCCTCAAACCCACATGATGGAAGGAGAGGTTCAACTCATGCAAGCTGTCCTCTGACTTCCACATTTGTGCTGTGGTATGCAGTCGTTACACACACAAACACAAATACACACACACACACACACACACACACACACACACACACACACACCTGAAACACAAGTTAGGTGCAGAACCCTATCTAGACACAGATGCCTCCTCAAGTCCTTTTCCTCCTTGTTTCCCATGGAGAAGCCCCAAAAGATACTCTGTGCATCAGAGTTCAGTGGGGATGGGAGAGGTGGGTGGGGCTAATGGCTAGGCTGGGAAGCAAATGCCCACGGTCATCTGGGGGCTACAAGCAGTTTCAACCCCTAGGTAACCACGATGCCAGAATACCTAAGGCGGCGCTTTGGGGGCAGCAGGATCTCCATCACCCTGGCTGTGCTCTACCTGTTCATCTACATCTTCACCAAGATCTCGGTAAGGTGGCAGACACATGGCCTAGCCAGGCTCCTATGTCATGATGAGATGCTAACCGCAGGGCACTGCAAGGCATTTCCACCACATCCCCTCTCTCTGGGGCAGGTTTGATGTTAGAGGGAATAGAGACAGGGGGCATGGGGTGGGGGAGGCAGAAGAACCATGAATAAAGGACAGGCAGAGGCAAGGAATATCTTCCTAGACCTGCCAAAGTTTGTTTGGTGACATCTCAGCATGAATGGAGACCTAAGAACCACGCCCACTTCCCTGCCCTTGTTACCTTCCTCCAGAAAGGAGAGAGTGGTCAGATCTTAATCAGATGTGCTGAGGACTGCCTGGGCATGCCTTATGCTGACCTTTGGATGGGCTGGTCTCCAGGAAGGTGGCAAACACCAGACGTACTGTAACCTCCAGGCATGGAGTGCTCAGCGGGGTCAGCTCAAGATGTCACCTCTGGGGGTGGTGATGTTCTTGTCCCACGTGGATGACTGTCCTGCAGGGGCAGAAGAAATCCCATCTAGTACAAACAGTAGCAACTGGCTGTGCCCTGGCTGCAGATTCAAGGTGGCCTTTTTAGAATGCTTTCTTATAGTCTGGCACAGGGTGAGTGTCATCTTAGGACAAATCCACCAGTTGTAAAGAGGTGTACTGCCATTCCAGATGGCTAGACCAATACAAGCCAAAGCTGGAAGATGCACAAAGTCATGATATATTAAGAGATGGAGCCCAAAGTCCTAGAGATACAAAGCAAATAAAGAATATGAGGTTAACAACTGGCCAGCATTGCAGCACCTGGTGTACAGTTCTCGCTTACGTATTGTGGATGATGTGAGCCACACAGTTGAACGAGATCACCCTGGCTGGAATACGCAGGTCACAGTGTGGAGGAGGGCGGGTAGGAAGACAGCAGAAGTGGGAAGGCCATGAGGTTGTTGCCAGAATGCAGGGCAGGTTTCTCAAAATTAACTGCCCTCGGGGCTTCATTTTGAGCCCCCTTCCTCCAACTCAGGATGAGATGCACGAGGAAATAATGTGTGTAGCTTTTCTGTATTTTTCAGAGTTTGGGAGAGAGCTTGGTCATGGGGAGTTGCCGGGAATGTCCATCATAATCTACTCCTTCCTCTTCAATCACTCATCCACTCCCTGAACCTTATATCCAACCACTTCCCCATCCATCCATCCATCTATCCATCCATCCATCCATCCATCCATCCATCCATCCATCCATCCATCCATCCATCTATCCACTCCTCCATCCATGCATCCATCTATCCACTCCTCCATCCATGCATCCACCCACTCTTCCATCCATCCATCCATCCATCCATCCATCCATTTATCCATCCATCATCCATCTGTCCGTACATCCACTCCTTCACGAGTTCACCTATTCACTCCCTCCTCCATTCACCCATTCAGTTCCTCTTCCACACACTCCCTGGCCTATCTATCTATCCACACACTCCTTCTTCCACACACTCCTTGTTCATCCATCCATCCATCCATCCATCCATCCATCCATCCATCCAACCATCCATCCATCCATCTATCCATCCATCCATTCCCTAGTCCGTCTACCCATCCATTCACTCTTCAACTTCCCATCCTACAGGTGGACATGTATGCAGGGGCCATCTTCATTCAGCAGTCCTTGCACCTGGATCTGTACCTGGCCATAGTAGGGCTGCTGGCAATCACAGCTCTGTACACTGTTGCAGGTATCATGGGGCATGGGTGATACTTAGAGAGTTGGTAGGTAGGGCTGTGGGACACCCGCTTTATCCTGACACCTTCTATGACACACCATTTACTCACCAAATCTCACTCTCACCCCACCATCCTGAACAATCACATTTTAAAAATCATTATGCAAAGGAAAGAAGGTTATTCAGTAAGAAAAGGGATTATTTAAAAGCACCACAGATAAGCCAGATAAGGCAGATGGGATCATGTCCATCAGCCCAACATCCAGGAGGCTGAGGCAGGAGGATCGTGAGTTTGAGGTCAAACTGGGCTATGTTTCAACAACCAACCAAATCTTCCCACAGCTACCCAGTTTTCCTACTCATGTATTCCAGAAGGACTAGTTGAGAGACTACTGAGTGCCAAGTATGTGAATCCGCACGTGTAATGCAGAGCTGGGCAATATAGAGCTGCTTTGGGAACCCATGTTTAGACAGCTTCATCTTTTTCCTCTTAGATTTGTGTTCAATAGGAGGTTTTCAAGTAGCTGGTTTTCAACTAGTCACCTGTTTATCTGCTTTGGCTTCGTCCTTGTCTGCCTCCTCTTTGTGTAATTCATTCCACAAATGTATGTGCACCTACATATACTCACATGCGTGGACATCTGTGTGCCATTTGTCATAGAAAACTGGGTATGGAAATACACCTGTGAAACAAAAATCTCTACTAAAAAACTGGTTGTGTTGACTCAGGCCTATAATTCCAGAACTTGGGGGTCTGGGGCAGGAGTTCAGGGCCAACCTGGGCTATACAGAGATCCTGTCTTTCCAGAACACCTCCCCCATACCAAAAGAAAACTACTGAAACCAAATTAACAACATAACCCAAAACTCACTCACTCTCTCTCTCTCTCTCTCTCTCACACACACACATACACACGCACATGCGCATACACACAAAACTGCTAGTGGCTATGAAGAAACAAATCATGAACAAAGCGATCAATTGTCAATGTCAGAGTATATTATTACACTTGATAAATGCTATCAAGGATGACTAAGGAGCTGGGGAAGCTCTTTTTTATTTATTTTTTATTTTTCTTTATTTATAATAATTTATTTAGTTGTTTTTATTTATACGAATACACTGTAGCTATTTTTCAGACATGTACCAGAAGAGTGTATCAGATTCCATTATAGATGGTTGTGAGCCACCATGTGGTTGCTGGGAATTGAACTCGATCTCTGGAAGAGCAGTCAGTGCTCTTAAACACTGAGCCATCTCTCCAGCCCCTGGGGAAGCTCTTTTAAAGGAGCTTTTAAAAGGGAGGGCTCTTTTAAAAATATAGAATATGCAGTCAAGGGCTCTCAAAAGTGATCACTCAACCAAATTTAAATGACATGAGAAGAGTGGAGAGTTCCAAGCAGAGAGGAGGACAACTGTAGAACCCGTGGGATGAGAACACACATCCCCCATCCACAGAATAGTCAGGTGTCAGTGACAATGACAATTTGCCCTATCCACTGAGCTTCCGGGGGTGCTATTGGAAGGCTTACCTCAGAACATGACTAGCAGCTCCTCAGAGCTGGCTAGGAGGCAGGGAAGGGATTAGCACTCTGGAGGAACAAGAAAAAAAAACTTGCTCCAAGTGTCACAGAATACCACCCACTGGTGGCTCTAATCAGAGAAGGAGGGGACACACAGAGGCCCCTAATGCAGAAAGACTACTGGAAGCCATGTGCTCAGAGCCAGAGGGGAGTGAGCTAATTGTCATGTTCATTTCATCTTTGTTATGGCCCTTTCGTCTTTGAGTTCCTTGAATGGAGGAGTCTGTCTCCTCTGTTAGGCTGGAGGTTCTACGAGGGCAGGAACATGCCTCTTGGTGGGCACACAGAGCCTGGTGCCACCAGATATCCAGTGATCAATTGAGTAGAATGGTGTGCCTCAGTATGGAAAAAAAGAAGGGCTCAGTAGGTACCAAACTGTGGTATAGAAACAAGATGGCCTCAGAGCACTAAACTATGAGCTCTCGTGGCTTCTACCTCACTTGAGAGAACAGCAGAGAGCTTGGGTGAGATTGTAAGCCAGGTCTCCCATCACTTGGGAGAGGGCTCCATTAGTGCTGCTCAGGAAGGGGACATTAAGAACGCCACACCTTTCTACATGTTTTCCTTAATTGCCCAGCCATTTGCCCTTTGGTAAACATATTTGTGTCAGGTAACAGGTCAGTGTTCCTTTCTCCTAACAGAGGGACACACCCAGAGGTGGCTGGAGCCATTGCTCTGTCCACATGTTTATGGACTTGCTAACACCACAAAGATTTTTTTGAGAGGGAAAATTCAATGAGAATCCTCCTAGGCCCTCTGTGACGATGTTAAGCCCAGGCGGTTTGTTTGGAATAGCTAGAACTCACATTCTTTTTCCAACCTTAAAAATAAAGATGTTAGTCTGGAGAGAAGGCTCGGGGGATAAAGGTGCTTGCCACCAAACCTGTCAGCATGAGCCCAATGTCTAGAACCCACATGGAGGAAGAAGAGAACTGTCCCTCAAGCTGTCTTCTGACCTCCACACATAAGCCACGGCATGTGTGTGCACACAAGTAAATGTAACAAAATATTTATAAATAAAGTACAATTCTTGAAAACAATTTCCACAAATGACATAGGTGTTCCTGAAGAGTGGCAGAGGGCAGCAGGGCACAAATGCTGTGTAAGCAGAATGGAACTGTGGTGAACAGGGCCCAGCGCAATGTGGGGAAGAAGAGAGGCGAATTGAGAACTAATTTTGTTTGAGTATTCCATAGTGAAACTTAATATCTGGTATGCTATGCTATTTTTGTTTTTAATAAAAAAAGGGAAACGTTCAGAGTTAGGCCTGTAGTACAAGCCCCACTTCCAGTGAGTGAGGAAGTACTGTGTAACAAGTACCCACATGCCATGTAACAAGGCATCCACACGCCTTGTGGGGGCTTAAACGATGGCCTGTGAATCCCTTAAGTGCACAGGAAGCCTCCTCACATGGCTTTGTGGAACTATACTTCAGTGTTAGCCTGAAAGGCCTCCCTCACATGGTGGGTGGCTAGCCTGGGCTATGGGGAGCAGCTTTCCCTCCACTGAGTTAAGTGGGGCCGAGGACTGAACCCGAGGTTCGCTAAGTGCTCTACCTCTGAGTTCCTTCCAGCCACCTTGTTTTGGGACATGCTCTTATGTTTCCCAGCCTAGTCATGAGCAAGCACAGCGCTCTCCTGCCTCCACCTTCCACAGTCTAGGATTCCGGGTGGGTGGTACCACAGTTCCCGAGACTTCTTAAAGCATGCTGTTCTCAGGGCTACAAAGTCCCAGGCTCCTAGAGGGAAGGTGTGGAGTCTCATGCCAGCATGTCCACCCTATTCTTTTGATCACTGCAAATCACAGAAGTAGAGAAATCATCTTCAGTTCCTTCACTGGGAGCTGAAGTTGAAGCAACACTGTGAAATGTTCACAGCACAGGGGGACCAGCTGAGGCAGCCATCCAGGAAGTTCCTCAGTCCTACGATATCTGTGGGATCTCCACCTTGGCTCCCTCTAACCCAGAGTAATCCTCCTGTGGGAGTGCCTGACCCTCCTAACCTGTGCTCTTCCCTACAGGAGGTCTGGCTGCTGTTATCTATACAGATGCTCTGCAGACTGGTATCATGCTTATAGGAGCGTTCATCCTCATGGGCTACAGTAAGTGGGGAGCTCTGTTTTCATCACTGTGGTAGGTAAGCCCAGAGGTCAGGAAGCATGTTTAGTTACTACCTGCTTCTTCCTATTCCAGTGTGTGTGAGAGATAGAGAGGGAGAGGGGGAGAGAAGGCAGGATATCTCTTGTATGTTTGTATGTGCGTGTGCAACATCAGGTTTGTTCCTCAGCTACTCTCCTCCACCTTAACGTTTTGAGACAGTCTCTTATTGAGCCTGCAGCTCACTGGTTTGCCTACACTGGCTGGGCTGGTCAACTCTGGAATCACTTGTCTGCCCCTCCCCCAAGATTATAGATCTATGCAGCTGTCACATGGGTGCCAGCAAACCATGTCCCCAACTCTGGATTTTACTATTTTTCTTTTTGTAAATATTTTAAATTAAAATATAATTATGTCACCTTCTGCTCTCCCTTTCCTCCCTCCAGCCTTTCCTATATGCCTCCCCTCACTTCCTCTCTTTCTTTGAGTACTGTTATTATGCATATAGGAGTATATAAGTGCAGCCTGCTGAGTCTCGTTTTGTTGCTTGTGTGTATACAATTTCAGAGCTGACCACTCTGTAGTGGATAGAGAATGAATTGACTATTTTTCAAAGTGGAAAATGGACAATCTTTTTCTGATATGGGTGTGGATAAACGATTACATAAATCAGTGAAAGGAAGGGAAGTGTCAAACATTGACAGACAGTGATGTTTTTGACCTTTTGAGATTTGGACATAAAAGAGTAGGACAACAAAACAGTCATGTCCTACATCCATTGTCACTGTGTCACATAGCATGTGAAAGCACATGACATTTGGATGCATGTCCATGTAAAACTCAGGACAGTGACATGGGAGATCTTTGTTTTTCTGTGTGTGTGTGTGTGTGTTGCATGCATGTCTATATGCATATTTATTTGTGTGGGGGCACACGTGGGGTGTGTGTACTTGCATGTGGAGGTCCAAGGTTGACCTTGGGTGTCTTGTGGATTCAAGTCTCCACATAAGCCCACCAATTCTAGTATAGCTAGTCAGTTTGCTGTGGAGATTCAATCTCTGCTTACTACACATTGGCATTACAGATGACTTGTCAAGTACATCTAGTTCATCCATGATTCCAGGCATCAAAGCTCTGGTCTTCACACTTGCATGGCAAGTTTCTTAGCTACTGAGCCTTCTCCTGGCCTGTTAGTCTTTTAGATCACAAAACTCAAGGCAGTGACTGGCAAACAAGGCTAATAGTATAAGATGACAGTCAGGTGTGGTGATGCACACACGCAGTCCAGGCACGTGAGAGACTGAAGACAGCTGGAGCCCAGGAGCTCACGGTCAGCCAGGGAAACACAAAGAGACAGAATATTAGAAAATGAACAAAACACGAGGACTCAGGTCTAGGCCAGCAGCTTCAGACTTCAAACCTAAGCCACCCTGCCTCTGGAGAAGCCCGGGAGTGGGTGCCAAAGGCACAGAAAGAATTTGGCTTTTAGCACTTCGAGGGGCACTGACTGTGTTTTGGACATATGTCACTTTCAACTTTCAAATGTGACTTCGAAGAAATAACCACAGAGTTATACATTTGTTTCATGCTTCAAACGACAAAAATCACTTGCTAGCTTTTAGACTATTCTGCACCCTGGTGAAGAAAAATAAAATCCTTCATTTCTATTTTCTTTTCTTGTTGAAGTATATATATATATTTTTATGTCTGAAAACACCCCTGTTTGTTGATCACTTTTGAAAACCACCTTTACTGTATATAATAATCTTGGTTGTGACTTGATTTCCCAGTGTGTTAGCAGAGTCTCTCCTGCCTTCTGCACCACAGGGGGGAGGTCTGCTGTTCTCACTTCTACTCTTGTATACCTCCAAGTACCGAGACCCCCCTTTGGCTGCCTTGAAGTTTTCGGCATCATCTGTTTTATTGTTTGACTTTTAACACCCTTTGCTTCTTTTTCACAGTGTGGCTGAGGCTGTTGCTGAACTTCTAAGCCACTGTGCCTGGGTCCTTTACTCTTCCGTTGCAGCATTTCTAATATGATATGTAAATGGGGGTTGTGTTTATCCTCATTGAGATTCTTGGGATCTGGGGAACTGTGATTTAATGGCACATTTTGATTTCTCATCTCTTCCTCCTCCTCCCCTCCTTATCCCCCTCCTCCTCATCTCCTCCTCCTCTTCCTCCCCCTCCCTCCTCCTCCTTCTCCTCTCCTTCCTCCCCCTCCTCTTCCTCTTTCTCCTTCTCATCCTCCTGGATGTTCTGGCGCTTGCTCTGTAGACCATGCTGGCCTCCATCTCTGCCTCTCAGGGTTAGAGTTACTGTTGGGATTAAAGGCTTGCACCACCTCACTCGGTTAGTTCCAAGTCTCACCAAACCCTCTATGTCATGCCTTCTCGTGGCCTCTTTTCTTTCTATTTCAGCATGAGTTATTTCTATTCGCATGTTTTCCAGCTTGCTGATGGCTCCTTTGGCTGTGTTGTCTGCTGATGGAAGAGCAATTTGTCATCTCTGTATCATCTCCATTATGTCCTTTTGTCTTTTCTTCTCTTTCCCTCCCTCCCCTCTATCTCTTTCATCCTTCTCTTTCATTTCCGTTCCTGGGAAACAAACCAACCTCCTATGCTCGCTAAGTGACCCCAGTCCCATTTAGCCCTTCCTTGTGTATCTCTGCTGAGATTGTCCCTCTAGTCATGAATATTGCCCACATTTGCACTGCAGCCTATATAACCTATTAATCATGGTTATTTTTCATTTCCTGTCTGACAGTTGCAACATCTGGGTCACCTCTCAGTTTGCCTTTATCACTTTGTTTCAAAACGGTAGGTCATTTTTCTTTCTTTCTTGGGCATCTCATTATTTCCTTTGATGTTGAGTAAATTGAATTTATGTTTGGATATGAGCACAGTTCTTTGGCCAGTTTGTTAATGAGGGGCCAATCTAGTTAGGGGCTAAGCTGAGCTTAGATTTTTTTTTTCTGATAGCTCTTTTGCACACCTCCAGTTTCAAATACCTTGGGCATTACCTGTGCTGTGATGGAGTCTGGGCTTTCAGAGGTTTTTTGTTTTGTTTTGTTTTCATGTCTGTGTTAGTTTTTCCATGGCTGTAATAGAATTACTGACATGAACAACTTAGAAACAGGAAAGATCTGCGTTGGCTCACAGTTTCAGAGATTTCAGTCTGTCATTGTGGGGAGGGCCTTATGGAACAAAAGTTTACGTCATTACAGCTGGAATCAGCCAGATGACAGGAAATAGCCAGGTCGAGGTCAAAAGACAACCACCATTCCTTGCTCATATATAGGCTGTGACTTATTAAATTTGACTCAAGAAAAATAGAAAACCTTAACTGTCCAATTTCTAAGGAAGAAACCAGAACATTTGATACGATAACCTGTCCTAGTAAAAACAGGAAAAGACTATTTTTACTACTTGCTGCCATTTAAGATATAAGATACATCTATTGAAATCAAAGAGACAACATTATCATTTACAGATACTGGCGTGATTGGCTGCTTAATGACCTGGAAAAATGATCTGTAAGGGGTTGACTAGATCAAGACTAAAATTCAGAAGTCATTATCTTTTATCTCAGTAGAGTTTTATTTGGTACCCTGATAGCTCCTACACTGATGCTACCAGAGTGTGGTCCATGGCGAGCAACCTCAGTGTTACCTTAGAGCTCATAAAAGGAATCCCAGCCCCAAGCCTGATCTGTCAAGTCAGGCTCTGCACTTCAGTAAGAAAGAATCCCAGGTCCTGGCCTTCGCTCTGGCCCAGTCTGTGCTTCAATAATCACCAAATGATTCATGAGCTTAGAAGGCTTGCTCCCACTCCTGACTCAGTTCTATAGACAACTGTGCTATCTGCTGTGGTTTGTCTGTTCAGGTTCACTTGCGTCTCAAAAACTTTTAAATTTCTTTTATGTGCTTGGATATTTTGTCTGCATTTATGCCTCTGTGTGTGTGTGTGTGTGTGTGTGTGTGTGTGTGTGTGTGTGTGTGTGTATGGGGGTGGAGATAGGGTGGGGCGGTGCATGCCTGTGTGTGTGCGTGCATGAGTGCATGTGCTTGTGTGTGTGCAGTATCTGCTGAGGCCAGAAGAGGGCGTTAGATCCCCTGGGACCAGAGTTACAGATGGTTGTGAGCCTTGATGTGGATGCTGGGTACTGAACCCCATTCCTCTTAAGCACTCCAGCAAGTGCTCTTAACTATTGAGCCATCTCTCCAGACAGGGGGTTGGCAGCTCGCCCTTTGTCCCTGTCCTGCTACCAGGATCACTCCACTATGCTGCCCAGGTGAGGTATGGGTCCTGCCTTCCCAAGTGCCACAGCTGGTGATGATCGGGGCTAGTTCTGCACAGCCATTGATCATCGACATGGTCCCAGGCAGCAGCCTAGACCAGGGATAGCCTTTGGTAGTAACATGGGCCACAGACCCCTGCTGCTGCATAGCCAGGGACACAAACATGGCCCATAGCACCAGCCAGGACATTGCCGTGGTTTCAGGTGGCAGCAGAGGCTACTCCCACGAGGCTGTTCCTCACAGCCCTCCCACTTCCAGTTCCACCTTTCTTCATAATGTTCAAACTGTTCAGCACCTTTTCCTCTCCCAACTCTCTACCACATACTTGCACGCCATAGTGGCTCCCCCCCGCAGGTGGGCCACAAGGCAGAGGGGCCTCTGGTGTCTTCATCCAGCCCAAGCTGCATGGCCATTGTGGCAGGTGAGCCTCTCATTATTTCCCAATTTTAAAGGTAGGTCACAAACTGCAGTGATATCAGCAGGACCTATGACTTTGACATCAAAAGATATCCCAAGTTCCTTTTAATTGAATTAGAGGTGTTGTTGATTGTGTGTATATGTGTGTGTGTGTGTGGTGTTTGTACACATGTCTGTGGGTGTGCTTGCTCATGAGCGCACATGTGAAGGGCAGGAGTTGATGTCAGGTGTCTTCCTCCATCTCTTTCTACCTTATTGTTTGAGACAGGGATTTCCCACTGAACCTGGAGCTCACCTATTAGCTAGACTAGGTGAGCAGCAAGCCCTTGGGACCCACCCTCTTCTTTTGCTATCCTAATGGTGTGGTTACAGATGATCACTATGACGCATGGCTCTTATGTGAGCGCTGGGGATTCAAACTCAGGCCTTTTGTGTATGTGAAGCAAACACTTTACCCTCTGAGCCATCTCCCCAGCTACTTGCTATTTGAATACCTTTGTGTGTGTGTTCACAGTTTCATAACCAAACCATTCTAAGATCTACTATTTTATTATTTAACATTAGAGACTTATTATTTGATGGATTGCTTCCTACTTTATACATATATGTATATGTAAATGATTATATATATAATCGTCCATGCATTCCGAGATAGTAGTCAGTCAGTGAGGTGACTCTGAATAAAGGCACTTGCTGTCAGGCCTTATGACCTGAGCTTGATCCCTGGCAGTCACACAGTGGCAGGAGAACACTGATTCCCACAAGTTGCCCTCTGATCTAACCTTGACACTCACACTGTGACATTTGCACATGAATACACCCATGCGCCCGTATGCCCGCACACCCAAGTCTTTATGAGTAAACAGGTAAACTTAACAGAAAACTATTCTGAGAAGCAATCTACAGCAGGTATGAAGACAAGAGAAAAAGGACAGACTAAGAACCCTTAAGGGGACACCGTTCCTCAGAAGCCCTGCTCTACCTAGGCCACCATCTGTCTCTACCTTGCTACATACTCCATGGGGTCCCGACAATCTCAGGCTTCTTCTGCTCCCTAGGTTTTGCAGCTGTTGGTGGGATGGAAGGCCTGAAGGACCAGTACTTCTTAGCCCTGGCTAGTAACCGGAGTGAGAACAGCAGCTGTGGGCTACCCCGAGAAGATGCCTTCCACATCTTCCGAGATCCATTGACCTCTGATCTCCCGTGGCCCGGGATCCTCTTTGGAATGTCCATCCCATCTCTCTGGTACTGGTGTACAGATCAGGTATGGGAGCTGGCTGAAGTCTTCCCCGATGCCTTGGGGTGGTTGACGTCTGCCGTGTGACTTTGCTGGTTGCTACCCTCTGTTTCCCCATCTCCTGCATTTCTTCCATCCTCTCCTCTACCAGCTGCTTTGCTTCATACTCTTACAAATGCTAATGGTGAACCTGGAGCTGCTGGTCACAAAGGGTGTGTGTGTGTGTGTGTGTGTGTGTGTGTGTGAAGATAAGGAAATGATAAATTTTATTTCAGTGCATGTCATTTGTTCAACAAACAGCCCAGACACTCCTGGCACTTCGGAATCTGGAGCCAATACGAAGCTACTCTGCCACTTTGTGCCTTGGGGACACAAAGAGATGACAGATAAGCATGTCTTGTGAGAGGTTAAGGGTGTCACTTTTTAAAAAGTACGGTGAGACAAAAGAAATCTGAGGGCACACAGAACTAAAAGTAAGAAGAACCACTCAATTGTTACAAATTCTATCAGTTTGGAATTTAAAAGTCACAGACTGAGATTGTCCCAGTCATGACCTGGGCTTTTGAGCTCTGAGTGGATGAGTCCTTTGGGTCCCAACACTTGTCCCCTGGCTCAGTTTCCGTCACTATTTCTGCAGTCATAGCATTAGCAAATATTTTATATTTATCACCATCCTTGACATTGTGACGCCTCTGGTGGCTGTCTGATGGAGTTTGGTCTCAAAGCTTCTTCAGAGAAATGGGCCTCAAGGTAGCCTTTATGCACGTTGTACTGTAAAGTCTAGCAAAACTCAGGGGAATGGTCCAGGCGGGGATAAACCCTACCCCTGCATGTTCTTCTTATTAAGGGTGCTGACTGAGGACTTCAGTTAGTAAGGAAAATAGTTATTTTAACACAAAAGGAGATTTAAAAAGAAAACCCAACGACAACAAAAGCAGAACACGAAGAAAAAACCTTTCATGCAAATTATGGTAATTATTATCTATGAGAGATTACTAAGTGTTAGAAGCTATCCTGAGTACTCCAAATACTTCTACCTAATTTTAAAACTGTTCATCTGGTCTGGTGAGAATACTAAGGCAAAGAGAGGCACCACTGGGTGCCCAGGTTCATACAGTCAGGGGGTGAGGAGACAGGCTTGAACCCAGGCTGTGTAACTCCACCTCTAAAGTGCATAGTTCCTCTGAAGTGATGTCATCAAGGTGACATCATCAAGGTGATATCATCCCCTAAGAGCCCTACCTATGAGATGTCCAGGGTACAGCCTGACAGGTCATGTTCCCTCTACAGTCAGCGATCCCACTGGAGTTATCCTGGTAGAGTACATCTTTCCTTTGCCTTCCTAAGCATTTATCTATTTTTACTCTATGTCTATGAATGTTGGCCAGGATGTATGTTGGTGTACCATGTGTATACCTGGTGCCTGTAAATGAGAAGGGGGCTTCAGATACCCTGGGATTGAGTAACAGATGCTTGTGAGCCGCCATGTAGGTGCTGGAAACTGACAATGGATCCTCTACAAGGGCAGCTAGTGAGTGCCCTTAACTGCTAAGCCATCTCTCTGGCCCCTCCTTTGCATATATATATATATATATATATATATATATATATATATATATATATGAGTGTGTATACAGATTTTATATAATATACACAACACAATGAAGTTGTTCTGACAAATATAAGTGGACTGTCTTCAGTACATTCTTTTACTTAACTATATTAGCCGAAGAGGTGGGTTAATTCTGGAGTGAACTGTAACTGACAAAGTCTAACTCTGGATGTAGTAAGTAGTGGACAGTGAAGGAGTCGTGGCCACCCCAGTCAGACCAGGGGACAAGGTGAGGAGAGATGCTTTAGATGTCAGTTCCAGCACTCCTACTGAGGAGCTACACACGGCTGGTGAGCACACCGTCTTCAGTTTCCAACCACCTTCGCTCTGTTCCAGGTGATTGTTCAGCGGAGCCTGGCTGCCAAGAACCTGTCTCATGCCAAAGGCGGCTCGCTGATGGCTGCGTACCTGAAAGTGCTTCCTCTTTTCCTAATGGTGTTTCCTGGTATGGTCAGCAGAATCCTCTTCCCAGGTGAGGAGGCTGTTGGGGACAAGGTCATCAGTCCCTCTGCAAGTCTCAGGCTCTGGGAAATGGTCTCCTGATCTACCTACGGACTTCACAGTGTTCCCCAATGCTGACTCAGCCGACAAGACCCATTGGTGTGGGCACTCGTGGGAGTCTGCATTTCTTCATACCACAAACTGCTCTAAGGTCATGTGGTTCCACATGCTTACCCCAAGACCAGCCATGTGCTTGTGCTTTATGCTTTGAGCTCAGTGTTCTGGTAACTTTGGCCTGATGGAGCCCCTCCTGTGACAATAAATATCAGGGGACATAACTCTATAGGAACACACACTACCACCACCACCTCCACACCCCCACCATAAGGTTTTCTTTTTCACACACACACACACACACACACACACACACACACACACATACACACACACACACACACACACACACACCATAGGGTTTTCTTTTTGAGACAGAATCTTATATGACCCAGGCTGGCCTTGAATTCATGATGCTCTTGCATCTGCCTCTCAAGTGCTGGAATTACAGGTGTACACTACCATATTTGGCTAGGTTTTTTTTTCCTTTAAATGCAGTCAAGAGGTTTATACAGAGGGATAAACAGTACTTAATAGGATGACGTGGCCAAGAGCCTCTGTGGTGCTGTGGTGTCAGGAGCTGGTGATCTGCATATAACAAACCTGTTTTTCCTTGAAAAACACCAAGACTGTTTACTAACTCAAAGGAGACAGACCATAAAGTGAAGAGTTTGATCCCCTATTTGCCACCCCTACATATGTTACACAGAAGCAAAGAAAGGTTAGGACGAATGGTCCTCCGTTAGCCAGTCCAGTTACATCTAAATCATTTAGGATCTTTGAGAATCAAGAGGGAGCTGGAGGGAAGGACACCATCCACGGTGCTGATTGGGGATCACAAGGCGTGCCCCCACGCAGAGGGAAAAGCCACCAGGGTGGAGGGAGGGCAAGATCAGAGATGCTGGCTTCTTGGTGACTCCATGGAAAAGTATATAGCTGTCAAGTGAAGCCTGACAGACAGCAATGAGCATGGTATAAAGGACGCGCTCGCTGTGAACTTGCTGAGGGCCGGTCCCTGTGCACTGAGCAGTCCTGATGGTTAGGGTTACTCTGGGTTGTCTGAACTTGAGCCTCAGCTCCACCTCTTAGGAGCTAGGTGGCCTCAATCACATCATTTAACCTCTCTTTCCTTTGTTTTCTCTTCTGTAAGATGGGTGGGGATGAGGTCTCTGTCAAGCAGACGTGTTATATATAGTTATTAATTAAAAGGTAAGTAAATGTTATTGAATTGGTGTGCTAACACGGCTGCTGGGGTCATTTAAAACGTAGTTGAACCAATTAATTTCATTAACATGAACATTCTATCTCTCCCTCCCCCTCTCTCTCCCTCCTCTCTCTTCTCCCTCCCTCCTCCCCTCTCTGTTCTGTCTCCTCTCCTCCTCCCTTCTCTCCCTCCATCCCCCTCTGTTCTCTCTGTCTCTCTCTGCCTCTTTCTCTGTCTCACTCTGTCTCTCTGTGACTCTGTCTGTCTGCCTGTTCTCTCTCTCTCTCTCTCTCTCTCTCTCTCTCTCTCTCTCTGTGTGTCTGTGAATGGTTGATCTCTGAGCTCACTGACTCAGTTGGTCTAGAGGGCATTGAGCTCCAGAGCTCTCTCTGCCTGTTTCCATCTCCTCAGCACTTGATTCACAGACCTGCGCTGCCCTCAGCCTTACGTGGGTGCCAGGCGCCCATGCTCAGTCCTCATGCCAGCCCAGCATGCCCTTTTCCTGCAGGCCACTCTCCTGGGCCTGAGCACACTGAAGGAAGAACACTGTTCTCCACTGAACATGGTTTGTAAGCTTTGCTCCCCTCATGGGGCCTGTGCTCGGAGGTTGCATCTTTAGGAAAAGCCCTTGGTAGTTAGTGATTAAATGTGTGTGAGAGGACCCTCCCCCTTCTCCTTCTGCACAGAGAAGGGAACTTCCCCAGGGCAGAGCGAAGGGCGCAGGCTTGCACTTCAGCAGTGGAAGGCTTCTCTGCCCCAGCAGTGAGGCCATTGAGCGCTTTCCTCTCTGCTGGTTTCCTCAAAAGCTATTAGCCCTTGATTTTTCTGAGGAGTGGAGTGTGCATGTATATGACCTATGGGTGTATATGGTTTTGTGTGTGTATATGCAGACACTACATATGTGCGCAGGTACATGTGGAGACCAAAAGTTGATACTGAGTGCCTTGCACAATCTCTGCCTGTCTTACTTTTATTAAGGACAGGGTCTCTCAGTGAAGCTGGAGCTCACTGCTCTAACTAGGGGCTAGCCAATGAGCGCCAGGGACCCTCCTATCTGCCTCTCCATCCCTCGCTCCTGGGCTGGCGTCACCTGTGTGTGCCATTGTGCCCAGCTTTCCACATGGATTCTGGGAGCTGAACTCAGGTCCCCATGCTCACTCAGCAGCATCTTACTGACTGAACCATCTCCCCAGCCCAATCTTAACCCCTTCTGAGGGACAAATCCCAGTGATCAAAGGACTTCCTACTAAACTCTCCCTCTTAAAGGGCCTCCAGATATTCCCACACTGAGGACCTAAAATCCTAACATGTGAACTCAAGCCACAGCCTAGCCACAGCCGAGGTGAGAAAAACTTGAGAACCAGGGTGGGTAGGCAATTTTATACTACGGAAATCAGAGAACTTCTCAGGGGAGGAAAGAATTGGGGCGGGGGAGCAAAATGGTGGGGCTGGAAAGATGGCTCATAGTGAAGAGCTCATAATACACTTCCAGAGGACCTGAGTTCAGTTCCCAGCATACAGGCTAGGCAACTCACAGAACCCTGGAACTCCAGTTCCAGGGGACCTAATACCTTTTTCTGGGGTCTCATAATCATGTGTACAAGCCCATTTAGAGACACATACATGCACATATAATTTAAAGACAAAGGCTTTTGTTTTTGTTGGTTGTTTGGTTTGGTTTTTCAAGACAGGGTTTCTCTGTGTAGTCCTGGAAACCACTGGAATTTGCTCTATAGACCAGGCTGGCCCTGAACTCAAGAAATCTGCCTGTCTCCTCTGCCTCCTGAGTGCTGGGATTAAAGGCATGTGTCACTACCACACAGCTAAAAATAAAGTAGTTATTTAAAAGATGAGAAAAGAGAGGAAAGATATTCAGGGTTTGAAACTCATGGGTTTCAAATGCACAGTTTAAGAGCTTGAATCTAAAATGAAAAGCAGTCACTGAACCCTATGAGCAGCCGAGGGAGGCAGGAAAGTGGGGGGTTAAAAACACTGATGGGATTGGGGTGCAGCTCAGAAGTAGACTACATGCCCAGTGTGCACAAAGCCCTCAGTCCTAGACCCAACACCTGAGAAGAAAAAAGTAAGTATTTTTTTAAAGAGAAACACAGAGGGACTTCACTGTAGATGTGAATAGCTGTCCCCCACCTCCCCACCCCCCGCAGCTGAGGAGATGAAGTCTGAGGTAGGATTCTTCCTATGAGTGGCTATTAGGTATCACAGCTCTATTTGGGGTCTAATGACAGTAGTGATATGTTCTTACTATGTGTATGAGCATACTTGGGTGCTAAATTTTTAATGTGTCTTGAATTGGTATGCTCTTTTTATCCATTGATCTATTTTTAAATCATTGTGTGTGTGTGTGTGCGCGCGCGTGCATCCAAGACCAAGTGTGCCTTGTTACCTGTGTGAGGTCAGAGGACAACTTGCAGGAGTCTGTTCTCTCCTTCTATAGTGTGGCACCTTGAGATTAAATGAAGGTCCTCAGGCTTGCTGGTCCTTTGTCTGCTTATGAACTGTGTGTATGTGGGGGTTGGGGTGGGGTAGGTAGGTATGTTTTTGTGTATGTGTGCACGTGTCATGACATCCGTATGGAAGTCAGAGACATGTGAGCTTTAGTTCTCTCCTTCCACCACAGGGAACCAGGGATCAAACAGGTTCCCACCATGGTCAGCACCATTTTGCCAGCCTTGTTCTAATCTTATTTTTATTTTTATTTATTTATTTATTTATTTATTTATTTATTTATTTATTTTTGGTTTTTCGAGACAGGGTTTCTCTGTATAGCCCTGGCTGTCCTGGAACTCACTCTGTAGACCAGGCTGGCCTCGAACTCAGAAATCCGCCTGCCTCTGCCTCCCAAGTGCTGGGATTAAAGGTGTGCGCCACCACTGCCCGGCTGTTCTAATCTTATGAAAGAGAGTTGCCTTTGCAGACAACTGTCACCTTAATGTTATGAGGTAGCATGCCATCACCCCAGTTCTACGGGTTGGCATCAGGAGCTCAGAACGCTGAAGGGGCGTGGCCACAGCTTAGCATTGAGGCTCTTTCCTAGTTCTCTTGGCTATAAGCTCATAGACCCTTCTAGGGCTGGCCTGGTTCTGGCACACTGTAGCCACGCCTGGACTCAGGACCTGTCTGTCTCACTGTGGCCTTACATTTCCTCCATAGATCAAGTAGCCTGTGCGAATCCCGACATCTGCCAGCAGGTCTGTAGCAACCCCTCTGGCTGTTCAGACATCGCATATCCCAAACTTGTGCTGGAACTTTTGCCCACAGGTAATGTCCCCTAACCCCTATACTCAAGCCCCTGGACCACCCAGAAAAAAAGATACTGTCTGGGTTCTAGTCTGAGGTATGAATGAGATGGAGAGCTAGGGACCCCAGAGGCCAGAATTAGGCAGGACCACAAAGTCTTGTCTGACTATGCCAATAGAAGATCTATCTCCTCGAAGCTCAGCCATCAGGATCAGCTAGCTTTGGACCTGGGGTAATAGAGTCACAAGAGAAGACAGAGCTGCCATCAGAAAGCCCAAGGTCTATAGACCTCCCTTCTGCCCCCCAGGACTCCGTGGGCTCATGATGGCTGTGATGGTGGCGGCTCTCATGTCCTCCCTCACCTCCATCTTTAACAGTGCCAGCACCATCTTCACCATGGACCTGTGGAACCACATCCGGCCACGGGCATCTGAAAGGGAGCTCATGATTGTGGGCAGGTAAGGCTTTATAGGGTAGGACTCTGGGCAGTTGAAAGTGCAAATACCTAGCAAAGAAGGGACTAAGCTCATGGCCAGGTAAAGTCAGTGTATCCGAGCTGCCTTAGTTTCAGCAGCTGCTGCTGCTGATAGCTGGACCTTGGCAAGAGTCAGTCACTTACTCAAGAGATGTCCTGTGAACACCGGTTGTGTAGCAGTATTAGAACAGTACTCTAATATAATGTTCCAGTATTTAAAAACAACCCTGCAGTACAAGAACACGGCACTAAAAGATTTGCATCTGTTGGCATAATGCTAGACATGGAGAAGAAGTCAGATGGATAATTAAAGCCCTGATGAGTGTTCTGACTGGGAATCTGGAGACCTAGACATTCAGAGGGGAAGCACCAATCTGCATTGGGACCTGGTGGGGGCGGGGATAGTAGGAGGTTTCTGGGTAAGGCCATGGGGTGTTCTGAAGCTGGGTCAGGGATAATTTCTATTCCAATACTCTTACAAGTCCTGAAGTCCAGTAGGAGAGCAGAAATAAACATCGTGACAATGTGATATAAAATAGAAACAGATAAGCTTCTCCCTGAAGCCCTGCCGCATACGAGGATGCATGTAGAGGGCGGTCTCAGTCGTGGTTCAGGGAAAGAGTCCTTAGACTAGATTCCAAGTGTTAACCCATTAAAGGGAAGCCAGATGCACTGGACTTGGTCACTTGAAAAAGACACCATTAAAGAGATATAAAGATTAGTCACAGACTGCGGAAAATATTTGCAAACCACATTACATGCTTAAGAACTTGTAATCTAGAACATATGAAGCACTATTAGGACGTAGTATGACCAACCACCCAAAGAGCTGAATAGGAATTCACCAAGGAAGATGTAGAAATGGCGACAAGCCCACAACAAGACGCCCAGCACCGTTTACTACACGGGACACCAGAATGCCAGGAACAGTCAGGCATGGAGGTGCATGCCTGTCAATCACCCCAGTGCTTGGAAAGCCGATGCAGGAAGGTAGGATTCCTACGCAGTATGGATGGGACTATGAATGGTTCCATTTAAAAACAACCCTACAGTTCCCTATAATGCTAAGCAGAAACTTAAAAGTTTGTATTCTTAGATATGAGAACATATGTCCAGAGACCTATATTCAGATGTTTTTACAAGTGGTTTACAGTAGCAAAAGGGAGGGGGTGATTCTGCTGTCATCAGTTGGTAAAGGACAAGCAAAGGGAGAGAATGGCGTGTTCAGGGCACACGCGTGTTCAGGGCACACGCGTGTTCAGGGCACACGCTTTTCAATCACAAGATGTGGTGAAATGGTCTGCTAAGACAGCTCAACAAGCAGCAATCCTTACTGCCAAGCTTGATGACCTGAGTTTGATACCCAGGCACCCCATAGTGGAAGAAGAAAGCCAATTCCTATAAATTATCTGGCTTCCACGTGAGGGTCATGCACCCCGAATGCCCCCCTACAAAATAAAATTTTTAAAGATTTATTTATGTAGTGTATATGAGAGTTTTGCCTGCATGTATGTTTGTATATCATGTGTGTACCTTGTGCCCTTGAAGGCAAGAATAGGGCACTGGATGCCCTGGAATCATAGTTACAGACAGTTGTGAGCTGCCATATGGGAGCTGGGACTTGAACCCAGGTCCTCTGGAAGAACAGCCTGTGCTTTTAACCACTGAGCCATCTCTCTAGTCCTGTTTGTTTTTTTTTAATCAATGAAATATCCTGAGGAGTTAGCACACACTTGTAATCCCAGCCCTTGGGAGGCTGAGGCAGGAGGATTACACATTCAAGGTCAGCCTGGGTGCGTGCTGTCCCTGTCTCTGAAAAGAAGGGGAGTATGAAAAGCACACCCCTTAGGTGGACCTCAGAGACCATTACACAGCCGAGGCAGCAGCTGGTGGCCAGACTCTGAATGGCAGAGGGCACTTGTAGGAGCTCCAGGGAAGGCCGACGTGGCGGAAGCAGGCACGTCCACACTGTAAAATGGGGTAGGGGGTGTTGGACATGATGCCTGTGCTCAGGGTTGATGGTACTCTGCAAATTCAGCGAAGGATACTGCATTGTATTCTTAGAGGGGACAGGGAGACAGGTCTCATGTCTTACAGATCGTACAGCTCGGTGAAGCTGCATAATGAAGGGAGGAACTCAGATGTGCAGAGAAGACAGGCGTGCTTCCCTCTCTCCTCACAGGATATTTGTGTTTGCACTGGTGCTGGTCTCCATCCTCTGGATTCCCATTGTGCAGGCCAGCCAGGGAGGCCAACTTTTCATCTACATTCAGTCCATCAGCTCTTACCTGCAGCCGCCTGTGGCCATGGTTTTTATTATGGGATGTTTCTGGAAGCGTACTAATGAAAAGGTAAATCTGGACTGGAAACACAACACCTAGGTGCTGTCCATAAGCGCTGGGAGTAATGGAGGGGAGGGCTCTGGCAGGGACCTGTGTGGGCTAGCCTTGTCACCAGGGAGAGCGAACCCTGTGTGGGAAGGGCGTCACCAGGTCATGAAAAGACTAGATAGGTGTTCTCAGAAGTATCTCCTGTGTTTGTTCTTTTAACTCAGGGCCTTACTATGTGGCACATTTCTATTTCTGTGTTAAAATATCCTGACAAAAAACTTAGGGGAGAACTGAGCTTACAGTTCCAGGTCACAGTCCATTATTACGGTGCAGTTAAGGACTTGACACAGGTTGTCATATAACATCCAGTCAAAAGTAGGGAGGATGAGGCGTACACAGACCCACAGACAAACCTGGTCTAGACAGTCCCTCACGGAGTCTCCCTTCACAGGTGATCCTAAGTTATGTCAACTTGACAAAAATAACCATTGTGCTCAGGTTGGCCTCAAACCCGCAATCTTCCTGCCTATATCTCCCGAGTGTGGGGGTTACCGGTGTTCACCACCACACTTGGCTTCGTGACATACTCTTGCCATTCACAGGGAAACCAAATTAGAAGGGAATGAGTGTGCATATGTAATCAGTTCATTATAGCCGGGCATCTGCACCTGTGGGTTTAATTGGATTCAATCAATAGCAGGATAAAAATATTTACAAGAAAAAAATCTGTCTCTACTGAGCAAGTACAGATATTTTTCTGATGTTGTCATATAAATGATATAGTATAGAAGCTATTTACATGATATTTCCATTGTGCTGGGTGTTATACATAACCTAAAGATGATTTAACATATGTAAGTGGATACGCATAGGCCATGTTCAAACACTATGCTATTCTATACCAGGGATTTGAGCATCTGAGAAGTTTGTTATCTATGAGGCCTGGAATTGATCCTTCAGGATAACAAAGGCTGACGGTATTTGGAGAAGTTGGATAGGTCCATAACTCCACACCTTTGCAATACAGTGAACTTCACAAGAAAGACAAGCTCTTGAGATGGCTTCTTGAACTTTTGGTGACCTAAGATGGCTTTCCTTTGGTTCGCAGGGTGCCTTCTCAGGCCTGATCTTGGGCTTGCTACTAGGATTGGTCAGGCTGATTCTGGACTTCATCTACGTGCAGCCTCAGTGTGACCAGCCCGATGACCGACCATCTGTGGTGAAGGATGTCCACTACCTCTATTTCTCTATGATTCTGTCATCTGCCACCCTCATCACTGTGTTCACTGTGAGCTGGCTCACAGAGACACCCTCCAAAGAGATGGTACATTTGGGCTGACAGGTCTATCCTCTGAGACTTATCAAAAGAACAGACTCATATCAAAAGGACAGGACTCCAGGCTTAAGCAAGACAATCGAAACGTTCAGAAAGTCTGGAGCAGGGCTTTAGGGACATAGACTCCATTTTTCAATTCTGCTTCAATTCACAGGTTCATGGGAAGCCAGGAAGTCCCTAGGGTCATGCCCCCCATATATATATATATATATAAAACATATATATATATGTATGTTTTAAGAACTGCCATTGTGTAAAGTCACAAACATTCCTGGTTCTTAGCAGTTCTGTCAGCTCAGGTACAACCTTGTCCTTGAACCAGAAGAAAGACTGAGCTAAAGGGCCAACCTGTGGCTCACAGGGCTGTACCCGAGGGCTAGGACAATTAGATATTACCGAGAAGAGGGCTGTCAGAAGACCGGGGAGCAAGCAAGAGGTATGGCCATTTGTTCTGAGGAATCGAGGGGGAACTGAAGCTGCTTGGAGGACACAATGAGCGGTGTCCAACATGAAAGCTGAGGTGGGCGCAGGGTTGGGAAAAATGGCAGCTTCCCCCTGTGCCTCACGGTCGCCTCTGCTTCTCAGGTCAGCCGCCTGACTTGGTTTACTCGTCATGAGCCTGTGGCCCAGAAGGACTTAGCGCCACCAGAAAACCCCCTGTCTCTAACTCTTTCTCAGAATGGAACTACAGACGCCACCAGCACCAGCATCCAGTTGGAGACAGTCCAAGACAATACGACCAAAGCCCATAGCAGTGAGTTGCCTCTGGTCTCAGTTACAGTAGAACTTAAGAAGCATTATATGTTCTGGGGGATTCTGTCAGATCACCATCTAGAAAGGGGGAAGGTTAGGAATTTCAGCATCCCCTAGCTTTAATGCCTGGCTTTATCACCAACTAGAGAGGACTCTTCAGAGACACACTAATAGCAAACCCAGAGCCTACTGAGATGCCATGTAATCCCCACACTAAAGGCTGGGGCTCTATAACCAACCCCAAATCACTGATGTCAGTTTAACTCTTTATAAAATGTGAGTTAATGTTTTAAAGTTTGGTGATTTCATATGAGAGTCTAGATTTCCATTTCATGTACAATGGAAAAATCTGGTGACATGGGTAAGGCCTTAGTGTTACATGGCAAAGCTTTCTCTTATGATGTGAAGATTCAGGTTGTCATTTAAAAAAGTCATGGATCCTAAGCCATGTCACCTCAAGGTAAGAAACTCTGAAGATTCCCCTCCCCCACCCTTGGACTTCCTTTTTCTTCTGGTGCTAGGGATTGAATCAAGGGCCTTATGCATGCTCAGCCTAGAAAGTGAGAAACTCCAGGTCACATGTTTTAAAGGTGAGTATTGTGGTCTAGAAGTTGCCTCACAAACCATATGAACACTGCTCTCAGTCAGACGGGGATAGATTATCGAGCATTCACTCCAGGACTGATTGATCAAGGCTGTGGTACAGATTCAAGAGTTGAACCATGACATTGAGAGTAAAGATCGTATAGGACTTTTAAGCCTAAAATCCACAAACATCTGTGCCAAGTTAATCTACCAATCAGGGTTTAGGGATAGGGGATTTTCTTAGGAACATATCTTGGTTGTACAGTTATCCTGCTCCCATTGGTTGGGGTATTCTACCGTGGCAGGGGACTTGCCTTGTCTAATATTCATGTCTTAACTTGTCTAACAGGATGGGACTTGTCTAACATTCATGTTTTGACTTGCCAACCAGGATGTAAGTTACCCAAGCACGTTTCTTTCTGCCAAGTAGGATGTCAGTTCCAAAGGAGGTCTTTACTGGACCCCTACTCACAATAGAAGTCTTATTTCAAATAGTTTCTTATATTGGTGCAGGCGTCTAATGGTGGGATCCATGCCAGGGGCATCTTACAAAAGCAAATACCATAAAAGCACATACATAGGCACAGGAAGTGCTACTGGGTGGTTGGTATGGGTCCAAGCTTATTGTGGTTTACTATACAAAGCATTTCTAACTGACTTCAGTTTTGATTGGTTTCCAAGAGCACAAAATATAACAGAATATGCAATCAACTTGAGCATGAGAAAGTTTCTTAATAATAGCAGTAACAGCATATGATAAAGTTTCCCTATGACATTAGTAGCAGCACAAAATGGCAGGCTAGCCAGGTAATAGTTGCCTAGGCCTTAACATTTCATCTAGGCCTTATCAGTGAGCATATTTCTTCCTGGAAGTAAAGCCACTGCCATCATATTCCGTGTATAAACTGGCTTCCCTGACTCAGGTGGATCAGCTATCTGGACATCTGGATGCTCCTGAGTGTGTAGCCTGAGTGGCATGTAAAGAAACAGCATCCTCAAAGTGCCCAAAGTCCTTCATCTTCCTGGAAGGCACTGTGATACAGAGGGGACCAGAGCTGGGCCCTAAGCCCAACACAGCCACTACTTACCAGCTATGTGGTTTTCCTAAAGTTAGGGTAAGCCTTGATCTCTTCATCTGAAGACAGTGATATCTTCCAGACTTAAGGTTTTAATAGATACAGTTATTCCTCTGTGCCTGAGAGAAACTGATACCAGGACCCATAGGGTTACCAAAATGTACGAATGCTCAAGCCCTTGGTATAAAATGGCAAAGTAGAGGCTGGGAAGGCCGCTATCAGTAAAGTGTTTGCCTTGCAAGCATGAAGACCTGGATTTGATCCCCAGGGGAAAAGCAGTAGAAACATGGTAGCATGTACTCAGAATCTTAGCACCTGTTAGGTAGAGCCAGACTATCACTAGGGTTTGTCGGCCAGCAGCCTGATGTACTTTGGGAGTTCCAGGCCAATGAAAGACTGTCTAAAAAAACAGACAATTCCCGAGGCATGATGCCTAAGGTTGTCTACTGGCTCACACGCAGGCCCACACATGTGCACCTACAAATGTCATAGTGCCTTCGTGTATCCTATGTACATCCTCCTGCATACTCAGTTCAGCTCTAGATTATCCAGAGCACCCCATCCAATGTCAGTGCTGCATGAGTAGTCATTATGTGGATTATTTAGGGAGGAATGATGAAGAAGTCTGTACTTCTCTGAATATTCCTGATTCATATTTGGTTAAACCACCAAATATGGAAGGTCAACTGTACCTTCCAGAAGGTCATGAGTTCTGTATCTCAGTTCATGGACACATGTGGTTGATCCTCTTCTTCCTATTAGGGAGTGTTGGTTCCCCCGTGACCTTCCTTTGCTGGGCTCTTTCTAGATGGTGTGCCTCCCAGACAGTCCAAGGTGGTGAGGGCTATCCTGTGGCTCTGTGGGATGGACAAGGACAAAGAGGAACCCCCAAGCAAAGCGGAACCTGTCATAGCTTCCTTGGAGGAAAATTCCTTGGTGAAAACCCTGCTCGACGTCAATTGCATTGTGTGCATCAGCTGTGCCATCTTCCTTTGGGGCTACTTTGCGTAACTCAGGGTGAGCCAGGCAATGATAATAAAGCTGTGTCTGTTTACTGTAGAGCTCAGAGGTGCTGCTGATGAGGCCAATCGGCATTTTTTTTTCCTAAAAGGAATGGATGGATGGCCCTGGAGCTTTACTTACTGTGGTACTTATTCCTGCTTAGGGTCTGTGGAAAGCAGACTTGTGGGCAGTGCCCTGCAAGCTCACACACTGTGAAAATCAGGGGCTGTGTGGTGGCACATGTCTATAACCCCAACCGCTTCTGAATTAGGAGGATTTCAAGTTTGAGGCCAGTTTGGGCTACCTAGCAAGACTCTGT
Organism: Tokudaia tokunoshimensis; assembly: GCA_036184795.1. Classification (NCBI taxonomy): domain Eukaryota; kingdom Metazoa; phylum Chordata; class Mammalia; order Rodentia; family Muridae; genus Tokudaia; species Tokudaia tokunoshimensis. Next base: position 99,228,671 of record BTHU01000001.1, read on the forward strand.
CACACAGAGAGGGGGGGTGAGGGAGAGGGAAAGGGAGAGAGAGAGAGAGAGGAGAGAGAGGAGGAGGGAGGGAGGGAGGGAGGGAGGGAGGGAGGGAGGGAGAGAAGCTAAAGCACACTATAGTGGCCCACATCTACAATCGCAATACCTGGGAGGTGGAAGCAGAGGACCAGGAATTCTGGATCAAGGCCAGCTTACCAGGGTTACATGAAACCCTGCCTCAAAATACAGTAAGAAAAATTAAGAAATGACGGTAAAAGGTAACTTCTCCAATTCTAGGTTAGTGGCTGAAGAGATGGCTCGGGAATTAGGAGTCCTTGCTGCTTCTGCAGAGGACCCTCCAAGTCCTCCTATACCCAGGCCATTCTTAACAGTCAACCCTCAGGTCTGGGAAGGGCTCAGAATCAGGCCGAAGATTATGCTGTTTCTGCCTCCCAGGAAAAGTATCCACTGCCCTCTCCTCACTGTCCTTAACTGGGTCCAGCACCATTACCAGCTCTCCTGAGGGGTCTCCCTGATTCCAGCCTCACCTCACCCCGGGTCCAATTTGTTCTTACAACACAGGCTTGTAGAGAGCTCAGACCTCCCCAGCTCTTCAGCTCACTCTCCTTGGGGAAGTTCATAAACCTGTTACCAGCCTCCATGCCAGCCCCTGACCTCGCCAGCCTCTTCCGTGCTCTTTGCTGCCTTCAGGTCTAGCCCCGACACGTCTCCTCAGCACCTTTTGGTTGTTTTTTGTTGAGATCAGGTCTTACTGTGTAGCTCTGACTCACCTGCTAGCCTTGAACTAGGACAGATCAGACTGGCTCTGCTTCTCAGGCCTAAAAGTTTCTAAAGATTGAATTTTTATGTGCACGAATGTTTCTCCTTGTGTATGTATATGTATCACCTGTGGAACCACCCTTTCCACCAAGAACTGGAGTTCCAGATGGTTGCTGGCAGCCATGTGAACCCTGGGAACACAACTTGGGTAACTCTGGGAGAGCAGCAGATGCTCTTAGCCCAGGACCATCTTCTGCTCTGCTTTGTCTTGTTTTCGAGACAGGGTTTCTCCGTGTAGCCCTGGCTGTCCTGGAACTCACTCTGTAGACCAGGCTGGCCTCGAACTCAGAAATCCGCCTGCCTCTGCCTCCCAAGTGCTGGGATTAAAGGTGTGTGCCACCACTGCCCTGCTCTCTGCTCTGGTCTTACTCCCTACTGATTTCATCTTCCTCTGACCTTACCTCTCACTGACAGCACCCCACTGACTCCATCCCACCATCCACTCTCTTCACTACCTCTCAGATTCTGTTGATTCTGTCTCCCAAGTGGAGCTCCGCCCACCTCTCCAGCCTCCTTCCCTAGTTTCACCTCAGTCACGCCTGTAGTCATCCCTTCTTGGTGGACTCTCCACTTGAGCTGAGCTCCCTAGGGTACAGCCATCCCCACCTTCTCTTCCTGCTTCCCACACTTAACACCTGTTTCTGTTGTTCATGTTAGTTCCTCAGAGTGTAAGCAGGGATATGCAGAAGAGAAAGCCACCAAGATTTGTCTGGAGAACAAAATGAATTTTAAGTCCCTGACTTCAATTCTAAGGGTCTTTGCATGAAATATGTTTCTATGTGAAATGCGAAGTCATATTTTTTTCTGTACAAGTATAATTTGTGTGCAGAGAATGAACTCTGATCCAGGCAGAAAGAATGGAAACAAACCTGAGGAGGTGTTGCCCTTATCAAGTAACCTCACCTGTGTCGTTTGGAATGACCTCTAACATACTGGTGGATGGAACTGAAGTCAGTGATCCTTTCTGCCTGGTTCCCTTCTCTTGCATGTAATCCACAGAACATGGGTGACAGTCATGGGATGACACTATAATGTCTTATGTGCAATGATTAGATTATATATGACTCTTTTGAGCTGAGGACACAGTTCAGTTGGTAAAGTGCTGAGTTTGAGCCCTGGAACCTGAATAAAAGGCCAGGCTTGAGGTAAACGCTTAACAATCCTCGTCCTAGAGAGGCAAGACAAGTAGATTCCTGGGGTTCACTGGCTAGCCAGGCAGCCTCTCCTCTTAAGAGAGCTTCAGGCCAATGAGAGGGACCTTGTCTTAATGAAGAAGGAGGACGGCTTCTGAGGAACACGAGAACTATCTTCTAGTCTTCATGCCACACTCACCTGAACATACACACAACATTAAGCAATGAAAAAAGACCACTGGGTTGGAGAGATGGCCCAGCAGTTAAGAACACTTGTACTTGTAGAAGGGCCAGTTTTAGTTTCCAGAACCCACATGGTGGCTCATATCTGTAACTCCAGTTCCAGAGGATGCAATACCCTCTTCTTACCTCTGTGGGCACTAGGCACACATGCAGGCAAAACACTCATAGAATAAATAAAATCTAAATTAAAAAAAATTAGGACTGTTTTATTGGTTGACTCACTATGGAGCCAACTGGCTTGCTTGGTGAAGCAGCCACTGAGTGGACATGAACAAGTTAAGGGATTACTGCAGACCCATCACCTCCAAAGGATGGCCAGAAGCGGCCAGGGCTTCAGACCTTGTGGCCACAAACACATGGAAATGGAATCTGACAACTTGGATCTTCCTTTCCCAGTACAGACTCCAGATGAAATCACAGCCCCTACCTGACCTTCATTGCGGCCCTCGGAGATCCTACAGAGGCCCTATAGCTGGGCTTTCCCCAGCCCCTGACCCACAGAGGCTGGGAAGTGTGCGCTCATGTGTCAGAGAACCATCGCTGACAGGCATAGGTGTGTTGTGAACACTGGAGTGGTCGGGAGTGGAAGGAAGTGCATTTGCCTGATGACTGTGTGGGGTACAGAGGCCATGGCCGCTGGAGAAGCAGTCAGCGTCCTCAGACTAGTGAGTAGGAGGCTTTTGGTTGGCTGTAACAGAAACAAACCAGCGAACTTTATGCAAAGTGTCAATAAACAAACAAAATAATGCCATTTACCGTGAGGATGTAGTACAGGAAATACAAAACAGCCTCAAGGCAAGTGGAGACTCTTGGAAACCAAGCGTGCGCACCCCTCCAGCTTTTGCACCCGTCTCCCAACACAGTTATAGATTTCTTTCTTCACAGGCTGGTTTCCTATGGCATGCATGGTAACTGTTGGTTGTCACTTAGAGCTCCTAAGCACTATGCCAGGAAAGATGCGCCTGCTTCCCGGCTAAGGGGCTCATACATGTGCAAAGCTGTGTAAATCCATGCAAGCCAGGGAGATACAGTCTATGGAATGTTCATACTGTTTGATTGCACCATGCCAGTTCATTTCTCCTTCCTAGCTCCACCAATGTTACACCAAAAAGTAGAAGCATCTGCTAGTGAAGGCTGTGTCTGAGTGCTACCTGAGGACTGAGCCTGAGTCTGTGCAGGCTCTAGTGTAAAGGGACAGCGTGGAGGCCCTACAGCATGGAATGAATGTTGAGAATAGACCACATACAAGTAATCAGGGGAAGCTTTGTCTTAAAGACCTTCAAATGAGTTCACACTGGGAGGTGGAGCCCCAAGAAGAGGGATCCCTTCCCACCAGTTCCAGGGAGCAGACCACACTACCCACTTCTAGCTCTTGAGTGTCCACAGCATATAAACCCCCTACAATGCACAGCATCCAGGGGCCACCTCCTCACTGTGTGGGATCAAAAGCAGGCTCCTTCTAGAAGCCTAGGTGGGCACCATACTGGGGAGTGGGAAGAGGAACGGATCCATGACCCTAGTGTTAACGTGTGGCCACAGAGCACTCTTAGCACATAGCCACAGAGCTTTTGAGAAACAATGGAAAAGGGAAGGAAACTGTCTGAAAGGCAGATTCCAGTAGTTAAGGATGACCTTAAACACCTGATCCTTCTGCCTGTCACACCACACCTGCTTCCCCACTCCCACTCCCAGAGACTTGCTATGTATCCTAGGTTGGTCTCGAACTTATAACCTTTGCCTCCCAAGTGCTGAAACTAACATGCTAGCATCTCTCTATTGTTTCAAATTCCTATAGACAAACACACAGACATGCTCACACATGTACATATATGCACAAACACAAATGTACATATACCAGAGTTTGCCTCCAAGAATTAGCAAGTTTTCATATAAACCACAGAATATATTTAATTCAAATTAAACATGAAACTAGAATAACATTTGCTCTTTATCAAGTAGCAATTATAGTTTTGTTTTGTTTTTTTAAAAAAAGAACGGTATATTTCTCTCCATATTCTGGCGATTCACAAGGCACAACTCGCATCCATTCTGAGGCGACAGAGCCAGCAGTCACCAGCAATGCTCGAGGTTCTGGGCGTTGGAGGAGACAGACTGTATTTAATACAAAATGATTCTGCAGCAAGTCTGAAGGAACGGAAGCTCCCTCTGGTATGTGAGAACCAAAGTCCAAGTAGCAGGAAGTAGGCAACTTGCATAATTAATGTTTTATTAAATAGATAGGTAAGTCTCATCTTAGTCACTGCAGTGCTGTTTGAGCTGACAGCACTGGCAAAGGCTTCCCATACATTTCTCGGCAGTAATACTCTTTCTGCTGTAGATATGTCTTTGTCCTGATAATTTTTGGCATGATTTTCATCCTAGATAAAGCAAGCCAACTTCTTTACGACACAGGTCATTCAGCTTTGAAGACCGGCCCTCGCTTTCTCCTTGGGCCGTGGGAGTCTAGTCCTTCATGGTCAGACCTTCCTTCCCCCACTGAAAGCTTCTCACTGTTTGGTCTGCAGAGACAGAGGCTTGCCTGACCCAGTTCCGCTCACTGGGATGGAGGGCCAAAGGCTGGCAAGTGACTTTCTTCACAATGCAGTACTTTCTGTGTCATTGTCTATGTCCAGCAGGATGTGGCCAGGTACTTCTTTGCTTGCCAAGTCTGAATGTATTTCAGGAAAGATGTTGTGAAGTGATTCAGAAACCCTAGAATTGGTGTCTGGACAAAAAACATGAAGAAACATGATATCAGTGAGAGTGAGGTCCACATGCCACCAACGCACTGAGGAGGAGGCTGGAAGGTCCGAGTCAGGCCGCGCACAAACACAGCCCCTTCCAGAGGTTTCAAGGCCTTGAGACCCTAGGCAGCAGTTGCCTACTGCAGCCCACTGGGACTCGGAGAGCCTGGGCATCCGGAGGGATGTGACCCTTGAAGGATGCTTGCTCTGAGTGAGGGCAAGTCCACTCTCACCTAGGCCTCCAGTGCACTAACTGAGGGTTCCTAACAGCACCTACGTTGCTGCGGAAGATTACCCTGGGAAGAACACTCTTCTGAGGCTGCAGGCGTTACCTCTGGGTGATAAAGCTGTGATCTCAACCTGCACCGAGTCAAAGCTGGAACTGAGTCATTCTGAATTGCAGGGACTGTCTTCTGCACTGTAGGATACTGGGTAGACTCTGGCGGCTTTTACCAACAAAATGCTGGTGGCATACAGCCTACTGACCTCCAGAGAAACAACCTGAAATGTCTCCAGGCACTGTTAAGTGTCCCCTGTGGGACATATTCATCTCTTGTGACAACTTCAGTAGACCCCCAAATCTCTAAATACTATTTTTCTAATACTAATACACTGAAATCTCTTTTTATGTCTTCTTAGGTTGACTGAAAATTCCTTCAGTAAGATCATAATATACAGGCCTTAAGCTGCTGCCCCTCTCCCCTTCCATGTTCACAAAACCTCCTCATTCACCACAACTCTCTAACACACTACCACATGCTAGGTTCTGCTCTGCTGCTGAGGATACACTAGTGAATGAGACAGATGTGGCCTTGAGGAAACCCACAGGTAAACCAGGATACTGGTTTCTTTCCCTTCCCCAGAGCCCCTCCTGGCCTCTCTCCGCCTAGTTCTGAGCTGTAGGCTTACTTTCTCCTAGGTCAAGAAACTTGTCCTTGTACCCTAACTAGGGGAAATTTTTAGATTGTGGACGTGCCAAGGAGTTAAAGGGTCCAGATGCTCAGGCCATTCCAGACACTTCAGATTTATAGGAACTCGAAAACCAACTGAATGGGTCTGAATCTCATGGTTCACAGACAATCAAAAGCAGTCTGAGTACAAAGAATTAAGGACACCCCAGACTTATGGCTCACACAGGGCAAGGGCATATCTGTCTTGTGCAGTGCTTACAGCCATGATTGGCACAAAGCAGACCCTATAAAGCTAGGTAGTGGATGGACAGATAAATAGTGGGCTGGGGCAAACACCTTTCCAACCCTCTCTTTCACAGCCTCAGGCAGAGAGGTGGCTATGACTCAAGGCAGCAGTGAACAAGAAAATCACCACAAACTCAAGTCTCTGCCCCTCTAACCCTACCTACCACAGATGCCATCACCAGCCCAGGTAGTTCACAAGGACTAAGGGACAGACACGAGCTAGTGGAGCACGAAAAGTGCAAGTGCACAGTAACCAGATGTCTACTGGTCCATACCTCTGCCTGTGTGCCAGCTGCCTCAGAGGAGAAACTGGCTCCTCCTTCCTAATCCATCCAGGTACACTTTTTTAAAATTTCTTTTTTTAAAGATAGGGTTTCTCTGTGTAGTCCTGGGTGTTCTGGAACTCAATCTGTAGACCAGGCTAGCCTTGAACTCAGAGATCTGCTTGCTTCTGCCTCTCAAGTGCTGGGATTAAAGGTGTGTGCCACCACTACCTGGTGTATATATCATTTCTTAATTTGTATTTTTCTGAAATTGTCTACTTATGATGAAAATAATAATATATTTAGGACAAAACCCATGTGGTGAGGTATAAGGGACATGGTTTTCCTCAGCTTCCTGTTTGTCCAATCTGCCCTCCCCAGCCTCTCTTATTCTCACAGAAATTGTTTTGTGACAGCAAACAATGAAGTACGTGCAGGGAGTGGTAAGATGGGCCGCAGTGTATGCAGTGTGTGCAGGGAGTGGTAAGATGGGCTGCAGTGTGTGCAGGGTTCATTTCTGGAAGGACAGCAAACACAACTGTGCATCTGCTGCAGAATGAAGACACATGCATTCCGCAGCTGTGCCATACCACATCAGTGAGCTGCTGTACACACTATACCAGCATGAGCTCCACTGTGGAGACCAGGGGGACCACTATATCAAGGTGACATGCCAGCACAGGTCATACACAAAGCAAAGACAGCACGTCTGGGCTCTCTGGACTACACTGTTTCCCACCTCCCAGAGGACCATGTACATCCTCTGTGATCGTCCCAAAGGAGAAGACATTGTCTTAGGAGAGAATGGGGCTGAAGTCGTGAACATCTGCTTCACTGCAGTAAAGAAAAATGTCATTTTAGAAGACAACCTCAAGTCTTCTTTTCCCCTCTTTTAATGACTTTACACATCTCCAAGAAGGGCTGGTCTGTAAGTATGTTGCTTGGAGTTAAATTCATATTAAAGATAATTTAAAGATGATAACAAGAAATCCAGAAAAGAGCATCAGGTAACAGGCCTTGCTTGGTCTCAAGGCACAGAGAGGACAGTGAGACTGACCTGGGATCCTGACAAATGGAACTCATTCTTTCTTGAGCGAGTATCTTGAGAGACAGGCCTCCAAAGGGCAGGACTGGTTCCCTATGAGAGACTGGCTTCCAAGGGGCAGGACTGGCACTCTATAGAGTTTATGGTATGGGTCTAGAAGAATTTTCACTCCAATAATTTTGATTATGTGCTTTAGGTTGCAACCCTTTTCTTCAAAAATGCTATTTCGATATTAACTCATATAAGGACCAGATGGAAACACATCTTGGAAAGCAACCCAATGCAAAGTGAAGCCCCAAACGTCACTGCCACCACCCAGCCTCTCAGGTCTGAAAGGCCCGGATCCCTTAGCAAGTTCTGGTCTGTGAACCACAGAGTGAGCTTATTACTCTAGCCCAGCGGTTCTCAACCTTCTGACTACTGTGACCCTTTGATACAGTCCTTCATCTTGTGGTGACCCTCAACCATAAAATTATTTTCACTGCTACTTCATAACTAATTTGCTACTACTAGCAACTGTGATGTAAAAATCTGTGTTTTCTGATGGTCTTTGGTGTTGCAACTCGCAGGTTGAAAACCACTGCTCTAGTTAAAATTCTACTCAATCTCACGGAATGTCTTCCCATGAATATGCCATCTGCATATTAAACTGAAATTAGAAGCAGGAGCCCAGTAAATGTCTAGCTATAAGTAATAACAGTACATGTAGCTGATGAAATAGTGAGTGTATATTCCTATGTGGGCAATGGCAGAGAATGCAAAGGAAAATCCTAATGCTGCGATAAAATTCATACAGGGCAAATGGGATCATGTACTTCTTGCCTTCAGAAAACAGACCGAGACAGTCTTTAAAGGCAGGCTAGAAGCAGACTTCTGCAACTAGAAAATAAAGATCTGAATACCTAGGTGGTGCCTGCGACCTCTTGTCTTTCTCTGGGTCCTACAAGGCGTAGTCTGGCATGTAACATGATAATAGATAACTACTGTTCCCTCCCTCACTGCTATTATGGGCTGTTAGACACTTTCTTATTTCATCTGATTTAATCCCTTTACCCATTGTGCCCAATGTTGGCCCTTGACACATCAACCAGGTTGTGCCTTCCAAGAGTATCCCCCGTGATACAGCACAAGCTCTGTCTACTGCATCTCAAGCCTGCTAGAAGAGGAAAGAATGCAAATGAAGGAATGACACGGCCAGCCCCGTGACACCTGTTAAAGTCTGTGAACACACTTAGTCCTTAGAACAATGAAGAGCAAGCATGGACATGGCCAGCCCTCCTTAGTGCATGCACTATTAGTAGGGGTGCGGGCGGGCAGGCAGGGTTAGGGTGACTTGGTTAGTGACAGCCATTAGTGCACAAATACGATTGTAAAGTAGCAAGAATGCTTTGGCCAATCAGTTGCCTTTTCCTTACCATTAAACATTCCAATTTCAGTTCTTACTGAATATGGCAGGTCATACATCTAAATTATTTAATAAAATGTTTAAATTAGAATACTTTTTGCTAAAATCCTCCTGCTTTACAGAGCTACAATGAGAGTTTGACGTTTAGGATGGTCCAGAACCCCTCCCTTCTCCAGAGCTCTGAGACTGAGCTTTGAGGAGGGAGTGAGCTAACAAGTCAGCTTGGCAGTGTGCCCTGCTCACAAGTGTTCACTCAATCCCTAACGCCTGAGCTTTAAGTCAAATGATGCAAACGGTGAGATGTTCTCAGGAATTTTTCCAAAGTTCCCCAAGTCAAAGCATGTCACAATAAAAGGCTCTGCTGTATACTTTATCTTGAAAACCCTAGGACTATATCCAAGAAGAGTCACAAACGGCACGATCCATGCTAGGAGAGTCCTAAATTCCATGTACTTACTGGCCTTCTGTACATTTCCAAGTGTGTATAGGCTGGGGTAGTTAAGATGCTTTAGGCTAATGCTACAATACAAAGGAAATTACAGGGACCCTAGATTTCTTGTATAAAAAAAACAGGTTTAGATTTTTTTTTTTGTTTTTTTTTGAGACAGGGTTTCTCTGTGTAACCCTGACTGTCCTGAAACTCACTCTATAGACCTGGCTGGCCTCAAACTCAGAAATCCACCTGCCTCTGCCTCCCAAGTGCTGGGATTAAAGGCATATATGTGCCGTGCCACCAATGCCTGGCTATTGTTAGATCATTTTTAAAAGTAAAATTTCACCTCACTATAAAGTGTAGTGACTGATAAATCAATTAAAACCATCTTTTGGCAATAAATACACACACATGGCAATACCATGGGTGTCCATGGTATTACAAAATAGGCGAATTTCTGGTCTGCAGACTTCTCTAGTCTAGTTAAAAGAACTGAGTAAAATTTTGGTGTCATAAGTATTAAAGTGTTAAAAGGCTCAGCCTTAACTAAGGTTTAGTCACTCAACTAATGGATTAATTACCAGGTCCTGAGGAAAGCAGATGAATGTCTATATCCTTCACCATTTCAAGCTTGAACTAAGCTGTGAACACTTATACTATATATCTTATAAAAGGTTAAGGGCACTGAATAAAACAACTGTACCATAAGGGAGCCCAATCTATGCCCAAAGGTATGTTCAGGTGAGCCTCAGTGTGTCTTTTAAAAGCTCATACATCTTAGGAAAGCAAAATGTAAGCATGCTGGATGCAAAGGGCATGAAGGGAGCTCAGGGGAGGATTATGTGGGACATTTGGCGGGCTGAGAGTCTGAGACATCAATTAAGAAGCTCCATGCAGTTACCTCGCACTTAAGATACAAAATTAAAAATTAAAGCACAAAACACAGGGATGCATAATTTTCTGTGTTGATGGTACCCTGGTCCTCTTCTGTTGGATACTGATAAGCCAGTGACAGGTAAATGGTACTGAGAAGAGCAGAACACCGGGAGAGGCTTACCCAAAGAAAAAATGGAACAATACAGCATCTTATCTGAGGGCTTCAAACTGAGATCTCACCCTAGTGACAGTCACTTCTTAGATTTGGGGCAAATCCAAAGCTCAAAATTCTTCTGATGGGACAAAAGGCATCACTATATGCTAGAGAATGGATGGCTGACTGATGGCCATGGCATGGGGGCAAATGGCCACTGAGCACAAAGTCAAAAGCACACACAGAACATGGCTAAGCAGGGGCGCTTGCAGCTGCAGTTCAAGCTGCTGGGGTTACCTTAGTTCTGGAAACCTTCCCCACCTGTGAGGGCACCGGGAAGGGCATCTAGTGGGAAACACACAGCAAAGAAACCAATGTGGCTTTGTGCTATTCAAATAAACAACCTGCTGTCATAGAAACGGTTATTAACTACTGGTAACATATGATAAACTATGCATTATATTCCTGGAAAAAATATTTTTGTAGTTAGTTAACTTATTATTTTGGGTTTAGCATTGGGTTATCATCTGCTGAGAAGTCACTGGGGAGGGCTGGAGAGGCAGAGGAACAGCTCAGTGGCTTCTACTAGCAGGCTCCCATATAGGACAACCCACAGCAAGGTTGCAGTAATTAAAAGCAAGCTGCTGTTAAGAAATGATGCATAGCCCACATGACTGTTAAAAACACTAAAGAACCCATTATTTTTTAAACTAAATAGAAAGTCTAGTACCCAGGTGGAAACATTCTTCCCATAATTAATTAAAATGATCATATTTTATAGGACTATCTATTAAAACATCCCACAAGGTAGCTCTACAATGTACAATAAACCCCATGCCTAGGGCAGATTCATAGGGATGATGGGAAAATCTCCACTCGCCCCCACTAAGCCATTTGAGGCTAGCACAGTGATATGATCTGCTTAGAAGATCTGCCTTCCCAGAGCATTCAATTTAGAACAGACGGTGCTTTCTGAAATTCTGCCCTTAGTATGTGCATTTTTACTTTTAGAGTAAGTCCAGTGTGGCCCAGAACTTGCTTTGTGGATGAGGCTCCTGTCTCCAGGTATTGGGCACTATGCCCAGCTTGCGAGGACTTCACTATGAACCCCATGTTCATGTTGTACAATTCCTTCCACCTGGACTTAAAGGCATTTGACTTTACAGTATGTAAATGAAGATAGAAGAATACTACAGGCTTTATGATCTGTGCCACGATATTCATCTTTGCTGTCTTGATATAAAAGCAGCCACAAACAAGTGTGTCCGCGCTCCCAGCATGTACATGCCCAACTTGGCTTGGGGTTGACTGTCCTCAATGGAAGCCCGAGAGAACACTGGAGCACTTGCTACTCACCAGTGACAATTCTGGAGGCTGTGGGTACTGATGGTGTGAGGCCACCATCCCCTGTGTGGGTGCCAGGTGGATGCGGGGGTGGTGGCACGCTAGGCCGGTTGCGGGGCTTGGGCACCGGCCGTGGTCTTGGGAGGGTTCCCTGTAGTTGTGTGGTCTCACTCTGTGATGGATTCTGCTTGGCCAGGGGCGGGGTGCTAGGTGGTGTGGGGGTTTGAGGTGGCGTGGGGCCTGGCTCTGGTCCCTGTTCACCCAACCGAGGCTGTGTGGGGGGCTGTGGGGGTGGGTGGCTGGGCGCCTGGATGGGAGGCAGACTGCTGGAGCAGCGGCGCATGCCCGGGGTCTGCTGCTGCTGCTGCTGCTGTGGCGTCGGCGGTGACGGGCTTCGGGCACTTGGCTTTGGGGATGTGCCTGTGCCTGTGCCTGGAGAGCTCTGTCCTCCAGGGTGGCCAGGAGGTGGGTTTCCTGGTTTGGGGGGTGCGGGGGCAGGTTTCTTCACAGCTGCACAGAAGAGAGAAAGCAGGGTCAGTAAGAGCAGGGGTTAGGGCTGGGTGTGGCTGTGGGAGGGAGGGGCCTGCTGGCTGAGCCCGCAGCCTGCCTGCTGCCTCTAGAGCAGGCTGTAAAGCTCTGAGCTACTGCTCAGCAGCACCTGTCTGCTTCCAGCCCTGGTAATCACGGACTAACCCTTTGAAACTGTAAGCAAACCCCTCAATGAAATGCTCTCTTCTGTAAGAACTGCCTTGATCATGGTGTCTCCTCACAGCAATAGAATACTGACTAAGGCAGCGATAAAGTTAGTCCAAGCTTTTCTAGACCTCTGAGGCACCCAGAGCTCTAGACCACATGAGCTTACTGGGTGCCATCTCCAGCAGGCACACATGTGGGTAAGATGCAGAGCATGAGACAGATAAGAACTGAGTTAAGATTTTGGGGAGAATGATAATGAACTAAACAAGATTTACAAATTTAGGTAAAGAGAGACGCTCAGCAGCGAGAACACCTCAGGTAGGTAAAGCACTTGCGACCCATGTGTGAGGACCACCGCCCACGGAAAGCCAGGCACAGGAGCACATCTGTGATGCTCCTCCAATGGAGAGATGGGAGGTGGAGATGAGAGAATCCCCAGAATTCCCCTGGGCCACTGACCCAGCATACACAGTGGAAAACAGGTGGAAGGTAAGGACAAAACCCAGTGCTGTCTTTTGACCCTATATATGCACTATGGCACAGGGTTGGGAAGAATTACAGAAGAAAGAAAAATAAATGCTCTGACAAAAAAACCCAGAGAGTGTCATGACAGAAATGGCTTGTGCCTGTGGGAGAGAAGGGGTTGGTGACATGGCTTCTTTGTGTTTCAGAGCAACAGCCCGGCTGCTGGGTTGAGGAGACATGTGGGAGCTGTTTAGATTATATTACTCCAAAGACAGAAAACCCTGCCCGGGCCGGTCTGGCTCACCAGGGTTAGCTCAGAGAGGCCACCCTGGTTCCCAGACAGCAACAGCTTAGAACACCAGCTTCCTAGAAACCCAGAAGTGACTGCAGAGTTCACTTCCTGATGGTTGAGCTTTAGATTTCTGGCATTTCTTTTCTCTATGTTTTCATTTTCTTCCATGTTTTTTCCTCTTTGGTGACTGGTTTTCCCGCTTGTTTCTTGGTAACAGGCATGAAAAGGCCTTCTTAGAGCTTTCCCTCCTGACTCTTTGCAGTAACTTCCAGGAGTTCTTACACTCCCCGCAAGCACAAGGAATGTGGGGCACTCACCTCGACGCAGAGTGTGCGGGCTCGGACCAGCTGCACTGTGGGGAGTGCCTACTGAGAGCTGATGGCAGCTGCCACCTGTCTGGGCCTGGTTTGGGACGGTGGCTGTCTGGTTGCTGTTTCTTCCTGTTGCAGGGACAGCTGCAGACACAGAGTCTTTGGGTTTTGGAGGACTGAGAGGGGTAAAGGTGAAGTTAGAGGTCAGAGGTTAGGTATTCCCTGGTAAAAAGCTAAGCACATAAAATAGAGTTATAGGGGGTTAGGAGTGTGAAGTTCCAGGACTTCTTACAGATATCAATAGTCAAGGCTGCAGCAGCCCTGTATACAAAATGGCGTTAGAACCTAACTGTCAATACTTTCCTGGGCGCTGAAAGTCACTTCCCATAACAACCAAGACAGTGGAGAAGCTACGGGAATATTCGATATGCTATACTGTTTGGAGAATGGCAGACAAAAAAGTGTCTAATACAAGGGGTTTTGTTTTTAAGATCTCTGTGTGTGCTACATGTGTGCAGGTGCACATAGACATTAGAGGAAGACTAGAGCTACAGGTGGTTGCAAGTCTGTGGGTGCTGGGAATTGAGTTCTGGTCCTCTGGAAGTGCATCGAGTATTTTAAGCATTGAGTCATCTCTCCAGCCCTACAGAAAGAGTTTTAAAAATTATCTGAAATATAGTCAGCTGGATCTATGTATGTAAGAACCCAGAGAAATGAAGATTATCTGAAATTTTAAATAGCTCAAACTGGGCAGGTAAGTAAATATTTACTCAGAGACTTGGCATTTTGAGATTCCCTTCAGTTCCTTTGTCACAGAAATTAAGCCCAAGTATTTCAGAGCAGCCACAGTAAACCTTAAGCTCTGTTTTGCATGTAATTAAATTGGGTGTTATTTTAAGAAAATGAAGCTTGGGGACTTTTTACTGGCCCTTGTACAACAGTAACAATCACAAAAGATCTGATTAGAACAGGCTTAGCTGTCATCAGTCATCTGGACTGAGAAGCTCTGAGGAGCTGCCTGATGACACAGCCCAAAGCTGACAGCAGCAGGGCAGGGAGCCAATCCAGGCTCCTACTTCCTGGCTCACAGCTTTCTATACTAAAGATTACATTTTGTCAAGGTCACCTAAGGGCAGATGTCACTGAGGTGTGCACAAAAATATTTCAAGTATAAAAACCAGAAGGGAGACAGATGGCTGACACACACTCCTCTTTCTGCAGATGACTACTTCTCAAATATTCAGCTTTGGTTAAACAAACTGAATGCCATGAGGAAATAAAGATACATGCATTGGCTTATCAACTCGAACAAACAGAAACCGTTTACTCTAAAGCCGAGGCCCGCGTGCCGGGGTGGTCACTGACAGCATGGCACCTGCAGCACATTCACTAAACTGCAGCCAAGGGCAAAACTGTAAGACTGCTTGATGGAGGATGGACGTCCCTCGATTACAGGTGTTGAGGAGGAGCCATGGATGAACAAAAGCAGAGTCCAGCTATGGCGACAGAACAAGAGTCCTGTGCTCTCTCTGAAGTCTACTGACATACCATGCAACTGCTCCGACCTCAGCTATCTCCTCAGTCCTATGCTTTAGTTTTACTTTGAGACAAGGTCTCACTGTTACCCAGACTGGCCTTGAACTTGTAATTATTCTTCCTTCCAAGTAACTGGTATTATGGGCTAAACTACCAGGACAAGCCTATTCTATCTTATTAGCAACCAAAATGATGCAATCAGGATTCTCCAAGGAAAATCCATCTGTGTGATAAACCATGCATGAGTGAGCAGGCTTTGTTCTGTGCACATTTAATGCACATATATGCACATTTGTGATCATGCGGCACCGTGTGGCCGGCCAAAGATGAGGACTAAAATAGTGACAATTCAAACATCAGCACATGGGCAGGGCTCATCTCCTGCAGAGCCACCGATCTGCAGCAGAGATCAGCCTTGCAGTGGCCTCTGCTTGATCAGCAGAGAACTGAGTGGTGCAGAGTGGAAATCTCCAACCCGAAGTCTCTTAAGGTGAGCCACTGTGAGGCCCAGCTCCCAGCATCTTGTCAGAAGTTCAAGCAAATGAACACGTCTTTCAGAACACATGCTGCCTTATTTCCTTCCTTGAAGCGTGTGCCTGAGGGGTGGAGGGAGCCTTAGTCACCCAGGGCGCTGGCAGCCTGGTGCAACAGCAGCTCCTTGATGAATCTGCGCAACTGGATGTAATTATTAAATGAGCAAACAGATGACAAATGGCAAGAACCCTGTGACTCAGCTAGCGCCCTGGTTTCAAATGCTCCCTACTTAGCGCTCTGAATGGCAACAGGCAAGTGGTACGTGAACACTGACGGCTCCACACTGAACAGCGAGAGCTTAGCACACCATTAGACACCTGTTAGTCTAGCACCAACGCACACAAACAAGTGCTGCTTTTTTTTTGGAAACAGAAAAGCAAACAAGCAATTTGCAATCTTTCTCCCCTACTAACCAAAAGAGTGAAAGCAAATTTGGTTTGCTTTCTGCCACCACGCCAAAGGTGGCCACTTGGAAGAAGGCAGGGGCATCCAGCCTTGACTGCCAGCAGAAGTGGGCTCCTTACCTGCTGTCACCTGGGCTCAGCCCCTGCTCCAATATGCCCGCAGAAGAGGGGACAGGCCCACCCCCTGAGCTGCTGTCAGCCCTAGAGCTCTGAGAAGGGGGCTCTGGACCTGCTGGAGCCAAGGCGTTGCCATCCGTGGGCGGGAGTGGTGGCTGGAAAGCAGGGGATATGTGCTTTCTATTTAGAGTGCCACCCCGCCGGTGGGCCTGGAAGTCCATAAGCTTCACACCAAAGCTACACAGAGAGAAGAAACAGTCAACACACCACACATGCCGACTAAAGAGACAGAAGCCCGCTGGTTCTCATAGGTTAAACCACAGAAGGGACAGCCGCCCACATTGCCCAGCATGCAGGTAAGTGGCAAGATGTGTCAGTGGTCATCCCAGTTACCAAAGCAAGCACCTGGATCTGGCTTTGAACCTTAGCAAAGCCAACACCTCACATACTGATCAACAACTGCCCTTGATCAGGTGGGTGTGTGCAGCTGAGAGCGAACAGGCAGCCTCACATTGAGTGACACTTTGTTCTGTGTGTGTTGTGTTGAGTTCCCATCTCAAACATAGGAAGAGGTGAAGCGGAACCCAGAAGCACAGCACTGGCTGTGCAAGATCACACCTCACTGCCTCTGAGCTTGAGGAGACACAGACACAATCGTGTGTGCACATGAGCACATGGCTGAAAGAACCAGCTGTTTTTGGGAGGATGGCGTCTGGAGGAACACTCTTCATTCAGAGCATAGGGCATGCACTGCCACACCTAATTTTCTTAAGGTTGGAAAACTGAGAACCTGGCCCCCCTTGACTGATGTTCAGTGTAGAATAAGCAGAGCAGACAGCTAAGAATGATGTGTCATGGGCTAATGAAGCTCTAACAGGCCACCCGGGCACGATGGTAAGGACTGAATGAGGCTCAGCTAACAGTCCTCAATTACAAAGGATGATGGTGAATTGCAGGGAGAGAGACTATGGAAGTAAAACTTTCTTTGAACAAGAGACACCACTGTGAGCAGTCTGTCAGGTGTATGAAGACAGCGTGGTGCTCCACAGGGCTCTTACTTAGAGAAACTGTAAGTCGCTAGCGTTTTCCTCACTTAGGGGCTACGTTGCCCGCTGAAGGCAAGAATCATAGTCTTAATTAGCACTGAACATCTCATAAACTGCCCATAGACAATAGGATGGAAACGTAAGTTTAAAACATATATTTTGCCCCATCTAGGACTGTCAAATTCTGGGGCTTCTCTCAGCAGTTAGCAAATGTATCAAGGCCAAAAATATGTTTCTCCACAGCTCACTGGGAAATGTGGTTGCCTTCATATGATCCTCAGCCAAAATCCACACATGTTAATTATGTTTCCTTAACACTCAAGACACATGTAAGTGGATTTAGTGTGTGTGGTGCCACTCTTTTCACTGTGGGGCATATAACAGGCCATCAAGGAAAGGCTGGTGCACAAGGCACATGTTAATCAACAAGCTACACCCTCTACTTTGTGCTCAGATTAATGCCTGTAGAGACAGTGTGATTTTTGAATTATCTAGACTTTGTAGGTCAGAGTCACACAGGAGACCATTAAGTCAGTACCAGACGCAAGGTCAAATGACCTTCTACATGACACCTATTGTTTCTGTGGAAGTGACCAACTCTGCACATACCTCTCCTTCTTCACCAGGTCCCCTTCCATCACTGCCATGCTGGCAGGTCGCTTCCTCTCCAGAGTCCCCGAGTCAGAGTCATTTCCAGTATAGGATGAGTGATTAGAATTTGGGGTAGCAAGCGGCACAAATGCTTCTGATACATTGAATTCTACCTCTGTCAGAAGAGAAACAAATGTGAGACTTGGCACAGGGAGCTCTCAAATGCCCCACCCAGTGGGAGGCGAGCCTCAGTAGTCCACAGGCAGAGCTCAAGTGCAATAGATAGGCCCTGACCCCAGGGAGGCAAGCCTGTCGAGGCCAGCTGAGCACACAGCTCTACTGCTCGTAAGAGAAATCCAAGAATTCCCAAAGGACGAGAAACAAGGAGAACTTATCGAATCACAAGTGACAGAAACCAATCCTTTCATATAAACTAGAAATGGAAGGCACCCAAAGGCTCACTGCCTGTGGCACTCCGGAAATCCTAGGCAGCACGCAGTCTTCACTCTCCTACCCATCTATCTTCACTAGGCATCAGTAAGGAGTGATTTCCAAGGACAGAAAGACAGAAGAGAATGGAGCCTGGTCCTGCATCAGGAGCTCACACTGCAGGGACAGGCAGCTGGGCTGCACTGAGGAAAGCAGGGCAGGACATGGCACTCAACATCCACACAACCAGGTCACGGGAGCCTCTGTGGAGCCAGGATCACAAGAGAAACTGGAAAATTCATCAGCTAGAGAATGAAACCCTAATCCTCTGACCTTCACAAACCAGCTCCAATTAGCCCTAGTTTTATTTTCTTATTATTGCCTGCTTTATTTTCTACCTTTGGTAGTCCAAACAACTATCCAAACTCACCAAAACCCCATGCTAAGTGAAGGGCCCCTGTGCCTTCAACATCACTCCTGAAAAAAAGACCTTAGCTCTCTTTTCAGCACCTGAGCTTGTCAAATCTTTCTCTATCCAACATTCTAGTTTGCCACTTGATAATTTTGTAATTTATCTATTTATATGGTTGCCTTTTCAGGGAATCCAAGTTCCTTCAGAGTAGACAGTATACAATCACAGCAACTAGGACATTCAATATATACTATGCAAGCATATTTTAGTGAAACTAAGGAAAATGGAAAATAATGTAATTATTACCATATCAAAATATGAATGGACATGAATGAAATCTGAAGTGAAGTGTGAGAAAGTGAAACCAATTACATAATCATCAACATATTTTCTTCCTTTAAAAAATATACTACTGTCATATAGCTTCAGCAATCCGTAAGCAATGAGTACCTCCAGGGAAGAACCAATCTGCATGCTGGATGATGGGCTCAATCACTGCGACTACGTGGACAGATGTGGCAGCCGCTATTTCAGCCAGTGTTCTGCAAGGAATTTCACACAGTTGAAATTCTCCACTTGGCAGAATCCCATTTCCGCAAGCTGTTAGGGCATCTTGCTGATGGATAAAATATTTACATACAGATACAAAAAGTAAATCCACAAGGCCCTATCCTGTGAGGTTGCCAGGAATGGCCCAAGAGGAAGAATTACCCAACTATTATCAATCCTTCCTCAGCAGAGTGGAACTGACTGAAGTGGCCTGGCGTGGAGAGAGGAGATGGAGTATATACAGGCTGAGTGAGACCAGAGTTGGAGCTTTATCTATGTGGCTTTGGGGGAAGCCTCATCTCAGCTGGCTGCAGGAGTGGCCACACCCCATAACCCTCCCACCCACCCAATAATTCATTGGTTCCCCACTGAACTTTGGCAGAATCACGCCTCAGGTTTTGACTGGGACCTTGGAAGAAGGGACAGATGCTGCTTACATCTCTGGGGGTGGAATTTTACCAGCAGTGCCTCTAAAGACCTTAAAGATCTCTGGCCCTTTCCTCTCTGGTGTTTCTTGGCCAGCAGGAGCTAGGTAACACTTCTGCCACATGCTTCTGCTGCCATGAGGGTCTGTCTTGTCAGATGCTCACAGCCACGCAGCCAGCTGACACCTCTGAGACCTTCCTATTTTTTTTAAAAGATATTTATTTTATTTTTATTTTATGTATGTGAGTACACTGTAGCTGTCTTCAGACACACCAGAAGAGGGCATCAGATCCCATTACAGATGGTTGCGAGCCACCATGTGGTTGCTGGGAATTGAACTCAGGACCCCTGGAAGAGCAGTCAGTGCTCTTAACCGCTGAGCCATCTCTCCAGCCCGACCTTCCTATTTTTAAGCTGTTCTCTCAGGTATCTGTCACATCATGAAGTCTGAGGCACAAGGGACCTGACTTAGGAATTGACACTCGATTCCTAAGAGCCTTCACTTTCAGGTCTGACAGCCTCAAACCAACCTCTCCGTCCTAGTGTCACTGTGCCTCAGTCCTCAGGCTGTGTCACCCACTTCCTAACCAAGCGACCATCTAGCTCCTTCACATTCTAGCACGACACACGCTATCCTGGCAAAGGACCCTTCCTCATGTGAAGATCTGGATCAGCTCCCATGCCCACGTGTATACTATTCCAAAAATTCTTTAAAACCATACTGCTGACTATTCACAAAGCTTCCTTTCGGGTATTTTGCAGACTTTTGGAGCATCTTCTTCCTAGCTTTGCTCTACGGTATTTCCTGGCAAGTTTCTGGGCATTAGAATAAAAAAGCTTAGAAAATAATAATAATAATAAAGAAAGCTATGTACTGATTTTTAATCAGCTAAGCCATACTGCTTTTTGAATTTGTCTGTTTTCCTTTGAAGATTCTTCTTGTCCCCATAGCTAAAGACTTGCATTACTTTCTATGTGGATGTCTTCGGTCAGAGGTTTATTTGCTATATGATCTATGCACTTAGCACATCTTCCTACTTAACTGTAAATTTTGCTTTATAACACTGTATGCTTACAACTATTTTCTGAAACAAAACGGCATACACAGCAATTGAATGACTGATTTGTTAAGCTGGTCAGCAGCAATAAGGAAGTGACAGGTAAGGACATGGACTTTGTAGCCAGTGCTTATACCCAACCACTATCCTGCCATGGAGCCCCAGACAAATTACTGGTTCTTTTCAGACTCAGCTCCCCAGCTGAGCCCTCATGTCTGTCTCTCCAAGTTAACCCACACTGCCCAATGCCAGCAAAGGCTTTCTAAAGGCAACACTGTGAAGTCATTCTGCTTAGGACAGCATGAGTTATTTTCACACTGCTATGGCAAAGTGACTCAAGGAGGCAAAGATTTGTTTGGGCTCATGGTTTCTACCATACAGGTGAAAGAACTGTCATGGCAGCAGAATAGTTTTGTGAAGGATTTTCATACGGAGGTGAAGCAGGGGCCAAGTATCACTTTCAAAGACAATCCCTAAAAACCTGCCTCTCAACAGCAGGCCCCACTTCTCAACAGCTCTACAACCAAAACAGTACAGTGACCTGGGAAACAGATGTTTGAAACATGATTGTATGAAGGACATTTTATATTAACAACCAAACAGGAGCCTTGGCAATTCCCATAGGACCCAGGAGAGTAAGTTCCAAGCAAGTCAGCCAAATACCCGAGGTCCTTCATGTCTGTCAAGGCATCTTCCAGTTTTCCAGGACTATATATACTGTCCTCAAAGGGCAAATCAAAGCTGTGCCTCACTACGGTGCCTTCTCTGGTCTCAGTGCCAAGGGCAGGAAACTATTCATTCACTATGGTGAACAAGTGTTACTCCTAGAGGAGGGCGCTCACCAGCCTCCTCAGCTGCCACACCCTCTTACCTCCACTATCTGCACAGAAGGTGCCCAACAGGACACCTGTGGGACAGGGCTATGCTGAGGTAAAAGCACTTGAAATCGGCAGCCGCCTGAGGGGGTTCTGGCTTTCTTTTTCTTGCCTGAGGACAGGAGATGCAAAAGACACCTTCCCACAATGGAGAAAAGAAACATTCTTTTCGACCATGACAGAATGATGAGGCCAATCTGTACAAATAAACTTATGTGACAATCCTCATTTTCCTAACATGTCTACACTCAACTGTCCAGCCCAAGGCCATCTTGCCACATGTCCACAAACTACTACGCCGCTCAGCTAGAGCAACATATGGGTGTTTCTTTGTGCCTTCATTTTCCTAGTACTTGCAAAAACCTAGGTTTTTCTCTTGTCAATTTGCTTTATGTCAGTTAAATTCTTAGACATAGCTAGAGACACTTAAGGGCTTGGGGCGATGGTCTATCCCTGTGGTGCATACACAGAGTATGTGTCTTGCCTGCTCTTATACAGGGGCTGCTAAGCTGCCTGACTACTCAGAACTCAGGAGTGGAGGTAGGGATAATGTCTCCTGTGTTTCTGTGTCATCTGCACAGGAGTTAACACCGAGTACACAGCTGTGTCTTCCAAACATGAGCTGGATGGGAAGGCAACTTCAGATCACTCTGAAGTCACCTACAGTTAGAGCATGTCTCTTGAAATCTGTCACTACCCATGCTAACCACCAGGAAGGAGAAGCTTAAGCATCAGGTGGGGAAAAACCACTTACCCTTCTTGTTTGGCCCACAGGAGGTTAGGGCCCAGCACGATGGCTATGTTGCTAGGAGTCATTTTATTAACGTCACTGGTCTGGGCAAGCTTTGCAAGGAACTTGATTAAATACCTGTGAGACAAAACAGAAGGGCAGGAGCATCTCTGAAGCACTGTGGAGTGTCCCTGCTGCGCTGTCTCTGTGCGGGGCACACACGGCTGGCACTGCCGACAGGCTGGCACTGACCGGGACCCGCCTCACGTGAAGTGCTGCTCACACCCCTCATGCACTTTATTCAAAAACAGATTACTGAAGGTTTGGAAGGAGAATGTCCAACATCACCATACTGACTTAATCGTACCTATTTCTAATTTATTTTTCCTTTATAATCTATTTACTTTGCCCCTACATTAATTAACATGATTAATAGTGGACCCAATATGTTTCATAAAAAGATAGTTTTAAAAAAGGAACTGTATTTGAAAACCTTCATTTTAATTATGAAAATATTTGATTTATTACATAGACGTATATTGTTACACATAAGTAGTATAAAAGTGAAACATGAACAACCAAGTTATCTATGAACAAGGAACTAGTTAGGTAAATTATAGTCTATCTTGATCTACAGTAAAGTACTATGTGACCAAAAAAAATCATGTAGTGAATCAGAAAAATCTCCAAGATGTATTAGGCAAAGATATGCAGCAAAGCAGACAAGGGAGAGAATGACACTTAAAATACACATGATCATTCCAGCTAAAAACAAAAGAGGCTCAGGGGAAGATGGATGCATGAATGGGGTAGACATAATCACAATGTGTTGGACACATATATGAAATTCTCAAAAAATAAAAATATTATTTTTAAAAAGTGGTCAATAAAAGTATGTATGAATGCACTTCATGTGCGCGCGCACACACACACATACACACACACACACACACACACACACACACACGCGCGCGCACACACACACACGCGCACACACACACACACACACACACACACACACACGCGCGCGCGCACTCTTGTAGAGTAGACAGACACTGAAGAAACTGCCGATACTGTATCTCAGACAAAGGAGTAGCTAGAGACAAGAGATTTTTCAACGTGTATCTTTTGAACTTGGAAACATCAGAATGTCCTTCATTATTTAAGAAATAATTAATAAAAGTTACAGAGAAAAAGATGCAAGCTCAAAGATCAAACCTCAACACACTAAGTTCTGTAACTGAGTTCCCACCATACCACATAGACAGATTTCTATTATCTGCCATTCTGAGCCAGGCTTGTAATCAATTCGATGTCACAGAGAAAAGTAACAACTCACAAAGCCAAGCCAGTCCTTTACATGTGGACAGGGAGTATCTGACATAGCTGAGATAAAGACCAAGACCAAGTTTATGGTCAGGGAACATGTCATACAAATTATCTGGAGAGTGGATTTTAAATGAATTAAGAAAAAAAATTGATTTTAAGAGTTTGTTTTTAAATTTTAATTACATTTATTCCAATGTGTGTATCAGAGAGTAGTGGGGACAGGGAGGAAGAAGACATAAGGACACATCTCGCAGGAGTTAATTCTCTCCCTTTATCTTGTAGGTGCCAGGAACTCTACGCAGCTTCTTGGCTCAGCAGTAATGGCCTCTACTCACTGAGTCTCATTGTTGGACCCTTTGCTTGGTTTTAACTGACAATTTCCTGGGTTATCTTTCATCTATGCCTCTACAAAGCATAGAAATCCAAAGGAAAGAGAAGTCCCAGAAGTTTATTCCATGAGAAATTTTCTTAGAGACATATTTAATAATGTACTGAAATATAATCTCTACTGTACAGTGATTTGGGCTCTATTTTCTATGACCGGCCACAAAATCAGTAACTACCTATTAACTGCATTTACCTCTGGGACAGCTTGGACTCCAAATACAACATACAGCCACCAAAATTCTTCGCAGTAATGTTTTTGCTAACGGCTGCAGGGTCAAACTGATGAGAGCATCTACATTTCTGTATACCGACATCACCCACACATTAGTGCTCACTGTGCACGCCCGTCCCGTCCCATCCCAGCATCTCCATATTAGCGTGCAAAGCCTTCTCAATGTGCCAAGCATGCTAGAGTTGGGGTCATCTCGGAGGAACCATAAGCACTCAGGGTCACCGAAACTTCCTTTTTAGAATCAAATATACTGTGATGTCTAACTTGATGTCAAAACTTGACACACCTGGGAAGAGGGACCCTCAACTTAGGAAATGCATCTATCAAACTGGCCTGTGGATAAGTCTGTGGTGCTTTTTCTTGATTAATGATTGATGTAGGAAGGCCCAACCTACTGGAGATAGTGCCATCCCTGGGTAGATTGGCCCAGGCTGTGTAAGAGCTAAGCACAAGCCTGGGACTAAGCCAGAAAACAAGTGTCTTCCATGGTCTTTGATTCTTATGCTTCCAGATTCTTGCCCTGAGTTTCTGCCTCGGCTTCCCTCAATGACAGACTATAACCTGTAAGCCAAATATACCCTTTCCCACCCTAAGTAACTTTTGATTATGATGTTTATCACTGCAACAGAAAAACAAACTCAAATACATACCTAAAGTTAACAAAATTTTGTGGCGGCAACTTCTGACATGTTGTCCATAAATACTGAAGTTTTTTGTCTTGATCCTGCACGCTAGGAAAGAAATATACACAGGAGTATATAAAATCACACATAACTAATACCCACATTAATGTGCAATTATAGCTCAGATCTGAAATATCTCTCAAAGGCCCGTGTGTTAAAGGCTTGATCCTCAGTCTGTGGTGCTCTTAGGCGATCCTTTCTGAAATAGGGCCTAGTTGGAGGGCTTGGATCCTAGGGGGAGGTGTTAGGAGGCCAGTCCCTACCTGCTTCTCTACTTCCCAGCATGACGTAAACAGGCTTCTTCTACCACTATAATGTATGGGGTAGCCATAGCCTAAAGCAAAAGGAACTGAACATCTGAATCCAAGTCACAATAAACCTGCCCTCCTTTAAGTCACATGATTTTTACAGCAGAGCAGAAAGTTAACACATGTGTTTATCAACAGTGACATTTGTCTGTTTTCAAAACTGGAAGTTAGCGCTCATCTTTGAAATAAACAGGTATGGGGTCAAATCCCAGTTTCACACTACTTGACAGGGAGTGGGTACCTCACCTAATGTTGATTCTGTTGAATGATCTCAAGACTAGAGGCAGAACCCTGTGATCCTGCCCAAAGCTCGGCACAAAAGATGCCACTGAAAATTCTGTCAAGGAATCTGTATATTGATAGGAGCATTATGAGGTCTAGCTTTCCTTAACATAAAGACAGCCTAGTCACTGATCAGCTGTCAAGCCCCCAGGGGCCCAGACCTCAGGTCTTTCTTGTTGCTTGAAGCTAATTCCCGTATGGAACAGTTACATGAGTTCTGTTTCTACACAGCTTTGATGCATAACCCCCCATAAACACAAGATGGAAAGAAAAGAACCCACGGAGAGGCAACTCTGTCCGCCACACAGAGTGAAGCAGCTTGCCCACGATTGCTGATGTGCTGCAGAACAGAGGGGCACCTGATTACACCTCAGAGACCAGCCACCGAGCCAATAGGATGGAGGTCTATGCTGACATTTCTCAACTATAGTACCTGTCTGCCAGCAGGCAGATGCCTCGACCTTACGGAAGAATTGTAAAGGAGTCCATAGGATACTTGAGGCTACTCTACACAAGCAATTCTACTGATGCTGATTCTTGATTCATTTAACTCAGTCTCAGGACAGCCTGAGAACTTATCTTCGAACTTAAAACCTCAGCACCTACCATAAAGAAAGTCTGTCAGTCCACAGTGGCTGCGGATCCCTGAGAAGCAGCACTGTGATCCCCACAAAGGGTGAACTAAAGGGGAGGGGCAGGGGTGGAGTTGAGATTGGTCCTTCCTTCCCCAGGACTAAAGAATAAGATAATTAAGAGAGAAAGTGAGAAGGTAGCAAGGAGATCATTGGACTGGCCAAGGAGAAGCTGACAGCATTTGACACACACTGTCCTGTTACTGGGCAAGTAGAAGCTGGGGGGTTGGGAGGAAAGAAGGAGAGGCAGTGTAGAAAAGATCAAACAATGGGCAGAGTCTTCAGGGAAGACCTGTCTCCATCTGGATACCAGCTCTGATGATTGCTTGGTCTAGCGCCCAGTTCCTTTATCTATACAATGAAGTAAAAGAACATGAACCTATTCTGGATGCTTGATGCTTGTTAAGAATGAAGCAAGGATGCTTGAATAACACTTAGAAGAGAAAACAAAATAGTCACAGGAGGCAGAGGGAGGGAGGAAACTGGGGGGGGGTTAAGGGATGGGGAGGGAAATGGGAAGACAGGATCAGGTGTGGGGAGAGACAGGAGAGGCCAGGAGAATGAATGGAAATCTGCAGCTGCCTGGGGTGGGGAGGTTCCCAGGAGTCAATGCAGGTAACCTTAGCTGAGGCGAGTAACAGTAGGGACATGGAACCTGAAGAGGTCACCCCCTGTAGCCAGGCAGGACCTCAGTGGAAAGATAGGGACACCAACCCACCCACTAAACTTTTGACCCAAAATTTGTCCTGTTTAAAACACAGGGATGGAGCAGAGACTGAAGGAAAGGCCAACCAATAACTGGCCCAACTCGAGACCTATTGAACGGACAAACGCCAATCTCTGACATTAATAATGATATTGTTATGCTTGCAGACAGGAGCCTAACATAACTGTCATCTGAGTGGCTCCACCTAGCAGTGGACAGAAACAGAAGCAGATACCTATGGAGGTCAGAGACAACCTATGGAAGAGTTGAGTAAAGGATTGAATGCTCAAAAATAGATGGAAACTCCACAGGAAGATCAACAGAGTCAACAGACCTGGACCCCTGGGAGCTCTTGGAATCTGAGCCATCAAAGAACATACATGGGCTGGAACAAGGCCCCAGGCACATGTGTAGCAGACAGGCAGCTCAGTCTCCATAGCTGCTCTGTCTGGCCTCAGTAAAAGAGGATGCATCTAATATGGCAGAGACTTGATGTGCCAGGGTGGGGGGATACTCAGGAGGGTCTCACCCTCTCAGAGGAGAAGGGGAGGGAGGACGGGGGGAAGGGAGTCAGTGAGGGAGGAACAGGGAGGGGAGGCAGTGTTTGGAATGTAAACAAAAAAATATATAAATTGGGGGTAAAAAAGAATGGTGGGGGTGGAGGGGAGAAGAGAGGATGTGTTCACTGTAGCACACAGTGGACATTAGGAAAATACTATTACAGCAAGTAAGGTTCCTGTCCTATTGCTGAACAGCTGAGCCTCCAAGCAGCAGCACAGACACTTATCCCACAATGCCTCACTTACAGAACTGTTTTCCCCACAGCGGGGTTTGAACGAGCCAATTCACTAATGTGGATGAAGCCACAGCAGCTTTCTATACTAACAATACTGAGCATGTTCACTCTGGATGCAGGTAGAACAGGAACCTATCCCTACACATGCTAGTTCAGTGTTCCATTATGATTCCTGAGAGCACAATTACTTACAAGTGGGGCAGAGTGTCACACCGCTCCTTTGAACTTTTAAGACTCTGAACACTTTAAACTTACCTTGCTACTTGTGTCCACTCTTCATACAGATTGAATGTCATTAAGGGCTCAGGCAATTCCCGCAAATAGGACTTTAAAGCACCTGAAACCATGAACACACTGTGAGTATGCAGTAGGGCCACAAGCTGCTGCATCGGTTTACAAATGAAAGAATTCCAAGTATTCCAAGCTGCACAGAACAAATTATAATTGGGCAACCGTGCTTCAGAGAATGAAACCTCAGAAAAGAAATTCAGTTCCTTGCAAAAATACACTGAGAGCAATGGAAAATAGGTAATTCTATTAACATACATAATTTCTCCTCCAAGCAGACAGGTCATAGGTGAGACAGGAGGGAGATTTCAAGAAATCTCCACAATAAATACATGCATGATATCTTCACATTTGCTTAATAACAGGGAGTGGGGGGGGCGGCAGAGAGAGAACTCAGAAGAAACAGGTACACATGCGTGCACACACACAGGGCATTAGGAGACTTAATCAGGGGAGTCTTTCATTGGACCGCTCACTCCTCAAATGACAACTGTTCTTTCAGCTGGTGGCCTGAGCTAGGACTTGCTCACCAGACAATCCTCGGAGCTCACCTGCGACAGCATGGGGATCTGAATAGAATTCGTCCAGGTGAGATGTGGAGCAGTCAAGAGCAGCTTTCAGCTTCTTCAATTTGGAGGCTCCAGCTCCGATTCGAAAAAGGCCCTAAAGAAACAAAATGCCGGTAGCCAGTCAGAGCTGAGTCTCACCCTGGGGAACTTCTTGCTTGTGAGAGCCACGCTGCCCACCTCACAACCTTATTCCAAGGAATGAAGAGTGCGTATGTGCCTAGTGTATGATGACAGGTAGGACACAGACCTTCTTAATGCCAGTTCTTGATCTATTGAAAGCTTTTTCTTTCATAGCACTGAGTACTGACTACTACATATTTTATAAATTTAGTTATTTTAAAAACCTGGTATCTCAGGGAAAGTAGAGCAGATTGCATGTCACTTTCACTGACTTAAATGTGAACAGAGAGAACCAACCAAGAGAAGCAAGTGTATAAAGGACAGTGGGCCAGAATTCAAGAGCCTTAGGCTTAAGCAATACCAGCAGGCTTCTCACCACTTTATACACCCAGTGACTCTTCACTGGGGATCAGGAGGGGTGGTGGCAGTGCCGGTGACAACCAACAGTGCCACTGCTCTGGAAAGCAAGAGCAGGCCCAGTATAGAAGCACACACTGGAGCTATTAAAAGTTGAGTCTGGGCACTAGAAGCCAACACGAGAGCTTCTAGATGTCCTTGATTTGGGCTGGATTAGATACCAAAATTTTATCTGTAAAAACTTGCTGTGTTGTTCACCTACAGAGCCTCTGCTCTATGTATGAGACTGTAACAAAAGATTCTTTAAAGGATAAAGAATATTATATTTTGAATCTGGCTTTGTCTTGGCATGACCTCCTTGCATGCTTACCTCTATATAAGCAGGACTAAGAGCTGCCCTGCTTGGTTCATGTGTGTATTTTTGGTATGGATCTTATACAATACATAAATGTACCCATTAAAACCACCGCACAGTACACACAATAAAAGACTGTCATGAACAAGAGATCATGGACATTCTTGGCCACCAGAGCATTGTCCCAATTCATAAACAGAGCTCGAGAGGAAGAGAGGACGGTTAAAGGTCAGAGTACACTGCAAGCAGAACAAGCAACCATTGTTCTGAGGCCCCACTTTATTTATTGAATAAAGGGTCATAGACTCATTGGAAAATGTGGGTCATGGGGATCAAAGGTTTGAAAGTCACTGGTCTATACCTCCATAGTGGCTGTTAAATGAAAGTGTGTGAGGGTGGTGACCTGGA
This sequence comes from Tokudaia tokunoshimensis, assembly GCA_036184795.1. Lineage (NCBI taxonomy): Eukaryota > Metazoa > Chordata > Mammalia > Rodentia > Muridae > Tokudaia > Tokudaia tokunoshimensis. The sequence goes on from BTHU01000001.1 coordinate 99,258,252, forward strand.
CAGAGGAAGGGTCAAAGAATTTGGCAGGTAGGACCTGAGGTGCTCCTCACCTCCTCCTTCATGCCAGTCTCCAGTAACAACATGACGCAGGCCTCAATAGGAAGAGCAATCTCACGCCCACTCCTCTTCAGGTGTTCCTCCAGAGGTGTACCGAAGGCTGGCTTCTCTGCCCACTTATCTAGAGCAGTAAACAGTTGGTAAGACCTTTGGACACCTCATGAATTCTGGACATTTCCTTTCCATAGCACCCAAGGACTCCCTAGAAGACTAAGAGTGGCTGAGGCTCAGGGAGAAGAGAAACACCCAGACATCCGCTGAGCTTTTGTCATTTAGCAACTACGGGAGCACAGACGTGTCAGTCTGGAACAGTCACTGGTGGACAGAGGCCTTAAGCATGCCACATGGCGCGACTTGCTGAGGGTTGATGCTGATGATGGCCCTGGATGCTATTACATGCTGCCAACACATGTGGAGTCAGAGGCCTTGCATTAAAACGAAGGCTACATCTGAGCACAGCGACTTTACTGAAAAGAAATGTACTCTAGCCATGCAAAGAAGCACTGCCTCATGGGTAGAGGACAAGAAAAAGATTCCATCACATGAAAGCAGGAAAATCCTTGGCATTCCAAACAGGGGTGTCAAGACCAAAAAAGGTCAATGTGAACACAAAGAAGGGGCCACGCTGTGACACACAATACTGCCCACCAACCTATATCCAATTTAAAAAAAAAACCCTAAGTAGAAAAACTGAGGTATCTGGGGTTCCCAAGTAGCTTAGGCTGAAAGCGGTGCTGATGGCAGCAACAGTGTTTCTTACGACTTTTAGGCCACAGGCCCTGTTTCATACACTACAGATCTGAGGCAGCTCCGCAGAAATGTGTACAATAGAGCAGCCAGAAGAATTTGAAACACTGACATGCTGTTAGATAATGAGGTCTCGGCTGGTCTGGCATGTCTGTGGACACTGCAGAGATCAAGTGTTGCCTGGGAAGTATACAGAAACCAATATATGATCCTGTTCAGCTAAAGAAGAGTATACATCTTTCCTAGTCTGACGGATGCCCTTCCTGTAACCACACTGCTATTGGAGGGCTGGATCTAGACCGGGCTGTCCAGTGATACTTCCCTCCCTCACCTCCCTGTGCGGGGTGGCACCCGTTACACCCATTCAGAGAGGAAGGGAGAAAAACAAATGCCACGGATTCACAGGCCTAAAACTAATGAAAAGTTTAAAATGACAGCAAGAGGGAGTGAGGAAAGATGAGAAAAAGGGCGTGGAAGACAGAGGACAAAGACATGGACCTGGGGATCTCCCACTCTCAGCTCTTCACCCCTGGTAGGTCCTAGCCTTGGCTCAAGGAACTTTCTAACAAGAAACGAAACTATCTGAAGGAGCTGTCCTGTACCACAAGACAGGTCTGTAACAGTTCTCTTGAAGGCTAGATCTTACTCTGTTCCTTTTACCTAAAACGATGATGGTCAACCATGCTCAAAATAGCATGTGACCATTCTCTTCATGGATACATGGGAGGTACTTGGGTTTGCACCTAATTGCCTGTACAACACGTCCAACCCTGAGATGCTGATGTCAAACAGAAGACAGACACAAGCTGGGGGAAAAAGCCTAACACCCTACCCAAGTCCTGTTTCCTATTTGTGCAGACTACTGTAAAACCATAGTCCCAGCCCTCAAGCTAAAAAAAATTATAATTTTTAAAATAGCAAAGTATCTTTACAGATAGTTATGAGTTCAATCATAGACCTTGAATCTCAAAAGGGAGTTGGATATGAGGTAACCAAGAAAACTACAGCAGTGTTTTGGTGGCTGTGTCTTACCAGGCAGAATGCCCCATGGTGAAATGTCCTTGAAGCTTCACAGGGGTCTTTACTGCTACATTGAACACTAGGAGTCTGGGACATCTCCCTACACTCATCACCAACAAAGGTCTGCATCTCTGCCCCTCTGTGAACCTGACCAGAGGACCACACAAAGAACCCAAAAAGGAGATCCAGTCCATTAGGATTCAGGATGAGACAAAGGCCATCTTTCCCCATAAATATGTACGCATCTCATAAACATTTATGAAGACTTTAAAATCAGTGACACAGAGTCCACCTTGCTGCCTCCAGCCTTTGGGGCAGCCCACTTCAGTTTCTCTTTGTAGTGCTTGTCTTGCTAAATAAACTTCTGCTTACGTTTTTGTGTTTGTCACTTTCCTATGAGAAGACAAGAACTGAGATCCCCATATCACTGAGAGATGATCATATTCCAGTCTTCTCTTGGAATGTTCTAGTAAACACCAAGCAGAGTACGGCTTACCATTCATTTGAAGTGATAAACACAAAGGGAACATACGAAGGCTTCTGGCCTAGACGCAACTCCAAAGTCAAGTTCTAGCTCCTGAACTGGCCTTCAAGCAACAGGCCTATATGTGTCAAGTACCCATAGCAGGCACACAAAACTTTTAAGGACTCCTCATTTTCACAATAAGAGCAACTGGACTGTGATGAACACATAACACACACACACACACACACACACACACACACACACACACGCACACACACACACACACACGCACACACACACACACACAAACATATAATGGCCATTAGAGAGACAGGACAGATTGCTAAGATGTGGCAATCAATGGTCTAGACAAGGGTCGCAAACACAGTTGTTGGGGGTGACAGGTCTGTGGGCCAGGCTGGAGAGTCTAAGGCTGCAGCACTCTGAGAGCTGGATGGAGGTTTCCACAGGAGGCCAGCACTGTTAAAAAGTGTCTGGTTTTTCAACGATGGCAACTAATTTTTAAAATAAATTTGAATGAGTTATGGCTGTTTGAGACTTCTGGTATAGACCATCAATTTGACAGCACTTTAGAGACAAAGTACTCAGTGCTGGCAGCAGTGGTTAGAGAAGGCTCCTCAAAGGAAGCTAGCAAGGCAGGGACTCACAGGCATCAAGGAGCAGACAAGCACATGTGAGGGAGCTGGCTAGGAGCAGCACTGAGACACACGGTAATGAGTATGCGTGTGGAGGTGGGGGAGCAGCTGGTGGAATGGAAGGACGGTGGAGCGCCGTGCCAACTACCCAGAACCTAGCCACAGGGATGTAGGAAGACAGAGTGCCGGCTCCCAGGCTACACAGCTGCATGTGAAGAAAGGCAGCACTGGAAGACCAGGAGGGAAAGGCAGCTGGGGCAGGAGGTCTGTCAACAGCATGGGAGCCCAGATCCAGGGAACCAGCTGGTGCGAATGGTGCAGTGCTGCTGGCACTGGGGGAAGGTGTCAGGATGAGGAATTTCTAGAGAAAAGGGAGGAGGGAGGGAAAGGAGCGGAAGGGTGAGGACGGACCTCAGAAAATGCTAACTGCTGAGGGGAATGAATCAGACAAGTGGATCTTAACTGTGAAGGAGGACTAAATGAGGAAGAGCGTCAGCAGAGTGCTGGCCTGAGCTGTGTCCAATACCAAGACTTGGAAAAGCAGGCTGCTGCTCCTTAGGGAATTGTAATTTCCTTTAATAGCTGAGTGGGCACAGAAGCAAAACTGCAAAGGGCTGAGGACAGAAAGGTAGACAAGAAGGTGAAAAGTCATTCAGCATCCCTCAGAAAATGAGGAAGCCAAAACTAGATGAGCATGAATTCAAGACAGGAAGAAGGGCGGGACAAGCACTCGCTGACTGAAAGTGGACGGCAGTCCCCAGGCATGGGACAAGAACAAGCACTCGCTGACTGAAGGTGGACTGCGGTCCCCAGGCATGGGGACAGGAGGGTCCCATTGTATGATATGTCTGATATGCTGAGACTTTCTGAGAGACGGCTACCAAAGAAAAGGCAGGGCCAAAGAGAGGTAAGTACACAGACAGGTGGAGGGAGGGCAGGGAGACAGTCTGCAGCCAAAGGGCATGGCCTGGGAAAGAGAGCACACAGCTATGCTACTCACACCCCAGTAGTCCCTCTTCCAGACTAGATTCCTCTTTGCCCCCCTGACTTTCTGTTTCTCTGGGGAAGAACACTGAATGACGGTGACTAAGAACTCCAACTTGTTGCTTATGTTAACATTCAACTCTTCCCAACACAGCTCTCATCATTCAAAGACGAGAATGACATCTGCATCTTGTTCCATACAGGGTCCACCAGCAGTGGACATATCACAAACACATGTTCTTAATGCTCTGAACTTGACAGCAATAGTTTGTCCCTTGGAAAGATGAGCACTTGTTGCTGAGGCACAATCTATCATCCAGGAACTGGGAAAGTGGGTGATTAGGAAACAAGAGCCTGTCATGCGAAGAGTGGTCCAGCGATGAGACACTGCACTGCGCCTGCACCTGCGACAGCTCAAGACCCTACTCAGTCAGGCCAGAGGAGCCCTAACTGTACAGTGCAAGCATCCAGGCACAGAGTAACTTATCAGGGCTCCTTGAAACTTAGGGCACAACATGAAATCCTCTAGTGGACCCACACGGTGGTGAACACATGCATTTGCCCACCTTGCCACGCTCAGCACCTGGTCAGATCCCTTGGCTTTACAAGCCCAATTGCTCTACAGGGAATGTAAGCTCCAAATGTCAGCGCTATGCACCAAACAAGAGTCAGCTCTCTGTAACTGTGGGCAAACAGTTGTGGATATATAAAGCACCTGCCTCATATATATAAGACCTTGTGTTCCATCCCAGTGCTACAGGGAAAAAGAGAAAGAAAAAGAAACTGGAAAAGGCTGATCTGTACTGAATATGTAGAGATCTTTATTTTCTTGTTAATATTTCTGAAATAATGCAAGCTAAAAACTTCATGTAGCACTTGAGTTATTATAGTAGACAACATATAAGTCATTTAGAGATTAATATATGGGTTTGTGTGTGTGTGGAGGGTGTTGAAAAACATTATGCGGCTTTATATAAGCGACTTAGAAGTCTAGGACTTTTGTTCTGGAGAGCCAACCCTTCACAGACACCAAGGGACAAGTACAGTCTATCCCAAAGATGACAGAATCAACAACTTCTGCCCATGTCTGCTGATAACTATTCTAATGGTAAATCGCAGAGAAGCAATAGCAAGAGCTGAGACTGGGAGGAGGCTTTAAACATCCAACTTAAAGCAAACAGCACTGCTGGACAAAAGGGCTACATGCTTCAGTGGAGCCGTAAGAGCAGGGACTATAACCACGGAGGGGTAGAGAGGCCGTCACGGCCTTGGGATCCGATCACAGTGAGTGACGTGGCATCATGGGCTGGCCTGTCACACTCTTCCTGGGTAAGTCTGGAATATTTCTCTAGAACAGAAGGATGCTCCCTATGGAACTGACTGGAAAGGGTAATTAGATGGCAGAGATTTTCAAACCCGAGGAAGAAACAGAGAGGCTGTTTCTCTTCAATGGAAGGTGTTGGAAGTGCAATGTTCCGTTAGTGTGTTAATTTGAGTTTGGAAGAAATTAGAGAATGCAGCAAGAAAGATGAAATTATACTGGGAAATGCTAAGCAGAGAGGCTTCATCCCAAGGAAAGGCATGCAAAGGAGCCAGGGTGAAGAGACCAGAGGCAGAGGGAGCAGAGCGAGAGGAGGCGTCAGCAGACGCGCGGGTTACATTACCTTGATGGGCGCGCATTTCGGGAAGGGCCTTTTCTAAGACTGCTAATGCTTTTCTATGGTAATCTGCTTGGGCTTCTAATAACTGAGAACAGACCCACATTCAAAAACAAAAGTAACGTTAGCATTGGATGGACACAGACATAGTGGTTGAGCAAAACTGAAAATGAACTCATTCATAAAAGCTTAAATGAATCAATTTTTATAATGTGTTAGGGTTCAGTCAAGGGAAGGAGCTTACCGTCACAAAGAACTTGCCGTATTCCCCTTCTTTGGCCATGAAGTTGTACATGTCTGCTGCGAGCTGATCCTGGGGAGAAGATGCATCATTATTGTGAAACTAGTACCTGAGAACAACTCCTGGGATTTCTTAGATCACATGAATGGGAGACAAGAGTCACAGGTGAAATGCCTGCTGACCAAGTGACAACTGTGCACACTGAAATACAGAAAGCTTTCTGACAGGGACATGGCCCAGTGGGCAGAGCACTTGCCTCACAAGTATGAGGATTGAGGGCAACGGGGCACTGTGCATACATCTGTCAGTCCAGCACTCCTACAGTAAGATGGTAGTCCAGACAGAAGAATCTCTGGAAACTTGGGGGCCAGCTAGCTTTGGGTACACAGTGGTAAACAACAGAACCTTCCTCAGACAAGTAGAAGGGAAGGACCAACACCCAAGGGTATCCTCTGACCTCCTCACACATACAAAAAACATAGAAGAGAGAGGCATCCAAGCATCCCACCCCATCCCATCCCACCCCACTCCCAAAGCAAGAACCCTGCAAACCCTGGAGGAATGCCTGTGAAAGATTACATTCATTAGGCTGAGGTAGGAGACCCACCCTAAGAGTGGGAGGCAACATGTCCGGCATTAAAGGGTCAGCTAAGTAGCATCAGTCTTCATTCTCTGCTCCTAACGTGGATGTGAGGGATTAGTAGCTTCAAATGCCTGCCATCTTGACTTCAACACCATGACAGACTATACCTTGAAGAGGACGGAATAAGTCCTCTCTCCCTTAGGTTGCTTTTGCTAGAGGATTTTATCACTATACTAGGAAAAAAAAAACAAACAAAAAAGATACCAAGATATGTACTGGCATACCTTTTAGAAAGCCAAAGTACTGAACATAGTTTGTTATTTATTACCATCTGGGCTCAGGGGAACAAAAAAAAGGGGAAAGGTCATACTTCTCCTGTCATACACGTATAAAAGTATGTATGGAAAAAAGCAAGATACTAGAAACAGTAGTTTCCTGTTAGCAGCAGTAGATGCTGGGCTAAGAGACAGAGAAAGACAGAAAAAAGATTTTACTTCCTGCTGACATTTTTAATATGTGAACTAGAGAAAACTAATCAATTATGTAAAAATTGCTGTTAATTTTATTATCTTGCAGTACTGGGTAGAATCTCAGGCCTTGTGCAATCTCTACCACTGAGCCCATGTTCTACTTTTTACTTTTAGACAAAGTGTCACAAAAGTCCTACGCTGTCCGTAAACTTGTAATCTTTTTGCCTTACCTTCTCAAGTAGCTGAGATTACAGGCTTGTACCATCGGGACATAAATTTAAAGGACAGATTCGGCATTTGAACATACATGTTTTAAAATATGTGTGTCTAGACATCTTCTATAAGAAGCACATATATTAGAAAACTATACATATATTTCGAGTAAGCTCTATTATTTTCTATTTTTCCTACCATGGTGCACAAAGTAATATGACGAGTCTTATTCAGAAATGTGCATTAGGAACAACAAATATCTCTTTAGAATAAATGCAAAAACAAGAAAGTGGATTTCCTAAGCTCTCACCTTGCTCCTAACAAAAAAGAGGGGAAAAAATGAACAGTCAATACAAAACAGAAACTAAGGCTGGGGACAACCTGTGTTGTCCAACATGTTGGGATGCGGGAGTTGTGTACATTCAAGGGTCAGGAAACTGTTAAGCATGTAACTTGGAGAGTTAAGGGAGAACTAGAAACCCACTGTGCATGGTGTATCTTTCTTCCTTCCTTCCTTCCTTTTTTCTTGTCTTTTTTTTTCTTTTCTTTTTTGGAGACAGGATCTCATTATATATAGCTTAGCTGTCTTGGAACCCACTACGTAGGCCAGGCTGGCCTTGAACTCATCCTCCTTTGCCTCTACAGAGCTGGGATTAAAGGCATCTACTACCATGCCCAACCCACTTAAGGACAGTGTATGTAAGGAATTATATGTCAGTAAGTTCATTCATCAGTACATGGAAAGAACTGAGCAGTGTGTGGACTGGGCTAGTATAGGAAAGAACACAGTCTGTAAGACGCTCGCCCCTAGTTCCCAGGGCCCCACCCCTTGTTGTATTCATGGACACATGCCTCTCTAAACATATCAAACTGCTCATGTCATTTACTTATTTTTAAAATTTTTTTCCTTATTTGTTTTTATGTGCATTTGTGTATTCCTGCATGAATGTGTGAGGGTGTCAGTCAGATCTTGGAGTTACAGACAGTTGTAATCTGCCATGTAGGTGCTGGGATTTGAACCTGGGTCCTCTGGAAGAACAGCCAGTGATCTTAATTTCTCTCTGAGTCAGTCTCATGTAGCCCCCAGTGGTCTCCAGCCTGTAGCCAGCAGTGCCCTCAACCTTCTGATCCTCTTGCTTTCTAGTTCTCAAGTGTCAGCTTTACCACTCCAGCTGGTGTGGCTCTGCGACTGAGCTCAGGCTCTGGGCATCCCAGGCCAGCATGGTGCCTTCTAAGCTAAACATGATCCTTCATGAACACAAAAACTACAGTGCAACTCTGTGAGGTATGTTTCCCTTCTGTTTAGAGAGTATCAATTGCTATCATAAGGGAGGGATTATAATATGGCCTGAACAAACCAAAAGAGACCCAACACATCTAGGAGGAAAAGAACATTTTTGGAAAAAACAAGGATCAGCAGGAAAAAAAATGTTAAAGATCCCAAGAGTCACACAGGACTTGTTTATTAACCACGTCTCAAAGCATCTGAATAAGTGTCCATCTATTTACACAGTTAGAACTGAGGAGAATAATATCATTCAGTCATCTAATCAGTATGGAATTTATAAACCAACTGTTGTAGAAACTTAAAAGAAAAATCCTGGCATGGTAAAGCATGATTTTAATACTAGTATTTGGGATTAAGAGGCAGGCAGAGATCTCTGAGTCCGAAGGCCAGCCTGATCTACACAGTGAGTTCTAGGATAGCCAGGGCTACAAAACAAGACCCTGTCTCAAAACCCAAAAACCAAAACCAAAACGAAACCAAAATAACAAAACCCTTCCCTTTCTAAAGTAAATATGACCAATTTACTATATAATAGATACCATGTTTATAATTAGAAAGTCTATACTATTATACTGCTCTGCCTTCATGCATACTGGAAGAGGGCATCGGATCCCATTGCAGATGGTTGTGAGCCACCATGTGAAGGCTGGGGATTGAACTCAGGACCTCTGGAAGAGCAGCTAGTGCTCTTCACTGCTAAATCATCTCTCCAGCCCTGTCATGTCATTTTAATTATAATTTTATATTATATATATTTTCTTTTCTCTCTCTCTCTCACCTGATTATTTTAAATAAGCCCAATCAAGTTCTCTTTAAACATTCCATTTGCATTTCTTTAATTTTAGTTATACTTAGGAACATGTATGTGAACGTGTCCTGTATGGTATGAGCATTTGAGTGCAGGGGCCTGCAGAGGCCAGAGGAGACTGTTCGAATTCCCTAAAGCTTGAGCTACAAGTGGCTGTGAGCCACCCAATGTAGGTCCTCTGCAAGAGCAATATGCACTCAGACCCCACTTGGATTTTTAAAACTGTTATTTTTTGATTATAAAATAATCTATAGCATTAGAAAATAAAACTACTCTTCAATATCATTCATAATATTCTGATATGAAGTAGGCTAAACACTGACGAACTTACAACAGACTTTTTACCCATTATACAGCAAACAGCAGGCGGCTGAAAGTCTACCAGACAGGGGCTCCTGTACCTTGCACTGTTCGACTTTATTCCCAGCTTCATCCATCTCTTCCTTTAGCGTGTCTATTTTGGATGGAAGTCCCTGAAAGTTGGTTCCTGAAGACTTGTGTGCTTGGTTCCATCTGCAAAACAGAGGAAGAGCCAGACTGAGAAGGAGCTGCGAAAAGTCAACTAGGATTTGGGACTGAAGAGGGATCCATCCTGCAGCCTGACTCCATTTTGGGATGGGAGCTGATTCCCTTTTTTCAAACAAACAAACCAACCAACCAACCAACCCACCCACCCACCCTTGTGTTTAGGCTCTAGAATAGAAGCAGGCAAAAACAGGTACTAGTGTCTCCCCAAGGCAGGACTCCTGTAGTACTGAAGGTAACATAACCAAGCACATCTGTGTCATGCAAACACCACTGCGAGAACCCAGTGGAACTTCTGAGGAACTGTTTTTCAGGGCCCAATCATGGAATTCTTACCATGAAGCATCCTCCTCCTGGCTTGATCTGGAATGTTCCCTACACATGATCTGCAACAAGTCCCTGCTCTTGATGCACCTCATGATGTACCTTTCTACCTCTTGAGACCTGAGACTGCTTCTAGCAGTAAAAGCTAGAACTTTACCACAACTATGGTGGCACTTAAGATACACATAGCAAGAGTGGTGGGGCAGATGAGAATAATGCATCCATAACATTAGTTTTGGTTTTCAAATATGCTTCTGTTTGAATGCAGATGTCTGGACTCACTGAAAATTTAAACACAGATACTATGCAGATGCAGCATGAAAACCCACACTAGCAACCTGCTGCCTGCCCACAGATGCAACCTTTTCCTCACTCCCAGTGTGGTGCACAGAACATTTCCCAAGAGGCAAACAGCCGGTGCTGAGTCTGAGAAGAGCACAGAATTTGGAGTGTGACATCTGTGTGGAGAGCAGTTCCATCTTATGGAACTGTGTGACTTGGTGTGTAATCACCGCCTAGGTTGTCTCATCCATTAGGTGAAGCTGATGGATACTGTCTACCTTGCATAACTAGGACAGAGAGTAAAGGAGGGGACAAGCAGGGACAAGCCAGTGAGTATGGCATTGGCACACCTTTAATCTCAGCATTCAGGAGGCAGAGGCAGACTGATCTCTGTGAGTTTGAGATCACCTTGATTTACAGTGAGTTCCGGGACAGTCAGAGCTATATGTAAGACCTTATCTCAAAACAAGAAAACCAAAAAGGGATAGGAACAGCCCTTGCAGTGCACATACAGCAGGTGCTCACTGCATCAGGTACCATTTTCCCTCCGGGAGAGCAGAGCCATAGGAACAAGAGCAAGCAGACGAGGAACATGCAACCACTGCAGTCTCTTCAACACCCGCTTTGGTTAACTAAGCAAGTATGACTCTGGACAAATGGTAAGAGTCCGTGTTGGATATCCTGTGCTTGAGACCGTTGATGCCTGATAAACATCTATATTTTGCTTAGCCGAGCAGTGAGGGACACATAAGACTTCACCATATTAACCGGTTCACATTCTTCTAAGCAAAAATTCAAGTATTAGGGCATACTCCCTGATCTGCCTGTCATGCAGGGTTCTAGACATACATGTATACATGACAAGCACACAGTAGAAGCCTCTGTCAGGTAGTAGTCCCAGCACCTGCTATCTCTAGGGTATGGAGTATATCATACAGCTAGCATGTGGGGTCCCAGTCTGTCTGTGAAACAGTTCTCTTCACAGAATCACAGGGTGTTTGTACCAGTTCCAGCCTGGCCTTTCCAGCTGACTGCAAGGGAGCTCTGTGTTAAGTGGGAAGCAAGCAATATTTGCTGAGAATAAAGAGGAGGAAACAGAGAGGGCTTAGTGGGAGAATATGAAGACTGACACCTGGCATGCCATAAGTCACACTGGCTTGAAAGCTGTACCTGTTATCATTTCTTAAGCCAGACAGTTAAAGCGAATACTGAGCCACTGGTTTATACATTTAATGGGCTGACATTTTTCTCCTTCGCCCATGCCCCTGTAAGTGGGTGCTGATTCAGAGACGGCTCGGTGGTGTCTGCGATACAAAAGCAATGCACCACAGGAATGCACGTGCTCCAGAGCAGGAGCTCCTCTCACCCCACAGAGCCACGGGCCCAGAAGAAGTCACCAAGACTGGGTGTGTACGTAAGGCTTCACTGGAGCATGCATGCACTACCATGCCTCTCTCCTTCTACTAAGTCAGCCATTGCTGCAGTGCTGGGAATGGATCTAGGGTTCTCCACGTGACGGGCAGGCAAGTGCTTACCTTGGGCCACAGCTGCTTTGTGCTGTGACAGGAGACTGAGGCGGCTTACACTGAGCAAATCTGGGATGCAAGTTAAACATACTCACTGCCTGGCCTTTTATAGGGGTTTGTTGGCCACTGTGATGCAGTAAGAGAAAGGACTGGGCTATAGGTCCTTTCTGTTTCTGTTCCCACACACGATAGGATAAAACACGTAAATTCTGGCTAAAATAAGGGCAGAGCTGGGGAAGCAGGCCTGCCTGGGTCATAGGGGCTCTACTATAACATTTCTTGAATGGATCAACAGCCCTGTGGCCCTGGTTCTCTGGGGTTCTGTGAGTCCTTCCCTTTCTTGACCATGGAGGGTTTAAGACCTGGTGAGGCTCTCATAAGTTAGAAGGACCACAGCTCTATCATCCCTTAACTCCAATGTTTTGAGAACTGTGATCGTGGAACTGTCAGTCCCACCCTTCTCCTAGTTATCCATAATTTCCTAGTGCTTCTCTCTACTCCCTTTCCTTGGTCTCACTTAGCTCAGGATGCTCTAGCGACATGTCCCCTGACACACTTGAAAGGAACAGTCTTAAGTGGGGCGTGCACGGGCTGTGGTCTGGTCAGTGACTCTGACAGGCTTGAGTGCTGACCACAGGACAGGATTCTGCTGCACTTTTCACTCCTCTCTCACCACCTCACCTCGTTCTGACCGAATCCCAGTCCAACACCAATCTCGCAAGCTGCTTCCTTTGCTTTTGGATGTTGGGAATCTCCACCTGAAAGGAAAAACAGACCACAGAGATAAACCTGGACATTTTAGCTGAATTCTTCAAAGAGCAATTACCTCTTTACAAAAGTTTTCTTTTAGACACAAACTTCCTTTACTTCCCAAAATAGCTCTACATTAAAGCCGCTGATTAGTGTTACATAGGAACACACTAGCCCTTTACCATCTGATCTTTGCCAGGCCGGGCAGCACAAGCACCCACCTCTGCTATGCCGTACAGAGGGTCCACGATCTCCTTCTCCACAAAGACTTCGTGCTGTGAGAGTTCAAGAGCCAGCTGATTCTCAGCATCCCCACAGGTCTCCAGCATCTTCCTTTAGGGACAAGATACCACACAACAGCCGTGCACTCGTTAAACCAAGCTGTCATGTGGCTGCATTCTGCCATGGCAGGAACACAATAGAGCACTACCCAACAAACCTTCACAGTGCTTTGCATGCGTGCTATCACCTAAAACACAAGTCCAGATTTGGGCTTTAAAATCAAATGAATGGAGACAGAAAGGTGGTTCACTGACGAATAGTTCCTGCCTAGAGTATATGGGGCCCTAGGTTCCAACCTGTGAACAGGAAGCTGAAGGGAAGGAGGGATGGGCTGTCTCTAGCATGTACTAAATGTGGGTGGAAATAAAGTGTGAACAGTGAGATCATAACTTAAGAATTAGGTTCTCAAGTTAGGTGAGAAGAGTGTTCTCAAAATACCCAGAAAAAACTTACCATGTGTAAAGGTCGTTCCTTACATGTGGTTTTGTTTCTGAGTGAGTCTAGCCTTAGAGGTGCTTCCTCCAGAGTCAACACAGAAACTGGGTCTCCAGCTTACCACGCACCAATGTGGGTTCCTCCCCAGCACCATAAAGACAGGGTTCTCGACGGCAGATGAGGAGGCTGACTAACACTTATGTGCCCCGAGCACTGTGCTACTGAATGTCATACTTCCTTCTCATGCTCCTTAAACACACAGCTGATGTAACCTCAAATACGTGTGCAAATGTGTGACTCCACAGACTCCACCTACCCTCCAGACCTTGTTTTCCACAGTGCCCCTCCAGTCTTCTGTGGAAAGGGCGTGGTATGGTGAGAGGTGGCTGTCCTATCAGAGCCAAGCTGAAGAGTCTGAATAAGGCTCTGCAGCCATGTGCTAAGGCAGCTCCCTTACCCTTTCCTTGCCTCAATTATGAATACAAGCATCCGTCCTGCCTACTGTCTAGGTTGCTTTGAAGGCTAATACTTAGCATTCAGCAATGGGCTTGTACACAGCATCACTGTTGTGATGTCATTGAGGAAAATGGCATTAGTACAAGGAAGCAAAGATGGAAACCTATGCGGGTTTTGGAGAAAAACCTTTGTGTGTGTGTGTGTGTGTATGTGTGTGTGTGTGTGTGTGTGTGTTTGATAAGCATTACAATTATCCAGATACAATCATTATACATCACATCTTAGACTCATATATAACAATTAAATAAAGTAGACCTAACACTTTGAAGTTAAAACAATCACCGCATGAGCCAAATAATTCAGGAAATGTACTCATCTGAGAACAGCACCTTCCATGCTTTGGTGGCCACACTGGTAGTGAGTGACATGGAAGGTACTAACTCTGAGCCCACACACTGGCATGGGGGTGCGCACGATCATGTCCAAGCATGGAGGAAGACGGAGTGACCCTTGTGCGTGGCTAAGCTCCTAGTAGAAAAGTTCCTCCCTAGCATCATAGCCCTGAGGTATCTGTCCCCAAGGTCTAAGCTGCTCCCTGGTGAAAGAGCCCCCCACTATTGTGCTCCCAATTGCTATGGTGGCTGCCAGATACAACAGCTGCCCACCTTCGCCAGGCTCCAGGCCAAGGGCTCTCCAGAAGCACCACTTACCCCAAGAGAGACTCTTCTAGCTGGGCTGAAGCCTCTTGCATGTTCTGGGCGAGAGCTGTCAGAGGAAGCTTTTTCTGGAAGGCAAAGACAAGGTGGAGTCCTATGTGTAGTTTCCAAGTCATTCTCACTGGTCTGCTTCAGGTCACTCTGGGGACCCCTGCCTTCCAGGCAATCTGCACTGGGAAGAGGATTGTCCCTATGTCTGTCCTTTAACTAAATTAACTTCAGGTGCCTCTTGGCATGAGGGCATGTCCAGCACATGGGGGTGTGTTCCCACACAGGGTGTGCTCACCAGGGGTCCAGCAGCTGCTACTGTTGCTGCTGTCGTTGTCGTTACTAATTAATCAGGTGACTAGAGACTGAGTATGCTTGTCTGAAATCTTGGGACTAGTGTTTCAGATTTTTAGACTTTGGAATAGGTGCACTGTCTTTACTAGCTGAGTATCCCTAATTTGAAACTCTAAAATACGTAATGGTCCAAAGTTTGCATTCAAAAAGTTTCTGATTTCAGACCATTTTGGATTTCAGATTTTGTTTTAACTTTAATTAAAATTTAAAATTATAAAAAATAATTTATTTACTGGTGTGTGTGTGTGTGTGTGTGTGTGTGTGTGTGTGTGTGTGTGTGTGTGTGTGTGCCTGCCTATACCAGTGCAAATGTGGAGGCCAGAGGACAAGCGCCTCCACCAGCTAAGCCCACTGAGCTGTTGCCAGCCATGTTTGTTCTTGAGACAGGGTCCTTGAACTCACCATTTGTAGTCAAGGGTGACTTCACTGTTTCCACATTCCTAGTGCTAGAATTATGGGCAGGTCCTGTCACGCTCAGTCTGTGTGGTCTTGGGGACTGAGACTAGGGCTTCATGCGTGCCAGGCCGACACCCTACCAGAGCTAGAGCCCCAGTCTCTGGATGCCAGTGCTGCAGATTGTGTATCATGAATAGGCCTTACTCTCTAAATATCACCATAAAAAATTGTAATAAAATGCTCAACTGCAAAACATTGGTTAGAACATTCATAAACTGGGTCTTGATTTGGCTATAATACTAAAATATAGTTTTAAATATCTAAAAACATCTAAGCAAGTTTTGTGGTGTTTTAAAGCATGAAGCCAATCATTTTCCTATCAGAGATTTGTTCTTAATCAACAACAGGATCATCTCATCAGGGAACTCAGACCCAGGGGTGAACTGGCTGGTTTGGAGCCGCAAAGAGGGCGGAGGTGCAGACCTCAGTATGAATGAGCAACACTGGTCAGCACCTATATACCAGTGGCTGGCGTTATCTTGGAGTTGAAGAGGCCTAGAAAGTAACAGGATACTTCTAATGACCCGGTGCTTGCAACACGACGCTTTCATTCTGAAAAACCATGCCATTCTGCCTCCCCAGTGAAAAGGACACATGTCAGACACCACCTATCACCTGACTTTCCTACATGCACTGGCTTTTGTGACTTGGGAGGATTTCTATCCAGCAAAGTACCAATAGTGGTGGCTCTGGAGGAGGGAGGGGGTCTGGGACAAACTTCACTTATGTTCTTTTGTACATTGTGAATTGACGTTATCCATGAGGCTGGAGAGATGTCTCAGCAGTTAAAAGCAATTGCTACTCTACCAGAGGACCTGGGTTTCATTCCCAGCACCCAGAAGGAGACCACAGCTGGCTGCCATGGTTTCAAAACAGAAAGATATGAGTATAACTGAGGGTAAGTCACAGTTCAGGTGAGCTCCTTTCAAAGAGATGAAATGTAAGATAAACGCAGTAATCAAGAGAGACTGCCTGCAATTCTAGAACTCCACAAGTCTTTGAGGGAAATCACAAAGAAGCTATTTTAACCATGATCCCAGTTGTGGTTTTCACCCCTGACTCACTAGCTTTGACCCTGTTTCCAGGCACACATAAACAAGGAAAGTCTGCTGAACAAATGAGCTTATTAACAAAGATGGAGCTATCCGCACTGAAACGCCGATGGCTCCCAGGAGTGAAGAGTTTTTCCATCATCAGGAGGAACTGAAAAGCTCTGCACTGGTGACATGTGTGCCAACCACACAGACAGGCCAGCGGGGCTCTCCTGAAGGCCTACATTATGGCTCTGCTATGTACAGGGAGGCTTCAGAGCTCCATCCCTCTTCCCACCCTTTCTTGCTTCTTCCCATGTGGTGGAGTTATTGCTGTGCCCCTGGGAGCTCTACCTGTGTTTCCTGGAGCCCCTCTGCATGCTATATGCTCTCCTGAGGACTCCTAATCTTTCAACACTGTCATTGCAACTCTTCATGTCTCTCCTCAGAGCCTTTTCTTTGGCACATTTGCTTGAGGTTTTAAAGGAAAACTAAGTCATCAGACATTTCAGAAACTAGGATGAAGCCCCTTGCCCCTACTGCTGGCATGCTACCACCTCCAGCGACTCTCCTATCGACAGTTCAGGCACTGAGCCTCCAGGAAGCCCATCTGACTTTGCCCTCTGTTCACAGCCTCCCTCTCACAGCATCCTATGCATGTTTTCTTCACCATACTGCTGTCTAATTATCCACTGGTGGCACCATCCCCCAACCGGGTCATGACCACTCTTTATCTCGAGCACTCAAACACAGTAGATATTTGATAAAAATTCAGCTTGTTTTTAATGAAGAGGTGTGACAGTGGAGCCGTATCTCAAAGCAGACAACAGAAACAACAGGACATGGCTTTGTAAAGAACAGTGCTATAGTAGGGACTGCTGGGTATTATGTGTCCGGACCACAGTGGGAATGAGAGGAAGCAAGGATCAAAGAAAAGGGAGTAGGATACAAAGAGTTTAAGTCATGCTCAAGAGTTTGAACTGTATTCCAGGCACTGGCAGCCGGCAGAGCCCCTTAAGAGGTCCCACTAGCTTTTTGGGCACCTCCTTGTGTCCAGCTCTGCCGCCAGCACCACAGAATATGCAGCATCTTCCCACCTTGGAAATGGACTCTTGACAATCAGACTGATGACTGACTAGAAAGGACGGAAACTAGAGGCAGGAAATGTGGTTCAGAAGGGAAACAGGATGACAGCCCAGACAGTTCAGGTATTTATGGCAACCAGGTCTCACCTTAAGGAAAAGGTAGGGATGAGACAGGGGTGAGGAATTTAAAAGACACCCACAGCGAGAAAGAACCACAGGACTAGCCAGCAAGACAGCACAGGAGGACCGAGATAAGGGTGGAAGGTCAGCAGAGCGGAAGTCAGGCTAGAACAAGAACAGTGGGGACAGAATCAGCGACATCTGTCTCTGAGGGACAGACTAAAGCAAGCATTCCTGAATACATAGGTGTATGCAAATGCCCACTAGATTTACATAATTGCAGAATCCTAACTATTATGCAATGGAGGGAAAACTTTGTGGTCAAGTGCCCTGTAATTAACTGTGGGAACTCAAAAGGGTGACACAGTTATTTGCACACTAGCTCTTCCTTCTTCCACGTCTGGTGATTAACAAAGCAGCAAACCCTAGCTTCACTATGTGCCACAGAACTGCTGTTGTAATGAGGCTGAGACCATCTGATACTCACATGTCTCCTCTCAGCATCGGTGCCATGCTGACCTTGGAAGCAGGCTATCAAACGCTTATGTGAATGGTGGCACATTGACCGCACAGTGTCCAGGCGACGTTCAATCTGTCAAAGCAGAGACAGAGAGTCATTTTTAGAGCTTAAGAAGAAATCCAGCTTCTTCCATGTGTGGTGTGTGTGCACATGGAGGTAGGAAAAGCAAGCTGCCGTGAAACTGCTCAGCTCTTGGGTGTTGACAGAGTTCCTCTCACTCACACCACGGTTCTCACTGCTGATACTCAACAGTCCTAGGTTGTAAGAGGCTGTCCTGTACACTGCGGTGTGTTCAGTGGCATCTCTGACCTCTACCTACTAGAAGCAAGTAGCACTTCACTTCCCAAGCTGTCATCTCCAGGAAAGCACACAGCTAGCCTCCTTACACTGAATAGTCTAGACCCCTCCAAAGCCGAATCTGTTCAGGCTAAGGGACAATTGTGCCTATATCTATGAGGCAGAGTAGTGGCAGTCAGCTCACCAGCTAGAACGTCAGCAAAGCTCCAGTCTAATCAAACTAACTCCTACTGCCACATAGGACAAGTCAACAGGGTCACCAGAAGCACAGGCAACTGGGTCTTCCCCACACAGAGCAACAGACCCAAAATCCACGTAACTCGAAACAAGATCAGTATAAAAACCTTCTTCCATATTAACTTTGGGGTAGGTTTTTGTTTTTGTTTTAGTGAGGCCCCCACAGTAGAATGAATAACCAGCCTTAGGGAATACTGGCCTAGGGACCCACACATTTTGAATAGCCTCCCAAAATAAGACTGTTGAGATATAGCTGTTTATGGCAAAGAGCACTGCTTGTTATGGGAAGGAATGCCAAAAATGTGTGTTCTGATGACTCATGAAGAGTGAGAGCAAGTCCTTCGGGATGCTTTCTATTTTAATGACAAAATCAGCAAATTCGAAGCAGAATACATTTTGACCCTTAGTTGCTCTGTGCCTGTTTCTCAACTGTACCTGGACACAGGAGCATCTCTTCAGATTCAAACCCCAGTCATCAGGACTATGACCTGCAGGCTAGTTGATACTCGGGAGCACATGCCATAGCACCTCCCATCGACAGTGGCCACACTGCAGAGCATTAGAAAACTAGCACAGTCTCCACGTGCCATAAGAGCAAATGAATCCCCGGCATCCCGGAACTTTTCATCACACATCAGCTCCACGAGGACAAGAGCCCTGTCTGTTTTGTTCACTGGCCCCCAAGTGCCTGGCCCTATGTCTGTCACAGGATCAGAAGGTCTACTTTTGACTATGCTAGATAAGTAGGGAGAATGCCTAGTATTAGAAAAGGAACAGAGAAGACATTCTGGTCTCTGTCTGCTGCAGTTCACAGACTCCTGGTGCAACACTATGCCATTAAAATAAAAGGCAGTTCTGGCAGAAAGAGATGAGAGAAGGTAGTATCACCTCAGAGAAAGGCCAGCAACACAAACCTGGTGGTCTGCAGTGGAGATGAGAGCAGAATCAAACAAACCTTTCTCTTAGGCTCCACTGTCAGGACTCACCACCATTTGGTCCATTCCCTCATTAGTCTCTCCCCATGGGGTAGACTGCCAGCATCCTCACTGGAGTCTAGTGGAAACTGAGGCACTGGGGGATTAATTCAACCCCAGGCCACAGGGTCAGCCCTGGCAGTAGAATTAGCACCAGGAACCACTTTTTTGGGGGGTTTTGTTGTTGTTTCTTTCAAGTTAAAAACAGCAGGAGATGTGTGTGTGTACACACACACACACACACAGAGAGAGAGAGAGAGAAAGAGAGAGAGAGAGAGAGAGAGAGAGAGAGAGAGAGAGAGAGAGAGAGAGAGAGAGAGAGAATGAGAATATCTCTGTGGCAGTTATGACAGACAGCAAAGGAGAGTCTGCATTATCAAACTAGGGTGTTCCAGAGAGGGCAAAGCTTTCACACCCCACAGACAATATAGACAGCTCTCCTCCAACAACAAGGGTCTCATCTCAGAACGTCAAAGATTAAATGTGATTAGTAAGTACTGGGGCAGATGACATAAAACACATGAAAACCTAGTTGAAGCTAAAGTGCATAAACAGTATTCAGGAAGAAAGTGAATTTAAGATATGTACCCCAAACTAAGAAGTGTCAAGAATATAATTCCTTAACAAATCTTTTTTTGTTTTGTAGGCTGGCCCTGAACTTAGGATCTGCCTGCCTTTAAAAAAAAACAAAAACAAAAACAAAAAGCTTTTAAAAATATACTAGACTGTAGGTGTGGCTCAAAGCAGAATACAAGCTTAGACTGCTCTTGGATCAATTCCCAGCACCAAAACCCAAGTCACCACCCCCACACCCATGGATTTGGACATCCATAACATTTAGCCAACCATGGACCAAGAAAAACTTTGATAAGAGCACTGCACACTTTTCGTTGCTGTTCCCTAAACAATCCAGCGTGAGGACTCTGCACATGGCACCAACACCGCGGCAGGCACCATGAATAACCAAGCAGGGCGTTAAAGTATAGATGAGGCTGGAGTGAGGCTCAGTGGCAGACCACTTTCCTACTATGTGCAAAGCCTGAGTTTGGTTTTCAGCACCACAATAAGTAAGTAAGTAAGTAAATAAATAAATATGCTATATCAAAAGGATGTGTGCAAGCTAAATTCCAACACTGCACTGTTTATATGAGTATATCTAGACAGAATCTGTCCATGGAAACCAAAGTGACTGCATTCTGCCTGCAGGTGGCTGACGCAACAAAATGTTTGGCAGGCTGTGATGGAGGGAAACCCTTTTCTGACTTATGCCAGTTCCGTTCGTTCTCTACAGGAAGGAATGGACAGATTCCCAGGGCCAAACTTTTGGTCTTTAGAGCCACACTTGATTAGACAGACTGCTGTTAAGGAAGCACAAGGCAGGCAGGCAGGCAGGCAGGATGCACTGCTTAACAAGGGCTCCATGCAGCTGGGCTCGCCCTCCCTCAGCCCTCTGCAGTGGGTGAGGACTCGGGCAGAGATGAAGCATGTGAAGGCCCCAGTGTCTTCTCCAAGACCAAAGTCAGGGAAATGTCTTGACAGATGGAGCAGAGCAGCCCTGGCCAAAGTGTCCTGGCAGGAAAAGGAAGCAAGGTCTGAGCTGAGGACACAAAGTGTCCCAGGCCTCTGGGTGGTTGTGCTACATCTACTCCATTACTAAAGACAAAGCTTCCAAAGACCCAAGCAGCCCAGAGTTGGGGAGAAACAGCAGAGCAGGAGACACAGCAGAGCTCTTGGCTGGAGCCACTGGGGCCTCCAATCAGAGGGCAGGACCTGTCCCAGCTAGGGCAATATCACAGCAGTGTATCAGAGTGCCAGCCTGCCCAGGGCCTGTGACCAGGCCCCACCCACCCCAACACCTGGCACTTGAGAGCAGCAGGATAAGCACCATCTGTATTCCATAATGTGACAGAAAGTTTCAGATCCCCTTCCTCTCCCAATGCCATCCCATACGCCTCTTTTCCCACACAAGCCCATGCTAACTCAGTTATGCTGTTCCACCCAGGAAAAAGGACGTGAAATGCCTCACAAGCTCCAAGTCTCCCGTGTCTGCCCCACCCCAGTGCCCATGTCTGCCTTAGTGGTCTCCTATGTTGGGGTCTGCACCCAGGGTTTGTGTGTGGTAGAGTGTGCTTTACCGGAGCTGTGGCCAGCCCTAGATTTATTATTTGTTTTCATTCCACATCTTTAAAGAGATTGTTTTAAGACAATCAAAGGCACAGATATGTAATTCCAGCTCAGGGGGGGCTAAGGCAGAAGGACTATGAGTTCAAGGCTTGGAAGGGATGCAGAGCGAGTTTGAGGTCAGCCTGGGCAATGCAGTAAGGCCTTGTTGTAGTGCACTCACCAAACATACATGGAGTTTGGGACAGGATCCCTAGTCAGGGAGAAAATATATTTTGTTACCTGTAGCAGATCTTCACTGAGGACTTCTGTCTTCTCAGCTCTATGGGAAAAAAATGAAGTTCAGAATTAGAAGTGTAGGAAAAATAATCTATGAATCTTAAAAATGGTTAACTGGGGATTTTTAACAAACAGGCAAGAGGACATTTACATCACAGGGCAACGTAAGCAAAACCAAAGGAAAACAAACAGGCCGAGCAGCAGCCAGCACAAGAGCCCACAGTGTGGGACAGTGGCCCTCAGCCTGCAGCCTGCTGTGGAGGCCACTCAGTCTTTCTCCAGGGCTGGCCACACAGCATTCTAGACGAACTCCCTGTATATGGAGTATGATCCTGAGTTACAGAGGTCTACACAGGTCATGCTTTGAGAAACAACTCCTTTCTGAAGTCTTAACTTCAGATCCTAAAATGATCACAGCTAAGTTTTCACAGCCAGACCTATGGAGAAAAGCTGGTCCTAAATCTGTAAAATCACACCGCAGAGGGAATCATTCCTTTCTTTAACTTCAAATGGAAAGAAAGGTGTTTCCCAGATTTCTCTTTGCAGTGCTTAGATCAACTACTAGATTTGCTGAAGTTCACAGAGAACAGGATGTGGCCAGCTATCGGAAGCAAGGCATGTCTAGGCTGCTGGAGTACGAAGCTGAAGAGAACTGCCCTGAGACCCAATTGCTAAAGGGTGTTTGCCATTATTAGGAAGGTGGCCCTTTAGTAGATTGGGCCTAGTTGGAGAAGGTAGGTCATCTGCATACCCTTGGATAAGATTTCCTGTCTCTCATATTTTTGGAGCATGAGTGACCAGGTTATCAATAAATTATAACCCTCACCCAAGCTGTGTGTGGAGGGGGCAGAGGAGAGGTCAGGTGTGCTCTCTGACCTCCACCTTATTTTCTGGGATGGAGGCTATCTGATTCTGCCAGACTGGCTAGCCGGCCATCCCCACCTCCACAGCACTGGGTGTGAACCACACACTGGTTTTTTCCATATGGGGAAATTGAACTCAGGACCTCATGCTTGGCATGGCAAGTGCTTTAAAGACTGAGCCATTCAACAGCCCACCTAGCCAACAATTTAAAAACAGCCTGTTACTTACATTTTTAACCATGAGCCTTATATGGTTAGAATTATTTGTTATTTAAGGTAATTGATGATATAACTATTAATCTCTTCAAAAGCTAACAGAGTACCAAAATACTAAACCCTCAAAGTACCTAAAATAGAAAGGAAATCTACAAAATTAGTATCCTTTCCTAAATTAACTTTGGCTTTAAATTAATCATTTCTTCGAATTTAGAGGTGGGACTGTGGAGATGGCTCAGAGGTTAAAATCAGAGGTCTGAGTTCAATTCCCCCATGACCACCTAAAACTCCAGTTCCAGGGGATCTGATGTCCTCTTCTGACCTTCTCAGGTACCAGGCATGCACATGATACACAGATATGCATACATGCAAAAATTCTCACGCACATAAAATAAAAATAAATTTAAAATAAATGACTGAATTAAGAGACATCTGATCTGTAAAGGTACTGGAAGTCAAGAAATACAATGCCCATATTACATTCAACTGTTGACAACATTCTGTTCAAAGATGAATCTGCCTGGTTTTGCCTTTGTGGATATTTCTTATTACATTCACATAATTGCTTTTAGAAAATAAATCACTATGGATCTTAATCAGATACTGGGGATCACTGAAATTATTAAAAATTACCTACAAATTAGGAAACATTTTTTAAATTGCTAAATTCCGATTATGAAGTGTAATTAGCAAATGTATAGCTCTATCTACAGAGATTCTCTGCTAGCTCTATATCAGCTGAGAATCACTACTGTCCTCACTACCAGATATGGTTCCAATGACCCAGCCTGCTCTCTTTACTGTGATGGTCCACGACTCTCTAAGCTCAACTGTTGTTCATTTGTGTATATTAGTGACATCATCACATGTGTGTATAAGATACTTAAATGTTATTTATACTATCCCAAGATCTATCCTCCCATCCTCCTTCACGGCTCCTTCCTATTTCCTAACAGTCTCCTTTCTATTTTTAGTAACTATGTTTAAAGTACTCATCTTTACCAGAAGTGTAAAATTCCTACCAGGGAAAGACTGGCAATTCTTCAGAATACTGGCCAAAGTGTACACACTGTAAAGAAATAAATCCAGTATAAAAGCTTGCTGGATTTCCTAAGTTGTATTATATTATTAACTATAGTGCTTTTCCACAGGTGAATGAGGACTGTTAACTGACTGGTTGCCTCCATTTTTAACTTGCTAGAACAAAGAATGGGATAATGGATCGAATGAAGACCCCTAAAGGTGGGAATAAAAACAACAGTACAAAACAAGCCACCTGCAAAGCATTTGCTAAGCAAGAGTTTCGAGCCAGACATCTCGCTACAGACTTCAACTCTGCGCCATTAGAGCCTCTTTGTGCCCAATGTTCTGTGCTTCAAAGTACACTCCAAAATTTCCTGTCCATAGCTGGGAGAACAATAGTACTCAGGAAGGGCCTCCCACTCACCGTGTCACTCTGAGCCTTGTTGTTTCCTATGCAGGCCACTCTGCTGTCCCTCAAAGCGCCCACACATGGCCCACTCCACACAATATCTGCTTTCGTCTGTCTGTCTGTCTGTCTGTCTGTCTGTCTGTCTGTGTGTGTGTGTGTGTGTGTGTGTGAGAGAGAGAGAGAGAGAGAGAGAGAGAGAGAGAGAGAGAGAGAGATGTGTGCACACATATATGTATATGGAAGCCAGAGAAAAAAGAGAGATGTACATACATATATGGAAGCCAGAAAGGTCACCAAGTGTCCTCTATCACTCTCTTGAGACCGGTTTCTTACTCAACCGGGAGGTCACTGGTTTGGCTGGGGTGGCTGGCAGTTAAAACTCCAGGAATCTGTAGGTCTCTGTGCCCGTTGCAGGAGACTTATGTGGGTGCTGGGGGTTCAAACCAAGGTCATGTTTGTTGATCTGCTGAGCCCTATCCCACCCCAACCTCCCCAGGTAGGATTTTTCTTGTAGTTTTTCTAAAGCCCCAAGATTTCTCCCTGGAATTCTCAAGACCTCAGAGCAGTGCTGTGGCTGCCTTCACATGCTTACCTGTCCCTGGATGAGGTCTGGGAACATTCAGCCCTCCGATTATGTTTCATTCAGCCCATTTACTGGGCAAGGAGAAAACTAAAGCATTTCCAAACTGGTTATGAGCCACCATGTGGGTGCTTGGAATTGAACTCAGGACCTCTGGAAGAGCAGCCAGTGTTCTTAACTGCTGAACCATCTCTCCACCCCCTAGTATTTCCAAACTGGATCATTCAACTTACAAAGGCAGAGTTTTGTAGTGCTCAGAGGAGTGCACAGCAGCCTCAAAGGGAAACCTCTAGCTGGTTTGACAACCCTCACATGGACTCACTTGTGGGCAGACTGACAGCAAAGCTACTGTCATGGTGGCACCCGTGCACCAAATGCCACTGCTGTAAACTCCCATGCCTCCAAGATGATCACTATTACACAAACAGGTGCCTAGAACACTCACCATGGGAACCCCGGGGCTTCCTGGTCAGGGTTAGAGACTCAGCAGTCCACACCATCACAGTAAGCTGTGAGCTGCCATCAATGAGCACTTCGAAGCAGACTGAGAAGCAGACTGAGGCACTCACTCCAGCATCTGGGAGCAGCCGTCACTCCTCCTGAGCATGGAGTGTAAAATGTATGTGCCACGAAGCATGGGCTGAGGAGATCCTCACTGTGTGATGGATAAGTGCTGCCAAAAACTAACTTTTACTTTAAAAGAAGCAGTAAAACTATTCCAATGGAACCGGGCAGAAGAGCGGCTGAGGCATAGAGAACTGCCTTTCCCAGCAAAACCCATGGCCACTAAATACAACCAGGGCAGTATTTTTCAAAATTAATGTGTTTAAAAATTAAGAGGAGAGAAATGAGCATGGTAGTGCAGGCCAGGGGGAGGCGGGAAGTCAGGAGTTCAAAATCATCCTCAACTAATAATAGCAAGTTTAATGCCAGTCTTGGCCTTAGTAAGATCATATATCAGAAAGCCAAAACAAAAAAACAGAAGAGTAAACCCACTTATATTACTATAGATGTTTAACTTTTACATTAGAGAGGAGGGAAAGTTATCCCTCTACCCTGTGATTCCACATTGCTGGTGGAGTGACTATTATCAACTTATGCATCCTTCCCTGTGTGGCTCTAAAACTAGTGACTCCCAACTAGAGGTAACTGTCCCCTTACTACCACCCCAACCTCCCAGGGACATCTAGTTTGGGCTTGTTGTGCTGGGAGTGGAAGACCAGTCCTCCTCCACTCACGGAAGCATACTGCTCTCCTCACCAGTGTGGAGAACCAGGGGTTGAGTCTCCAGCTGCATTAGCTCCTCACTGCTGCTGAACACCCAGGGTGCCACACACTGAGGGCTTAAATGATACAAATGTATTATTAGTTTGCCATTCTAGAGGTCAAAAGTTCAAAGCAGGACCGCTGGGCACAGACTAGGCAGAGACTCGGGTCAGGAGGGCCAGGCTTTTTTCTGGACACTCAGGAGAATCCACTTCCTTCCTTCTCCAGCTCCTGGAAGCCACCCACATTCCTTGGTCCTTTTCCTGTACTGTTCAGGACAGCAACACACAATGTACACTCCGTGCTTTTCTTCTCAATCACAGCTTCCTATCAGGACTGTCAGTGACTCCCTCCTTCCATGGACAGTGAGTCCACCTGAAAACACAGTGTAATTGCCCCTTCCCATCTATATGGAGCCTTGGCTCCCCCCTGCATATGTTTGTATCAAAGTCATGCATGTACAAGTTCTGGGGACTATAGTGTGGACACCTGTAGGGATGGATAGCAAGCATCCTTTTGCCAGCCACAGGTCCTAAATATGAACAGTGCCAAGGCTGAAGAACCCAATCTTCGTGACAGATTCACACAAATATGAATCATGCATCTGACACCCATCCACACAGGTCTGACAGGCACATCTGAGGAGCATCCTCACAGGTCAGAACCTACTTCACTGCTTTCATGGCCTACCTTGTAAATGCCCACATGCGCCATCACCTGTTTAAACCCACTGATGGTTACTACATGAAATTAAGGTAGTGCTTCCCAAGCCTCCCGTTCTGTGGAGTCTATTTGACTATGACTAAAGAGAGGTCCACAGTATCAACACTCATATCACAAACAGATCTGCCAGGGCTGTAGGATACCTGTAAGAGTCTGACTGATAGCTGAGACACCACAGCTGAGACAGTTGGTGTATCTTAGGCACAGATGAGCTGTCTCAGCTGGTCTCTCCCTCAATTCTTGCATCAACTCTATGAGGTAGGAACTTCTACTACCTCCATTTCCAGATGAGCAAAGTGAGACTGTGGAAGGTAACTTGCCCATGGCCACACTATTAGAGGCAGAGACTCTGAGTCAAACCCAGCATAACTCATCCTGAGCCTTAACCCTTGTTTATCCCAGGGTTCAACAAACTACGTCTGCAAGCCAAAGCCAGTCAGAGAAGCTAAGAGAGTTTTTATTATTTTTAAAATAGTTTTTAAGAGAGAAATAATGTCTTATAGCACTTGAAATTCAAATGTCAGCATGTGCAATTAGGAGTGTGTGTGTGTGTGTGTGTGTGCATGAGCACACGTGTGTATACATGCATGCATGCATATGAGTGCATGTGTGCATATGTGTATGTTTGTGATGGTCAGTGTTAAACTTTAACTTGTCACAACTTGAAATCACCTGAGAAGGAAGCTTCAGTTGAGGACTGTCTAGATCAGGCTGGAGTGTGGGCATGTCTGTAGGTGATTATTTTGGTTGTTGTTTGATATGGAAGAACCCAGACAGTTGTGGGCAGTGCCATTCCCTAGGTGGAAGATCCTGGACCATGTAAGAGGAAGAAACAAGCCTAGAGCAAAAGCGGCAGCAATGAGCAGACAACATGGACGTGTGTCTCTATATGCTCTAGACTGTGCATTTGAAATGATCATCCACTTAAGCTCCCAGCTTAGCTTCTCAAGGATAGACTATAATCTTCAATTTCAAGATAACTAGACCTTTTCCTCCACCAAGCTGCTTTTGGTCAGGGTGTTTTATCACCACCATAGTAATGAAGCTAGGATAAATAAACACTGTCTATAAATAAAGTATATTGGAGCACTGCCAGGCTTAGCACTGCCACCACCTACAACTGTTGGGGGCAGAACTGAGTTAGTGTCATCATCAGAGCTCCAAGAACTCACTATCAGAGGCTTTATGGAAAGTGTATGCCAACCCAGTCCATATCAGCAGCTCTGACCGGGTATGGCAGAGACCTGGGAAGCTAGTCTTTCAGATCATTCTGTAGACTAGTATATAAGTAAGGCTAGTATCCACTACATTTTCTTTCTCAATATTTTGCATTATATTCAAGATGTGCCTACTAACTACAGTGAATGGTGGTGGCTGAACTGATACAGTCCTGAGGAGAGAGAGGCACATCTCAGGGATCGTCAGTGGTGACAGACTGATGAGAAGGTATGTATGTGTCTCTCCTCACCCTCCCCATCCATCAGGCACAGAGACAGTGGACTATCTTCAATTTGGTCTCTATTCATAAACAAACCTCAGGACAGAACTGAAATGAGCACAGCTCTCTATATAAGGAAGGGTTCAGCTAGTTTTCTTCTGGAAAGACTAAGGAATAAATGTTCCAGGCTTGCAGACCACGCTATGCTATGGTTGGCTGCTCAGCTCCACTGAAAGTAGCCATAGATAACACATGAATGAACTTGACCGTGGCCCAAGACTTCACCTTTAAAAACTGATCCTTTTCAGTGTAGAGGCTCACAATTCTAGTCTTGACATGGTATCTGGGGTAAACAAGTATGTGGATGGGGCATCAACACTGATCCAAACACTAATGCCATCCCATGTCTGAGACTCCACAGTTGCCTTCGGTTTGTATACTCACATGGAAGAGCACAGTCCGGTCCACACATCACTTTGATAGGTAATAACAACAAAAATCTACCACAGAATATTGAAATAATTTTTAATAAACCGATTTTAATTTTAGTTACCTAGAAACAAAACAGGGAAGCTACAGCTGCTCAAGAAATCCCTGTGTTCTACACAGCTGGAGACTGCACACATCATGATTGTATCCACAGGGAAATGACAGAGGCCAGGCTTAGAGAGAAGAAGTGGATCTCTGCCCCCAGAAATTCAAGTTTGTACAATCCTGTTACAAATGCTTCCAAAACCTAAAGAGCTGCAGGCCTGGGTGAGCGGCAGGCCTGGGTGAGCGGCAGGCCTGGGTGAGCGGCAGGCCTGGGTGAGCTGCAGGCCTGGGTGAGCTGCAGGCCTGGGTGAGCTGCAGGCCTGGGTGAGCTCTCACTGTTTCCTCTCACCAGCTCTTCTGTCTTCTTGAGCTGCTAAAAAGGAATCTGATTCTAAGGAATCTACTTAATTGGATTTTTAAAAATAAAGGCCTCTCTCATACTTTATACATCAAACGATTTGTTTCACATTCCACTAAATCGTTTGGAAAGTCCTGAGTTCACAGAACTCTAAGGGGTCACATGGGGGCTGGGGAGTCCCATGCACGACATGTAAAAGGAAGGATGCTTCTCCTGGAGAAGATCACATAAAGGATTTAAGCAACAGCCTAGGTAGAGAAAGCTAAGCTTTCTACACTCTGAATTCCAAACCTAGGGTTTGTCCAGCTTCTCTGAGATGGAGCTGATCTATTTACTTTTATTTTAACAGATATAAAGTCTCATCAATCTTTTTTTTTTTTTTTGGTTTTTCGAGACAGCATTTCTCTGTGTAGCTCTGGCTGTCCTGGAACTCGCTCTGTAGACCAGGCTGGCCTCGAACTCAGAAATTCTCCTGCCTCTGCCTCCCAAGTGCTGGGATTAAAGGCGTGCGCCACCACTGCCTGGTTAAGCCTCATCAATCTTAACCTTTTCAGATGATTATTGAATCCCAGTCAGTCACACTTTCTCATTCTCTCACATACGTGAATGTGTCCACAGCTCTCTGCTTGCTGGCTGGCCTTTTCCCCTCTGGCACATGAAATGGAATCTTTTGCCTGCCCTACTCTAACCACATGGTCTAAGTCTCAAAACTCCAACAAAACTTCTTGCCTGTGACAAGGTCCAAGGAAACGTTTCTGCCACCAGCACACTGCACTTCTCTCAGTGGTGTCCTAGAGGACTCCCTAAAGTTCTGCATCCCCTAACACAATTAAGTGAACAAACTTAAGTGGTCTGTTTTCACCTACTTGGACCTGGAGGAGAGTTTCAGACTCTAAGTTTCTTTTTGAAATCAGAAACAGGTAAAAATCAACAACAACAACAAAACATTCAAGTTACTATAAGGCAGACAAAGCATGGAACACCATGGCCTATGGGAGAGGTTACAGGAAGCAGACCTGTTTATTGCTATACAAGGCAACAAGAGGCCAGGAATAGCTGAAAACCACATAGAAAGTCGCCAGCAGTCTGGGTGGGGCTCAGTGGGTGAATAATTGCCTAGCATATAAGAGATATAAGAGGCTTTAGGTTCTATTCACACGGATAGACAGACACAGGCGCGCAGGCGCACAGGCGCTCTCTCTCTCTCTCTCTCTCTCTCTCTCTCTCACACACACACACACACACACACACACACACACACACACACACACACACACACGAGGGCCAAAAGACCACAAATTTAAATGCTCTCTAAGCTAACTCAGTGCTATGACATCTTGACTTTGGAAAGCAAGTTTCCATAGAAGTCAGGTTATAGATGGTAACTCAGGTCCTAATTCTGTTCACAAAGCAGCTTTGGCACTCAGCTGATGTGAATGGCAGCCCTGGGAGGGGCCTACGGTTTTTAGTGAACCACACGAGATCCAAAGAATAGTGATGAAAAGAGTAATACTGAAGATAAAAAGAGTGGCTCCAAGCCGAGCCTGAGCTGTTATCACTCCTGGCACTTTGAAAATGGCCAGAAAAGGCCACTGCTGGGCAGTAAGTGGATGAGCAGCTGAGTACAATGGTTATCAGGCTTCACTGCAAAAGGGAATGAGGGATGTTACTTGGGGTGATGAAAAATTTACCAGAAGTGAGTTGGGCATGTAGAACAAGTGTCTCCTAATGACACTGTAATCACTGATGGATCAAACTCATGCACAGGTAAGCAGTACCCTAAGATGCAGCTAAAAAGGGCAGTGCACTGTGGGAGCATGGTGCATTTCTCACACATCTGTAGAGATGCTGCTGTAAACACACCCTTGCTACCACCACAGGAAAACAGCACAGACAATTATGTCCAGGGTATATAATACTAGATAATGATTAAAAAGAATGGTTACCACTTTCTGTATTTACTATCTGCTCTAGTTTCATTTCTGTTGCTGTGATAAAATACCTTGACAAAAAGCAACTCAAAGGGAGGAGGTTAGAAGCCTATATCAATTTATAGTTCCAGGTTATAGTCCATCATTAGGGGAATTCAAGGCAGTTAATCACATAACACCCACAGTCAGAAAGAAATGAATGCATGCATGCTCACGCGCTTACACTCAGCTCTGTTTCTTCATTCTTACACAGCCAGGGATCCCAAGCCAAAGGAATGCCTTCACTGGGCTGGGTCTTCCCATATCAATTAATTTAAGACTATCCTCTACAGACACTCTCACAGGCCAACCCAGTGCCAACAATTCCTCATTGAGATTCTCTTCTTAGGTGATTCTAGATGTGTCAAGTTGTAATTAACACTAATCATCACAACTACCTTTTTCATTGTTATTTTAGAATGTACTTGTTAAGCTGGGTGGCAAAGGCAGAGGCAGGAGGACTGCTGAGTTCGAGGCCAGCCTGGCCTATAGAGAAAGTTCCAAGACAGCCAAGGCTATGTAATAGAGAGACCCCGTCCTAAAAAACGGGGGAGAGGGAGGGATAGGGGGAAGGGGAGGGAGAGGGCATGTATACATGTGCATGTGTGTATAGCACTTTGAGCACATGTGGAGGCCAGAGGTCAGTATCAGGTTTCTTCTCCACAGCCCTCTGCCTCCCCTGTTCCATTCCTTTACAGAAAAAGCTCTGCAGCTAATCCCTTAGCACAGTTGGCATGGGGCAATATGGTAGTGAAAGTCTTAGGGACAGCAGAGTCTCTAGAGCAGAGCAGTGGGACCCTGAAGTGAACAGCTGCCGGGTACAAGGCTAGCCTAAAGCCTGTCATATACTAGGCAGAGATAGCACTCTTCCCAGCTCAGTGCTGCCTGGAGTACTTCTCAAGCATGTGACTCATGGTTGGAACTACACTCTTGCCTTCTTTGCTTCCAGGAAGTCACCCAGTGATAAGAGTCTGAGTTTCATTTCAGGGAAAGAGATGGATTTAAGGTGTGACAGGAACCAGGAAGTAGGTCTGTGAAGTCAGATGCCCTTGATTTTGTGTGTCTATTGTGTAAAATGGAAGTCATTATAACTACCAACAGAAGTAAAAATAGTAATACCACCCTGGTTACTTAGAAACAAAATTCTTTCCTTTTTTCATATGTATTCAGATTGGTCTAGGAAAGGGTATGGACAAAGCCTGAGGAAGTGTCTGGATTCAGCAAGGCAGGGCAGGGCAGGGATCTGACTAAGATCCCTGCCACCTTTGAGGAATACCATGAGATCTTTGCCATCTAAGAACCCAGGGTTGATCTTTCAAATGAAAACCCAAGTTCTGACTGTGGCATACAAGAACAGAGGTAGGGACTGACTCAGGCCTCTCAGCTGCCAAGGCACATTCAAGAACACAGACACAAAGCCAATGTTAAGTGGCCATTTCAACAGGCTAATTAGCATAGCAAAATCACTGTCTACACACTACTCACTCAGGAAACCCTTCAGAAAGTCCACGGGGCAGGAGGGCTTGGGAACTAAGACTTGGGAACCTAGACTGCCTATCAAGAGAGCTTCCCATTTAAGACCAGATTGCTAATATTATCATTCAGAAAGGTCTCAGGAGTGGGGTGTGGCTCAGTGGTAGAACACTTGGTTACCAGTACAAGCTCCTCATAGCTACCCCAGTACTATAAAAGAAAGTTTAAAAACTTAACGTGTGACACTGTCTCTTTTATGAAGATACTCTCAATATACTAATAAGATGATAGAAACCTTGACAGTCCAATCCTTACTTTCTGCAGTTGACACCCACTAGAATGACACCATGTGACCAGTCTCTGAGCCTCGAGAAGAAACCTCAGCACTAAACAAAGTTGTGTTCCTCTTCCATCCTCATGGCAAATTCTGCTGCTGCTGCTGCTGCCACCACAAACTAATCATATGATCTAAAAGTGCATCTCTTTACCTTCCAGCACTCATTTTATTTATATTTGCACGATCGTTCCCAAGCTAAGAATGCCTCAATTAGACAGCCAAAAAGAGAATATCCAAGCCTGCTTTGAAAATGCAGGACTGTCTCTACAAACATTTCAAGACAGGAGAGGTACTGAGAACCTGCATAGCCGAGCTTGTCCAGTTTTCTACAATGACCACAAATCAGAAGCAGTCCAGAAGGTTCCAAGAGGAAAATGCTCACAAAATGAAAGGAAAATTTGTTCACTTGGAAAACTGGGTGAGGCTGTGCTGGAGGAGTGAACAGGAAGACCCTGGGTGTGGAACACTATAAATCTTACTCACTTTTTCTAAAGGTCAGGTAGTGCTTTGGTAGATGAATACTACTACAGACACTCAAATCAGAAAACTCATTTCAAACACATGGCTTGTTCTCTAAAGGATCCACAGAATAACTTAATGGGAACTGAGTGGGCCATGTAGTGGCACTGAATTCAACCACAGCTGCCGTCATGCACACTCACACAACCTTCTCATGATCCAGTCACTGAATAAATATTTGTTTAGTTCCCTTCTATGAGCCCATCATGAGTAAGAGACATGGCACCTGTCCTGACAGACTATCGAGGAAAATGAACTATTTTCTTCTAGGCAATGAGCACTCCATCAGGGAAGTTGCAGAATCCCGGATTCCCTGACATCACAGCTCTACTGAGCCCATTATTGTGGGCTCTATGTGATCCAGATGTTCTGTTAGAAATAATTCCACTAAACCCAAAATAACTCTGTAATAAAGGTATTATTATCCCCATCCTATAGGTGAGGAAACTGAGGCACAGGGAAATAACTTGCCTAGGTTTCAGCAGTGGGGTCTGAATCTGGACACCATCATTGTAAAGGCCCTGCTATAAACCATCTAATATACTCACCTACAGTGCCTCAGGATAGCCTTGGGAGTGGTACTATTACTATACCCAATTCACAGATAAGACTCCTAGGCACATCAAGTTCACTAACTTGCAGAACAGGGGATGTGGCTCAGTGGCAGAGTACTTGCCCAGCATATACAAGGCCCTAGGTTCAATTGTCTGTATAGAAAAATCCAAAAACCTCTTGTAGAGAAAATTAAGAAACAGGAAGAACCTTGAACACAGATCCTGGATATGGAAAAGGCTTTCTGAAAGAAGTGACTTCTGAGATCTAATCTAATGGGAGGGCTGTTGGATAAGTACAAGTGACATGGCTAGTACCTAAGCAGAGGTACATGTGTGAGCTGAAGTTATATTTTAAGCTTTAATTACTGTGCTAAGGGATCCATAAAACAAAAGTGCCTTTAGCCTGTAAGCCCCCAGCCCAAGGACAGACACTTCCTGAAATGCTGGAGGCTATTGTTTTAGGTTTTCACTCCCCTAAACAAGTTTGTTTGACCCAACTGCACCGGATGTGCTTGATCATATGTAGAAGGGAGGTTATGTAGGCAGGAAGTACATCAGGATGTGTGCTGGCCTCTGATTGGACCTGGTGGGAAAGACATAGCCTTATAGGTTTGCCTTTATAAGCCTCTGCAAAATGTGACGCCTCACCATTTGCTGGAATAGCAATTCTGGAACAGTCTTGGCTATAGTCCAACATCCTGGCTAGCATTTAATTAAAACTTGCTTCAAATTTTACTCAAAAAAAGCGGAACTGGTCTTCCTCTCATGATTCTCAGGTTTAACCTATGGGGTTGCCAAAGTCAGAGAGCAAGACAATCTCCTGTCCAGAGAAATCTCCTATCCTGGCCTTCTGTACAGAGGTAGGTGCGGCAGACCACTGAGGGGATGGGCAATGCCAGCATGTATCAGCTCCTCTGGGACCACTATGGCAAAGGAACACAGAGCCTGCCGAAGAACAATGGGAGCCCAAGAGAAGCGCTGTGTGTCTCTGGAGCTTAGAGTGAGTATCAGGCAGCAGTCCTCCTCAGAAGGACAGGGGAGCTGAAAGAGCCCTTGGTGCATGGGCAAGGCAGCAGAGACATGATATATAAGACCTGCCCAGAGGGAACTATGTTAAGCAACAACAAACCAAGACCCAAATTGCAAGCTAAATCAACACACTCGCAGCCCAGCAGAAGGGGCGCACCATTCTCACCTTCCTCACACATATGGCCACAAACAACTAGGAAAACCCAGAAGGTGTCATTATGACAGCCAATCCAACTGAACTCTGAGACAGCAAAGGTACTGGCTCAAACTGTCATGCAGGAACTTTAAAACAATATGATAAATGTATAAAAGGGGTTAGTAAAACGAAAACAAAAACAAAAACAAACCACATGAGCAGATGCAGGATCTGGAAATGTACAGGAAGTCTCCCAACTAAAACACAGCAAAAAAGAAGTAGAACAAAGTATCCAGGATCTAAAGGATAAAAATCAAAAGTCTATTATGCATGTTATTAATCCCAGGTAGGGAAATGAGGGAACGGGGACAGAAGAAGCATCTAGAGTCAACATGTAAGAATTTTCTAAAAAACAAACTGAGGAGAGGCTGGAGAGACCAGCCCCCGAACTCTTACAACTCCTATAGAACCCTGAAAATAGAACCTAAAACACCCACAAATTTATCTGGAAGACCCCCTCCCAGGAATGTACTGGCTTTTTACGATGGGAGGCATATGTCTAAGAGTTAAGCCTGAAGCCAAGTTCAGTCACCACCAAAGGCTGAAGCAACCATGAACAAACCACACAGCAGTTAAGAGCACAGGAGTGGAGGTCAGACGCTAGCACTCAAGTAGCAAGCTGGGTATCCCATTTAGGCTTGTAACCCCAACTCTGAGTGGGAGGAAGCAAAGGAGGACTGCCGTGCCTTGCTGGCTTCCAGCTTAGCAGAGGAAACACAAGCCAGGCTCAGGGAGAGACTGCCTCTTGGGGAGAGGTGGAGGGTACGAGAGAACACCTGATGGCCTCTCTTGATGCCCAACCACCCACACACGATCACAAGATGGACAGATAGACAGGCAGGCAGGCAGGCAGACAGGCAGGCAGACAGGCACAAATAGACAAATCTTTTAAATGAATGATTTTAAGCTAAAGATCCAACAAGACCAGAGAACCCTAAGCTGAATAATATAGAGAAAGACATCAGTATTTTCTCTATATTCATCAACAAAAACTGTTGTTGAAACCAAAGACACGGAATAAATCTTAAAAGTAGACAGAAGGAGGAAAGGACATACAGGGAACAAGGAAAAGAATCATGGCTGACTTGCGGAAACACTAAGACCAAGGAACCACAGAACAGCATCCTAAAGTACCGGAGAAAAATGTATTTTGAGAGACAACAACCAAAAGGTCATCTCTAGGAGCCCCCATTTACCCCTGGAGTGGGGAGGAAAAAGCAGACGAAGTGAAGCAAGGAGGGAGTCTCCTAGGGAAGGACAGCAAGGAGCTCTTACAACACAAGCAACTCCAAAGAGGCCGCACCTAGACCCCCCAGAGAGGGAGAGAGATCTTCTAGAGGGTATTCCTGCTCCAGGCTGGCAGGCTTGCTATCATGCTTTCAGCCCCACTATTCAAGCAGAAACCCAAGGAACAACGAAAGAGTTTAAAGATTTCTGTCTACTTTTCAGGAGACTTCCAGAATAGAATGGCTTCTGAAAGATTACCAATTTCTAACTCTTAAGACTTGGACTTCTCTGATGTCTGAGGTCCTGGATAGAGAGGTCCTGGGATAGAAACTTGGGCTGCTAGCCAGCTAGACTCTTTAAAATTTTAATGTTTCTCAAACCTGACACTCCTGACATTTTGATGTAGGTAATTCCTTCCTGTGGGGGCTGACCTGAGCACTATGGAGTATTTCATAGCATCCTGGCCTCTCTACCCACATAGCAATGAGTGACAATGTGTTCTATTCTCTCCTCCTCCACAGCAGTCACAGAAAGAATGTCTGCAGATACTCCCAAACATCCCTGAGATAGGGGGTGGGGCAACATTGCCCTCAGCATTACAATTCAGAAAGGTGTGTGTGTCTGTAAGAGGACCAACGGGTCTTACTCGAGGTAATTGCAGCCCACAGTTCAGTAGGGATTGTGTAAATCACAAGCCCTGGGTCCTGGGAAAGCAGAGGATATAAACACTTGCTTTACTTTCTGTCCACATCTGATTTCTGCTTCTGAACATGTCACAGTGAGATAGATTTTACTTTCTGTGAACTCTGCATTCTGTTTGGCTGCCCACTTTTCATTAAAGGCTAGATATAATTTCATTTCTGAAGTTTAGTCTAATGTCCTACTGTCTTGATCTGGCAAAGAATGAACAAACTGTCCTTGATTTCCTTGTCCAGCGACCCACTTCTTAATAGGTACACCTGGAACTTTTGCTAAATGGCTTCCATTCCCCCTTTTTCCCCCCTAAGACTTTAAAAAATAAAAAAATGTCAGAGCTGGAGAGATGGTTCAGTGGTTAAGAGCACTGGCTGCTCTTTCAGAGGACCAGGGTTCAGTTCCCAGCACCCACATGGCAGCTCACAACTGTCTGTAACTCCAGTTCCAGGGGATCCAACTTCCTCATACAGATATACATACGGGAAATAACACCAATGCACATAAATAAAAAGAAATAAATCATATTTAAAAATGTCTCTTAGAGCATTTAATGGATTTAAACAGGGGAGAAAAACTAAACATACTTAGCCCATCATTTCAAACTAATACTGTGGTACTCAATCTGTGGTTGAGACTCTGGGGGTCGCCTAAGACCACCAAAAACATAGATATTTGTATTTTACAATTCATAACTGTAGCAAAATTACAGTTATGGAGTAGCAATGCAAGAACTGTATGGTTGGGGTCACCACAACACGAAGTATATTAAAGGGCTCCAGCAGGAAGGTTACGAACCACTGAACTGACGTGTCCCACAATGCCCCACATTTTTCTCCTCACTGAGTTTCAGAGATGTACCAGGAGATAAAGACAGAATTTCAATGTGCTGTGCAGCTGTAACATGCCATTGTAGTCATTATATGCCTAAGACTGTCAAAAATCAATTTGTAGCTGGGAGTGGTGGTGTGTGCTTTTAATCCTAGGGAGAGAGGCAGAGGCAGATGGATTTCTACATAGTGAGTTCCAGGACAGTCAAGGCTACACAGAGATCCTATCTCATAAACAAACAAACATCAATTCATGAAGTCAATTGATGAACTGGGAGGAGAGGGAGGCAGGGCACGGAGGGCTCGATCTCCAGGATTGCTGGGAAAAAGTAGCGTTCCAGCATGAGTTATCTAGATGCTGTTCAAAAGGAATATTAGTTTTCTCTTGCAATCATTCATGTGTTCTGGCACAGTGCTGGTCCCTGATCACGCTAAGTAGGAGCATGGCTACTTCCCACTAGTCCCCAAATGCTTACAACTATTCCAGAACCCTGAAGAAAGAACCTAAAAGACCCATAAATTTATCTGGAAGCCTCTTCTTCCTAGGAATGTACTAGCTCCTTAGGATGGCAGAATATGTCTAAGAGTTAAGCCTGGAGCCAAGTCTACTCAGCCCCAAAGACCTGATCAACCATGAACAAATTACTTGGTATCTCTGTGCCTGTGCTACACTTGATCTTAGCCAAAAGGCCGAGAAGCGATGTGCCTGCGCTTATTAGAAAAATGAAGCTAGGACAAATATCTACCTTACAAACTTGCAAGATTCAAAGAGATGGGCAAAGTGCCTGCTTCCTAGAAAACAGGAAAAACAGATGTACCAGGTCTGCAACCTGTGCCTCTCTTACTGGCAAAAAGGGACCGGACAACCATTTCCCAGGGTTTGCTGAGTCTAAACAGGCTGGTGCATGACTGAATTTGAAACAGTGTTGACATCTAGTTAATCAAGTAAGTATTAGCTATCATTAATTAGTGATTGGTGTGAGAGAGCCCAGTCCACTGTGGGTGGTGCCACTCCTGGGCAGGAGGATTTTTTAAGAAAGCAGGCTGAGCAAGTCAGTAAGCAACACGCCTCCATGGCCTCTGTATCAGCTCCTGCCTCCAGGTTCCTGCCCTGTTTGAGTTCCTGTCCTGACTTCCTGTGATGATGAACAGCGATGTGGAAGTGTAGGCCAAATAAACCCTTTCCTCCCCAAGTTGCTTTGGTCGTGGTGTTTCATCACAGCAATAGTAAAGCCTGACTAAGATAGAGGCCAAGGAAGAAAACATCAGAAGCCATAAAAGAGATGGGACTCAGGTGAGAGAAGGGGAAAGCCTAAATAAATAGGCTGGCATTCTGCAGAGGGGGCAGGAAAGTGCTTCAACTGTGGATTGAGCAGGAACTGACCCAATGGTGATGAGCAGCCCTTGTAAGTGAGAAGTAGGAAGCTCACACAAACACCAAGAGCATCTACTGGATACCTGTTGGACATGGCAGTCTTCATTCTGAGAAAGTATCTCAGAGATCTAATGGGGTGAATGGAATCAGCCCTGGAAATGCTGAGTTCCAGGGACCTGCAGACAGGCCAGGGGGCATGTCCACACACACAAGGGAGATCCACAGCAGGGAACAGAGAAAGAATCCCTGCAGAAGGAAGGATGATGCCAGAGGAGAGCTGTTAAGAAGCCAAGGCTGAGTGACAGGTGTCAGGAGAGTTGGGGTCAGGAGCAGATATGGGTTGAGGCAGGGATGAGGAACAGTACATGGGATGGCGAGGACAGCTGAGACCCCTCAAAACCCCCTTCAGTGACATTTCCTATATTTGTCTAAAAGTGAGTATTGTTATCTCTTCCTTTCTAGTTCCTAGAAAAACTGATATAAAGATTTCATTTCAGGGCTGGGGAGGCGGCTTAGAAGTTAAGGGCACTGACTGCTCTTCCAGAGGACCTGGGTTTTGTTCCTAGGCATAGGACAACTCATAATCATCTGTAACTCCAGTTCCAGAGGATCTGGCACCATCTTCTGGCCTCCATGAGTAACAGCACACAAGTGCTACATGACACACATGCAGTCAATAGTCATACTCATGAAATGAAAATGAATAAGTAAATGGAATCATGGTGGCACAAGCCTTTAATCTTAGCACTTGGGAGGCAGAGGCAGGAGCATAGGCCCGTCTGGTCTATGAACTCAGTTCCAGGACAGACAAGGCTATACAGAGTAATCCTGCCTCAAAAAACCAAAATAAATAAATAAAAATTTTTAAATTTCAATTGGTTTGGGATTCATTCATTAAAATAGTATTTGTTGGGTGCCTTCTCTAAGCTACAAAAATAAGCCAAATGGGTATCAAAAGGTCAAGACGCAGGCCACTGACAAGAAGTCATTACCAAGAAGGAAGGAGAAAACTGTTAACAACCCGGGGGGGGGGGGCGGGGAGAGGGCAGGCAGAACAGAAGAGTGAGACAGGGCCTGGGAAGTGAGGATGAAGATGCACCTGCCAAAATAACAAGAACAGAGCCTGCCAACTAGACCATGAGCCAGCAGAAGCCTCTAGTTTCTGAAAACTGGGGAACTAATCAAGGGGAGTGGGTGTGCCTGCTGTGACAAAAGTGAAAGTCTGGTAAAGGCACTCAGGAAGATGGGCTGGGAACCAGAGCCAACGGTGGGAAGGCAGGACTAAGGCCCAAGGAGCTGCAGCTGGCAAGGTTTGGCAGTGCCAACCTGCACAACTGGACTCTTTCTGTGGGACACCCCACATCCCAGGTACAGGAGAGAAGCCAAAGTAAGGCATTTTGCAGGAGAGATGAAAGGAAAGGCCAGCTGGAATAAGTCTTGAAAGTGATGTCCAAGAGGAAATGGCATGACTGACTCAGTCACACCAGAAGCTCTGAAGGAACTGTACTGAAGGAAGGGGACTCTAAGAAGGGACAGATCGTGGTCAGAGTAGACAAAGGATCAGCGTGACATTTCTAGAAGTGGTGTAAAATCCATTTCCATCCCCAGCAAGAGTGTGCGGTACGCCCTCCCAGCCTCCAACAGCAGCACACCATTATCTTGCACACAATTTTGCAGGTGAAAAATTGAATCTTAAAGCTTTGCATTTCTGAAAACAGTCACAGCCAAGCATGGTGGCCACACCTTTAATCCCAGCACTGGGGAGACAGAGGTGAACAGAGCTGTGAGTCTGAGACCAGCCTGGTCTACATAGACTCACTTCAGGCCATCCAGAACTACATAGCAAGGTTCCATCTCAATAAGACAAACAACAAAAAGAAGAAAGAAAAAAAGAAGAGTCCCATCCATTTCTAGGCATCTGCATGCAGCCATGAACGTTCTATTTTACCTGCTCATTAGGCTAGTGTTCCTTAAAGTGAGAACTTTACACACTGGGGTGTTAGCCCTCAGTTGTGGCTACTGTTTTTTCCAAATAGCATGCAATATAGCATTCATTATGAAACCACAACAGACAAGGCTACTTATTTTGTGGTGCTGAGTACCAAACCTAAGACCTTGAATACCTAGGCAATTTTGAGTTCTGCCCAAAATTTATCTACTGTTCTTTCCCTGCACCTTTATGCCAAGCCACAAAATACATTCTATAAGCTGCTTTTGTTTCTATTAATTTTTATGGTGTTTTTCCTTATATTGGACATGGAACCAGTGGCTTCAAGCATGCTAGGTAAGTGCTCTAACACTGAACTGTCCCCAGTCACTGTATAAAACTCTTGATCCAGTTGGTTTTTACTTTGGCATATGATGGTGAGGTGATATCTAACCTGACTGGTTCACAATGCTAACTAACTTGTCTCATGCTATATCCTCGATGTCTTATGATTCCTCTTACTAATGTGCCAATGTTTTAAACATACTGGGGCTTGTTCTACTGTTGTGTCAGAAGCCTTTGGAGTACAGCACAGGGGCTGACCAAGCTGAGGTGAAAGAAAGGAGGCAGGGTAGGGAGAGAGGGAAGGAAGGAGGGAAAGAAAGAGAAGGAGGGAGGAAGAAAGAAGGGGGAGAAGAGAGGGGAGGGAATAAGACATAGGGAGAGAGACAGCATAAGACAGTATGCTTGTTGGCAAGGTGTGAGATTAGCACAGTGGCGCCTCAGCTCCTTGGGCTCAATTCAGCACACTCTCACTACACCCCACAGTCTGGTCTTTAAGAACAACGCAGTCAACTAAGTGCAAGAAAGCTGATTCTGTGAGGAAATAAGTTGATGACTATGAATTCTCATCCCTGAGAGAACACTTCTGCTTGGGGGGAGCAAAAGAAACCCTAAGTAAGACAGGATTCAAGCATTCCTCATCATGTTTCTGCACAGTCAGGTAGGAACAGATTCACAGGCCCGCCACACAACAATACCGCCAATAAGAATAAGGATAATGCAGGGAGTGCAGCTCAAAGTCAGCCTGGGGAACAGCAACTCTGCTTCCAAAAGGAGGGGAGGAG
Organism: Tokudaia tokunoshimensis; assembly: GCA_036184795.1. Classification (NCBI taxonomy): domain Eukaryota; kingdom Metazoa; phylum Chordata; class Mammalia; order Rodentia; family Muridae; genus Tokudaia; species Tokudaia tokunoshimensis. The sequence goes on from BTHU01000001.1 coordinate 99,300,868, forward strand.
AGAAGAGGGGAAAGGAAGAAAGGAGGAAGAATGAAAGAAACAATAAAAAAAATAGAACAGACATAGTATACACACACACACACACACACAAATAAACCAAAGATATAATAAAATGATCAGTTGTAACTAGTCAACTATACACAGCACATTAATATCACCCAGGTTAACCGATAAAAGTAGTTAGGTTCTCAAGAATAGGAAAACACTTGAGAGGCAAGCACATAAAAGTCTGTGTACATAAAAAGAAGTGCAGTGTCCAATCTCCCTATGACCCCAGAATGATTTGCATCTACCAAGTCTCCCTGAGGCTCTGATTTATAAGCAGAAGAAGATACTAAATTAAAGGACGGAAAATACAGAGTGCCATGTCCCCTAAGGTTATTTCTGTCCTGTTGCAACTCTGTTGTCACCTAGCAGCTCCAGCAGCTTGTCATATGATGCCCAGGTGCTCTGTATCCAGAGAGGCCCTAACTGAACACATTCCCCTGCCCCCAGGCACAGTCAGAGACCCCTGTGCTACATGGAACACCTTGAATCCTAGCAGTCCCATATGCCATGAGTGGAATACTCGGTGTGTTCCCCCAGGTCTGGCTGCACTTGGTTTCAATCAGCCACTTCAGCCCATACAACTGCAAGTATCTGATGACCATGTGAAATCCAAGCTGAATTTCTAATGTTTACACTGACAGGTGACAATTAGTTGGAAGAATCTCCATGCACCTCTCAATATTTGTTGAATGAATATTTGTGTTCACCTGAGTCCCTCTTGACTTGCTACAGGACTTATGGGTTCAAGCATTTATGAAGCAAACATTTCACGGACTCATGTGAAAGAGCACGAGAAACTAGAGAAGAAATGTTAATGAAACATTAAAGGAGAGATCAAATGGATGTCGAGACCAGAAGCCATCTCTGATAAGACAGACACCTAAAACAGAAAACTGTGGGAAGGGAGTGCATGAGAGATACTTCTTAGGACAATCACGACCCAATAACAATACAGCCACAAACTTGCAATCAATGACAGGGTGTGACCCAGGGTCACCAGCCCTTACAGCTGACGGAAACGGACTGGACACTGCTTTCATGTCAAACACGATCTCAGCTTCATTTGACACAGGTTTTCCACAGCTCTGTCCTATCTCCTAGAATTTCTCTTAGACTCATGCTAGTCCAGAACCCATTACCCCACAAAATTCACTGCTGTGCTCCTTAAGCCAGCAAAACTAGTTGGAAGACAATCTTCCATCCAGATGAAAACCGAGAGGCTGACTAAGGTGACAGGAAAGATGGACGTCCATCAAGAACAGACACCACATGAAAGGATAAGAAGAGAAAGCTGGAGGTAGTGACAGCAGGATTCAAAATGTGGGGGAGAAACAGCACTTGTAAAATGGCTGGGGCAACCCCAGCTGGTAGCATTTACATCCATGGAGGAAGGAAAATAAAGATTTGTTCTGTTTTATGGTTGTTGGGGACAGAACCCCAGAACTCACAAAGGCCCCACAAGTACTCCACTAGAGAACTACACCTCCAGCCCAGCAAACTCAAACTGTCAACAGTTTGAGTTCTCTGGGCCATCCAGGTCACCTTTCTAATTATTCAACCCTACCACTGTAGTATGTGCTTGTGTTAGTTGCAAAAGGCCTTTGACAAAACAGGATGGATCAGATTCGGCAAAAATCTAGTGATCCCTGATTTAGGGAAGTTAAGAATATGAGGCGAATTTAAGGATGAAGGCCATGAGTTCAATGTCTGCAGCACACTTAGTGAGAGATGTTCAAAACTAAGATGGGGGTATCACCTAGGAGTGGAGTCATGCAAGAACCAGAGCATAAAACTGCAAATCATCACCCAAGAGGTGAGAGTTACTGGGCTGAGATCACCTAGGGGAGTGGTTTGGGAAGAGAACAGACCAACAGTGCTTCCCAGTCCCTATACAGTTGGCCTTCCCCTGTATTCCCATTTGCAGATCCAACCAAGCTAGGTAAGAAATATTTGGGGGGTGAGAAATTGCTTCTGATCTGAATAGATTTTTCCTTTAGCACTATTCCCTAAAATATACAGCATAACACTTATTTATATAGTATTTACAATATATTAGTTATGGTAAGCGATCTAGAGATGATTTAAAGAATGCGGAACAACTTCGATGGCTATGGGCACACATTACGACCTTTTATATGAGACCTGAGCATTTGAGAATTTTCACATCTGTAGGGGGCCTAGGCCAATTCTAAAGGTTCCCAGTGACAAATGTACAAAGATTCTGCAGTGTGCAGTCATTAAGGTCTGGGAAGGAAGGAATAGCATAACACAACCTTTTTAAGAGCATAGTCATCCTTTTTAAGAGCAGGGCTCCTCTTGTTGGGCATGGTGAGGCAAACCTTTAGTCCCAATACTTGGAAGGCAGAGGCAGGCTGATCTCTGCGAGTTGGAGGCCATCCTGGTGTACATACCAAGTTCCAGGACAGTCAAGGTTACACAGAGAAACCCTGTCTCAAAGAAAAGTGGGGGGATGGACTCCTCGATTTTAAAGATTTATTTATTTTTACTTCATGTACTCGATTACTTTGCCTAAATATATGCACGCACATCGTGCGTGCGTGCGTGCGTGCGTGCGTGTGTGTGTGTGTGTGTGTGTGTGTGTGTGTGTGTGTGCGCGTGCATGCTGAGCCCTGAAGGACAGAAGGTGGCACCGGGTCCTCTGGGACTAGAATTACAGACAGCTGTGAGTGCTAGGAACCCAGTCCTCTGGAAGAACAGCCAGTAACCTTAAGGTCTGAGCCATCTCTTCGGTGCTCTTTTTAGAGGAGGGCTTCCATTCCCTTTTCTAAGGTAGATAACTTTAAGTTCAGCTGGTAGTGGTAGATTAAAAGGAAACTCTCCAATTGGCTAGAAAGTAAGGCAATTCTAAAATAAAATACCTACCAACCCTTTTTTGTTTTCTTCTTAGTATAAGCTACTGTATATGCAAGAAAATAGCATATATGTAAAAAAACCAAAACAAATAATGACAAAACAAATTAGCCATCTACATCTTAAGAAGTGGCTTAGCCCTAACTCCACGGACTATGTTTCATGCCACATGCATTAGTCTCCGAGCTGGAGGTCAAGGCAAACGGCCCAAGGCCAGATAAAGTTTGCGGATATGTTTTCTTTGGCCTACATGGATGGAATTTTTTTTTTCTTTTTCGTTGCTAACATCTAAGCATCATAAAACTTTGCAGGAAAATCAGCATCATTAAAAATGGGAGATGTGGGACTGGAGAGCTGGTTCAGCTGGCTATAATACTTGCTGTTCTTGCAGAGGACCTGGGTTCAGTTCCCAGAACCTACATGATGACATATAGGCGTCTGTAACTCTGGCTCCAGGAGAGCTGATGCCTTTTCTGACCTCCACAGACTCTCATGCATGTGGTACACATAGATATGCACAGGCACATACACTTACTCAATATATGGATGTGTATGTGTGTCCCTCTTTTTAAAAAGGGAGTTGCGGCTATATACATTCTCTAAGGCAAAAAGAGGCTAGAGAGGAAAACAGCCCCCCTTTAAATGGATAAGTATTCAACAGCCCCCACCATTCTCCATCCTCACACCCGACTCCCACCTCAATTCTTTATCTGTCCTGCCACTTGAGTGTGTGAGCCTTGATCATACGCTATTCACTGTAGTTTTCAATCTCTTGGAGTATGGGAGACATTATTTGAAATAAAAGATTTAGAGACAATCATATACGTACATTATTAAAACTAAAATAGATTCACAATCCTTTTTATTTGGGGGAGGACAAATATAAAAATAATCTTGAAACCCACTGACTATAAACTTGACCTGTGATGGCAAGAACATACCATGCATAGATAGCTACATTTTTTTATGTATCCTTCGGGGTAATTATATGCACGTTTTGCTACAGAAATAGCATGCTGGGTGTGAAGCTGTTAGCCAGATTCAGTTGGAGGTTACCTATAATACTGGCATACATACACACTGCTTCTCTAGAATCTGAAAAGTTCTCAATTCTGAAACTCATCTGGAGCATGACAAAGAAGCATCCTTGTCATCACAGCACAAGGGAGGCTGGGCAGGAAGATCGAGAGTTCAAGGCCACCCTGGCCTATACAGTAAGACCTCTCATCAAACCAAAGATCTCAAGGGTTTCACATCTGGAACCATGGGTCTTTCTGCCTTCAGGAAATTATATGAACAGTAGATGTGCAATAACTTGTTTCAATGGATTTTTACTTGGTTACCATGGTATCCACCTACGCTAGAATGATACATCCAAAATATTCCATAGTCTGGCACAGTGCACCCTTCATTACAAATGCAAACCATGAAGGGTTCTCCCCAGCACCAGGAACTTCTGTCACCAGATGATTCATAACAGTGTCCCATGTTACTTTCATAAATAAAGATGAAGCTAGGTGACTGCATCCTTCTGTAGCTGTTTTTTATCCCCCAGTTCTGGGGTGGGGGTTGGGAGGCGGATTTTTATATGTCTGTAAATAAGCTGTTTGGCATTCTAGAATTCCACAACCTGCAACCCACCCAAGGTGGCCTCAGAAAGCCTAAGAAGATGCTCAGATAGAGGTCCTTTCCCTATCCTGCTGTTATCAGAGGCTGGATGGAAGCCACTGGGCTTAGTACCTTGCTTTCCTCAGATGCCCTGTTCAGAGACCTCTGGGGAAAGGTAGAGCAAACCCCAAGTGAGGGAAGAAGCTTGTTAAGTCAGTGAGAAGTACAGAGTGTCCCCACAGGCACAGCAAGGAGCTGCTATGTGACAGGCGTGCACAGGTAATGAATGCTGCCTCACAGAGAAGTTTTATACGACATGGTACCCGGGATACATCATGGTACCACTGTGACATCAGCAGGTAGCCATGCACTTCAACTGAAAATTCCTGCTGCTGTAATGGCCAGCTAACTCTGCTCCTAGAAAGAGTCCTTAGATCTTGATGATCAGGAAGAGGTCAGTAAGGAATATAAAGAGATAAAACCCATTAGCCATGGACTACACACACAGAGAGCTGATGACCCCCCCCCCCCCCAGTGGGAACGCTGTGGCTTGCCTCAGGACCTGTACTGGACAGGGATATCAGATCCTGACAGAATTTCCAAGATTCTTCTAGAAGAAGCATGAGATCCATATTTTTCAGATGAAAAGTATTAATTTTTTTAAAGTAACAATAAATGTATATGCATCAAATAATGCAAAGAGAATACCTCTGTGACCTGCAAGTCAATAGTCTGCATCTTTGGCTGCGATCATTCGTATATCCAGAACGTTAAAGAGGACTAAGTCAGGGTTCTAAACCTTGGCACGAATGTGGCTGGTACTGTATAATCCTTTATTGTTGGCACTGTTCAGCATCCATGTCAGCAAAAGATGCCAGCAGCAACTCCTGCCCCACCTATCCAAGTAAAGACCATCAAGAAGGCTGGAATGTGGCTCAGTGGTAGAGCGCCTGTCCTAAGCAAAGCTTCGAAAGGCATCTAGCTACCTCCCAGGGTCCCCTGAGGAAACACGGCCTCAGGTAGCAAGCCACTGTTCCAGTGACACCCAACTCACAGCCCCCAAGATTTGATGGAGGCAGCACTGAAGAGGAATCAAACACCAGACATGTCTGCTTGAAAGTCAGAAACCTGGCTTGGATCTACAACCCCATGTACCAGCTCTGTGACCTCTCTGATCTCTGGCTTCCTTATTGTTAAATCAGGAATAAACAACACCACCCCAGAGTTGCGCGGAGAATGCAGTGGGTTCCTTATGAGAAGTGCATCAGCTTAATGATCGCGGAAGATGTTCAAGACATTTGTTCATAAACACGCCACCTTTCCCAGTGAAAGGCAGCCCGACTTCTGTGGTCAGAAATATATGGGCTACAGAGGCGGAAGGCCTACACCATGTCCTGTGTGGGTCACTGAGTAGGTGTGCCTGTCTGGCGAATCATTTGTCCTGCTTCATAAAATATAAATGGTAGTAGCCGTGGGTGAGAACCAGACCAGGTGCTGAGGCACAGCCCTTGGTAAGACACACCACTGTAGAAAGGTGAAATGATTACCGTGTCCCTAGTAAAGATCTCAGCAAATGAGAAAGAGCTCTCCACAGAGCCAGAGAACTAATGGCGCTATGGTGTCAGGTAAAGAAGGAACCAGGAAGTGGAAACTTCCAGGTCCTCTCAGATAAGCAGTTGCCAAAACAGCCACAGACCACATCTGGCCTCAAAAATTTTTGTGTAGTGTAATGTTGCAATACTGCTGTGCTTGTTTGAGCTAAATATCAGCTAATGTTTCCCAAAAACTTACATTTTAGGCACAGAGGTTGGGACCCACATTCCCACCCCCACCTTCTTATTAGAACATGGCCCTTCAGGTTCTCTCGGGTCCTTCCCTGGACTTTGACTTGCCAAATGAAGGCACTCAGAACAACTCCTATCAGGGCAGACTCTCTGCCAGTGATGTACTCCTAGTTACACCTGTCCAGCTTCTCTCTTAACACATAACAGCTCCTAACTTCATACTCCTTATCTTCCTGTACAGCCTCCTCTATCCAGACAACATCTGACCACCATCACCCCTGACTCCCTGCTGCACCATCTGCTCTCTCTAGATTATCTGAAACCAAGAGTGAGAGAATGCTTCTCCTTTTCCACAGCCAGACTGCAAAAGCTCAACAGGGCTTTTCTTGCTTGCCTAATCAGTGTCTGCCCATTCTCCTTCTGCTGGTAATAGTGCCCCAGTTTACCTTAGGGAAGCAGCACTCCTCCACTCTCTGCTTGGGTGGGGTTGAGTCCATTCCATTACCCAGGAAAGGCATGTGACCCAGAAACAGAGCCAATCCCGGGACTTTGGCCACAGTCACAAAGTGTTCTTTTCCTCTGAGACTTGCGCTGAGGATAATGGAAACCTGTGAACACAGCCTGTCTAACGAGTGAACCGTCCAGAATGCCCTCAGATCCAGCACTGGGAAGGCTGGGGCAGGAGGACTAGGAATTCTGGGCTATACAGTGAGATTGTCTCAAACAAAAGCACTCCTATGCCTAGACTCCTGCTCACGGGCCACCGAAATCCATTCTACTCAGGCCCCTTGAATTATTTTTTTCTTCACCAGAAGAGACCTAATTCTTGCAAGAAAGTCTGAAAGAAGTGTGTGGAGGGGGAAGGGAAGCAAAGTCTCTGCTCGCACCTCCCAAGAGCAGCTTTTATGAACTCCGGCATCCAGTGGCAGGCAGGTTCTCCTCTGTGCACCTGCCATCCTTCTGGAAGGGCTTATCTTATGGTTATAATTACTTGGGGTTTGCCTATCTCCTCCATATAACTACTGTGAAGCTCCAGGGCAGAGATCTCGTTTGTATTGGTCTTTGATTCTTTAATGTCGCACAGTGGTATACAGTGTAGCCTCACTCAGTGCTCACTGCATTTGAGACTCAACAAAGAGCAGGAGACAAAAACATCCATCCCACTACTCTTTTTTAGGGCACCCACCTCGTGAGACCACCTCATAAGCCTTGCTCATCCTCTACACACAAACTGCATTATGGTAGCTCATTCTTTCTAGGCATTACTAATCCTCAACCATGCCAGTCCCATGAAACTTCTCAGTGGAGTTACCCACGAGCATTCCATCCTATAGAAATTCCTCACCGCAAGCTACCACCTAGAGTTCCACAAACTGATAATGGTGGATGTCCACATATATAAACTTCTTCTCTCTCCAGATCACAGCTGGGAGAAATCTGTGCTAGAAAAGCATTCTTCTTTACCCAAATACACCCACAATCTGCTTCTGATGTGTACCAACCATCTGGCTCACTAAATAATAATTCTCAGTTCTGTTCTCCATTTTTCTTACTACCCTCTTAGGGTTACTTAAATAGGGAAAACACACACACACACACACACACGGAGGTCATCTAGGAAATCAACAACATGAGAGCAACAGGTTTTCTCCCCAGTAAAAACAGATGTTCTGACTTTAGTCTCATGGCTGCCACGCCCTTACAGCTCTGTAATAGCTGCAGCTTCCCCTGGCATCTAGCAATAAAGACTTTCAAACAGAGTCAAAGGTCAGAACCAGAATTACTGTCCCGGTATGAATCACTACCACTCCATCCTGTTCATATTTTCCCAAACTTAATCCCGCAGCACCAGGCAATGCAGGATGAGCTAGAATCCTGGAATTGACAATTTTGACAGGACATCTGTCATGGGATGGGAGTCACAGACCCTGGGAATCAAAGACACATAGGAAAGACTCTCGGGGTGTTCAAAGAGCCAACACAAGCAGGTAAAGAGGCAGTTTGATTATAGAAAGCGGGTAGCACATGGTATCAATACGGTGCCCATCTGAGACATCAAGGATCTTCTAAGGGCACAGAGACTGAGAGAAGTGAAGAATGAGAAAGAGGTTATCAGCTAGATGTGGTTAAGAGAGGCTTCTGGGAACTCCAGGAAGAGGATAACATATAAGAAACATGGGCCTCCTGTGGAAACTGAAAGTGGGCAAGTATGGCCAGACGGCTTTGTAGGAAGAGAGGCTAAGGAGAAGCAGGGGCCCACAAAACCATAACCAGCTTTCAAGACACAAACTCTCAAAACTTTGCATAAAACCAGCAACTTTCCCTTGTCACACACAGTAAAAAACCTAATAAATAAATAACAATTTAACAAAGACATTGTGGCATCCACTAAGTTTTGATACTGTCATGCATATCTGAAAGGAGTACAAGACTCACAAGAAATTATCATTTCTCATAATATTTCTTGTTCACGCCATTAGGATTACTTCCCTTGATTCTCCTCTTTCTTTAACTCTACAAGCAACAGAAAACTAGGCATGTCTGGGTTTAAGGGACAGGGACCCAGTCTGGATAAAGGATACCAAGATTACATGGTAGAAGGAATTTTTTTTCTTCTTTTTAGAAACTCAATAACAAAACTTAGCAAAAGGTTGAGGGAAATGAAACATTGTAAAAAGCAAATTTAGAAAACCCAAGAGGAAGTAAAAGTATTTTCCTACACATAAAAAAAGAAGTGTCTCACGTGCTTCAACCAAACTAAACTCCCCTTAACTGCTAAGGGAGGAGGGAAAGAGCTAGAGCTGTGAAAAAAATCCATCTATCTCCGTGTAGAATAAACAGCAAATTGGTTCATGAAGCACAGCTATCCGCCCTGCAAGACCTTGAAATATTTGTTCCAGATAGCACAGCACATGACAAAAGCCTCCTGAAAGCTCTAAAAACCGCAAATCGTTCCTGTTCTACAATCTACTCATCTACTGTCCCTCCTGTATTCTTTAATTTTAAAAAAAAAATCAGTTTCTTGTCAAGCACTCACGCAGTGTCACAAAATCCATGAGAAAAGGCATCCTTTTTGCTTTCCAAACCTCTAGACCTCAAGAACTCGCAGTGAATTCCCAAAAGCCTGGATTTTGAGACTGCACTTCTCGATTCCTTCACAGAGGGGAGGGAGGCTGAACTTAACTGGGCAAGTCACACTCGTCTAACAACCCTCGGGTTCCTAGTGACCAGCAAGCTCTTCTGGGGGAAGGCTGCAACAGTGGGTCGGCGGGGAGAGCCTGAGAACACCGGTCCCAAAGCTGCGCGCCTGGCATTGCGCGAGGCACACAAGTTTACGGAGTTTTCGCACCAGGCGACGAGCTCCGGTTGGCGGGGACATGGAGGAGTAAAGATTCTAGTGGGTCTCCCGAGGCCAATGTTCCTCGGGGCAGGACAATGGGCAGTGCCCAAGCCGCAGCTAGGCGCAGACCCCCGCCCGCGGGGCCCAAGGCCCGGCCGCGCCCCGCTCTCCCCGCTGCCCGGCTTCTTGCGCGCAGGACCGGCCCGCCCCCCGCGCTCCCCCCCCCCCCGGCGCGCCCCGCGCACTCGCCTGCCGACGGTCTGGTTGGCCAGCTGCTTCATGCGGTTGAACTGCTTCTTCATGGCGGCGGCGGTGGCGGCGGCAGGCCGCGGGGCTCGGGCCGAGGAGAACTGGGGAACCGTCTGGCGGGTCCTACCTACATCGCTTCTCAGCCCCGGAGGCGGTGACGGAGGCTACGATTCGGCCCCTCCCTCGCCGCGTCACTTCCAGCGCCGCCGCCCGCCCCTACCACGAGTGGGGCCGAGCCGAGCCGAAAGAGGCCGAAACCAGAGAGGTGGAACAGGTGCGGACGGACCCAACAAGGGTGGAGTTAAGATGACCAGGGCGGGGCCTAGTGAGGCCGCGCCGAAGTGGGTGGAGCCTGGCCGAACAGAGCCGAAACCAGGTCGGTGGAGCCGAGCTGGGTCCAGCCGGCCGAAACCAGAGAAGTCAGGCGGAGCAGGACGGAGCAGAGAGAGAACTTAAGAGTAGAGCCGAACCAATGGGTGAACGGAGAGGGATGAAGTTGAGCCAATCGGAGAGGGACGAGCGTGGTTCGGCTGAGTAGAGCGGTGACAAGCCCAGCCCGGTATCTGGACTCGACGGTTCTGAATTAGAAGCCGGCCGGACGGGCCGAGCAGAGCCAAACTTAGCTACCTACTCTAGTGGAGACAACTTGAACGCAAGTGAGCCTCGCAGATCTTGGCTCCGTCCGGCAAGGAGGAACATAGGGATGGGGCCTTGCCCAGCCGGACCCGGGAGTCAAGCCAGCCGGGGAGGAGAGTCAGGCCAATCCGAGTGAGTGGTCCTAGTCCTAGTGATGCCCAGTCAAGTGTAGGCGAATTGAAACCAACTGAGGTTAAGCCGAGTCGAGTGAACCTAACCTAGAGTGGCAGGTCAGACCAGGGTATATCCTAGCAGGGCAGGAGTGAGCTGAGGCAGACCTATGGGGTGAAACAGCTCCGTGCCTCAATACCTGAACCCCTAGCCCTCAGTCCTGCATGCACAAAGGGCAAAGTATCAGGAGAAAGAATGCGATTCTTTGCTGGAGCTGCTCTCTGGTTCATGGGAAAGGCCAAAAGAGTAGGGTCAATCAGATGAGGGCCCCCTTAGAGTATACACCCAGACCACCCCAGCCAAAGGAGACTGGCCTTCACTAGGCCCCTGCACTGATGGGCCTCTGAGTCCCTGCTGCCTTAAATGACCATAAGGTTCTGATTCCGGTCCTGTAATTAACAGTGGAGCTGTGAAACTTGGTGGGATCATTTCGCGTTGCACAACCCTTTCGTTCAACTGAACCAAGTTAGTTTTATCAACCGCAGCCATGTCCTCCTGACTTGGCAGCCTTAGCTCCACATACACAACATTCCCTACATCCATTGGGCTACGGCATCCTTTACAGGCTGTGTGGTGGTTTAAAGTGTCAACTTGACGGGATCTAGCTAGAATCACCTCAGAAACAAATCTCTATGTATGTCTGTGAAGAATTATCTATATCAGGTTAATTGAGATGGGAAGGTCCACTCTAAATGTGGGCGACAGCATTCCATAGTCTGTGGCCCCAGACCGCAGAAAACTAGCTGAGCTAGGAGCTTTCATCTTCTTCTGCTTTCTGAACGTGGAGGCAGTCTCATAACGCCTATTGCGGTGCTTTCCCCGTCATGGTAGACATCCCTCCCTACAACAGGAAGCTGGACTAAACCCTCCCTCCCTCGAATTGCTTCTTGTCCTGCATTTCCTTACAACAGAGAGTGAAGTAAGTAATGCAAGGGATGGCTTGAGTTCGAAGAACAAGAAACTTAAAAATGTGTAGCAATTACAACTCAAGTGTGGAGCCTCCAGTCAGGCAGCAAACTGCAAGTCATCAACATTAATTACAACAGGAAGTGTTGAAATAAGATTTTGTTTTGTTTTTGTTTGGTTTGTTTTTTTGAGGAGTTTCCTGTAGCTGAGGATGGCCTTAAATTCCTGATCCTCCTACCTCTACCGGCCAGATGCTAGAATTACAGACTTGTGACACCCCATCCAACAAGATTTATTAAAGCAAGACAGACAGGACTATAAGACCATTTGCCAAACCTGAGTCAGCTATTGAGTCATTACATTCAGATGCTACTATGAAACTAGACAGTGGTGACATAGGCCTAAAATCCAGCTACTCAGGAGGCTGACACAGAAGGATCACAAATTCCAGCTCAGTCTGGGCTACAGAAAGCAGTAGAAGAGCAATGCTAAACAGATGCTGTCATTATATCAGGGAGCACTGTGCAAACTTCATTTAGTTGTGGTACCAACCATGCACTAGCTTTCCAAGCGGATGATGTGGATTTTAATGTCAATTTGGTCACAGCATGAACAGACAGTTTTAAGACGGGAGTGTGGAGCTGATCCGTGAGGAGTTGCTCAGACTTGTAATGTAGAAGGAAGAGCTAGTAGGTGGAAAATGGAATCTACCAACATAAGGAACTTAAACAGCACAGAAGCCAGGGAATTGTCAACCACCAATTCAATTGCCAACCACAGGCATCCAGAAAACCTCAATGACACTGAACCAAAGACAGTAGAGTTAGAAATCATGTTTCAGCCAAGTGGCTCAGGAATTGAAGTCACCGATCTCTAAACTTCAGACCATGCTAAACACCGGCCTAGAGCACAAGAGATGGCCCATCAAGGAAGGGTTCTTGCTGCCAAACTTTACAAACTGAATTCCATCCCGGGGACTCACATGGTAGAAGCAGAGACCTGACTGCAGCAACTTATTCTCTGACCATCTGCATACAGTGGCACATGTGCACCTACTCTCTCTCTCTCTCTCTATCTATCTCTCTCTCTCCCTCTCTCTCTTACACACACACACACACACACACACACACACACTTAATTTTTTTAAATGGCCTACCTAAAAACAAAAAGAAGAGTCAAGCCCCTAAATTGAAGAACTTGAAGACACACTTAAAGATTTAAATAAATTATTATTCCCTATACAAAGTAACAGTTTGACACAGGAAGAATGTGTCTCTGTCTCCATTCAAAAGAAACAAAGTCTTAAATGTAGACCTCTGAAAGCACAGGCTTGTGTGATAGAGCAAAGAGATACAGTGGAAGAAGAGGGAAATCTGAAAAGTCTAAGGGATGTTCAGAGCTTCCAAAGGAATTCAATGCAAAGAAAACAAGAACATTTATAGCATAGGATAAGAAAAGATTCCTCGAATCCACAGAAGAAAGAATTACCTGAGAAAGATGGTACACCTTGGGGAACAACAGAGTAGAGTGAGCCTGTGGCTAACCCTAAAATGCTGCATGTTGTCACAGAACTACAAACCACTGTGTCTCAGCCAAATGTTAGAAAGACCTGCTTAAGGAGAAAGAGCAACATCGGTGAAAACTCCTGGACATAAAAAGCAGTGTAAGATGTACCTGCTTCAGGTGTTGGCAAGGATGTGGAGAAAGAGGAACACTCCTCCACTGCTGGTGGGATTGCCAGCTGGTACAACTACTCTGGAAAGCAGTCTCGCGGTTCCTCAGAAAACTGGGCATGACACTCCCAGAGGATCCTGTTATACCACTCCTGGGCATATACCCAGAGGCTTCCCTGGCATGCAATAAGGACACATGCTCCACTGTGTTCATAGCAGCCTTATTTATAATAGCCAGAAGCTGGAAAGAACCCAGATGTCCCTCAACGGAGGAATGGATACAGAAGATGTGGTATATTTACACAATGGAATACTACTCTGCAATTAAAAACAATGAATTCACGAAATTCTTAGGCAAATGGTCAGAACTGGAAACCCTTAGTGAGGTAACCCAATCACAAAAGAACACACATGATATGCAGTCACTGATAAGGGAATATTAACCCAAAACTCGGAATACCCAAGACACAATTCACATATCAATAGATTTCCAAGAAGATGGAAGGAGAAACCCCTGGTCCTGGAAAGACTGGATGTAGGGGAACGCCAGGACAGAGTAACGAGAGGGGGTTGAATGGGGATCAGGGGGAGGGAAGGGGGCTTATGGGACTTTCGGGGAGGGAGGAAACAGGAAAGGGGAAATCATTGGGAATGTAAATAAAAAATATATGGAAAAAAAAAGATGTACCTGCTTCAGTTTTTAAGAGAAGGGCAGGGGTTAATTATGAAAACCAGCATAAGCAAATAACTACCTTGCCTAGTCCCAGTTCTTTTCAGAGAAAATTCAAGAAGCAGCTCAGGTGGTAGAGTTCTTGCCCAGCACCCATGGGCTGCTGGGGTCGATCCTTAGCACTGTATAAATTGACTATGGTAATACAGGTCTATAATCTAAGAATTGGAAGGTAGAAAGAGAAGGGTTGTGAATTCAGAGTTATTCTTGGCTATATACAGAATTAGAGACCAGCCTGGGCTATATGAGACCCTTTCTCAAAAAACCAAACCAAACAAAACCCTCAAAACACAGTAGAACAGCAAAATTCAGCAGAAGGAAAAAGACAAGAGATTCTGATGTTTTTCAAATAGAAAATAGTTAGTATCTGGATATAGAAACTAATGTAAAAGTAAGAAAGGAACAATCATTTGATTGTTCAAGTAGGAAACTCCACTTGCAAATGAAGAGAACGTGCCTCTTATTGAGCAGTCTGAGCAGCAAGAACATAGCTCATCGGACACCGAATTCGAACAGGAACTTCCCAGTCTCTAAAACTGTGAGAAACAAACTTGTCATTTAAGGACCATCAAATGTATGCTTGTGTGTTATGGCAGACTGAATGGACCAAAACAAGCACTCAGCACTATGATGGCTACCCAGAGTTTAGCCAATTGTGCTGACTTTTGTGCCTTGTTTTAAAATCTTATTAACTTTATTTTTAAAATATGTAAATGAAAACATCACACACAAAGATTATTCAGACCCAAAGCTTACAACTTGATGAACTTTCATACAATTAGAATTGGCATTCCAACAAAATTTGTGAATGCATGCCATTCTAATGGAAGTAGTGCCTGCCCAACGGAGTGATTTGTTGCTTTGGAAGCCCATAGACAACTTAAAATCATGTTGGGTCACTTGGAGACTCCAGAAAATGTGAGTGGTTACCACTAAGTCACTGAAGGGGGTCTCTGATGATAGCAACAGGAGTACCTGTTGATTTTATTTTGAAGAAATTCTGGAGTTTTTTATTGGAAGGTCTTATTCAAGGCAGTCTGAGTTGTTCAGGTACTCTGGGTAGTCTGTCCCTCCCAAGATAAAGCTAACTGTGTCTGAAGGGCCATTCAGAGAGGCAGATCATTATGGGACTGACATCCCATACAGCTTGCTGTTGATATATTTATTACCTATGGACAACCATAGAGGGTGTACAGTGCCACATGGGGACACGAAGCCTGTGAATTGCTTTGCAGAGGACCACTTCAGGGAAAGATGTGTTAGTTCCCTGTGATGGTTAGTGTCAAATACCGACTTGGCAGAATCTAGGGTTTCTTGGGGATTGGACTTCTGAGTTATACTATAGATTATTCTCCTGATAATATTATCTGAGGGAGGAAGGCCCATGGGTGGCATGGTTCTCTGGCTTGGATCCTGGGATATGTAAGTGGATCACAGGAGCTGAGCCACAGCATGCTTCTCTGCTTACTAATTGTGGATTCAGTGTGACCAGTAAGTCTCCTGGTCCTGCCAACATGTCTTTCTTACCTACTTTCATGTCTTTCCTGACATTTATCCCTCTGAAACTGTGTGGTGGTTTAAACAAAAGAGACCCTCATAGGCTCATGTATTTGAATGCTTGATCTATAGTTGGTGGAACAGTTCTGGGAAGGATTAAGAGGTGTGGCCTGGTGGGAGAGGTGGTGGGCTTTGAGGTTTCCACCCCCCCCTGCTCTCTCTATCACTCACTCTCCCACTTCTTCCTCTTCCCTCCCCCTTCTGTCATTCACTCTCTCTCCCTCCATCCCTTCTCCTCCACCACCCCCAACTTTCAGGTAATATTATCCAAGCCTGCCTACATGCTGCCTTGTTCACCACTATGATACTCATGAACTGGCCCTCTGAAAATGTAAGCAAGCTCCTGGTTAAATGATTTCTTTTATAAGCTGCCTTGGTCATGGTATCTTTTCACAACAATAGAAAAATAACTAAAACAAACTGTAAGCCAAAATAAAGTATATTGTCCTTTAAATTGCTTTTGTCAGGGTATTTTATCCTAACCCCTCAAGATTAGCTTCAACAACATTTCAGAACTCCAGTTATTCCTTTTGCCATCTCTTCCTGAAGTATCAGTGGTTACTTGTGTCTCCAGTGAATAATAGGTAAAACAAAATATATGAACATATATTGATTCACTGTTTTTCTTTTTAAAGAACTAAGTCAGTATGTAGCTCAGTTGGTAGAATATTTTCCTAGAGCATACAAAACTCAGGGTTTGAGCCTCAAATAGTTTACAAATTACACGTGGTTACACATACCTACAGTCCCAGCACTGGAGAAGTGTACGTACCAGAAGTTCAAGGTCATTGACTTAAAAGCTCGAGGTCATTTTTGGCTACACAGTGAGTTAAAAACCAGGCTTCATTATAGGAGAACTCAACTAAGTTTTTTTTTTTTATTATTTAAAATGGATTCTTGCTATATTATCCAAGCTGACCTCCAACACTAGGCTCAAGGAATCCTATTGCTCTCCCTTCCCAAACAGGTGTGGACTACTATGACTCCGTGTGTGTGTGTGTGTGTGTGTGTGTGTGTGTGTGTGTGTGTGTGTGTTTCTGGGCTCAGACCCAAAAACTTGGAAAGGATGGGCAAGTGTTTATCACTGCCCTATCTCCACAGAATTTTTATGGGTATGATTCAAACTTCATAAAGCTAGAGCTTATCCCTTCCTCTTCCCCAACCAGACAAAATAGAACATAACCCTTCAATTTTATTTAGGAAGTGTTTTATAGCGATCCATTATAATATATATAAAGTACACTGCATATGCATAATTAAGAAACATATTTACTCATTTGAGAAACTGAACTCCCTCCATAGTTTCACTGATTTTCTTCTCCCACCTTCCCCATTCGATGTCACCTAAACCTTGATTACTATTCACTCGTTCCTCATTCCCGTGGACGATTTTTTATTACATCTGTTGTTTCTGAAACAGAGTTCAAAGAATTTTGTACCCCCTAGCCCCAATTTACTGTCACGGTTACACAGTTTTCCATTCTATTCTTCACAAGTCTCTCTTTCATAACTTTTTCCCCCTTTCTTTAGAGAACCCTACCCAGGCGAGCGCTCTGAGCTACATCCCTAGTCACTTCCTAACATCTTAAAGGCATTAATTAATTAGCACAGGACCTGACACAGTGTTGACTCCCCCACTAAAAGTCTGTTGCATTGTTGAATGACACAAATGGCAACAGAAGGTTAATATTTTAAACTTGCTTCTTTTGGATGGACTCTCTGCCCTTCAACCCTGAATTGACCATATTTATAAAAGTTCCTGACCAGCAAGAAGGCAAAAGGAAAACTCAGAGGAACTAAGACTGCATTTTCCAGAAAGCATTGCGGCGCCACCTGCATCCGGGCTCTCTTTAGAAACGTCCGGGTTGTGTGGGCGGAGCCTAAAGAATCTACCAATGGCCTGACTGGACGGAGAACTTGGTCCAACAAACGTCATGTCCCGGGCGCCAATCAGCTAAAAGGTGGGTGGGCGGTGCGGGGGCGGCGTCACTGAACAGCGCCCGCACACAGCGCCTTATCCTTGATGATTTAGTCGGTGCCTGTTTCTTTCCTCTTTTCCCACTGCTCGTTTCCCCGTTTCCATGTCCCTGGTGGGTGCCGCACCCCAGAACATTCCACGCACATGGCCACCAGCTCGAGGGAGTCCTCGTTCTCTTCCTGCGCGTCGAGCTGTGACTTGGACGATGAGGGAGTGCGCGGCACCTGCGAAGATGCTTCTCTCTGCAAGAGGTGCCTGGGGGCGCTGGGTTAGGGATGGGCGCTAATGTCCGGAGCCTAGGTGGCTAGAGGGCCACTGTCCAAGGCATACGCTAGGACCCTGGGAAGGAGCTGCCGCACTCTTCTAGAGCAGCCCTGGCTTCACACCTGGGAAGTACCCGGAGCAGGGAGAGGTTCCTTTAAGTCATAGTTACCGAGTGTGTGTGAACCCGGGGTACCACGACTGGGAGTAAAGCGCTGCACAAAGCTTGCTAAATCTTGGCCTTCAGGAAAGACAGGGTGTGTTGCAAGTAATAACTACAGCTTTGCTGGGTTAGAAATGCAACTCTGCTTGGTAGGTTACATCCTGTTAAAATTGGTCATGATTCCCCATTCCGCAGTGTTTGTTTGTAGAAAAAATACATACATAGGCCACAGTATTTATGGAGTTGTAGCAGGTGGTGGTGGGTCTTGTCAGTGCACGAGAAAACACAAAACTTGCATGTCCTTCATTCCTGCAACAAAGTTATTGAGACAGTACATTGTGCTAGGCCTTTACTTTGAGCCACTTGGTAGGGTTTGGTTTCAGTGATTGCAGATACTTAGAGTAGCTAAACAGACATGGTATTGACATACTAGGCTCACAGCCTAGCTGGGAGGAACAGTAAACTCTTACTTTAGTGTCGGGCTCCTGGAGATGCAGCAGTGTCATTAGAGTTTGAAATTTATACAGGGATGTTTAAACTGGCAAGACAAAGCCTGAAACAAGGAAGTAGGACAATGTTCAGAACATTGGAGGAGTGTGGGCTTTAGAACAATTAGGACAATGAACTGGAGATAGGCGTAGGCTGGGGGCCAGAGAAGTATTATGGGGGGTGGGGAATATAAGTTTTGGGGTGAAGTGTTGCACTTTTTGTAGGGTCTCAGAAACTAAACATAGAGATTTAAAGCATTAATCCTGGAGCCAGACTGCCCAAGCTATATAAACTTGGGCAAGTTAATAACTTTAAAGAGTGTGTGTGTGTGGGGGGGGGGGTAGGTACATGCATGTGTGGGTGAATATACCTGTGGATGCCAGAGGAGGATGTTAAGTGTCCTGCTCTACCGTTCTGTTCTGCCTTGTTCCCTTGAGATAGGATCTCTCACCTTTTCAGCCAGACTGGTTAGGTAGGGAGCAAACCCTAGCGATCTCCAGTCTTCCTTCCCCCACCCCCCTCTCGGGTTGCAGGTGTGTGAAGCCATGCCTTTCTTTTTTATTGTGCTGGGGATCCAACTCAGGTCTTCACGATTGTACAAAAAGTGTTCTTACCTGTTGAGCCATCTCCCCAGCCCCCTACATTTTTTTTTTTTTTTGCTTTAGATTTCTTGTCTCTGAAGTAGGGGCTTCGGGGACTGGGGAGAGAGCTTAGTTGGAAAAGTGCTTGCTGTGCAGCCATTGTGACCTGAGTTCATGTCTTCACCATCCATGTAAGAAACTGCGTGTGGCATGCCTGTAACCCCAACCCGGGGAACTGGAAACAAGGGGATTCCTGGAGCTTACTGACCAACTGGTCTAGCTAAATTGATAAGTTCCAGGTTCAATGAGAAACCATGTCTCAAAAAATAAGATGGAAAGTGTTATAGGAGGACACCCAACATCAATCTCAGGACCAAGCGTGCATATACATAGCTTTATACATCTGCATATGCAGGAATGCACATGTATATCACACAGTAAGTGTGTGTGAGAAAGAGACAGAGACAGACAGAGGCAGATGTGAGAGGGGGTGTGGCGATCTGGTTTCTTAAGTGGTTTTGAAGATTCAGTGATACTATCTACTATCAGTAGATCATTTAGAGCAGTGGGCATCGAGTGGGTGTGGATGGGGTTGTGGTTTGCATTCAGAGCTTTTTGCACTAGATCCTTGTCTTTGAGAATCTGGTTTGGGGGTTTTTGTTTTTGTTTTTTGTTGTTGTTGTTGAGGTTTTTTTCTTTGTTTTGCTTTTTCAACACAGGGTTTCTCTGTATAGCTCTAGCTGTCCTGGAACTTGCTCTGTAGACCAGGCTGGCCTCCAATTCACAGAGATCTGCCTGCCTCTGCCTCCAGTGTGCTGGGATTAAAGGTGTGTGCCACCACCACCTGGCGTATGTATATTTGTGTCTGTGTGAGTACACGTTGTGTTGGCAGGTCCTCTAGGGTTGGAGTTATCAGCAATTGTGAACCACCCAATGTATGTGCTGGGAATTGAACTTGGGGTTCAGTACTTGATCTTAATCATTAACCACTGAGCCATTTCTTCAGCCCCCATAAATTAATCCTTAAGCTGTACTTGAGGATTCAGTGTCTCTTGGTTTCTGTTCCTTGAAAACTTGGGGGATGCTTCACCTCTTCTGGTCTTCCTTATTTCTTTCTTTCTAGGCATGTGCCTTGGGTACCATTTTCAAATCCCACAGCTGGCCCTCATTAGACAACCTTTGTAGGAACTGATGCAAGATATAGAACACTGTAAAAGTTTTGTATCATCCTTGCACAAAGACCGTGCTAGATTATCTGCTGCTGAAACAATCATCCTCCTTAATTCTTGACATAGCCCTGGGTGAGCTCAGTGTCCTTTAAGTACCCAGTTTGCCTATATTCCTTTGTGACCATCCTTTTCCACCATAGTACCCCAGGTCTTCTTCGTCTTGGTACAGAACCATCTTCCTCCTTTGCAGTTGCTTTGATCAGTTATTAGAATTCAGTCGACTTTCCTCAGGACCATGGCTTTTCCTGTCCTCAAGTCAGAACTTAGAGTTCATAGTCCATCATTCAGCAATTGAGTTGGCAGTGCCCATATCTCTCTTATCCTTTGGTCTTAGTAGACCTCTTTGAATTAGGTGAGTAGCAAGAAGGTAGACAATAGCAAGAAGGTGTGGTCCAGCAGGGTATGGTGGATCTCAGAGAAATGGCACAACTTCTAGTTTCCATTTTCTCCTGGAATACTTGTGGTAGATACAAGTAGGGCAACTTGGTATTCATGTGAATTTGTGTTTGCCAACCTGGTCTGTAATGCTTCTCTGGACAATTCATTCTTACTCTTTAAAAAATTCTGTTTGTGTATATGTCTGTACACATGCACATGCATGCATATACACATGTCCTGGTGCATGCACACATATATGTGTATGTGGACATCAGAGTTTGATGTCAAGTGTCTTCAGATATTGTACTATCTTATTTTTTAAGGAAGAGTTTCTCACTGAGTCTAGAACTCACAGATTCAGCTAGATTCTCTAGCCAGTGAACTCCAGGGGTCTACTTATCTCAACCTCCCCTAAAACTGGGGCTGCAATTGCACAGTTTCTGGCTTTTTACATGAGTGTTGGGGATCTAAACTCAGATCATCTACTTTACTTGCACAGGAATTGCTTTGTTTCCTGGGAATGCTGGGATTATAGACACTCATGGTAGGCTTTTATGTGCATCCTGGGCCAGGGGTTAAAACTCAGATTCTCATGCTTGTATGTCAAAGCATGTTTACCTGCTAAGCCATTGCCCTAGCACCTGGTTGGTTTATTTTTGAGATAAGGTTTTATTGTGTAGCTGGACAGGTCTTGAACTCCTGTCCTCATGTTTCCCACTCTGTGAGCAGCTGAGACTAAATTTCGTACTTTATCTACTTCCAAACTTGACTTCTCTTTCTGTCCAGGATACTCCTTGACAGAGGGCACAGAAGCCTTCAAGTGGAACTGCATTCACGTTCCTGTAAGAGCCTTAACAGTCCTTCCTCTAGGACATTTGTCTTTGTCCTGTAGAGCATACTTGCAGCTAGAGAAGATGTCTTAATAGTTGTAGCCTCTCAATAAGAGGGGACAGAAAATACTTCCTAGGGTGTGTGCATCAGCTGGGTTGCTTGTAGGAGGGCCCATGAAACAGACATGCTGTGGATCGAATGCTAATAACTGAGACCAGGCACCTCTTTTGGGGAGGCACACTCAGGTTGTTAGAATGTTTGTCTAGAGAAGGATTGAAGGGGTAATAGAAACCCAGTCATTTGTCCGTTGGGAGAGAGGGGGCTTGGTATTTTTGTGGGTGGCACAATGAGTGTGCTACTTAGTGTTTGTCAGTTTGACACAAGCTCAGGTCATCTAGGAAGAGAGAACTTAAAATGAGAAAATGTCTCTATGAGCTTGACTTACAGACAAGTCTGTGGAGCATTTTCTGGGAGAAAATGTGGGAGAGCCCTGACCACTGTGGCCAAGTGACAGTATCACCCGGGGGCAGGTGGCCCTGAGTTGTCTAAGAAAGCAGGCTGAGCAAGCCATGGGGAGCAAGCCAGTAAGAAGTGTTCCTCCAGGGCTCCTGCTTTGGTGCCTGCCTTGACTTCTGTTCATGATGGACTGATTAGGACATGTAAGCCAGATAAACCCTTTTCTTCCTAAGTTGCTTTAGTCATGGTTCTTTATCACAGAAATAGAAAGCAAACTAAGACAGTGATCTTGTTTTTAATCTGTGTTTAGAATTTAGTAGTGCACATAATCTGCATCACTTGTCATTTTTGCAGAATGCCTTATGCTAGTGTTCTGCAAGATCGTTTATGCCCAGCAGGAAAACAGCATGGCCTCACTGTGGGTACCAAGCCAGCTGCCCTCAGGTGAAGGCCTACCTCCATGCTAACCAGCCAGTTTCTATAGGCCAAGGCTGTTTTCCATGCTCAGTGGAAGAGTGAATCTTTACAACATGCACAGAGGCTGCCAGGCATGCCTAGAAACATTGTCAGAGGCAGAGCAGTGTGTTAAGGGAACTTGACAGAGGTGGGCACTGGGCAGCAGGAGAGGATTCTGCAGAGGGATGACAGCAAGACCCATAGAAGGTGACGTCATCTTCAGGGATGTAAGTGGTGGACTGACATGGTCTAGCAGCACTCCTCTACTTGCTGTGCAGGGGATGGATAGTGAGAAGGGGGCTTTCTGTCTGCCACAGCCCTGTTCTTCTCCCCCTCACTCAGTTTCTACATACACATCCTTATTCTGCTAAGGGTGATGTTTTAATTTTTTTTCATAATCACAAATATTGTCCTGTCACTTGAAAATCTTCCAGATCCCTATTAGCCACAGGTACAGCTCTACATACATAGTGATGTTTGACCCACTGTGCCTTTTTATGATCTGGTTACTCTCCATTGGATATCTACCTCATTAAAAATATCCACTCAGATGTCTCAGAATGGCTTCAGATGCTCTCCTGCTAACCCATCCTGCTAAAGATTCCTCCTGTTCTTCCTCTCCTGACCCTACTCCATTGGTCACTAGGTCACAGGTAAAACAGGGAGACATGGTCTTACAAGTCTTCCACTTATGTAGTCTGTCACCTAGATCCATTGTTTTTCTGCTCAAAGTATTTCTGGAATCTACTTCCTTCCTTCCACCTCTGTTCCTGGTTTCTCAGTGCAAGGTGAGGTTAGGTATGATCAGAGTTAAGGCACTCCTCTGCCTCCTGGGCTTCCTCAGTCATTCTTTCTTCTAATCCATAAGTCATAGTGAAGTCAGAAGTCCTAAGAGGCTGTCTGGATTGTGTCCCTCCATGGCTTAATGGCTTCTTGTTGACAATGGCCTTACCCATTTTTGCAGGGTCCTTGTTCTGAGATGGGTCCCCAGCATCACTTCACCCTACTCTGCCTTCCTCTCGCTCTCCTTCCTCAGAGCCATTAAGCATGCTGGTCCCTCTGCTTCAGACTAGTTGGTTTCGTGTCAGTTTACAGAATTGTACTTTTGTTCACCCAGAATTCTTTCAGGAGTGCTGGCTTTGTTTATGGAAATGGTGTTCTAGACTACAGATATAGAAGTAAACAAATCAAATTGGAGCTCTTAGAAACCAGCCAGGAAGCAAGCCACATACGTGTCATGCCAGATATGATTTCAACGTGGAAAGACCAGAGACGGTCCCACTGAGAAGATACATCTACAGCAAACACTTGTAGATGTTAAGGGAGTGCACCCTGGAGACATCTGAGGAAATCAGAATCCCAGGCAGAAAATAGAGTGGAAATGTTCTCAAGCCTGCTGGACTTGTTTTATAAGCCTTAATACAGAGTGATTGAGAGGGAGAAGAGTCTGTGAATAATAGGTTCTTGGAACTGAAACATTTCTTAATTTATTTTATGTGTCTGAGTGCTTTGCCAGTATGTATGTGTACCACATGCACCCCAGGTGTTCAGTAAGGTCAGACGTGGGCATTGGATCCTGTGGGACTGGAGTTATGGATGGTTGTGAGTGATGGGACTCGGAACTGAGTCCTCTGGAAGAGCCCAAGTGCTCTTAACCACAGGCAACGTTCCAGCTCCTCTTGTAACTTTTCTCTTATGGGTTAGGAGCCATTAGAGGATTTTAAGCCGGAGAATGAAGTAGCCTGATTTGAGTTTTAAAAGGCTGAGAATAGATGGTAGGAAGCAAGGATGAAGGCAGGGAGACGAGGACTGTTACTGCCGGGAATATTGTAAGTGAGACCCTCTGGTATTCAGGGCAGGATGGTCATGGGGCAGGACTGCAAATCCATCACATTCATGATGTGGAAGGTGGAGCGGCTGATAGAGAGTGCTGACTGATGGCTGAGAACTCTTAAGATTATTCCAGGATGTTTGGCACCCTCAAACAGACACCTCTGATACAGGGCATGATCTGCATGGCTTTGGGATTAACCTGATTGGGGTGTTGGAAATGAAGGAATGACATGCACAGACACATATAAAAAAGGTGGAATTGGATGGGCCATGCTTCTGAAGGAGATGTACTAGTAGCCTAGAAACTCAGTGTGCTTTATTATGTACTGCTGAGCAAGAAGTCAAGTTAGCTGATCTCTGTAGGAGAGTAGTCTCAGGCTGCAGTCACCCCAGAGGAGGAGGCAGTGGCTACTTTCTGTACACACTGTCAGCATTTGTATTGGGAATAGGAGAAGAATTTGCCATTACTCCTAGTCTGACCTGGTGAAGGCCTTGCCATTACCATGTGTCTGAGGCATTAAGGTGCATGACATAGGTGTGCCCATATCAGCAGACACATTCACTCAGTATTGATCTGTTCCCCACACCCACAGCCCTGTGCCTCTGTTAATAGTCTAGCACCCTAGTGTTTTCTTTGTGGTCAGCAGCTCAGACATAATTCAAAAACTCATTACTTAATGTTTGTATCTTCCAAGAGAATGACTCAACACAGAGCAGGGGTGAATATTGTAGACACACAGTGAACATTTGTCAAATGAAAAAGTGAATTCAAGTTGTGTTAAGGATTATATTTCCTGACGCATGAAGTCCTAGTCTACTGGTGTGAGTTGTCAGTGTGTTAGAGAAACCAGACCAGGACCAAGACTGCCATTCCTTTGAGCTATTATAGAATCTAATGATTTCTCAACACAAGTGACACTGGAGCAGGCCATATGGTCATCTCTAGGCAAAGTTAGATTTGCCCTGAGGGCTTTGGCGCAGGTCTTTCAGGGTTCTGATTACATCTTTAGAGCTGTGCACCAGAGAGCAAGGTGGAGATTTTGATCTAAAATATTTCCAAAGCTGGTTCTACTTTCCATTTCAAGAGAAAATAAACTATTGTAGAAGTGGACCATTCTAGTCAAGATAAATGAGCTTCTAAACTTGCTTATAAATGACTAAAATTACGCCATGTTCCTGCCTACCCACCCACCTACATTTCCTCCCTCCCCTCTTTTCTCCTTCCTTCCTGTTTCTGATTTGTTTACTTCTGTCTCCCAGTGGCCTCACAGTTATTACCCTCCTACCTCTCTGGGAATGCATGCACACCTCACCAGGCCTTCTTTTGTGCATACCAAGCCTAGTTACTTTTTTCTTTTTTAAAATTACATTTGTTTGTTTGTTTGTTATGTGCATTCATGCGTTGTTACAGTTGGATAATCTGTAGGAGTCAGTTCCCTTTCTGCATGGGGATTGAACTCAGGATGTAAACACTTGGCAGCAAGTACCTTTGGCTGTTGAGCTATCTCACTGGTTCCAAAGCTTAATTGCTTATTTTTTAAGTTTTTAAATTTTTTTAGTGATTTATCTATTTTTTATTTTACATGCATTCATGTTTTGTCTGCATGTGTATCTGCATGTGGATCCCTGGAACTGGAATTAGACAGTTGTGAGCTGCCATGTGAGTACTAGGAATTGAACCCAGGTCCTCTGGAAGCCACTCAGCCATCTCTCCAGTTTAAAAGGACAGTGGTGAGCATTCCCTCCCTTAAAGTGGACACTTTGTCCCTGTGGTTTCACAGTAGTCCGCCTCATTCTCTTCAGCGGCTGTGTGGGCTGTGTGTTGTCTCTTACCTGTATTAAAACTGTCCTAGTTTGCTAGTAAAGTCATAGTATGGAGCTGGGAGATGGCTCCACAGATAGGCGCACTGGTGGCTCTTCAAGAGGACTTGGGTTCAACTTTCCAGCCACCCACCTGGCAGCTCATAACCACCTCTAGCTCCGGTTCCCAGGTATCTGACCGTCTTTCATGGCCTGTAAGTGTACTACTGCACACATGTAATAGACAGACATATGTAGACAAAATAGTCATATTCATCAAAATTTTAAAGATTAGAAAGGAGGAATAAAACTATATTGTGGCCACCATCTCTTCTCCATATGCTTTCCAGTCTAAGATCCCTACAGTGAAATTGGCAGAACATCCAGAAAAATGATTGTATGAGTTTGCATTCCTACCCAAAGTGAACATGTCATGAATTATGGAGTATTCTCAGTTTCTTAAGTTGTTTATCAACTACCAGGTAGAAAATATTCTCTCGTTAATTTGTAACAAGTAATAGCTCTGCTGTGTCCCCCTCGCTTCGCAGCTGAAGCTGCTTTTGTTCATTTTGATGACTGACATCATTGACTTAAAAGTTATGTATTGTCTTTTATCCGGGGTCCCATCCCTTGTTTCTTAGGGATAAGGAAGGTTTATAGAATTCTCCTAGTTCGTTTGATTGGCTGTGCTTTGGGAAGGAAAAGTGAAAGTAGATGCTGACAGAAGATGTATGCCTTGAGCCCCCTTTCATCAAGGGAGGAGTCTCTTTTGGGGGAGCCTACTGAATAGACTTCTTTTTGTTGTTGTTGTTGTTTTGAAACAGGGTCTCTCCATGTAGCCATGTTGTCCCAGAGCTTTCTATGTAGACCATGCTGACCTCAAACTCCCAGAAATCCATCTGCCTCAGCCCCCCAAATGCTAGATTTAAGGCGTGTACCACAGTCAGGGAGAAAAGAGTGTATCCCCAGCCCTAGATTTGACTCTTCTTGTACATTCTTTAATGAATCATACAGTACATGTTCTTTATTTTTTTCTGTTTTGACATAGGATTTCACTGTGTAGCCCTGGCTGGCTGGAACTTGCTGTATAGATCAGGCTGACCTCGAACTCACAGAGTACTGGGATTAAAGGTTTGTTTCAGCATGTTTTTGTATCCAGTGCATTCTTTGAGGTTTATTCATGTGCATATCAGCAGAGATACACAGACACAGATAATAAAGTGGATTTTAATCAGTAAATCTCTGGAAGTCCATTCCAACTCAGTCCAGTGCAAACTGAGCAGAACTTGTTCAATAGAAATGACAGGCTGAGTGTTTCAAGGAAGAATGAGAAAATGGAAGTGTGCTGAGCTCTATGGGTTGGGGTGTTGAAAACTCACAAATCCCTAGAAGGCAAAATTTGCTCATGTAAAATCTCCCAGGTCAAGCTAACTGGGGTTTTCGAAGTTAGGCAGAAGCTGGGAGACAGACAGGGCCCTGTTCAGATGTTGACTGGAACAAACAGTAGCTTCTTTTAGCAGCCTCAGATTTTCTTAGACTGTTACCCTAAGGTGAGTTAGGGTGGGTCCTTGAGCTGTTAGCAGTTATAGCCTATGGCTAAGGCATACTCAACACGCAGGCTCAGGAACTTGGTTGGATATTTATTTGGTCAGAAGTTGTCTAGTCCTGTATCTGTTGTCTAATTTGTTCATTTACCTGCTCTTGGTCCAGTATGGGCCATTGTAAATAGGCCTTTGGTCAGTATTCTTTTTTCTGTCTTTCATTTCTCTTGGGTTCTTTTTGTTTCGTAGTTGCCTGGTGGTAGCAATGCAATATTCTGAAAGTATCTCTTACATTGTAAGAGGCTGAAACTTTTGCTAGACCTCCCAGCCAGAGTTAATAATACACTTTGAGGACACTTAAGACTGATAGCCTACTGTGTACTCAGACTGGTTGTTTAACCTGCCTTTAGGAGAACAATGTAACAACCAACCTTACCTGCCTTGGATTCCCATGAAGTCAGCTTTTACAACCATAGTTAATGCATAGCTGCAGTTTGCTGTTCTGTACTCTTCCATTCCTCCAGCCGAGTAATGCGCATGAGTCATTAGCTGAGAGCAGCAGACACACAGGTTGAAAGCAGCTCCCTGAGATCTGCAGAAAGGTTGAAAGCACCCATTGATGAACGATGGTTGCTAAACAATGTTTGTTATCTGGTCAGGTGGGATCAATGGGAGCCAGTGACTTAACCTCTAGTAAAACTTTGTTAAATATTTCTGTCAAGAGGATCAGAGGCGAGGAGGACACAAAATCTGTCCCAACACCAGGAGTAACTGGGACCAGTGGGACCCAGGCACGGAGGAACTCCACCTGACCAGTGGCACGGGTTCTTTCCAGTCTGTGCCCTGCCCTGAACAGACAACACCCAGAGGAAGCTCTACTCCCAGGCACTTTAACATGCCCAGGATTCCAGGAGCTTGACCACACCAGGATCTCAGGGTCCTAGAGGCAGTTTGACTCCTAGGAGCTCAGACACACCCAGGATCTCAGGATCCCAGGATCCCAGAATCATAGGATCACAGAGACAGCTTGACTCTGAGGAGTTCTGACACAACCAGAATCACAGGAAGGACAGATATAGCAAGGACAGGTAGCACTAGAGATAATCAGATGGAGGGAGGCAAACATAAGAACATAAGCAAAAGAAACCAAGGTTACTTGGCATCATCAGAACCCAATTTTCCCACCATAGCAAGTCCTAGATACACCATCACACTGGAAAAGCAAGATTTGGATCTAAAATCACTTCTCATGATGATGATAGAGGACCTTAAGAAGGTCATAAATGACTCCCTTAAAGAAATACCAGAGAACACAGGTAAACAGGTGGAAGACCTTAAAGAGAAAACACAAAAATCCCTTAAAGCATTACAGGAAAACACAGGCAAAGGAAATGAACAAAATCATCCAGGATCTAAAAATGGAAATAAAACAATAAAGAAATCACAAAGGGAGACAACCATCGAGTTAGAAAAACAAGGAAAGAGATCAGGAGTCATAGATGCAAGCATCACCAACAGAATAAAAGAGATAGAAGACAGAATCTCAGGAGTAGAAGATACCATAGAAAACATTGACACAACGTAGTCAAAGAAAATGCAAAATGCAAAAAGCTCCTAACCCAAAACATCCAGGAAATCCAGGACACAATGAGAAGACCAAACCTAAGAATAATAGGTATAGAAGAGAATGAAGATTCCCAACTTAAAGGCCAGTAAATATCTTCAATAAAATTATGGAAGAAAACTTCCCTAACCTAAAGAAAGAGATGCCCATGAACATACAAGAAGCCTACAGAACTCCAAATAGACTGGACCAGAAAAGAAATTCCTCCTGTCACATAGTAATCAAAACACCAAATGCACTAAACTAAGAAAGAATATTAAAAGCACTAAGGAGAAAAGGTCAAGTAACCTATAAAGGCAGGCCTATCAGAATTACACCAGACTTCTCACCAGAGACGATGAAAGCTAGAAGATCCTGGGCAGATCTCATACAGACCCTAAGAGAACACAAATGCCAGCCCCAGCCTACTATACACAGCAAAACTCTCAATTACCATAGATGGAGAAAACAAGATATTCCATGATAAAACAAAATTTACACAATATCTTTCCACAAATCCATCCCTGCAAAGGATAATAGATGGAAAATACCAACACAAGGAGGGAAACTACACCCTAGAAAAAGCAAAAGACAGCCACACAAACATAATTCCACCTCTAACAAAAAATAACAGGAAGTAACAATTACTTTTCCTCAATATCTCTTAATATGAAAATATTACCAACATATCCTAATCAATTGAAATTAAAAAATATGAGGAATTACAAATTTGTTGGCTGTTATCTAGTGGTCTCTCTAATTTGGTAATTGGAGACATTACCAATATTGTACAATCCATATACACTTTTTGCTTGTTTGTACGTGACAGTGTCTTGCTGTGTACCACATAATGGTCTTGAGATCACGCTTCTCCTATCTCAGCCTCTCTATAAGTAGGATAGTTTATTTTATGTTTTTACTCTATACTATGGTTTTCAGAACAGCTTACATATTTCAAAATTATTTATACAGCCAAAAGAAACATAGACAATTTGGGAGGTGGCTTGTAAGAGAACAAGAAGGAGTGAGACCAAATGCTTTGCTTGATATTTATAATTATTGTATCAACTTTGAAGAAGATGACCTTTTAAGTTACTCTTTTTCTAAGATGAATGATTTTCTTTTTATTTTATTTTATTTTTTTTTTGGTTTTTGAGACAGGGTTTCTCTGTATAGCCCTGGCTATCCTGGAACTCACTCTGTAGACCAGGCTGGCCTTGAACTCAGAAATCCGCCTGCCTCTGCCTCCCAAGTGCTGGGATTAAAGGAGTGCGCCACAACTGCCTGGCTATGAATGATTTTTCAAAATCATCGCAGCCAATGAACCAGAATCTTGCCCTCACCTAATGTCTGTGCCACCCTCTAAGCAGAACCATTTTTCATTGAAACAGTTGATGAATGACTTCATGGAAAGACCATCTTAATACACATACTGTTTCTTTAAATGAATGTAACCTGTTCCCTGTGGGCTGAGAATGATGATAATCACTCAAGTCAAATAGCTTTGAACGTAGCAGGAAATCTGTATCCAAATAATTGTGCCTACAATTCATTCCTTTGCGCAGTAGAACTGTAAACTCTTAGCTACTATGGAGGTAAAATCCTTTGGTGATGTGAGGGACATTGAAGTACAGCCTTATTACAATGAGCTCCAATGTCTAAAAATTGTTCTTATTTTGGGTTTGTACCACAGTAAGAGCCAAGATTGTAAGCTTTACTAAAAACAAAACAAACAAAAAGACTTTCTATCCTTTTATGTTCATTTAATAACGTCCATTTTTATGATTGGTAGAAAAATATATATTGTTTTGAATATAATAAAAATAAAAAAGATTTCTGTCAAGTATCCTATCCCTTCCTCATGTGATGCTTTCTGTGTTGTTCTGTAAATATAGAACAAAGTTCATTGTGAGGGTTAGACACATAGACACAGATGTACAAACAAACAAAGACACAGTTACATATAGAACACACAGATACAGGGACGTATTTATAAGACAGCTTTCAGACAGGCACAGATTTAGACTCATGCCACAGACAGACAGAGGGCAGAAGACACATGGAGAACAAAGTAGGAAATTCAAACCTGAACTTGATTAAATGATTCCAAGGGGAAGTCTTCATGCCACACTGATGCATTATGGGTCACTCAGAGTAAACTGCCAATTTGTTACAATCGTCAAACTCAGACATAGGTGGGTTCATCTTCAACCAGCACACTGGTCTCCCTCCTGGTTTGTGTGTTTACAAGTCCCTCCAGTGATGCACCAGAACTCCAGTCTCTGTAGATCTTTGTCAAATATGGCATTGCATCTGTATGTGAAATTCATCTCATGATTTTAAATTACATTTCACTGGTGACTAATGGCAATCAAACACGTTTTCATGTATTCATTACTGTTTCTAAGTCTTTTGTCTAGTGTGTTAAAATATTATGCCTGTTTTGTTTTTTTTGTTTTTTTTTTGTTTTTGGTTTTTTTCGAGACAGGGTTTCTCTGTGTAGCCCTTGCTGTCCTGGAACTCACTCCATAGATAGACCAGGCTGGCCTCAAACTCAGAAATCCGCTTGCCTCTGCCTCTCAAGTGCTGGGACTAAAGGCGTGTGCCACCACTGCCCAGCTCTTTTGCCTGTTTTTATTGATGTTATTATTTATCTGTTGGAGGTCATTAAATGTTCTAGGTAGAATCTTTCGTCTGGCAAACATGTTCTGTGTGCATGTATCTGTGTGCACAGGGAAATAAAATACTGGAGTATCATTTGTGATAGGACAAAGATAAACTATACATGATAGGAATAAATCTAATGAGAGATATGAAACCTCTCCACACAGAAACCTGCTTTGCTTAACAAGATTAAAGATTTAAGTGGAGATGTACTTTCTCACATTGGAGTTAGGGTGTTGCTAAGATATCTGAGCCAAGTATGGGGCTGTGAAAACCTATAATCACAGCATGTCTGAAGTGGAGGCAGGAGAATCAAGAGTTTCAAAGGCCATTTTTAGCTATATAGTGAGTTTAGGACCAACCCAGGACCCTGTCTCAGAAACAGAGTAAAACAAAAAATAGATTTCTGTTCTGTTCAGGTTGGCATATAGAGTCATTGTACTCCAGTCTAAATTCAGGCCATCTTTTTTTTCTTTTGAAGAAATAGCAGGTTCATTCTAAAATACATATGGAAATATAAAGGATCTGGAAAAAAAGATTCAAAGGGTTTTGAAAAGGTCAGAATTAGATATCGTACAGTGCTTGGTGTTTTACACTAATTTTAGTTATAAAGCTTACTGTAAACCATAATGAACAGTGGCGTAGAGGGAGCTCAGTCCAGCAGTCCAGCAGCCAGGCGGGCAGCAGAGAGAGACAAGCACTGGTGCTTAGCACACTTCTTTATTCAGTTAAAACTCCAGCCACAGAATTGTGCTGCCTACATATCGGTTAACTCAGTCTAGAAACTCCCTTACAGATAGATGTGCCCAGAGACTTGCTTCAGTGTTGATCCCATCAAATTGACAAACGGAGATAGACCGTCATATTGTCTTAGCATTATATGAAGTATTGGCTCATGGTTTGCTAAGTTGGAGACATTGTACCAAGGGACCTTTCTGGGTGAACTCTTGCCATTTCATCCTGCTGTGAATGTTGGTACCATTTCAACCGTGCATGAACTCCTTTTCCATTGCCAGGACCAGATTGCCTAGTGTAGATAACTTAAGGAGGAAAGATTTCTTTTGGCTCCCAGTGTTAGGAGGATACAGTCAGTCCATTCTTTCTTTGCTCCAGAAGCCTGAGCAGAAACATCATGTTGTCAGGAGCCTGTGGTGGAGGAGAAATGTTCTGGCCATGGCAGACCAGGAAGCAGAGAGGGGAACACACGTACTCCCTTAGCTTTTCCTTTTCCCCCTTTAATTCCATCCAGACCCCCCAGCCAGAGGCATGGCATCTCCCACATTTGGGGTGGGGCTCCCGAGGTGTGTAGTTTCTTGCATGCTTCAACAAGTCAGGTCAGCAGGTCCACTCAGACCTCAGTAAATGCTTAGTTAGGGGCAGCCTATGACCCGGAAGAGGGTGCTTCTGCTTTCTATTTATAAAGCAAGAAGAAATGCTCAGGCCATGGGCTGTAAAAGTGAAACTGAAAGATGTGAAAGAGGGGAAATAAAATTACAATTGGAAGCAGTAAGAGGCCTTGGAGACCACAAGCAGAGTTCAGTTTACACCCAGGATGGAAGCTTGGTACTAAGAACAGTCTTTGCAATCAAATATATGTGCTATGTACATATCTAGACACACACACACACACACACACACACACACACACACACACGAGAGCACAGTCTTTGCAATCAAATATATGTGCTATGTACATATCTAGACACACACACACACACACACACACACACACACACACACACACACACACACACACACACACACACGAGAGCACAGTAGAACCAGCAAGCAGAGTTGGTGCTTAGCATCATGAGTGGTGTGGTGGTATTAACTGCTGCTAATAGCATTTCAAGCGATTGGTATCTTGTGGGGCATCTTGGGTACCTGTGGGTTAGTTCCTAACAAAGTTGGGATGGACATCCTGCCCATGGAATTGTCACTTTCCATGTTCTGACGGAAACCTCTTTGTGTCCATCCTTGGTTATTAGGATAAAGTGGGACTGCTGGCCCATCGCGTATGCATGTATCCCATGCTTTATATTCCTGTTGGCACAGCACCTGTGGCACAGGTGTGCCTGCCACCGCCTGGCAGCAGCGCTTGAGTACCTTCTTCCTCGTCCTCTAAATCCAAGCTCCTCTCAGAAATAGATTTGGTGCCAATTTGAAAGGAGAAATGGCACCTTATTTGAGTTCTTCTTTTGCCTTTAAGAATTGTTGTTAAGGCTGAGGTTTTATATTTATTAGTTAGTTGTATTTCTTTTGTGAATTGTCCCCCAAATATGTGTTTTTATCCATTTTACCTCTAGGAATTTCTTCCTAATTTTTGAGAGTTCTTTACTTTGTGAGAATATAAGTGCTTTGTAATGGGCTTCTGGTGTTTCTCCTGGTTGAATCCTTGCCCTTTAGATTTACCTGATAGTCAGGCTTTAAGTGACTCTTGCGGGGAAGCCAACCATTCAATTCCGTGACATGTAGGTCTCTGCATTTTACTCCTTTGGAGTTAGACACTGTTTATCTTTTGTGTGTCTCGTCGTCGTCTCTATCAGTAAGGGTTGCCATCACCTGTGTAGTTAGATACAGTAGGTGTTTGTTGGCAGGGCTGAGCAGCTGCCCTCCCTCACCCCACACCCAGGGCTATGGAACGTAGACCTGAACTGCTGTTTGATACTGTGTTTTGATGCCCTCTGATTCAAGTCAGATGAAAGAAATCTCAGAGAGTGTAGTGGTACTTTTTGTTTTGTTTTTTAAAAACCCGCCCCAACTCATGGGTTTTGGGCAGTGGAGCCCAGTTGCATTTCTTTGTGTTGGTACACCAGTTTGCTTAGTTAATCCCAAATGGATGGCCTAGGAATCCCAGATTCTGATGCTCATCTTCCTTTCTTCAAGCAGTCTTCTTTTCCTTCCTCCCCTACTGTGTGTTGAAAAACCTCAGTGAGCTGGTGGCTGTGCCTGTCAAATGGAGAGGTCCTGAGTTTAGCAACTCAGTTGAGAACACTCCCCCTTCCCTGTGCTAAGGATTGGAAAGAACTGAATATACACCTTTGCCACTAGATGGCACTACATGATTCCCTGAAAACTCCCATCTCCATAGCGAGGACTCTAACTCAACACATATTGCCAAACTTCTTCATGCTTTATTTCTATTTTGAGTTCTTTTTTATATTTAAAAAAGGAAGATTTGCATGCTGTTCAAATTGAATTTGAAAGTGCTGAGTTACATATCATTGAAAACCATACTGTTATAATTTTTTTTTTATTTATTTTGTGGTATTGGGATTGAATGTAGTGCCTTAGGTAAGAATGGTTCCACTGAGCTGTTTTATTTTGTTTTTTGCTTTCTGATACATGATTTCACTACATAGCCCTGGCTCACTCTATAGATCAGGTTGGCCTTGAGCTCTCAGAGATCCATTTGCCTCTTCCTCCCAGATGCTGACATTAAAGGTGTATGCCTCTGACTGGGGCTACCTCTGAGCTTTAGGCACTGTTTGGAGACTAAGGAAACTGACTGTGGTCAAGTTATAAGTGTGCTATTTGCTCTGTACTGTAGCCACAGATGTAGCAAGGCCTGTCAAATCGGTAAGTATTTTCATGCTGCATTAACTACCTCAGTTAACGTGCTTCCTCATGGTATCCACACATACGCAAACATCTGTGAGAGACAAGCTTGTACAGAAAATGGTACCTGCGATGGCAAGCAGAGCCAACCGTGTTACTTAGTGTGGCAGCACACATCCATAACCTCAGCCCTTGGGAGGGCGGGGCAGGATGAAAAGATGTAGTGTCTGCTTCTAGGAGCTTAAACTTGGAGATGTACTGCACGCACCTTTACGTCTTGACTTGGTTATTAAGGAATGTGGGGTGTGAGGTGTGAAGACTCGGGGTAGCAGGTAGGAAACTCTGTTACAGTTGATAAAATCTCAATGTGAGCGGCCCGAGTGTTTGTGTAGTGATCAGGTGCTCACAGGTGCTGTGAGGGGTGAGCTGAGGCTGGTTTGTTTAGGGTCCTGGGGAGAAAATGAGCAGTGTGGAGAGGAGATGAGACATGATGGAAGTGAGCAGCATACGGGGTAGTGTCACGTGAGTGTGGACATGTTAGATGGCTCTTGTTAAAGGGCTGTTAGGCAGTCCATGTGCGTATTCAGGCCTTTTGGAGTTGTTCATTTTCCTTTAGATCCCCTCTCTGGTTCTGGGGACAGTGGTCCCGAGGACTGAAAAGTCTGTGCTCACTGCCTTCCTTTTCCACTTCTCCAGGTTTGCGGTGAGCATCGGCTACTGGCATGACCCGTACATCGAGCATCTTGTACGGCAGTCTAAAGAGAGGAAGGCCCCTGAAATTAACAGAGGTAAGTGCTATCTGCCTCCCCACCATCTCAAACCATGGGCCCTAAAGGTTTACGATTTATTCTTAGAGAGTCTTCCAGGGTATGCTCTTTACAAAGAACAGGAAAAGGCCTGGCTCCCAACTTCCTCACCGATATGCCATGCTATAAAACTTCTAACCTCAATTCGATCATAAAAATGATGTTACTGGAATTTTGTTGTCTAATTCTCCCATTTATAAGAACCTACTAATGGCTGCAGATATGACTGTCATAGAGTGCTTGCTTAGCATGTACAAGGTCAGGGTTCAATCCTTAGCACTGAAAAGTGCGTGAACACATATGTGCAGATACACACAACCTCTTTATAAGCCAAGTATGGTGGGGCATGCCTCCATTTCCAGTACTCTGAAGGTTCAGGAAGGAAAATTGTGATTTTAAATCTATCTGGGCTGCACAATAAGACCTTGTCTCAAAAGAACCAAGACGCCAAACAGAACAAAAATATGCATCTTTTGCTATGCACTATCTGCCTGTGTGAGAGTAACCTTTTGTGACTTTTTATAGTGTTTAGTAACAACAACTGTTAGGCTTTTAAGTAATTTTATCAAGGCAGAAACATGGCTTACTCTTTGCCCCAGTGACAACCAACCATGTTATCTTAATTCATACATAGCGGGGATCTTGGCCTCTAAAGGTGGATCTTTGCAGATAGTCTTTGTGAGCAATGCAAAGAGATTTGAATACCAAGTGTCCTGAGGTAAGGCCATGCTGGTTACTTGGCAGTCTTCCCTGTATTCTTGAGGCAGATTTCCTAATGCGTGTCGCTGAACCAGGAACCCTTGAGGCACCTTGTTCTCTGATGGCTTTGAGGGATAATGTGTGTTGTCCCTGAGTGACTGACAGCTTGTTTCTCTGAAACTCTCTTCAAGGATATTTTGCTCGAGTTCATGGTGTCAGTCAGCTTATTAAAGCTTTTCTCCAGAAGACAGAATGCCATTGTCAGATTCTCAACCTTGGGGCTGGGATGGATACCACCTTCTGGAAATTAAAGGTAATTAAAGGTTCTCCTACTACAGTTGTTCCAACTTAATTTTTTGATGATGATTACCTAGTTTAAAATTTTTTAAATATATTTAAAGAGGGGACTGTCTTAGCTGGTAAAACCCAGAGACCTGAGTTCTGTCCCCAGGATCCATAGGAAAAAACTGGACATAGTAGTTTGCTCTTGTAATCCCAGCACTGGTGAGCTGAGGGGCAGAGACAGGTGGGTCCCTGAAGTTCTTGGGCCAACTAGCCTGTAATACTCGGGGGCTTTCCAAGACAATGAAATGTCCTATTTCAAACAAAAAGTAGAACGTACCTGAGAGGAATGACCCTTGAGGTAGTCCTCTGACTTCACATGTATGTACATATTAACAGGGGTCATACACACACACTTGTACATATACACATGCATATAAGTAAAAAAAAAGTACATTAAAAGAAATTCAGTGGCAGACTTTCTCATCCAGTTCCACCTGCCTAGATGCCTCCTGCAGTAACCTCTGCAGTAATGTTCAACCCTTTGTGTTATCTCACCAGGGCCCAGGAAATTAGATTGTTTTTCAAATTACATTATACTAAAAATTTACTTATTTTCTTCTGTATGTGTTGATATACATTGGGAAGGAAAATTTTCTACTAGAATCACTGAGAACAAATCTATGAATTTTTTAATTTTGATAGTAACTAAGATCAGTTGACCATGTAATGTCATTCTAGGTAAGATTCCGAGATTTGTGAGATGAAAGGGATGTGACATAAAGTCTGTTGTAGTTGTTCTAGTTGCATCTGTGGCTACCCTGTGAGGGGCAGAGAGGCAGGTCTGGTCGTGCTCACAAGAGGAAATAAGATTTTGCTGTGTTCTGCCTTTTCTCTGTGGCTTGCTTTTTACTGTTACGTATCCTCTATGCTGCATGTTCTTTTTGTAGGTTTGTGTAGATTTCTTGACTTCTCTGTGAGGTCAGTCATGTGCAGTAATGGGTATGTGCACTTCCCCAGATTGTTTATAAGTGTAGAATAAGATAGCTAAGAATGTATGTACACAATCCGATCCGCTTAGATCTTTGTCCCTAATCAGGTCACCTGATAAGGACTTTGGTCATCAAAGCTCCCAGCTTTTGTTTTACGTGAGGAGCCAGTGATCTTGGTGTTCTTGTTTGCTTCACATTCTCTAAGATGACAACTAGCGTTTGTGAGGACCTTTATGGGACAGACATTAGCAGGAGTCTGTGAGGGTTTCACAGATGGAGCAAGAGGGGGTGGGACAGGTGTCTTCTGGCATCCAACAACCAGTGACTTTAGAGTTTGGACACACATGCAGTGAACTTGAGCCCTTGTTTACTCACGGTGCTGAGGTAGTTCAGGGGTGCCTTTTGAGAGACATCTTTTCCGTAGGCCTGTTTTGTCTTTGTGGCAGAGTGCCGCATGGTTTGTAGAAAGGATTTGAGTGGATTCTGTGGGAGGGTGTTGCTGTTGAGAGATCCTTCCACTAGGCCCAAGGTCCCTTTATCACATGGGTTGCTTTCTTTCCCTTCATGTAGATAACTTGATAATTATTAAATCTGGGGTTTTTATATATGAACAAAGTTTACCTCTTCTAAGAAGAAAAATTTCCTGTTGTAAGGAGAACAGCAGAAAGTTTGGAAATCTCTCGTGAAAATTTCTTGTTTTTACTGATAAGCATGTTGTTCTGAAGTACTTTTTTCTAAAGTTTTTTTTTCCAGTTTTTTAGTAGATATTTTCTGTTTGTTTTTTATTTATTTTTTTAAATTAATTTTTTTGCATCTGGGTGTTTTGCTTTAATGTATGTTTGTGTACCGAGTGCATGCCTGGTATCCTCAGAAGCCAGAACCCCTAGAACTGGAGTTACAGATGGTTGTGAGCTGCTTTGTGGGTCATAGGAGTTAAATCCATGGTCCTCTGGAAGATCAGCCAGTGCTCTTAACCTCTGAGCTGTCTCTCCAGCTCCCTGTCCACTCTTTCAGAGCAGGAGTTGCCAAATACAAGCTATAGGCTAAATCTGGCCTACCCTGTTTATGTCAATAAAGCTTTGTTGGAACACAGTCACATTGATTTGTTATATATTGTCCATCTTCAGCAACTGTATGACTAGGACATCAACACAGTTAACTAGTCATAACAGAGACCATATGACCTATAAAGGTTAAACTGTTTTCTAGTTCTTTGTAAAACAAACAATCTATGAATCTATACTTTAGAGATGTATGCCTTTGCATAGAAGCATAGGGATGGTCTTTCATGCTCCTAATGTTACATGCTTTCCTGCTAGAAAGGCTGTATCTGCAGAACTGAAGCTATTACTATGGGCTTTCTGCTCCTTCTGTGTGATCTCAGGGGAGCAAGACCCTTTGTATAGCTGGGGCTTCCTAGAGATAAGAAAGCTGGGACTGTCACAGAATGTACCTTAGCTTCTTGATGTCTCTTGAGTCCTATAGAAGGAGGCATTGTCGCCTTTGGCAGTGTATGAAATGGTCAGCCATGGTGACTTCCCCCTGCATTCCAGGCTGCCCCTGTGCAAGCCTGACAGAGACTCGGGGCCTGTGAACTAGGTCAGTAGCTGGGATCTCTTTAGGCTTGCAGTGCTGATGGTCCAGAGAGTCAGAGCATCAGTGAGGGAAGCAGGACAGGCCACAGTTGTTTTCCTCTCAACTGAGAAGGAAGCTGGGCAGCTCAGGAGAGGAAGTGCCTGGACTAACCCTTGACAGAAGACACCATCCTGTGGGAGAGAGGACAGACAGCTGACCATATGTGTTTGCTTCTATTGTTGGCATCTGGTGGAGTTGCAGACGACCTGTAACTTATGTGTCCTTGAGTAAAGGGCTCTTGCTTAGTTTTTGTGGCGCTAAGATGGAACCCAGGGCTTCTTGCATGTTTGGCAAGTGCTCTACTACTGAGCTGCACCTCTGACTCCAGCAGGTCTTACACCATGAATAGTCTTAATAGGATTTCTTACCGAAGTGCTTCCATATCCCCTGAATGTACATCCTTCATCTTTCAAGTGTCTTTGGGTTGCTTCTACACAGCTCAGCTTTGCAGAGCACAAACCATTAAGTGTGGACAGCTGAGGTGTCTGAGCCAAGGGTGTCAGAATACTGTCCTAAGGAGAATGGCTAGTTGGGCCTTGCTCCCATTGAATCTCAGTGTGAAGAGCTGTGGAGGTAGTGTAGTGCGCAGCAGAAAGAGCAGGAAGCTGTGGGGAGAGAGGAATGGACAGATCTGAGAACAGCAGGGTTGAGTGAGTAAACGATTGGAGCACCATTTGGATGGAGAAAGGCGAGGACGAATAGTGGTGGGTGGGTGGATGGGGTCTAGCCACCCTCCATGCTAGGAAACACAGAAGAAAAGATTGGAGCTGTGTGGTGGGCACACATGTCTTATGTTTCTCTGTGCATTTTCACACTTATTACTGTAGTCCATAGTGAGAAATTAATGGTGAATCCTATATCTTTCTGCCTGTGTTTATAAATAATAAAGGCACAGACATAGGATTTGCTACAGTCAGGCCCTTTTCAGAGTGCCCTTCATGGATTAACTCATTTCCACCACACGAGAGTTAGCAGTGTCTTTGCTTAAATTTTTTTGAATATATTTGTATAGGTGCTTTGCCTAGATGTGTATCTGTGTACCATGTATATGCCTGGATAAGAAGATAGCATCTGATCCCTGGAATTGGAGTTACAGGTGTGTGTGAGCTACTCTGTGTGTGTGTGTGCATATGTGTGTGTGTGTGTGTGTGTGTGTGTTGGGAATCAAACTTCCTCTAGAAGAACAATCAGTGCTTTTAAGCACTCAGCCATCTCTCCAGTTCTCCATCACTTTTTAAGAGATGACCTCTTGGCACACTCAGATAAATGGTGGAGCTGGGACTCAAGCTCCACTCTTCACCAGACTTTCTTATAACAGCAAGAAAATGATCCTAACCCTGTGCACTGTATGTGCTGTTGTTTTGACAACTCACAACTCCTCTCCACTATCCCACTTCAAGCTCTATAAACCTTACCTGGACAAATATGAAACCTCTTAGTTTTTCCTGCATCTATTCTTTTGTTAATGCATGTGTTTTGTGTGTGTGTGTGTTTGTGTGTGTCTCTATGTATCAGGGTGGTAGTGGTGCATTTGTTTGTGTGTGTGTGTATGTATGTATGTGTATGTGTATATACATGTGTATACAAACACATATGGAGACCAAAGGGCAACCGTGTGTGTCACCCTTAGGAACATTATCTACCTCCTTTGAGACGGTGTTTCTCATTGGCTTAGAGCTCAGCAAATAGGCTAGACTAACTGGCCAAAGATCCCCAGTGGCCTCCTCTCTCTGTCTCCTTGGCCCTGGGATTACAAACTCACACCACCATGCTTTGCATTTTTACATGAGTTTGAGGATTTAACTCAGATTCTCACACTCATAAGACAAGCACTTCACTAACCGAGCTGTTTCCCAGCTTCTGTATTCATTCTTGCTCCTCTCAGATATATTCGTATTGAGACCATAGGAATTTGAAAAATGCCTTTGGGGGCTGAAGAGGTGGCTTATCAATTAAGAGCACTTGTTCTTGCAGAGGACACAAGTTCAAGTCTCAGCACCCACATAGCAGTTTACCATCTTTAATTCCACAGGATTTAATGACCTTTGAGGGCAGCAGTTAGAGACATGTTGTGCAGACATACATATGGGCTCAGCAAACATTCGTACACACAAATAAAAATAAATAAAACATTTCTGACCATATGAGTCTCCTAACCTAAAATCCCTAAGTACCCCTATTGCAGTTAGATAAGTGCTTAGTGCTTGCTGCATCTAGTGTCTGTGAGCTAAGGAATGATTCTGTGTGGTTTTC
Source organism: Tokudaia tokunoshimensis (assembly GCA_036184795.1). Classification (NCBI taxonomy): domain Eukaryota; kingdom Metazoa; phylum Chordata; class Mammalia; order Rodentia; family Muridae; genus Tokudaia; species Tokudaia tokunoshimensis. The sequence continues at coordinate 99,342,929 of BTHU01000001.1, forward strand.
TCCAGGATGAAGGTCTTCTCCCAAATAAATATTTTGAAGTCGACTTTCCAATGATAGTCACCAGAAAGCTGCATACCATCAAGTAAGTGTGGCTTTGTTGGGGGGACAGGATGCCAGTTGGAGACTCAGCTCTTGATGTGTCAGAAGAGAGTGCTATCTTTCTGTTTCCTTTCTTGCTCTGGGACCATGAGTCCAGCATGAGTGCAGTCTTCAACAGTCAGTGCATCTTCTGCACAACCCTCCTTATACATTAATTTAACTTCTCTGAACACTAAAAATCAACCTATGCGGAGCATAGTTGAATACTCTGAAAATTCTTTGTGATTACTGCTTTATCATGGGGTCCTGAATTAGCATAGTAATTTTGTTTGCTTTGAGTGTGTGAAGTGCTGGGAGGGCTCTTCTCTGGGATTACAGGACTGTGAACGATGCCCTTTTCTTTGCCTCTTGCTGTCTCATGATTTCTTGGATGGCCCAGTCCTCATAGTAGACTTGGGGCTGAGTACTCAGTCCTCTTCTGGAGATGAGAATCTTCTGCTCAGACAAGTTGACTTGCTCAGGGTCACCTGGCTAGAACCAAGACCTAAACCCCGACATTGAAAGCCGTCTGTCAGGACTTTATAGTTTTGTTGTTGTTGTTGTTTTAACACTTCTGCCCCACTAAGTAGATATTTAAATAAAAGCCTTACTATTATGTTTTAAAATTCCATAGACATTAAAACTTTCAGTTTATTCTTTAGAGCTACTGCATCCTTATACATCCTTATACATTTTTCAACCTTTTCTGTGGTCTACTATGAGTTTTCCAGTTTTTCTCAATATTAAGTACATTTTATGTTAAGTAGGATGAACGGGGACTCAGAACTGTGTAGTTCTGCTGAGCTCATTAGCACCCTGGCTGAAGTAGGAGTGGATTACCCTGGGTGAAGCTGAAGCTCAAGGTGGTTTCCTGGAAAGAAAAACAGGTTCTACCAGAGCACAGCTATCCGGGTCTCTAGTTTCTGACTGTTTTCATTTGCTGGGTTGACCTTAAGAGTCAGTTCTTTGTACCTATATGACAAAGAACAGTCAGGATCATAAGATACAATTTTATTTGAGAGCAAGCAAGAAATTGGAGGTAGCTGGAAAATCCTGGAACAGTCAGAAACTTTGTGTTAGCCTTTTAGTTGTTTTTAAATTGAATTACTTCAGGAGATCAGTGTGTGATTTTAATGGCAAATGCAGAGCTGCCCTAGCCTGACGCATGTGGATAAAGCTGCTACTGTGCACGTAGGGCCAAATGTAGGTGGAGTGAAAGATTTCTGATGTGGCTGTTGTTCTGACATTGGCAGTACGCCAAACTCCCCTCATCCAGAAGTCTCAAACAGAAATGCTCCAGAATCAGAAATGTTTTCAGCATCATGTCCAGTTAGGAAGTGTAATGGTAAAGTCTATGCAAATCTTACAGACTCTCACAGACATCCTGCATCTGTATACACAGTTTGTGACAGATGGTTGCATTTTGGCAGTAAATTCACTTGGGCATTTATTGACTCTCTTTTCTCCTGTAGAAGCAAGCCACTTCTATTCAGACCCATCATGGAATTACACCCAGAGGACACTCTTCAAATGGGCAAGTATAGCCTATGAGCGGCACGGTCAGGATCATAACATGCTTAGTTGTTTGAGGCAGGGTTCCCTTCTCAATATAATATTGTCAATATAATATTCTCGGTGTAAATGCAATCCATTCATTTATACTAATCTCCTCAGCTCCAGCAGTCACCTAAGAACACGTACATGCTTGTCAAGCCCTTTACCACTTAGCCATATCCCCAAACCCCTATGCAAAGATACCTGTTTCTGACACATTTTCTCAGTGCTGAGCCTTACAGATTGTAGTGGGTATTTTGTTTGTCTGTCTATAGATCTCTATAAACATTTTCCATTGTGTTCACTTGTGGTTGACAGAGGTCAAGGTTTTAATAGTTATACAGGTGAGAGAACATATTTAGAGAGTGGCTTTCTCTGATAATCAACACAGTAGTCTTCAGGCACCCCAACAGACCTCCTTTTGTGCACAACTGCAATGCTGTAGCTATGGTCCCTGTGTCTAGAGTCTACTAAAGTTTCAACAGAAGCATGTATGGCTGCCAACCTTTGTTTCCCATGTAGATCAACTGGACCTGTTGTGGCTATTCACTTTTCTGTAACAGTCATCCATGTATTTGGTTAGTTGGTGTCACATTAGGATGCCATGGCCACCCTTGGCTTTGCATCCCTTTGATCAACAATGTGGAAATGTATGATGTAGCACCATTTCCCATTGTACACACTCCCCATGTGGTGTTACCCTGTTTGGCTGGGTTCAGTTTTCATCTTTGCTGTTGGATAATGAGCCCCATGATGATAGGGGCTTATTTCTGGCTGGTTTTTGATTTTTCTTCAGGATCCTGATAGGTAGCTTGGGCTAGCCTAGAGCTTAGGTTTCCTTTGCCTATAACTCCTCAGTGCTGGTATCACAGGCAGTGCCATCATGCTCAGCTCATACTACATCTTGGTTATCCTTGTATTCTGATAACTGGCTTAGTGCTCCATACATAGTGCCAACAAATTATCAGATGAGTGGACAGATGGGTAAATTAATCTGGCATGTGGTCAAGAAATCTACCTGAGACAGAGTCCCCTTTACCTTAAAATAAAATAAAAACAAAAAACAAAATTCAAGTGTTCTGGGGAAATTTTTTATCTAAAAAGAACATTTTGTAATCTTTAAAAATAATAAATTAGACTTTAATTGAAGGAGTAATGGGTTGGATTGGTTGAGTTTAGATCAGTGCCCTTTGAGATGCTTACTTGAAAAATACCAGTACTATTTAGTCACTCTGCACATGTGTGTGTGAGTGTTATTTATAGACCTTCCTTTGCTCATGCCTTTCCCTGAACTGTAGCTTTAGAAGGCAGATGACCGCAGCCTTTATCAGTTACCCTTTGCTCTGTAACAAACCACTGCAAACCATGTGGCCCAAAGGATCTGCCATCTGTTTAGCTCACAGTGTAACGTGTCTCTTTAGTTGGGTTCATTTGGGTAGAACTTTTCAGCTGGGCTCTGGTCTTTGCCAAAGGCCTCCTTTGTGTCCCCAGGCATTGTGCTAGGTCAGGCTGACCCTATCTGTTTAAAATTACAGTGCCTTGAAGGTCTCAGTAATCCACAGTACTCTAGGCCAAAAGACATCTCCCACACTTCAGTTTACTAATTAGTTGGGTTCACACTTCTTAAGTGTATATGTTGTAACAATTTATTAGTCAGTTGAAGGCAATGGACATGTTGGATAAGCAGTATTCAGTCATTTAGACATTTAGACGTGCTATGCAGCCAAGGGTGCCTTAAAGTTTGAATCCTTCCTCAACCTCCCAAGTACTAGGATACCAGATGTACATCGCTGCTTTATGTGCAACTATTTCAATCTTTAACTGCTATTACTAATGAGACCTGCGTACCTGTTGGATACCTAACAACTTCACTTTGGAATTAAGTTGGGTACCACCTATGTCTACATCAACATTCATGGTTTGCTTTTTTTATCCACAGCCTCTGAGAGCTTAACTTCTCAAGGGGTTGGTAACATTGGAGGAATTCAAAGAGATGTACTGTTGAAACTGTTTTGCTTGTGTTTGTCTGATGTTAAGTATCCATTTCCTGCAGAAATTCAAAACATTCTGCTTTATCCCTGTGAATTTTCTGTGCTACCCAGGGCACCTCAGCGCACGTTTGGGAGCCTCAAGGTCATCAGTTTTAACATCTCCAATACTAAATATAATCATTTGAGATCAGCATTGTCTACATCTTATAGTTAAAAGAAATGTAGTCATGTGGTTATGTTACTTGCCCAGAGAGCTACAGGGCTGACAGTGGATTAGTTGAAATGTGACCGTGTACTATAAATTTGATTCAAAGAAGGTTTTGCTTTAGGGTTTTAGTTTGTGATCTGCATGGATCACAATGTGCTGTGATTCCTCAATCACAGAATATTTAGGACAACTTAAAGATTATTTGTTCTGTTTAGGTGAATCTCGCCATGTTGTCCAGGTTGGTGCCAAATTCCAGGGTTCAAGCAATCCTTTTGCCTCAGCCTTCTGAGTAGCTGGGACTGTGTGTTATTTAAGGACTTTTAACAATTTACTACTTAGTAGTAGATGATCTTGGGTTCTTGTGCCTCTCTTTATGTAAGGGTTTCTGTGTTCATTATTGATTGATGCTTAGGGTCTGATTCTGCTCATCATGGCATATTTCCACAGCACATCCTTCAGTCATGACAAGCAAATACGTCTTTAGATACTGCTCCAAGCTCTCTAGTGGTGAAGTTGCTCTGGTTGAGAACTACTCCTTATACTGAAGAATGGCTAAGCTTATGCAATGAGGATTTCCGTAATTGTCTCTCATTTGGCTGTGTATAAGCCAGTTCTTAGTTGTTACCTTGTATTAGTTGTATTTTAAAAATTCTCCTTTGTCAGTTCTCTTAGCCACAAGTCCTCTAAAGGATCAAACTGCCTGTAGTAACACACAGGTGTCATGTATAATTTTTTCCCCAATAACAGAATCTCATGAAGCTCAGGTTGGCCCCAACTTTACTGTGTAACCGCGGCTGTCCTGTTCTTAGGCCTCTTGCCTCTACCTCCAGGTGCTAGGATTTCAGGATTGCACCCCACTACCAATATACAGCTTTCCAAACCTGGATATGTTTGTTATTTCAGAAAACCTTCTATAAACATTGTACAATATACTATAAACCTTTCTCCACATTCCCCTACCAGAAAATCTAGAAGAAGAGGAGGGACGAGTCTCTGTGGTTATGGGAAGTCCTTCCATCACCTTGGGGAGGCTCCAGGATACAGGGCTTTCTGTTCAATCTGAGGGCTCTGGCCAGTGCTGGATTTCATAAAAGTGTCTGCTTTCTCAGAATAATAAAACTTTGGAACTTACTCAGAGCTCTTGTCCCCCATAGGTCCATTGTGTTCCCTGTGACACATAAAGAGTCTTTCTCTGAGGACACACAATGGACCTTGTATATCTAAACAACTGGAACAGCTTTGCCTTAGGGACAACTGTATGTACTGCTAGCGCATGCTGTTCTAGTCCTCAGATTCTGTCCCATCAAAGGCTCAAGGTCATGTTGTCCAGGGCTTCCTGCCTGTTGTGTGGAATGCTTCCTTGTTACAGGCTGGGCTTGAGAGCTTCAGATCACATTTTCTGTACCACTGAGGAACAACTAAGGCCTGTGGTGGAAAGATAATTGGTCCAGGCACAGTAGCAGACAACCTGTCATCCTAGCACTCGAGCAGTGGGAGAATTGCTGGGAGTACAAAGGCAGTCGGAGTTAAACAGCAAGGCCCTGTTCAAACCAACCAACCAACAAAACCCAGTCAGTGGATAATTGAAAGAGTTTGTAAGGGCACACTGAGGCATCATGACTACACTGATGGCCATCAAAGGCCAATGTCATTGTCTTCGAATCTGTGGTTCCTGAGTGTAGTTTCCAGACTGAGAGCATCAGAGCCCCTGGGAATGTGCTAGAGATGCAGGAGTCTGTGGTGGCAAGGTTTACACATTCGCAACTCTGGGTCCTAAAGCTTGAGAACCACTTCAGACACCATTCCTTCTTACCTCTGGCACACCCGAACATTCATGATCTTACTTATTTTGAAAATGTATTGCAGCCGGGCGGTGGTGGCTCACGCCTTTAATCCCAGCACTTGGGAGGCAGAGGCAGGAGGATTTCTGAGTTCGAGGCCAGCCTGGTCTACAAAGTGAGTTCCAGGACTGCCAGGGATACACAGAGAAACCCTGTCTCGAAAAAAAAAAAAAAAGAAAATGTATTGCTACATAAACTACTTTACTATAAACATAACACATTACAAATGGTGTAGTGTTTGGAGAAACACTGAGCAGTGGGTATCAGTAGTTGAATAGGCCTAGTCTTTGACTTCATAATTCCACTCACATTTATCTGCCTTGAAGAAATGACTTGACAGGTACTTCATCATTGTACATACCAGGATGTTCACTGCAGTGTCTCAGATGGAGAAAATTTGGCAATACTGTATATCCAATAATAAGGGATTGGCCAAATACAAGGTGTTTTTGCTTGGTGATCTCATATGTTCAGCAGTGAAAGATTGTGGCATGCTAGGAAATGAAAATAGAACATGGTGCCCTGAGCTGGGCATAGTGGTGCAGGTGTGTAGTCCCAGCTGGGCATAGTGGTGCAGGTGTGTAGTCCCAGCTGGACAAGCTGAGGTTGGACAAGTTGAGTTTGAGCAACATAGTAAGACCTCATCTTGAGAAAGCAAATCAAAACAAAGAGAATGATGTCTTCGATGCTATTATTACACAGGAAACACAGTTTGTTACCTGGTACTAAGTGGTTCTAATTTCTTAAATACCTGTGTGCAAGAGAGAAGTGTTTTACTTGAGCTTAAGCATTAAAGAAAAAAAAAAAAACTACAGTGTTATACTGACATCTTTACAACATGTGACTTGGGCTAATTTTCATTAAAGTATGTTTTTGTGTGTATGCTGGAGAGAGTGTGTGTATGGGGGGTGCATGTATGTGCGCGTGCATGTGACCATAGTAGACCAGAAGAGGAGTTCTTCTGTTGCTCTCCACCTCATTGCACTGATGCAGGGACTTTCACTGAACCTAGATTTTTCTGTTTCAATATTATTATTATTATTTTGAGATAGGGTTTCTCTTTGTAGCCCTGACTGTCCTGGAACTTGCCATGTTGACCAGATTGTCCTTGAATTCACAGAGAGACACCTGGCTCTGCCTTCCTAAGTGCTAGGATTAAAGGTGTGCACTACCATACCTGTATTAAAGTTACTTTAATTTTGAAAAAGTAATATCTAAGTTGGAAAGATGGCTCTGCATTAAGAGCACTTGCTATTCTTCCAGAGGACTTAGGTTTGATTCCCAGCATCCACATGGAGCCTCACAACCATCTGTAACTTCATTTCTAGGGGATCTGATGCACTCCTCTAGCCTCCGAGGACCCCAGACATACACATAATATGCAGCTGTACATACAGGCAAAACATTCATACACATAAAAAGAATTAAACTTTTAAAATAAAGTAACCTTTAAAAAACAAAAAGCCATGTCCATTAAAAGTATATCATTGGCTTATATTGAAATGAACATTTTATTTTTTGCATTTGCAGATAGTCACATGCTGGATTCAAAAAGATACGCCATCATTGGAGCAGATCTCCGGGACCTTTCTGAGTTGGAAGAGAAACTAAAGAAATGTAACATGAAAACACAGTGAGATTTTTTTTAACCCCTTATGTGTTTGTGGTTTCATGTGAGTTATGAGATCCAGTTAGTACAGCTTGCTACTTGCTGTTTCTCTTTATGCTGTATTGTGTCATTGCTACTTATTGTAGTTTTCTGAGATTTCTAAGCAGTCTTTTTTTTTTTGAAAATCATGTTCTTTTATTGAAAAAGGAAGTAAAAACATTTTATGATAAAATTGAAGATTTACATGGAAAATCTGATAAAATAGAAGAGATATATAGAAAAGCACATTAAAATTGACAATTTTCATGGAAAATTAAAGAGTAAAGTGGTAGACATAAAAAGCATTGCTAAATTAGTTAAAAAAGGAAGTAGAAACATTTTATGACAGAATTGAATATTTACATGGAAAATATTTCTGACAAAATTGTAGAAAAACATGTTAAAATTGAAGATTATCATGGAAAATTTTATATAGACATGATAATGGTAGGCATAAAAGTATTCCTAAGTTGATTGAAAGTGGAATTATAAACATTTTCTGATAAAGTTGAAGATTTACATGAAAAATATTTCTGATAAAAGTTAAGAAGTATATAGAAAAACATGTTAAAATTGAAGATTGTTATGGAAAATTATGCAGATAAAATGGTAGGCATAAAAATAATTCTATGATTGAAAGTTGAATTATAAACATTGTCAGGTAAAATTGAAGACTTACATGGAAAATATTTCTGATAAAATTCAAGAAATATATAGAAAAACACGTTAAAATTGACTATTTCTTGGAAAATTATACAGATAAAATGGTAGACATAAAAAACCCTTCTAAATTAATTGAAGGTGGAATTAAAAACATTTTGTGATAAAATTAGAGATTTACATGGAAAACATTTCTGATAAAATAGAAGAAATATATAGAAAAACATGTTAAAATTGAAGATTATCATGAAAAATAATGCAGATAAAATGGTAGACATAAAAAAATTACTAAATTAATTGAAAGAGGAATTACAAACATTTTCTGATAAAATTGAAGATTTACATGAAAAATATTTGTTAGTCTATGTCTTTTTATTGGGGAATTGAGTCCATTGATGTTAAGAGATATTAAGGAATAGTGATTGTTGCTTCCTGTTATTTTTTATGTTATGTTTGCGTGGATATCTTCTTTTGGGTTTGTTAGAAGAAGCTTACTTTCTTGCTTTTTCTAGGGTGTAGTTTTCCTCCTTGTATTGGTGTTTTCCATCTATTATCCTTTGTAGGGCTGGATTTGTGGGAAGATAATGTATAAATTTGGTTTTATCATGGACTATCTTGGTTTCTCCATCTATGGTGATTGAGAGTTTTGCTGGGTATAGTAGCCTTGGCTGGCATTTGTGTTCTCTTAGGGTCTGTATGAGATCTGCCCAGGATCTTCTAGCTTTCATCGGTGAGAAGTCTGGTGTAATTCTGATAGTTCTGCCTTTATAAATTACTTGCTCCTTTTCCCTTACTGCTTTTAATATTCTTTGTTTGGTGTTTTGATTATTATGTGCCAGAAGGACTTTCTTTTCTGGTCCAGTCTGTTTGGAGTTCTGTAGGCTTCCTGTATGTTCATGGGCATCACTTTCTTTAGGTTAGGGAAGTTTTCTTCTATAATTTTGTTGAAGATATTTACTGGCCCTTTAAGTTGGAAATCTTCGCTCTCTTCTATACCTATAATCCTTAGGTTTGGTCTTCTCATTGTGTCCTGGATTTCCTGGATTTTTTGGGTTACAAGCTTTATACATTTGCATTTTCTTTGACTGTTGAATCAATGTTTTCTATCTTCAGCCCCTGAGATTCTTTCTTCTATCTCTTATATTCTGTTGTTGATGCTTGTATCTATGACTTCTGAATTCTTTCCAAGGTTTTCTATGTCCAGAGATGTCTCACTTTGTGATTTCTTTATTGTTTCTACTTCTACTTTTTAGATCCTGGATTTAAAAGTTCAGTTCCTTTGCTTGATTGTTTGTGGTTTCCTGTAATTCTTTAAGGGATTTTTGTGTTTCCTCATTAAGGGCCTTTACCTGTTGATCCATGTTCTCCTGTATTTCTTTAAGGGAATTATTTAAGTCCTTCTTGAAGCCCTCTATCAGCATCATGAAATACAATTTTAAATCCAATTCTTGCTTTTCTGGTTTGTTGGGGTATCCAGGACTTGCTGTGGTAGGAGAACTGGGTTCTGATGTTACCAAGTAGCCTTGGTTTCTGTTGGTAGGGTTCTTGTGCTTGCCTTTCGCCATCTGGTTATCTCTAGTGCTTGTTGGTCTTGCTGTCTCTGGCTGGAGCTTTTCCCTCCTGTGGGCCCATAAGCCTGTGTCAGTACTCCTAAGAGATCACACTCTCCTGGTGGGCTGTGCACAGAAGGTTGTAGAGCTGCCCGGCTCCCCGGTGCAGATGGTGGCGGGAAGACTTCCATTCCAGCTGCTCCACTGATCTTATGCCCCGTGTGCGCCTAGCTGTTCCCCTCCAGAGAGAAGGTGGAGATATCACCTCGGCAATCAGAAGTGCAGCAGTCTTTTTCTTAAGTGTGCTTTTCACCAGTGATTCCTTTTTTCAAATGCTGGCCATAATATAGTAAAGTAAGTGTGCAAGAGCCTATAACAACAACATGCAAAGAACTAGTGTTTAGATACATAGAGACCAACACTCATGAAAAGTGGCCAAAGATAGGTAGATAGTGACTGCCACAGGTCATCAGAATGTATGATGTATGCCCATCACACAGGGCTATCAGACTGCTGTAGCCATCAATGTGTATCCATTACTTGGGACTGTTAGATGTAGCCATCAGATAAAGTTCTGGTATTCTCTGATCAAAGTGGCAAGAATGTGTAAATCTGACTGTGTATGAAGTTGGTGAGGATGTGGGTGGTAGGGAGTAGGCTGCAGTGACTCACCAAGTGGGAGTAGACCGGCTGCAAGCCAGGTGAGGAGTAGTGGGAAGGAGCTAGCAGAGTTATAATGTGTGATAGAAAAGTCCCACTTTGGGTGCGTTTTCCAGAGAAGGTACTTAATGCTGAAGGTGGGTGTTTATTGCAGCAAGCAGAGTAGCAGAAAATTGGAAAGGCTCACTAGAAGGAGACTGGATGGATAAAACATGAAGTGCATGACTCAGGTCCACATGGAGAGAACTCAAAATTCAGATGAAGTAAAAATCCTCCCACTGTGAGACCACATATATAAAACCACACCTCCGGATCACTGTGCTTTCAGAAGTACACACTTAGATTGCAGAAATGGCTTATGAGGGAAAAGAAAGGTCCTCCATGATGAGTTTCTGAGATTGCCCTTTGTAGAGAAGAGGGGAGTAGTGTGTGGCCTTGGAACCCAGTCTAGGTCAGACTGCACAGATGACATTGGGTAGTCACCATCTGAAGTTAGTACCCAGGAGCACATTTAAAAGGATGATGTGGTGAAGACAATGTTGCTTAAAAGAATAAACAAGGCAAAGCATCTATTGCAGAAGGTTCAAAGTAATGAGCAGCGGGGACATAAGTGGGAGGAGGGTAGGAATGGATGTGAAATACGGGTGAGCTCTGCGAGATGGACGGAGAGAACGGGGAGCACCAAGTCTCCATGGCTTTCCTACTCATCTGTGCCAATGTGGGCTAGTGTCCTTGCACATTGGAGCTCTTCTTGACATATTCAGCCTACACTCAGCAGCACTGTTAGCCTCAGTGGGACTTGCAGGTCTACATGCCCCATGCAAAAGATGACTCTGATGGCCTAGTGCCATCCTGGGGTCTTTGTCTTTCTTACTGAGTATTCCAAGAGCACTCTTGATTCCCAGACCATGGTGCCCTTAGGAGGAGGTGGAATCTTTAGGAAGGGAATTTGGTAGGAATTACATTGCATGCAGATTCCTGAAGGATACTGGAGCCACAGCTAGTCCCTTTCTCTGTCCCTGGTTATGAAGTGCACTCTATTCTGCTATTTGTTCCTGGCCATCTGGAGCCTAGGCATGAGTTCAAAGCAACAGGGCCCATCAGTCTTGAATGGGAACCTTTAACACTGTGTGTCGAAGTAACCTTTTGTTTCTGAGCTGGCTCTCAGCTGTGTTACAGGGTGAGAGAAAACTGAGTCAGGGAGGTCTGAGGGCATGCCTGGGTTTTCCACTCCACAGATCTCAGATTATAGTATGTAGCATATTCTTCCTTTGGCTGAATATAATGTATTGATATTCAAGGAGACTAGTTTCCTTAGGCTTGTGCTTAGCATGTTAGTGAGAGTCACCAGGGGATGGAATTGGATGCTCCTAGGTTACTGTGTACCCTCGTCATCAGGAGCCTTAGACTCTTACCCTGAGCATAGTGTCAACCTTTTAATGAACTAGTTATTTGACAATGGTTCTTTAAAATATTTTTTAAGATTTATTTGATCCATAGTTCTTGTCTACATTATGATATGGGGTATGTACTGTATCACCGGATGGGTTTGAAGATTTGATGAAGAAATGCATGTGAGGGTGGGAGAACAGAAAGGCGTGTGTACTGGTCACTTATGGAGTATGTCACACCTCAGTCTGACTTCGGCTCTAGGGACCTGTGGCTTCTGCAGTGGCCTGACAGAGCAGGGAAGTACCAGTTATAAGTGAGCAAGCTTACTGTTGGGGAAATTGGCCTCACTTTTGGAACTCAATACCAAAGGCAAAGAGCAGTTGTTAACAAGTGTGAGAACTGTGCCTGATTTCCCGGGTGGCTTCCTTATCTTTTCAGTGCTTTCCTTTCCGTTCTATTTTGAAAAGTAGTGATCCTGAATGGAGCGCCATGGGTCACGCTGGCATTCCCAGTACTTGGGAGGCCAAGGCAGGTAAGTCACTATGGGTTCAAGAGCAGCTGGGGCTACATGGCATACTGTAAGTGAGATCTTGTCTTTTTTAAAAAATCAAATGTTAATCCTACTTTTAATGTTAATGAGTACCTTCAAAAGTAGTTTTAAGGGGCTGGAGAGATGGCTCAGCATTTAAGAGCAGTGACTGCTCGTCTAGAGGTTCTGAGTTCAATTTTCAGTAACCACATGATGACTCACAACCATTCATAATGGGATCCAATGCCCTCTTCTGGTGTGTCTGAAGACAGTGATAGTGTCCTCATATACATAAAATAAATAAATAAATCTTTAAAAAAATAGTTTTAAGTAGGTAGGTGGTGGTGGCACAGGGTTTTAATCCCAGCACTGGAGAGTCAGAGGCAGGAGGATCTCTGAGTTTGAGGCCAGCCTGCTCTATAGAGTGAGTTCCAGGGCAGCCAGGGGCTATGTAGAGAGACCCTGTCTAGAACTCCCACTACCACCACCAGTAGTTTCAAGTGGTCTTTGTTTTATATTTCATTTTTGTTTTTTTTCATGATGCAAGGCTTCCCCCATGTAATCCCAGAATCTCTAGTGCTAAGATTACGGATGTGTGCCACTGCATTTGGCTCTAACCATTTTTAACTTAATTTCAAATAACTCAAATGTATTTCTTAGTTTCTTTTCCTTACACTGTGATTAAATACTACAACACAAATAAAGCAACTCAAGGGAGAAAGTGTTTGATCTCACAGATCGAGATGTAGTCCATTATAGCGGGAAGTCAGGCCGGTAGGAGCTAGAAACAGCTGCCCGCATCACATACACAGTCAGGAGGCAGGGCACTGGTTGCTCTCGGCTCCCTGACTCTGCTTATGCAGCCCTGAACCCAAGCCAGAGAACTCTTCCCACCTTAGCTCAGTCAGGGTAATTCCCCACAGGCATTATCAGGTGCCTGTCACCATGGTGAGTCTAGATTCTATCAAGCTGACAACACTAACTGCAGTACTTAAAACTACAAAACTTTCCTGTGAAGCCTTTCCTGAGGCTTCCCTTCTGTCAGTTTAAATGCCTTTGCCACCAAGCCTGCAATTTGACTTTGATCCTTAGGACCCCCGTATGGTGGGAGAGAAGAGCTGAGTCCCACACCTTGTCCTCTGACCTCCACACATATACACATAAATAAATATAATTGGGTTCTTTTTTTTTTTTTAAGCTTGGGGCTGTTTTTCTTTGGTCATTAACTTATTAGATGAGATATGGTAATATCACTTTTTCTCACTTTTTGTAATCTTTCTAGTAGGTGGTATTGTTTTTGTTTGTCTGTCTTAATTTTGTTTTGTAACATGGTCTTATGTACTCCAGGCTGGCTTTGAATTTACTATGCAGTCAAGGGTGACTATGAACTTCTGATCCTCCTTTCTCTACCTCCCCAGTGCTGAGATTGCAGGCATGCACCACCATGTCCAGTGTGTGCACTGCTGAAGTATTAGCAGTACTCCATGGGATACCAGCCTAGCCTGAGTGTTATCCTCTATCTGTATAGCTGAAGGCTTTAGACTTAGATTATATTGTTAAATTGGAAAAAAGTGGTTTTGCTTTCTGATACTCACCATGTTTGCAGTTCAAGCTTACTTCTGTCTCCCGGATTCAGTGTTTTCCCTTCTGTACTGTGATTCAGCTACACTGAGTTTAAGATGTCTGGTGGAGCTGTAGACATGACTGAGTGGTCTGAGCTCTTTCAGCGCACATACATGCATGGACCAGTGTGCTGGGGAGGAAACAGGTAGATCCTGGTTACACACTGACCAGCCAGCCAAAATGATGAGCTTCTGCTTCTGTGAGGAGCAATAAGGTCAGAGTGGGAGAAGAATACATTTCGTGTGTGTGTGTGTGTGTGTGTGTGTGTGTGTATGTGTGTGTGTTCGTGTGTGTGTTCATACACACACATACACACCCTGCACATATCTGGTGGCTGGCCAGTCTTCTAATGAGCAATGGGTATTGCGTCTTAGCTAAGTGGAGGTATAGATCATTTCATCGTTTAAAAGGCCAAAATGGAATACAGGTGAACACAGTGACTGGTTGGTGCTACCAGGTCAGTCTAGGCTGTTGTGGACACCGTTTTTCTCACTGATGGCAGTTATGAGCATCGGTGCCATGTGCAGCTGTACAGATGGGGGTTCTGGTAGCAGTGTATACTAGGATGTGATTGTGAGCAGCTTTCTTCATGCCTATATTTCTACAGTTTCTCTTTTGAGTACTGGAATAATATCAGAACCCAACAAGCCATGTTACAAGTTTATGTCAATAACTGACTTTTAAAAATCTGAGAAATAGGACTGGAGATATAGCCCAAAGATAGAGTACTTAACTAGTGTATGCAGGGCCCTAGTTTTAGTTCTCAGTACTGAAAACAAAAGTGTGAGAAGTGGCCAAGTGTGGTGGTGTATGTCTACAGGGCTAGCCTGAGTGTGTGGTGTATGTCTACAGGGCTAGCCTGAGTGTGTGGTGTATGTCTACAGGGCTAGCCTGAGTGTGTGGTGTATGTCTACAGTGCCAGCCTGAGTGTGGTGGTGTATGTCTGCAGGGCCAGCCTGAGTGTGGTGGTGTATGTCTGCAGGGCCAGCCTGAGTGTGGTGGTGTATGTCTGCAGGGCTAGCCTGAGTGTGGTGGTGTATGTCTGCAGGGCCAGCCTGATGAGTGTGGTGGTGTATGTCTGCAGGGCCAGCCTGAGTGTGGTGGTGTATGTCTGCAGGGCTAGCCTGAGTGTGGTGGTGTATGTCTGCAGGGCCAGCCTGAGTGTGGTGGTGTATGTCTGCAGGGCCAGCCTGAGTGTGGTGGTGTATGTCTGCAGGGCCAGCCTGAGTGTGGTGGTGTATGTCTGCAGGGCCAGCCTGAGTATGGAGACTGGTCTTCAAAGTGAGGCTGTCTCAAAAAACAGACAGAAGACTCAGCTGCTATTACATTTCTATAATTTTATTTGTTGCTTATGGTTCTTAGAGGAGAAGCTACAAATAGCTTTTAATTTCGGTGTATAGAAATTATTACAGTTTTTGTAGTAATACATTTAAAAGATATACTATGTTTTTTATCAGTTTTTTTTTACCATCTGATTTCAATAGTTTATTTGTTCCATAATCTAAAATTAAAGACAAAAGAAAGCCACCTAATTTGAGAGAAATAGCCAGTCGTGAGAATTCTGTTATTTAGGGAGAAGGGAGGAAATGAGGATCTAGCAAAGGGTCTGGAAGGAGTGTAAATGAACTTAGAAAAGACAAGTGGAGATGTTCTAGTGACACAGGGAGTGCTCAGCAGTGCTACATGTGGACTCGCCCTAAACGATCCGCTTATCCCACCCTGCTAAGGCGTAAGATGCATTGTGGGAGAGGGGCTGGGATGAGGGTAAGAGCCAGATGATAGGGTAAAGGGCTAGGAAGTGCCACCCCGCCAGACCTGACACAGCACTGCAGTCATTAATCACATCAGCTGGTTTCCTGCACTGGTCCACAGAGGACTACCTCTATCAACAACCAGTCAAGGAAGGAGGAGGGGCTCACAGCGCCCTACCCTTTACCCCAACTACCGGCTATTGATAGATTTTGGAAAAGGAGTGATCATTGTTTATAGTTGTAACCCTGCTGCTGAGCACATCAAGTTCCAACAGATAGCTCCAAACCTGTGCTCACATAGGTGGCCCTAGTGAATCTTGGTGAACATAAAACAAAATGAATAGACGTGAATATGAGAGAGATTTGTTGGAAGTGGGGAAGCTGAAGGGTAACAGACTGGGGGAGGGTGCCCAGTATGCAAGGGATACATATTTGGAATTGTACAAAATATATTTTTAAAAGAATTATACTTTCTGGATAACTCTATAGGAATGTATTGTTTTTCCTGTTTCAGTATGTATTGTTACTTTGTGTCTGATAGATCAGTGTATACTAATAATAGAATTATTCTTATATTATTCTTAAATTGTTATATTCTAATATATCATATATTATTATCTTCTCAGAATATAACCATTTGAAATGACACTGTCTTCAGCTTTTTAAATTAATTATTTTGTATTTGGTTCTGGGTTGGAACCTAGGGCCTCATACATGCTAGGCAAGCTCTGAACCACTAAATTATACTCTCAAGTCTTTGTATTTTAGCTCTTTATAGCAAATCTTCATTTAATAGGGATTAGATTCTGTTAAATGAATATTAGTAATTTCTGCATATTTCAGTTCAGGTTTGAAACAGTTCCCGTGTTGTTAAGGATTCTATGAGTTGCAGTGGGGGCTAGGCTTAAGTGGAGGATGTTCTTTCTTTCTTTTTTTTTTTATTATTATTTATTTTATTTTATTTTTTTAATTTACATTCCAAATCATTTCCCCTTTCCCGTTTCCTCCCTCCCCGAAAGTCCCATAAGCCCCCTTCCCTCCCTCTTTTCTCCATTCAACCCCCTCTCGTTTCTCTGTCCTGGCGTTCCCCTACATCCAGTCTTAAAGCCAAGTATGCTGATAGCTCTAGTGGCCACTTGAGTGACTAGCAGACAGGCCGGCTGGCAGCTATCAGCAAAGACACTTCATTTTCTTCCCATCACCGGGCTATCTGGAGTTCATTCATTTTCTGTCAGGGTTCCATTGTAGGAACAGGTCATTCTCAGTGTGTGTGATGTCCACACTGTCTGTGTGCTGCTGTCCTTTGACAAGAACAAGGGTCTACACAGCCCCAGTTCTAGGGTAGGAGAATAATCTCCTGTGATGGGAGAGACTACAGAGTTCTGTTGCCCCTGGACAATAGGCACAGGACAGCAGCAGATCTGTCTCCCTTTCTACAGTCTGCCCCATGTACTGAACTCATTTTCCTAAGATAGACAGACCCTAGCTCCTGGCTCTCCTTTCTGTAGTTGTACTAGACATCGATCAAGCCTCATGCATGCAAATTCTGGATTTCTTGGCTATGAAGCCCCAGCTCTGTGATGTTTGCATAAGTTGATGTCTTGACTTGATGAAAACACATTTACCGCCTTTTGTTTTTCCTTAAGATTGCCAACACTCCTGATAACTGAATGTGTGCTGGTTTACATGACTCCAGAGCAGTCAGCCAACCTCCTGAAGTGGGCAGCCAGCAGTTTTGAGACGGCCATGTTCATAAACTATGAGCAGGTAAGAGTTTGCTGAGTGGCAGATTCCACAGGGGCTTCCAGAGAGCTTTGCCTCTGTTCTTCCTTGTTCAGTTCCTCCTGTGTCCAGCCACACGTGTCTGCTTCATCAGTCTGTTCTAGCAGCCCCTGTTCTCCTGCTCTCTTGACTAACCCCTAGCTATTAGCAGAGATTTTGGACCTTGATTCTTCAGGAAAGTTTTCAAACTTTTATTTTATCATATTATCAACAGACTTGTAGAACATGGATTGAAGTAATTTTGGCCATATTAGAAGGAAGAGCAAGCTCGAAGGCCCTTGACTGAGTGGGTGTGGAGGATGAGGGCTGAGGGACCTGGGGCTGCCAGGTGGTTAAGGGGTATGACCTGAGGGGGCTGGAGAGGCTACTTGTGAATGGTGCAGAGGTTGGGAACTGAGGGGCCTAAAAGAGTGGCCACTCCTTATGCCCAGTCAGGAATTTCACGGGCATCTGAACTAGAGTTACAAGAGCTCCTAATTTTGTAAGAGAAGTCTGAGATACCGGATTGTAAGTATAAAATGTTCTATTCCTACAGTCACTAATCGCTGACATTGGTCCAGTGACTGCAGAAAAGGCCCTTTTGAAACTTTGAAAGGATCCAGCTTAAGTCGCAGTCTTATGTGATGAGGACAAGCGGCATATACTCTCTGTGCCTCTTTCCTTGCTTGAAAATAGTAATACCCCTGCTTCCTACTGTGGGGTACACAAGAGTTAGTGTGTGTGTTTACACCTGGGCCACTGGCCCCCGTTTAGTTTGTGTGTGCTGTCCAGGTTCCTCTGAGCTCGAGTTGTTTACTGCTGGGGATACCGGAGAGGTTATACACCTATATCCACCATGTGGAGGCCTCTGTTGCTCTCTGCCTCGTTCCCTTGAGATGGTTCTCTCACAGAACCTGGAGCCTGCTGCTCTTTGGCTGAGTGGCCAGCACAGGCCTGGTGATCCTCCTGTCTTTAACCCCCAAGTACTGGATTATAGTTTCGAGTCGCGAGTGGCCAGACTGGTTTTTGATATGGATGTGCTTGTGTAGCAAACTCCCCATGGAGCCGCCTCTCTAGCCAGTTCTTGACTGTTGAGCATTTACCTTGTAGAAATCCACGAGATGCTACACAGAGCACTTGCTAGCTGCTGTCATTATTTATTTACTTAGTTTATTTGTGACAGAGTCTCACTGTGCACCCTGGCTAGCTAGGAGTTTGCTGTGTAGACCAGGCTAGACTCATACCTGGGTAATCATTCTGCTTCCAAGTGTTGGAATACCAAATGTGTACCACAATAACTAGCTTTTTAAAAAAAATTTCTCTCTTTTTAATGGGATCTCACTGTGTAGCCCTACCTCATCCACTTCATCATTTCCTTTTTATTTCATTTTATGAAAGAGCAACACAAGGAGACTTGGCCATATAGTATAAGTGTGGACAGGTCTAGGCTAGACCAGGGTTCGCTACCTCCTTTCCCTCTCCAGTCTGGGTTCAGGTTCTGGAGTCGTTGGTTCTTGGTTGGCTGACTGTCCTCCTTCCCATCTACAACTGCACACATCTGTCCAGGAGCATTGGCCATGGAAGCCAGCCCTTCAGCTTCTCAGTGTGACTGCATCCTGGGTACTGTCTGCCTTTATGGCGTACACCCATGGAGAATGACTGCCACATGTCCTGTGCGTGCTGCTTTGTTCATTGGCCTTGCCTCTACTCTGTCCAGAGCTGTTATTTAGCTTATTCTGGGAGATGCCAGGTTGGTTCAGACTCAAGGCTTTTCACTCAGGAGCATGCCTGGGACTGGGCCAGATTCTACAGCACCGCCCCCAGCTGTCCGTCACCTGGGTCAGCTCCCACCATTCTCACTTTGTCAGTAGAAATTTAACTTGAATCAACAGTGTAGATTAGTTGCTGTGTGTTTTTCCTAGTTAATTGTTTACAGTGACAAAGCCATGTTGATAATCACGTGATGACAGTGCATACTGTGCTTTCCACGTACTCTGTGCTAGACACTACTGTGTAAGTTTTCCATGTATTTGCTTATTTCGTTATCATAGAAGTCCGTAAGGCTGGTGTTAGTACTCCCCTGACAGAGTTTAGCCATCCAGTCTTCTCAGGATCACAGCTATTGTCAAGGCAGGATTCAAACCATCATTCATAAAATGAAGAATCTGCTCTCAGACACCTTCTGTCCTGACGCACATGGCAGAGGATAGCATTACTGACAGTCTGACTCAGGGGTGGGTCTTATCGGTAAAGTGATCCTTTTTGTTCCCTTGCATGTGAACAAGGACTGATGTGCATACTTTGACAGCATACAGTGACATCATGTCTTCCAACATTTGTGCATGTACATAAGTTAGTTGCATCTGACAGAGGACTGGTGTTTATGCTATGACTGTCCACAGTAAGACCGTTTCGTCTGGCTCTCTGGAGGCTGAGGCAGGAAAAACACCAATTTAAGGCCCATTTAGGCAAGAGACAGTCTCAGGAATATAAGACTGGTTATAACAAGACAAGCAAATCTCCCTCTGACCCTAGATCTTACTCTTCCGTCAGGGACACGGTACTGCCTGCTGTGTTTTATGTTTGTCAATGCAGGAGAGGCAGGGGGGAATGTTCTGTTCACATTTCTCTAAACCTAGCTTCTTCTTTAAAAATTCTTCTTTACATTTATTTATTGTATATGTTTGTGCATGTATGTGGGGACACATATACTATGGTGAGTGTGTGTGGGGGGGGGGAGAAAAGGACAGCCTGTGGGAGTTGTCCTCTTCTACCATGTGGGTCCTGGGAATTGAACTCAGGTAGTCAGGCTTGGCAACAAGTGACTTTACCTGCTGAACTCTCCTCAGTCCTGTACTCTGCTTCTTTTTTTTTTCTTTTTTTTTATTTTATTTTTTAATTTACATTCCAAATCACTTCCCCTTTCCCGTTTCCTCCCTCCCCGAAAGTCCCATAAGCCCCCTTCCCTCCCTCTTTTCTCCATTCAACCCCCTCTCGTTACTCTGTCCTGGTGTTCCCCTACATCCAGTCTTTTCAGGACCAGGGGTCTCTCCTACCATCTTTTTAGAAATCTATTGATATGCGGATTGTGTCTAGGGTATTCCGAGATTCTGGGTCAATATCCCCTTATCAGTGACTGCATACCATGTGTGTTCTTTTGTGATTGGGTTACCTCACTAAGGATTATATTTTCAAGATCTGACCATTTGCCTAGGAATTTCGTGAATTCATTGTTTTTAATTGCAGAGTAGTATTCCATTGTGTAGATATACCACATCTTCTGAATCCATTCCTCCGTTGAGGGACATCTGGGTTCTTTCCAGCTTCTGGCTATTATAAATAAGGCTGCTATGAACATAGTGGAGCATGTGTCCTTATTGCATGCAGGTAAAGTCTCTGGGTATATGCCCAGGAGTGGTATAGCCAGATCCTCCGGGAGTGTCATGCCCAGTTTTCTGAGGAACCGCCAGACTGCTTTCCAGAGTGGTTGTACCAGCTTGCAATTCCACCATCAGCTGGAGGTCAACATGCAGAAGAATGCAAATTGACCCATCCTTATCTCCTTGCACTAAGCTCAATTCTAAGTGGATCAAAGATCTCCACATAAAACCAGACACACTGAAACTAATAGAAGGGAAACTAGGGAAGAACCTTAAACATATGGGCACCGGGGAGAATTTCCTGAACAGAACTCCAATAGCTTATGCTCTAAGATCAAGAATAGACAAATGGGACCTCATTAAATTACAAAGTTTTTGCAAGGCAAAAGACACTGTCAAAAAGACAAAGCGGCAACCAACTAACTGGGAAATGATCTTTACCAACCTTACGTCTGACAGAGGGCTAATATCCAATATATACAAAGAACTCAAGAAGTTAAACTCCAGAGAGGCAAGTAACCCTATTAAAAAATGGGGTACAGAGTTACACAAAGAGTTCTCACCTGAAGAATATCTAATGGCTGAGAAGCACCTAAAGAGATGTCCATCATCCTTAGTCATTAGGGAAATGCAAATCAAAACAACCCTGAGATTCCATCTCACACCAGTCAGGATGGCTAAGATCAAAAGCACAGGAGACAGCAGTTGTTGGCGAGGATGTGGAGAAAGAGGAACACTCCTCCACTGCTGTACTCTGCTTCTTAAGAGAGTGTCTTAAAGTCATTCTGTGCTGGTCTTGGTCTCTGTCTCTGTCTCTCTCTCTCTCTCTCTCTCTCTCTCTCTCTCTCTCTCTCTCTCTCCTTTCACAGCTGTATGGTATGTCATTTTATGAAGGTAATAGAATTGATGGAACTTAATAGGTATTTCTTTCCATATTCTTTCAGTTACATGCAACATTACATCTTTGCACATGTATATGAGCCTCTGCCAGCAATGGGATTGTTGTACTAGGTGGGCAAATAAGTGGGTGTGTGCTGCCTTTTGTAGGGTGTACCAGCTCAGTTTTGTGTCACGTGTCCCACAACCCTCCCAAGCTGCTCCTGTGTGCATTACCAAATGTCAGCCTTGACTGGATATTGTGCTCTGCTAATTTAGGACAGATCTTTAAGGTTGTGGCTAATCAGCTTTTCGCCTTCTCAGGTCAACATGGACGACCGGTTTGGGCAGATCATGATTGAAAACCTCCGGAGGCGACAGTGTGACCTGGCAGGAGTGGAAACCTGCAAATCACTGGAGTCACAGGTCAGAGCATTCCCTCAGCCAGCAAGCAGGACACTTGGTGGCAGGTGCACCCTGAGAAGCCCTTTTGTGCCTATGATCAGGCACAAAGGGTTCCTATGTAGGAAGCCTCAAGTCCTGCCTGTCTCCTTGATATGAAAGCACAAGTTTACATTTCCTACACTGCATTATTTTCATTATGCAGATCTTTTGTACAATTGACTTAGCATTATGCAAAATTTCACCCAAGCATAAAAGTAGAAAGAACAGTACAGCAAACTCCTATATCTTTTCAGCCACTTCAGTGATTATCAGTATTTTTCCAGTAACACAGCTCATGGTCTCACCCACAATGTTATTTGTTGGTGGTGTCAGAATATTTTTAGACATATAGTGGACTATACATGGTTTCACCCTTAATACTTGTCAAAGAACCTCCTAGTGTAGACCATGTTACCATGCTCACTCCTCACAAGTCAACATAGCTCCTCACACACTTGATCTCAGACCAGCCTTAGTTTTCCCTGGTAGTTTAAAGGCATGTTTTATAGTTAGTGTATTTGATTTGGCATCTATTCATGATCTATACTTTATAGATGATTAACATAGCATTGTATCTGATTAATCTGTAGCAGTCCCTTTTTTTAAAAAAAAATCATTTATTTGCTGGAGATAACTGCCTATACCTTTCACTATTTAAATAAACTTTGTCACATGACTACTAGATGACATGTTACTTAAGCTGAGTGTGGTAGCTCACACCTGTAATCCTACCACTTGGTAGATTGAGGCAGAAAGATCACATGTTTGAGACTAGCTTGGACTAATAAGTTCCAAAACCAGCCTGGTCTACATGGCAAGACTTGAAGGCAGCTAGTCATTCAGCCAACCAAATAAATAACAGTTGATGGAAGAGTGTGTCTTGTGTGTCTCTGCACTCTGAGTTTCCCTATGAAAACATTGTATGCTCATACTCATAGAAAAAATGAAAACCTGAAAAGAAAGACAAAAAAAAAAACAAAAAAAAAAACAGGACTATTCTTGGAGAAATCTGTGTGTCCTAGGGCCTCAGGCCTACACACTACGCTTTGAATCCTCCATGTGTCTCTCTCCTTCCAGAAGGAACGACTGCTGTTGAATGGCTGGGAGACAGCGTCTGCAGTGAACATGATGGAGCTGTATAGCGGGCTGCCTCGGGCAGAGGTGAACAGGTATGAGTGCCGGGCCCAGGCTCCAGATGATTGCCAGTCAGAGGCTGACTGCTCTTTAACGTGAACACAAAGCTAACCTTAACCAGACTCATTTTGAAATAAGGTAAACATTGGTAGAAGCTTGTAAGAGTAACTCATTAGCCACTGGCTGAGATAGCACCTTTGTCAAAGCAAATGATTCGAAACTAAATAAGCAGTTAGACCCAGAAATTTCTCAGAGCCACCTCTGCTGTGGAAACTATGTAATCGCTGTCTTTGTGTAACCCCTGTCTCTGAGAGAAGATGATGTTGCCCTGACTTCTAAGGTATCTAAATGATATCCCTTAATGGATTTAGATGACACCTTTAAACAGACTTTCCCTTTGTTATAAAAGAAAGTTTTATCCACTGTTAATAAAACCATTTCATGCCAAGGGCATGAAGCCTTGTGCAGCCGCACTATAGTTAGTGCTCATTAACAGGATGGCCCTATTCTCCAGTGGTGTCTACACATGTTTACTGATGCATACACTTCTGGCTTCTAAATCAGTGAGTTCATACTGTACACATTGGTCACAGAAGTCATACTCCCCTTTTAAAGCTTAATGGATCATATTTATATTTGTAGTATCAAAATACGGAGGTCTTCACATTCTGTTTACATGTACATATAAGGCTTGCATGTCAATGTACAGAAGACTAACTAGTATTGTGGTAATTTTAAAGAAATTGTAAAATGGCAAGATCCGTGTGTTTAGTATGGTCTTGCTATTTATTTGTTTTAGTGTCTCCTTTAACGCTAGGTAATACTATCTGTGTTGGTGCCTACTTAGTTCATTTCTTACTCTGTGCTTCCTTTCTGTCCTTTCCCCTTCCCTTTGGAGACCTAGAGCTACAGTTTGGGGGTCTATTACAAAGCCAAGAACATTTGACCTTGCTCTTGCTTAGATCTTGCTGACATTTAACAATGTATCACTTTTTTTTCTTGTGTCTAAGTATCACTTATCTAGGTAGCAATGCCTTGGGAGTGCAGTCTTGTAGGCTGGTGCTTTCTGGATTCTTGTAGAAGCTGCTTTCTTGTGAGGCTGGCTTCCACTGGATACACATCAAGGCAATGTTTTGAACATCTCTGGTCTGGCATTTATAATGCAGTTGCTTTGGCAAATTTTATTCTAGATAGTCATTGGGAATCGGTGGTGAACATCAGCCACAGGGAGGGTAACTTTCTTCCAGGCATTCTTTTGCCCCATGCAGCCATGGCCTTTTACAGATAGCAACATGTAACCCTACCAGAGGCAGGAGATGGGCTTTGCTCTGTCTACCCTGAACAGGTTTCCTGACTCTGGGTGTCACATGGGTTTTATCTGCTCAAGGGATCAAAACAGGCCCTGAGCACTCCTGTTCTTGGGAGCTCACATGCTAGTGAACAGCCTCACAGTTGCGCTGTGTGCTGTTAGTGATAGCTGTTCCATTCTGGAAGCTCCATTAGGCTCTGCACTTTCTTTTCTGGAACTTTATTTGCCCTGGATGTTTTGTTAGCATCCGTTACTATGACACATCTGAAATCAACTTAGAAACGGAGTACTTTGCTTCACAGTGTGGAAATTCATCCCATGACTAGCTAGCCATTACTTTGTTGACTGTATTAATGTATGTAGCAGAGCACCCTGTCCTCTCATGGCCAGGAACCAGAGATGACAGACAGCTGACTGCAGGCAAGGTACCTGGTGCTGCCTGAAAAGTCTTCAAAAGACTTTCCAGGCATTCGCATCTGAATTGTTTGGGGCTGTGCCATCTGGGAAGCACCTGAGTGGCCCTGCAGACTAAGACCCTCTTTGAGGTGTCCTTCCTGTGAGTCCTGGGCAGCACTGTTTCTTCATTCAGGTTCTATCTATACCATGGACCAAACTATCCTGGCTCTTTTCTATCTTTGTTAGTTGGTGTTTTGTTTTGGTTTTGGTATTAGTTACTTTTCTGTTCCTGTAATTAAATACTGAAACCAAAAGCAACTTGGAGAGAAAAGAGTTTATTTGGCTTATACTTCCAGGTTGTAATCCATTCTTGAAGGAAATCAAGGCAGGAACTCAAGACACAAACTGAAGCAGAAACCATAGAGGATGTTGCTTATTGGCTCATTCCATCACGGGTCCATGCTCAGCTCCCTTTCTTATATAGCCCAGGACCACCTGCCTAAGGATACTTCTTGTAGTGGGCTGGGTCCTCCTACTTCAATGAGCAGTGGAGACAGTGTCCTAGAGACATGCCTGCAGGACCATCTGATCTAGGCAACTTCGTTCATTCTTCTCAGGCGACTCTTAGTTATGTACAGTTGACGATAAAAACTAACTTGACCATTTAAAACCTTTTATTTATGTGTATGCGTCTGTTATGTATGCTATATTTGTGGGGGCATTTGTGAGGCCAGAAGAGCATATAGATCCCCTGTTTTTACAGGTAGTTGTGAGCTGCCCAGCATGGGTGCTGGGATTTGGGTGTCCTCTGGAGTGAGTGCTGACAACTGGAAGGGCAGGAAGTAGCCCCACTCCTACCTGCAGAGCAGTCTTTTGTCCAGGTTGGGCTGCATTCTTTCCAATCTTTCCACTCCAGTGCTTTGGCGCTGAGTCTCACTGTGAACAGTCCTGCTGCCATGGGCCATGTGCACCGCACCAGAAAAGCTAGTCTGTTATTTCTCATCTCAGCCCACACAAAGTCTCTGGCATGGGCAAGATGCAGTCAGTTTGTTTGTCACAGTGTGATAAGGCTGGTCTCATGTCCAGTTCCCAGACCAGTTTCCTTTCCACCATAACTTCCCTGGCATTGTCATACTGTCTGCTTTCACCAGCGTCTCAGCCTCATGCTGGCAGCCTCTCTACACTTCCCACACTCCTCCAGCACACCATCGTCAAAGCCTATCCAGCAGTCAGCTCTGTGGCAGCAGCAAAACATGTCTTACTTACATGTCTTGCCAATCTTCTACACTACTTAGCTTTCTGTTACTAATAACAAATACTTGAGACAATGATGTGTAAAGTGAAAATATTTTCCTGTTAGAGGCATCCAGTCTGCAACTGGTGGGAACCATTACTTTTGACCTGTTGTGAAGTCACATGATGACAGGAACATGTTAGAGCAAAAGTTACATGACTTCTGCCTTCCTTGTTTCCCTCCCACCATGTCTTCCTTACCCTCCTTCTCCTCCTTTCTTGAAGACCTTGCACATTCTAAGTGTGTGCTCTTCCCCTACACTACAATTCCAGCCCTCTTTCTTCTTTCTGAAAATATATTTATTTCACATAAGTATTTTGCTTGTATGTATGTACACATGCAATGTGTGCCTGGTGTCTGTCCCTGGAGGCCAGAAGAAGGCACCAGATTTCCTGGAACTAGAGTTAAGGACAGTTGTGAGTCTCCATTGGGTGGGTGCTGAAAATTGAACCTGGATCCTTTGGAAGAGCAGCAGTGCTCTCAACTGCTGACCCATGTCACTCCTCCGTTCGTCTTAGCCACAGCATGCCCACGGTTTTGTATCCAGCTTCTTCATGTAGCGTCATGAACATATGACTGGATCAGCAGTTTCCTTTCTAACTGTGATCTGCATCTCCTGTTTTGATTCCTGCACAGAATAGAATCCCTCGAGTTCCTGGATGAGATGGAGCTCCTGGAGCAACTCATGCGGCACTACTGCCTCTGCTGGGCCACCCGAGGAGGCCAGGAGCTGGGTAAGACATTGCGTTCCTCTCGCCTGGGCCTGAAGGCAGGGCAGCCTTCTTCTCCAAGAAGGAAGGGCACGCCTGGACGATCAGGTTCAGAGAACTAGGGAAACGTCTACACATGTGCACAGTGTGTCCAGAGAAGTCATGGTTTCCTTTTCCAGGTTTCAATAGCACAGATGAGGTGAATAAACTACAAGTCCCCAAATAACCAGCCAGCCCTTGTCCCACCGACTGTGGGATTTCTGCAGTTGGGAAAGTTGAACACCTTGAGGGTTAAAGTAATAATTTTAATATAAGTAACCAGCATTTGCCCTTCACGAGCTCATAGCCAGGTTTACTAGATACTAACATGTGGATCATTTGATGTCCAAAATACCCACTCAGGGGCTGGAGAGACGGCTCAGTGGTTTGTTTGTTTTTCTAAATTCTTTTATTTACATTCCGAATTATTTCCCCTTTCCCGTTTCCTCCCTCCCCGAAAGTCCCATAAGCCCTCCCTCCCTCTTTTCCCCATTCAACCCCCTCTCGCTTCTCTGTCCTGGCATTCCCCTACATCCAGTCTTTCCTGGACCAGGGGTCAAGATTTTTATTTATTTTTTATGAGTACAGTGTCTTCAGACACACCAGAAGAGGGCATCAGATCTCATTACAGTTGGTTGTGAGCCACCATGTGGTTGCTGGGATTTGAACTCAGGACCTCTGGAAGAGCAGTCGGTGCTCTTAACCTCTCTCCAGCCCCGGCTCAGTGGTTAATAGCACTCTTGCTCTTCATGGCCGCTCACAGCTGTCTGTAGCTCAGTTCCAGAGAATCTGTTGCCCTCACATAGACACACATACAGGCAACACACCTAAAAACAAGCAAACAAACAAATAAATCAATAGGACCCGCTCCGTTTTCAGAGCAGTTTCTCTCTCCTTGTCTAGGGTTAAGGTGTAGTTCCCTGACAGAGGCAGGCAAGACCATGAGGTTAGACAGGCACCTTGGCACCTGGCTCTCCAGGTTTCGATCCAGTTTCTGCTGACTCTTGCTTCTGTTGTTTTTGCTTCCCAGTGACTGATTTTTTTCCTTGAGCAGAATAGTTCAGTGAGACCACATTAGATTCCAGGTCCCTGGTGCCTCCCGCAGATGTGATGTGAGGGACCCCTGACAGGCAGGCAGTGGCTGTGCAGCCTTCTTGGACCCCCATACTTCAGCCCACAAAGTCTCTCCAATGTGGTTTTGATGGAAAGCCCTTTCTTGCTGTGTTTTATATCAGAATCTCTCCTAATTATAATTTGGAACTTGGGAAACTTATGAAAAATAGAGCACAGAAGGCCCTGCAGCCTGGCCTCAGGCAGCCTCCAGTGGCGCTTCTCTACTGTTCTAGACACTGCTTTTATTTATCTACTTATATTTATAAAAATTAATTGCTGTTTTCCTTTGATTGTTTTGAGATATATAAGTGCAACCTGGCCTTAAACTTGGCATTCCTCCCAGAATTATAGACGTGCCTCACCTGACTTGATGGAGCCGCACACACACATGTGAAAGCAGAGAAGCCATGAGGAGGGTGGGACCTCCTGACCTGCACCCTGCCCTTGTGCTGAACCCCTGCATTTTTTTTTCAGTGTAATCATGTGACACAAGCCTTTTCTCTCTTGCTACTAAACTTCTCGAGGAATATAACTGTAATGAGTGTATTAAATCCTACCACGAGACTAGGTCTGAATGTACCTAACCTTCACAAGCTTTTACTGTTGTTTGTTTACTCAAACAGTAAATTGAACCGCTTTTTTTGTTGTTGTTGTTTGTTTGTTTGTTTTTGGTGTGCTTTGGGAACAGGATGGTCTCATGCTGAAGCACAGGCTGGCCTCAAACTGGTTCTTGTCCTTTAGCTTCCCAAGTGCAAGGTTTCCAGGCATGCACACCACACCCAGGTTGGGATAGTAAACATTCTAAGGTCAGGCATTGTTGGTGTGTCAGCACAAGGTGAAGAACCCTCTTTGTGTTTGCTCAAAGTTCAACAGTTAGTAAATTTTGGACATTTACTGCAGAGAGCTCATAAAGTGTTATGAATTGCTTTCTAAATCTGTTTTAAACCACCCATAAACAAAAGCTGGCCTGACCTCTCACTTCCTTCTGAGATATTGTTTCTTTCACCCAGGAAGAAAGTGAGGTCCAGCAGTAAGTCATTCTGGTGCCCAGGGCCAGTGTGCACACCCCCTGGTTCCTTTACTCCGCCACGGCATCTGACAGCATCTGTATTTCTCCCTTAGGTTT
The DNA here is from genome assembly GCA_036184795.1 of Tokudaia tokunoshimensis. Lineage (NCBI taxonomy): Eukaryota > Metazoa > Chordata > Mammalia > Rodentia > Muridae > Tokudaia > Tokudaia tokunoshimensis. Next base: position 99,371,996 of record BTHU01000001.1, read on the forward strand.
GAAGGAGATAACCTATTGATTGATCTGCTGAAGGCTCGTGCTGAGGTGGAAGGTGAAGGCTCTAGCTAAGGGAGTGCCTGGGCCTCCTGAGGGATGGGTAGCCTCATCGCCATTGGTGGTCCTGTCGCACATCCGGAACCCTTGGTTACAAAGGTGGTCACACCAGATCCTGTTTCTGTCAGTATCATTGTTTAAATAAATCTCACTTGCCATTTGTGTCAGACTCTGCTGCTGTCCAGTGATACTCTTTGATCTCTGGTGCGGGCCAAGGTTCAAATCCATGACAGCTAAAATCCAGGATCCTGAGTCTTCACTTGGACCTTGATTTACTCTGTGAGTCAGAATCTATTTGGGAATGTACTCCTCCCTGTGCTCTTTATTGCAACACCTCATGGGCTGTGACCCTTAACCCTTGACCTGCCGCAGGTGCTGGAGCTCCTGTGCTGTTGCTACCGCCTTTGCCAGGCTGGCCTGTGTATTTGCCTCTTTCTTTTTGGATAATGCCTCCGTAAAGGACCCTAACTCCTTGAAACCCGGACATATGGCACTCGTGGGAAATACGCATTTTGTCAATGAGATTAAGATAAGGGTCTCAAATTTGTTAGGGATCGTCTGGGGCTTTGACGTAATCACAAGGTCCACATAATCCAGACAAGGGGTAGTGACAGAGCAGAGATTGTAGAAAGATGCATTTCAAAAATGTAGAAGGCCAAAGAATAAGTAATAAAAGCAACTTCTAGAAGCTAAAAAGGCCAGGGGGCTGGAACGATGGCTCAGAGGTTAAAAGCACTTACTGTTCTTGCAGAGGACCCAAATCCAGTTCCCCAAACCCGTATTGGGTGGCTCCTGACTTTCTGTTACTCCAGAGGGAGTTCTAAAGCCCTTGTTCTCTGTGGGCATCTGCACTCACGTGCACACACCCACAAATGGATGTGCACGTACATACATCACTAAAACTAATAAAAATTAAATCTTTTAATTTTAAAAAGGCCAGGGGTCCCAGGAAAGACCCTACCCTCAAACACACACACAGGCCCCCACCCCCACAGAAAACTTGACCTTAGGCCTAAAGTTACTGAATTCCTCTTCCTGACCTCTAAAACCACAAGCAGATAAATGTGTGCTGTTTTCAGCCGCTGTGGTTGTGATAAGCCAGAGCAGCAGTAATGAGATTAATATAGTCGTGTTGCAGATTAGCCCCCCCCAACACAGAAAAAGGCCCAACACTGGAGCTGTATGAATGGGGATGGCCACGGGGAAGTTCTAGCATAGCCCTTAGCTGAGGTCATAGCCTCCCCCCCCCGCTCTGTGGGGAACCTTGGGGCAGTATTCCATGGAACTGGGGTGTACTCCACTTGCAATGTGCCTGGTAGTGGGAGTAGACTTGCCGAGATAGCCTGAACAGAAAGTGAGTCTCCAAACAAGAAAGCTTTTCCTTTCTGGCCACTTTCACTCTCAGGACAGGAAGTCTCAGGTTTGCCATTGTGATACGGTGTGTCTTATTTTCTTGAATATTACTTGCTAACCCAGTGTGGGATCCTGAGGTCATAGTGAGTAAAGCAAGTTCATGATGTAATAGTATAAGGAATGGGATAAACACAAGAGCACATCAGCACTGGCAAACGTAGGCATCATGGTGGCGCTGGTGCTTGTATTTTGTGGCCTTTTTCATTTTTAGTGTTGTCAGTACTCATTTCTTTGAGACAAGTTTTTATTATATAACCGGAGCTGGCCTGGAACTTTCTATATAGACCTGGCAGGCCTTGAACTCAGAGAGATCTGCCTGCCTCTGCCTCGTACATACTGGGATTAAAGTTATGTGCCACCATGAAAGACTTATTTTTTAAAAAAAATGTTTTTAGGGTTGTGTGTGAGTAGGTGTAGAAGTCAGAGGTCAGACTTTGGGAGTTGGTTCTAAACTTCCAGTGTGTGTACCAAGGGATGAACAGGTCATCAGGCTTGACACGGCAAGAGCTGTACCTCCAAGTCATCTCACCAACTTGCCTTTCTCATTTTACTCGTGCATTTGTGTGTACTCATGAGCAGAAATTATGTTCTGCCTCCTCCCCTCACTGTAAGTTGGCATCAGTCACTGTGAAAAGACCTCACTGTAGAATGGCTATCTCATCTCTAGCTTTGGTTCCATCTCCTACCCAGGTAGTATCTAGCTAAAAGTCAGGAGCCTACAGTGTTCATTTCTTTTCGTCTTTGCCTTTTATTGATATTTTATTGATTTTATGAACTGTCTATTCAAGGAGAGCAATGCTCCAGTACCTTTAATGTCAATGTTATGAGGTGTTCCTTTAAAATACCAATGTAGAGAGTACTTGCCTAGTGCACTCAAGATCCTGACTTCCATCCTAGCACAACAAAACCAAAACAATTTTATTTTTAAAACTGAGTTTATTTAAGAGCTGGGGAGATGGCTCAGAGGGTTATGTACTTTCTGCTCAAGCATAAAAACACGAGTTGGGGTTCTTAACACCCATGTAAAAGTTAGGCGAATTATCTGTTTACCCCAGCACTGTGGGGGTTGTGGGGAGTAGAGACGGGATCCCCAGAGCTTGCTGCTGGCCAGCCAGTCCAGCCAAAATAGTGAACCCTAGGTTCAGGGATAGATGGAGAATGAGAGAAGACACTCCAATCCCTGGACTCCCCCAAGTGAATGTTGAGGTGTGATTCTGTTTCCATAAAATCATGGAGAGCCACAACTTGAAAGTCTATTCCTGCCAGAATTGTAGGGAACTGTCTGAGACCCGTGTTCATTTTATGGGTCTCCCTGTTGGCCCAGGGCCCTTTATGCAAATCACTGACTTAATATAGAAATGAAATTCATAAAGGCGGTTCTGGGAACTCAGGACAAAGCAGTCTAGTTTTTACCGCGTGGAGATCTATGTCAAATCAAGAGGAGGGTTTTGAGAAAGTACAGGAATGAAAGCTGCAGAGTAAATGTAGTCCCTGAAACTTGAGTATTTGATATGAGATTCCATGGCAATGAATTTGAGGTATTTGGTGGAACTGCAAAGGCCAGGTTGTGGGAGTGGCCAAGATCCAAATCCTTTCAGAGCCAGCCCAGTGAGAAGGAAATAGGTTTATGTTCCTCACAGAAAAATTAGGGCCTCAGCATCAAAAATGAGGGCCTTCATCCCAAGTGAGCTGCCCCAAATGTAAGATGGACCAGTCCACTCTTTTTTATCTTAAGCCCCCAGCATTTCTGTTCTTTTTGGTGCAAACTTCAATTCCTCCCCATCCTTTTAAGCCCAAGACCCTAATTGCTGCCGCCCCATCTCCATCTCCAGTGCCACCCTCCCCTGCCTGCAATACTTTCTCTTCTTGGTTTCTCTTCTCCAGTGGGATCTGGGGGAGGGGTACAGTTGACCTAACACATTTGGGGGTGAAGGTCTGAAACCTGAGGTCATGGCTTCAGAGGATAGAGAAGGGAAAAACAGAAGGTGTGGAGATACATAAAGATGAGAGACTCACCAAGCAAGTGAGAGTTGCCCTTGAGAACTGGGACTCAAAGGAGATGCCAGAACCACTCTGGTGAAGAAGCAGTGTTAGAAGGGACATCCAGGGCATAAAGTTCTCCCAAATGGAAGCTTGTACCTCACTGCAGGAGGTAGGGTCCCTGGGGCTGTGAGCTGTGGGATTCATATGAACCAGTGGAACAAGAAGAAACATTAGCAACCACCGAAAAAATGATTTGCAAAGGTTTTCACCTTCTCATCGCTTTTGTGACCTGAGTGACCACTGTGTGCTGAAGAATTGTCTCATCTGCCAGAGAACAGACCATGTGAGGCACAGCCTTGCTTTCCCGGATGAGGCCCCTCCCTACCTACATCCTAGCCCAACAACTCCACAGCTGACCACAGATGTCTAAGCATACCAGGCAAGAACAGCCAAGCCGGCCAGACAAGAAGATCCACCAGGAGACTCTCAGAAGTGTGAGCCAGCTTAACAGTGGTTGCTTTAAGTCATAGGCTGGGATTTTATTACCCTAAAGAAACTCATTGATACATACAGAAGGGAGTGATACATGCAGTAGGAAGAGAAGAGGTCAGCTGGACTTTACATTAATGCTTATTTATTTACAAAGAGACAACAAAGGACTTGGGAGGCACTATCACTCAGATACTGAAGTGGAAACTTAAGGGTTCTTTGGAACAACAGTTGTGTTGAGTGGTGTTTTGCTGGAAGGAGTCTTCCTGAATTGCACACAAGTGAAGGGATGTTTTGCTAAGGCAGACAGGTGAAAGGACACATGACGAAGGATTCTTTTCTAATTACACTGATGTATTGGTTCACCTTACATTGTGTAACTGAACTCCATTTGTCGTGACTCCATAGAAACACACCAAAAATCTTATGGTGGTGGTCTAGCAGCTTCTTGCTGCTTCCTCAGACTCAAACAGATTGGCAGACTGATGTCAGGTGATATAGATTCATGTCGAGTTTTGATAAGACAGACTCACATGATGAGGCAAGACCTGTTGGAGGACATGTGATGTTTGGAGGGAGTATAAGTAAAACTCAACAGACTGTGAAAGGGGCTTATTTATATAGCTAGCTTTGCAGCAATGCTTCTTGGTCATTGAGAGAGGCATGACAAAGACCTCCTGGTGTCCCTGCTGGTCCTAATCCTCCTATTGACTCAGCTGAGGTCTGGCTGGTTCTGCTAAGTTTATGCTACTGCTGCTGCTATCCTGACACTGAACTGGTTTCAGTGTTTTCAAGTGTATCGAGTTGCTGCTGCTGACTCCTGTGAACTAAACTGCTGATTTCCTGACAAAGCAGATGGGATTAGCTCAAAAAGAACAATTTCTAAATTGGTTTACTTCCTTTGTATCCTAGCAACCTTTCTTTCCCACTACCTCTGGTGGGTGGTGGGCTAGAAGGGAGGTTAAAGCATTTAAGAACCAATATTAAAAGTAGGTATTTGAAAAACTCTAAGCCTACAAGATACCATCCATCCTGGGATCCATACAAAAAAACGAACAAGCCCTACAGAGCAAGCGGTACTGTGTTAGAGTTGGAAGTGGTCCAGGTGAGAGCCAGCGAGTGAAGGACATTTCTAATAAAGTTTAACTGTCAGAGTGGCCAGGCTAATTATACATGGCTATAGTGGTGTGCTTCCCACATGCATGTTTCTCTGGGAAGCTGCAAGGGAACCACAAGTGCCCTGTGAGAGCACACATATTTGGGCTAATTGGCACTTGAAAAGCATTCACTCCTCTCCTCCAATTCCAACCTCCAAATATTAACCCCATCTTTGTAGCAGACCACCTGCTCTGGCCTCGCCTTCCTCTCTTCCCCCATTCCCAGGGGCCTATGAAGACACATGACACACCCAGCTTTCTGCCTTCCTGTAGACCTCTTGACCTTTGCTTCTAGCCCATCCCCATTCCTTAGTGTCAGCTCCCAATACCTAGAAAGACATTCTACCCAGGACTCCCCAACTCCTGGCAGGATATCAGAAGCATTTTTAGACAACCCACAGCCATCACACTCCTAAGAACCAGAAAAAACCACAGAAGCCAAAGAATGGAGCATCCACCCAACAAACTCAAGATAACTTAGCAGTACCTAGAATTACAATCCAAATTAGTCATCCCAAACCCAGATGACTAGACACAGTGTAAAAACACAGTAATAGCCAGGACAATATGTCTCCACTAGAGCCCAGCAACCCTACTATAGTAGTCCCAGAGAAATGGCAATATAGCTGAAGCACAAGACAAGGATTTCAAAATACCTTTTATGAATATCCTCAGAGACCTTCAAGAGGATATTAATAAAACCATTAATGAATTCTGTGAAAACATCAAACAGTGGAATGAAATGGAAAAAAAACCCAAAAAACCTGTTCAAGGCAGAGAAGTAGAAATTGACTCAATAATAAGGCCCAAATTGAGGGAAATCTGAAAATGAAAAACTTTGGAACTCACCAGGAACCTTTCAGGCAAGCCTTACCTATTGGTAAGGATACAAGATATGGAAGAGACTCTCAGACATTGAAGACAAAATAAAGGAAATGGATATCTTAGCCAAAGAAAATTACACACACACACACACACACACACACACACACATATATTTATATAATTTTATATATATCAAAAGGAGGCACACCAGAGCAATGGGAATCAACAAACACTGCTCATTGATAATTCTCAATGTCAATAGCCTCAATTCCCCAATAAAAAGACACAGTCAAGCAGACTTGATTAAAAAACAAGATCCATTCTAGACATCCAAGGATAGATATCACCATAACACCAACGATAGATATCACCATAACACCAAGGATAGATATCACCTTAGGGCAAAAGAATGGAAAAATATCCCAAGGAAATGACCCCCCCCCAAAAAAAAAAACAACCCAACAAGCCAGTGTAGTCATTTTATATACCTGACAAAATAGACTTCAAACTAAAATTAATCAAAAGAGATAGGGAAGGACATTACCTACTCATTAAAGGAAGAATCCACCAAAAGGACATTGCAAGTCATTAGTGTTTGCACTATGGCACTCAAAGTCATAAAAGAAACACTACCACAGCTAAAATCACATATTGAACATCACAAAGTGATATCCAACTTTCACCAATATACAGATTGTCCACACAAAAACTGAACAGAAATGCTGGAGCTAACTGACATCATAAACCAAATGGATCAAGAGATATTTATAGAATATTTCACTGGGACACAAAAGAATATACTTTCTTAGTAGCTCATAGAACTTTCTCCAAAACTGAACTCGTGGACACAAAACAAGTCTCAACAAATACAAGAAAACTAAAATAACACCTTATATCCTATTTGACCTTCATTGATTAAAGATGGGTATTAATAACAGCAGAAATAGCAGAAAGCCTGCAAACTCAATGGAAACTGAAAAACTCTCTATTGAATGAAAAATGGACCAAAACAGACATTAAGAAAGCAACTAAAAACTTTTTAGAATGGCATGAAAATGAAAACACAACATACCCAAACATATGGGACACAATGAAGGTGATTCTAAGACACAAGTTCATAGCACTAGGTGTCTATGTAAAATAATGAAAGAGATTTCATGTTAATAACTTAATGGCATGTATGAAAGCTCTAAAGAAGAATAAATAGTACATCAAAAGAGTAAATGACAAATTATCAAACTAAAGGCTAAAAGCAATAAAAATACAAATAAAAATACAAAGATGGTTCTTTGAGAAAAGTAAGAAAGCCAAACTTGTAGCCAAATTAACTATAAAAAGAAGAGGAAATAGCCAAATTAACTAAATTAGAGATGAAAAGAGCACCATAACAATAGACACCAAGGAAATCTAGAAAATTATAAAGACATTCTTTAAAAACTTATATTCCACCAAATTGGAACATCTAAAGGAAATGGATAGTTGTCTTGATATATCCCACCTACCAAAGTTAAAACAAGATCAAATAAGGAAGTTAAATAGGCTTGTTACCCCCAGTGAAATAGAAGCAGTAATTAAAAATTCCAGGACCAGATGGTTTTAGCACAGAGTTCTGCCAGACATTCAAAGAAAAGTTTATGCCAATACTCCTCACATTATTCCACAAAATAGAATCAAACTGAACATTGCCTAATTCTTTGTATAAGGCCAAAAAGATATTTTGATACCTAAACCACATAAAGACTCAAGAAAAATAATTACAGATCAATTTTCCTTATGAACATAGATGCCAAAAATTCTCAATAAAATACTTGTAAACTAAATTCAAGAACACATCAAAAAGATCATTCACCATGACTGAGTAGGCTTCATCCCATAGATGCCAAGATGGTTCAACATGGGTAAATCAAAAATGTAATTCATCATATAAAGATATTGAAATACAAAAACCACATGATTGTTTCATTAGATACATAAAAGACTTTTGACAAAATCCAGGAGTGCTTCATGGTAAAAGTCCTGGAAAGACTATGAATACAAGGGACATAGCACAAATTATAGAGGCAATTTACAGCAAGCCCTCAGCCGAATCATTCTAAATAGACAAAAACTTAAAGCATTTCCACTAAAATTAGGAATAAGACAAATTGTCCACTCTCTCCATACTTATTGGTGATGGCTATTCTTGGTTATCAACTTGACTACACCTGGAATCAACTAAAATCCAGAAATGAGGCACACCTGTGGAAGACTTTTGCTTAATTTTAATTCCCATTCTTTGAGATCTTTTGAGGTGGAAGACCCACATCTAATCTGGGCCATGCTTTCTGCAGGAAGCCTATAGGATATTGAAGAAGGAAGTGTTTTCTCCTTGCCTGCTTGATCTTGCTCTTGCCTACAAGTCCATTCCTTCACTGGCATTAGAGATTAGTTCTTTAGGATTCCAGTGTATACTGAAGACAAGCTGAGGCATCTAGCCATACAGTTTGGATTCTTGGACCTTCCATTTATAGGGAACCATTATTGGATATATGTATGAATGCGTGTGTGTGTGTGTGTGTGTGTGTGTGTGTGTGTGTGTGGTGTAGTGTAAATTCAGTTACTCTATAGAATCCTGACTAATACACTATTCAGTATAGTGCTAGAAGTCTTAGAGTGATAAGACAACTGGAGGAGATCAAGGGGATACAAATAGGAAGAGAAGAAGTCAAAGTATCTGTATTTGCAGATGATATGATAATACACATAAGAGGCCCTAAAAATTCCACTAGGGAACTTCTAGAGCTGATAAATACTTTCAGCAAAGTAGCAGAATACAAAATTAACATACAAAAATCAGTAGCCTTCATAAATACAAATGATAAGCAGACTGAGAAAGAAATCAGGAAAACACTTTTCATAATCTCATCAAAAATATCTTGGATAACTCTAGTCAAGCAGGTGAAAGACTTGTATGACCAAAACTTTAAGACACTGTATAAAACAATTGAAGAGTATATTAGAAGATAAAAGATCTCCCATGCTCATGGATTGGTAGGATTAATATAGTGAAAATAGCCATCCTATCAAAAGCACTCTACAACCAAGATTCTAACCCAATTCTTCATAGAACTTGAGAGGATAATTTTCAGCTTCATATGGACACACACACACAAACACACACAAACAACCAGGTTAGCTAAAACACTCCTGAATAATAAAAGAACTGCCCCAGGTATCACTGTCCCTGGTCTCAATTTGTACTAAAGATTTATAGTAATAAAAACAGCATGGTGTTGGCATAACACAACAGAAACATTCATTAGTGGAATCAAATTAAAGGCATAGACATAAACCCACACACCCATAGATACTTGATTTTTTTAAAATATAGAAATCAGAAATACATACTGGAAAAGACAGCATTTTCAACAAATAGTGATGGTTAAACTGAATGACTGCATGCAAAAGATTCCAAATAGATCCATATTCATCACCCTGCACAAACTCATTTCTAAATGGATCAAAGACCTCAAAATAAGTCCATATACTCTGGATCTGACAGGAGAGAAAGGGGGGATCAGACTTGAACTCATTGGCACACACAAAAAATTTATGAAAAATGCACTGACAGCACAGGCACTAAGAAGAACATTTAATAAATGGGGCCTCATGAAGCTGAAAAGCTTCTGTAGGGCAAAGGGCACCATCATTCAGAGCAAGCAGCAGGCTACAAAATAGGAAAATATTTTTGCCAACTGCACATCTGATAGGGGACTAATATCTAAAATATACAAAGAACTAAAAAAAACAAAACAAAACTGGGCATCATGAAAACAACCCAATTAGAAATGGGATATAGATCTAAGCAAAGAACTCTCAAAAGAAAACTCAGATGGCTGAGAAGCTCACAAAGAAGTGTTCATCATCCTTAGTTATCAAAGAAATCCAAATCAAAACTACTTTTAAGATTTTGTCTTATACCAGAGTGGCCATGATCAATAAACAAATAACAGAGGATGAAGAGTACGTGGAACTCTCATTCATTGCCAGTGGGAGTGAAAACCTGTATAGCCACTGTGGAAATCAGTGTGGTGCTTCCTCAGGATTCTAGAAATAGATCTAAAGATCCAGCTCTACTACTCTTGGGCATATACACAAAGGTCATTTCATCCTATGCTGAGATATTTGCTCAACCATGTTCATTGCTGCTTTATTAATAATACCCACCCATGGGAAATAGCTTAGATGTCCATCAACAGATCAATAGAGAAAATCCCTCAGCTATTAAAAAATGGAATCATGAAATTGCCAGGTAAATGAGTAGAATTAGGCATAAAAGAATCTTGAGGGAGATAACCTAGACCCAGAATGGCAAATATGGCATGTATTTGCTTATATGTGGAAATTAGCTCTTAAGTCTTCAATATGCAAACTATAATCCATATAATCACAGAGGTTAGGTAGGCATAGAGTAAGGGAATAGTGGGGGATTGATGGTATTACAGTAATATTTAATATAAAAGTATGTAGTAAATTAATACAGCAGCTATTTTTTCTTTATCCTAGCTAATTCCCCAATAAAGACACAGAGAGACCAAGATTTATTTAATCAAGCTTTACTGTAATACTTGGACAATCATTTGATCTGCTTTAATCCTCTAAACTAATCTGGCTACCTCCCACCCCAAATTCCCATAATACTTGCTTTTAGGGTCTTCCATGCTTCAGCTGAACTCTCATGATATCTACTCTCCTCCTTCCTCGTGACTCAATTTGTCTTTCTCTCTCTCCCCCCTTGGCTGGTGGAAGTCCCACCCTATTCTCTCTTATGGCAAGCCATCGGACGATCAGCTTTTAATGACAAGGCAGAGAGTAAATGGTAAGCATTCTTTACACAAACTTGAGACAGGAGATTCTTGACATAAGTATTACAATGGCCTGTCTGGATTGAAACAAGATATAAGGGCAGAGAAATTAGCATTTGAATGACATAAGGATAATCTTTATACAGTGCACAAAAATATTATACCTACAGGATGGATTGCTGTAATGAAAAGGACACAGAATGGATAGTTATGGATGGATAAGGTGAGGGGGCAGGAATGGGAGGATCAAATATGGAGAAGAGTAAGGGGTGGGATATGGGGAGGGACAGCTAAAATTAGGGGTCATATGACACTTGTATGTAATTCTAATACAGTAGAAGCTTCCTAAAATATATACATGTAACACACACACACACACACACACAAAATCTAAATGAAATTGCTAAATAGTGGGAGAGATGGAGCCCCAAGTGGACATTTCTTATCACCAAATGAAGCTTCCAGTGCCAGGAATGGATTATATCTAATCAAATTATTGGTCAAAGGGACCTCATGGAAACTCCCAAACAATCCACACTATTGCCAAGGTTATTGGTTGCTCTCCACACACTGACAGTAAGGCCCTACAGCTGAAGACAACACCTACAAAATTCATTGAACATATAGAAGTCAAGCAGATATCTACCTAGAGCCTTCACCCCTACTGACTAGTGTTCATGGTACTGGAAGGTACTCTGCATGCTACCAAATGAGAAAAGTAAACACAAACCTTTGATCCACAATGATGACCTTCCTGGGTCATGTGCTAACTAATGCAATAGTGGCACAAAGTTTGTTGGAGTAACTAGCCAGTATCTGATTGGATTTAAGGCCCACTCCATGAGATGGAACCTTAGTCACTGTTCAATTACTGTGAAGAGAAATCATGTCCAAGGCAACTCTTATAAAGGAAAGCATTTAACTAGTGCCTTGCTTATAGTTTCAGAGGGTTGTTCATTATCATGGCAGGAAGCTTGGTGGCCTGTAGGCAGGAATGTCCCTAAAACCAAGAGATTCACATCCTGATCCACAGGCAGTGTCACTCTGGGCCCAACATGGGCGTTTGAAACCTCAAAGCTCACCCCCAGTGACACTTTCTCTAACAATCCTAATCCTCCTAATCCTTCTAATCCTTTCAAACAATTCTTTTCCTTGGTGATTAAGCATTAAAATATATGAGCCTATGCAGGCCATTCTCACTTAGACTACCATTCCATCTCTGACTCTGCTTTGATGGCTAGGAACCTGGGACCAGATAGGTCAGGGGCCTAGTGGAAAACCAAATATTACTATTCTAAAAGAACACAGAAGAAAAAAGAGTTAACTACACTCCACTGTATCCATATTATTAGTGTTCCACTCAGCAATCATCAGAGAATGTTCCTCCTGTACTAGATAGGAACAAGTACAGAGACCCATAGCCAAACAATGTACAGAGAACAAGAAACCTTCACACACTGTTGTTGTAAGTGGGATGTCTCCATCAAATTCCTCCCCTCAGGGCTCAGGAAACTCAACAGAAGAAGCAGAAAGAATGTAAAAGCCAGAGGGCATGGAGCACACCAAGGAAATAAGGCTCTCTAAACACAGAAGGATCAACATACACATGAACTCACAGAGAATGTGGCAGCATGCTCAGGGCCTGCACAGGTCTGTGCTAGATGGAGTCGTACTATTGAGAGAAGTAGATGAAAGTCCCTAGCCCTAACCCAGAAGCAATTTCCAAATGGTAACCACTCAAAACTGAAATATGTTTTCTCGAAGGGAGTCTCACTGGGGATGTAAACCACTCTTAAGGGTAAGCGCCATGACCATGAGTAGATGGCCAACACAAAAGGAACTCAGTGGCATCTTGGGAGGATAATGCTTTGTCCATATATTATTTTTCATTTTCATTTTCTTTTATTTTTTCTCCTTCCTTCTTCCTTTGCTTGCTTGCTTTCTTTCTTTCTTTCTTTCTTTCTTTCTTTCTTTCTTTCTTTCTTTCTTTCTTTCCTTCCTTCCTTCCTTCCTTCCTTCCTTCCTTCCTTCATTCCTTTTCCTCTTCTTCCTCCTCCTCCTCCTCCTGCTCCTCTTCTTTTAACTTTACAGATTCTTTGTGTATATATTATGGCTTCAGGTTCTCTGTTTTTATGGGATCCCTATTGTATCCCTGTGTCTGTGTGTGTTTCTTGTGTTTTTCCTTTGGCTATTTTTTCTGTTTATTTGTTTGTTTTGTCCTATTCCAGTTTCTTTTTATTTTATCTTATTTTATTATTCTTTAGATGCTTTTCTGTTTTCTAAGGAGAGACAGGAAGGATGTGACTTCAAATGGGAGGGAAGGTGGAGAGAATCTTGGAGGATTTGAGGAACATAAAACCATAATATGAATATATTGTATGAAAAAAATCTGTTTTTAGTAAAAAGTGGTGATGGGGGACTGGTTTTGTGGGGGGTAGTTATTACAATCCTCCCTAAGAACATCCTTCCCAAGAACTTCTGTGTTCTTTTAGAATAGTAATATTTGGTTTTCCACTAGGCCCCTGACCTATCTGGTCCCAGGTTCCTAGCCATCAAAGCAGAGTCAGAGATGGAATGGTAGTCTAAGTGAGAATGGCCTGCATAGGCTCATATATTTTAATGCTTAATCACCAAGGAAAAGAATTGTTTGAAAGGATTAGAAGGATTAGGAGGATTAGGATTGTTAGAGAAAGTGTCACTGGGGGTGAGCTTTGAGGTTTCAAACGCCCATGTTGGGCCCATGTTGGGTCTGCTGTGTGGTGTTACAGATGACTGGACACAATATCTAAAGACTTCTTAGAGGGGACGTGGTGGTTTGGGTATGCTTGGCCCATGGGAAGTGGCACTGTTAGGAGGTGTGGCCTTGTTGGAATAGGTGTGGCCTTGTTGGAGGAAATGTGTCAGTATGTAGGCAGACTTTGAGGACTCCTAGTGTTCAAGCTCTGCCCAGGTTGGAAGAGAGCCTCCATCTGGCTGCATGTGATCAAGACACAGAACTCTCAGTCAGGGAAGTTACCATGGGGAGATGGGGGAGGGGGAGAAAGAGAAAAAGAGCAGGAGTGCAGAGAGAGAAGACAAGAGAGAGAAGAAAGAGAGAGAAGAAATCAAAATGTCTGGATTATATGGGGAAGACTCTCTGGAGGAAGACAGCCCAACTCCTGGACTAGAAAGTTCAGGGTTAGGGGCAGGGCATGCCAGGTAGGGACTGGGGGATTCTGGGAGAACCTGGAGACCAGACCTGCTTTGATATGTAAAGTATGTACCTCAGTCCCTTGTCCCAGGGTTCAAAAACAAACAAGAAGTGTCAACTTAATTTTTAAGTAATATTAGGCCATTGTGATGGTCAGTCTTCACTGTCAACCTGATGGGATTAGAATCACCTCATCTCTTTAAACGAGGGCCAGGCATGATGGCTCATGGCTTTAATCCTGGCACCCAGGGGGATCCCTGAATTCTGGGCTAGTCTGTTCTAAATAGTGAGATTCAAGAAGCTCAGGACTACATAGAAAGGACCTTCTCAAAATCAAAACCAGCAGAAAGCCTTCACTCCTGTTATGTTTTTACTCATCATATTGAATGATCTTGGCAATCCACACATTGCATCCACTCATTTTCTTCAACTGTGTGCTATTTCTTTTTTAAAAGAAAATATTTATTTTTATTTTATGCATATGAATGTTTTGCTTGCATATATGAAAATACACCATGCTCATTCAGTGCCCACAGCAGCCAGAACAAGGCATTAGATCCTCTGGAACTGGCGTTACAGATAGTTGGGAACTGCCTGGTGGGTGCTGGAAACTGAATCCAGAGTCTCTGCAAGGGCAGTCAGGCCTCTTAGTCATTGAGCCATCTCTTCCGTCCCTTGGATGATATTTCTTAACTGGGAAGCAGCAGAATGCAGCCAACAGTTGCTGATCTCAATAACTTTGCTCTTTTGTTTCACATACAGCACTTCAGCAGATATATCTGAAGCTGTCATGGGGGAGGGGGTTGAGAAATAGTCACTGTAATAGGGGAAGGGGTGGCTTCCACTCTGAAATATGTTCCTTTAACTTTCTCCTAATGAGTATGTGTTTTCCTCTAAGGTGGTTTGAAAATATGTCTTCTGTATTCTATCACCTTGTAAAAAAATACACTAAGTACCAAGTTGCACAAAATGAGCATGGTGGTGCATGCCCGTAATCCTAGGATGTGGTTATCGGACGCAGAAGGGTCAGAGGTTCAAGATCATCTTCAACAACATAGCAAGGCCAGTCTAGGCTACATGAGACAAGGAAGAGAGGGCAGGAGAGAGGAGGAAGAAAGGAAGAGAAGGAGGGAGAGAGAAGGAAGGAAAGAGGGAAGGGAAGAGAAAGAGGAAGAAAAAGGAAGAAAAGAGAAAAGAATGTCTAATTGGTTGCTTTTTTTCCTCTTGATTGTACTTACTCTTAGTGGTTAAGAGTACACATTACTTTTCCAGAGGAAAAGTTCAGTTGAGTCCCTTTCCCAGCACCCATGTCAGGTGACTCACAACATCCTATAGCTCCAGCTCCAGGGATTCCAATGCCTCTGGTCCTTGAACTCACATACACATACCCCTCCTGGCCCCACACATACATAGACTCTGGTCCATGAACTCACATACACATACCCCTCCTGGCCCCACACATACATAGACTCTGGTCCTTGAACTCACATACACATACCCCTCCTGGCCCCACACATACATAGACTCTGGTCCTTGAACTCACATACACATACCCCTCCTGGCCCCACACATACATAGACTTTTCAAAGTCAATACTTAATTATTTTTATATTTATTTTGTGTCTGTCTTTGGGTTAGTATGCAAAGTGGAAGTCGGAGGACAACTGTTGAGAGTCAGTTCCCTCCTTCTACCGTGTGGGTCCAGGGATTGAACTCAGGTTGTCAGGTTTGAGCCTTTACCAGCCGAGCCATTTCACTAGCCCTAAAGTAAAGCTTTAAAACTACATTCCCTTGGTTTATGTTCCTGTAATCCTGAATGGAGCTATAATGTCATGAATGAAGTTATAATGTCATGAATGAAGCTGTAATGTCATGAATGAAGCTATAATTCCACAATTGAAGCTAAGATGTCACAAATGAAGCTATGATGTCATGAATGAAGCTATGATGTCACAAATGAAGCTATGATGTCATAAATAATGCTGTGCAGCTTCTCAGGGTCATTAGTGACTTATGTGCCCTCTTTTGTCTCACCTGATTAAAATCTGGGTTACCAGGGCTGGAGAGATGGCTCAGCAGTTAAGAGCACTGACTGTTCTTCCAGAGGTCCTGAGATCAATTCCCAGCAACCACATGGTGGCTCACAACCATCTATAATGAGATCTGGTGCCTTCTGGTGTGTAGGCATACATGCATACTGAACATTGTATACATAATAAATAAATAAATCTTAAAAAAAAACTGGGTTACCTTTAATGCTTTACGGGACTCTTCAAATTACAGCATCAATTGGGCCTGCGTCCACTGGTGACAGACACTCTCCTGCCTCCACTGTGTGGCAGTCACTTTTCTGATTTCCTTTTCTTTTTTGTCTTTGTGTGATTTCATCTGTTTTGCTTTTTAAATGAAATCTGGATTACCTTTTCCACATCTAACACAGAACTATGCACCCATCCCAATAGAAAATCTTTCACATTTTTTAACATTTAAAAGGTGATGTACCTAAAATTATTTTCTTATGCAGAGAAAGGCAAAAATCTGGCTCAGAGGTCAGCCTGGTTCCTTCCTATTCCTCCCAGTCCATTGACGGAAAGCTTCTTCCCGAACTAAATTCCTGGCAACATTTGGAGCTATCCTGGGCTCATTTCTCAGTTTCAGTGAGTTGCCTGTTTTCTTCTTCAGTTCTAAACAGCTCAACTAGTTTCAGTGTTTTCTTTTCTCTACAGCTTCCCTAACCTCGGGCTCCTGACCTCCCTGATGCTTTCACGAACCCGTGGCTAGAGAGGTTATAGACTTTAGAGGGAGGCCCTGTTACTGTTGTTTTGCTAAGTGGACAAGTTCATCTGCCTTCTAAATATTTATGTTAATACCTCTGAATTAGTGCTGTTCTCAGTCTCTATTAGAGAAAGGTCTTACTCAGTGGATGGTGATTAATGCAGACACTCAGACCCAATCAAAGTGCTGATAATTACTGAGTACTGGAAGCTTGGCCCTAAATGAGCCATCTGTATCACCCTTTCCGAGGAATATTACACCAGAGAAGGCGAAAAGAATGTAAGAGCTGGAGGGTAGAGCAGGGCACAGTAAAATACTGTATGACATGACCATTATACTCATGAGCTCACGGCTGTGGCTACCTGAACACCACTGGGCCCATCAATATCCTGCAATGGATGGGAGAGGGAGGAGTCCATGAAGTTCCACTGTGGTGGTTTAAACGAGAATGTCCCCTAGGCTTATACGTTTGAATGCTTGGTTCTCAGTTGGTGGCTGTGGCCTTGTTGGAGGAGGTGTGTCACTGGGGGTGGGCTTCGAGGTTTCAAATTTCCATGTCAACCCAAGTTTCTCTCTCTCTCTCTCTCTCTCTCTCTCTCTCTCTCTCTCTCTCTCTCTCTCTCTCTCCTCCCTCCATCATACAGATCAGATGTAAGCTCCTCAGTGCCTGCCACTGTGTTTTCCACCATGATACTTATGGTGACCCTCTGAAACTGCAAGCAAGCCCCCAGTTAAATGCTTTCTTCTATAAAGCTGCCCTGGTCATATTTCCTTATAGCAAGAGAACAGTGACTAAAGTCACCTTTTCTGAGGAGCTATTGCTGGTTAAATGGTGTTGGGGAGAGGGGAATCATTTCCTCCATGGGGTAGCCTCTGATAGTCGCCATTCTCCAGTAAACAACCTCCTCCACAGATTCCTGCAAGTAACTCTAATTAAGCCCAGAGGGTGGGTCACACAGGTGTGAGAGTAGAAGGGGGGCTTTGGGGAAGAAGACATGCTTCACCAGGGAGGGGGCTTAAGTTAGTAAGAGGGTTAAAATGACCCTCATTTATACAGAGGTGAAATGTCGAAAGATTTTTTTTTAATGGTATAGGTAGGCAGGCATGGCATCTCTGCAATCCCAGCAGACAGGAGACTGAGGCTGGAGAATCCCAAGGTCAGACCAGTTTGGGTCACCTGGGAAACCGTTTCAGAGCAACAAAGGGTGGAGATGGAAAGAGCTAGAGGCTGAATCACAAACCCTGTAACATTAATGCAGCGATTGTAATCATAACTAGTACACTAAATATCATTTTGCTGTTTCCCCATCTCTTAGGGTAGATTAGAGAGAGCTGACTATATACTACTAAACATGATATCTGTTTAGATTAGCCTTCAGTAGAATTTAAAATACATGTTTATCTTTTATCTTTTAGGTTTTTTTTTTTCCGAGACAGGGTTTCTTTGTGTAGCCCTGGCTCTCCTAGAATTAGTTTTGTACACCAGATTGGCCTGGAATTCAGAGATCCACCTGCCTCTGCCTCCCAAGTGTTGGGATCCAAGGTGTGCGCCACCACCCTTAAAATACATATTTTGTACCATTAAAAGATGGTGACTGTTCATGGGACACCATGTTGCAGACATCTCTCTGTATAGCAGTCCCACATTGTGTGTGTGTTTAGTTTACCTAAATGGTATCATATGGCTTTAGTTCTGTTTTATAAATTGACTTTATTTTGTTGACTTTCTTTCTCTCCCTGCCCCTCAAGACAGGCTCATATTTAGCTCAGGCTAGCTTTGAACTTACTATGTAGCTCAAGCTGGTTCTCTTGCCTCTGCATCTTGAATGTGAGGATTATAAATATGTTCCTACATGCCTGGATTTGTTTTTTTTTGTTTGTTTGTTTTTTAAAATAGAGTCTCAGTACTCAGCTTAGGCTAGTCTGGAGTTTGCTCTGTAGTACAGGCCGGCTCTGAACTCATCATCCCTCTGTTTATGCCTTCTAAATCCACAAATTGTCTTTTTACTGCAAAATTTTTTAAATACCTAGAGACCAAACCCAGAGATTGGTAGTTCCCCCCCCCCCTGCCATGTCTAGATCTTAACATTATTTTTTTATTTTATGGGACAGGAGGGTGCTATATATTCTTAATAATAATTTAAAATGTGAAATTCTTTCAGCTTGAAGTCCATAAGATAATAAGCCACTTCTATAGTTGACCTACAAGTCATAGTTTACAAACTTATAACACACATGATCAGCTACACTCCCCTTGTTTAAATAGTCTTCCATGAATAGACACATGGTGTTCTGTGTCCTGTCCACAGTGATTCTAACCCATTACTATAAGCAGTTTGTTAGGAAACGATCCTGTGTGGCAGTCAGGGACAGATTCTTAGAAAAGTTATTGAGTCAAAGTGTATGACATTTTACTCTTTGGTTTATATTTATGCATATTTACATCCTGGTCGAGTGCACAGGAGAAAGTCTGTCTTACCACACCCCAGTTGGCATTGGATATTAATTACCTGGTAATTGCTGAGCCCAGACCTCTCCCAGTGCTTGCCTGCTTGATCTTCATTTAGTTTCTAAGGCATTCGTTTACCTCTGAGTTCATTACTTATCAATTCCCGATTGTGTCTGCCCATTTTCCCCTGTGACTTTTTCATAATTTATAAGAAGGTGTTCATATGTTTGTGTGTGTGTGTGTGTGTGTGTGTGTGTGTGTGTGTGTGTGTGTACGTACACTGCACATGCGCATCGGTGGATGTGGGGGCCAGGGGTCCTTGTCAGGTGTTTCCTCAATCATCCTCCACCATACCTTTTGAGACACGGTCTCTCATTAACCTTGATGCTAGCTGACTCAGTCAGACTAGTTGCCCAGAAAATCCCATGATCCTTCAGTCCTCATCTGCTCAACTCTGGGTGAGTCCTGGTACACCTGGCTTTTTACATGAGTCCTGAGGACCTGAACTCAGGTCTTCATGATTGTGAGACAAATACTTCAGTATCTGAGCCGTCTTCCCAGCCCCTGTAAGAACTCTTTACACAGTACAGATGATAACACTGAATTAAAAAAAATACTCAAATTCTCCCCAAGTGGCCTTTATGTCACAAAACAATTTTCACTAAAACTCTTATGTCCTACTTTCACTGTGGTGCTAATTAAATAAAGAATGATTTTCCTTGAAGTCATCTCTTTACAATGCTGAACTTTTCCCTAGTTTTTGACCTTGTTTCTGGTGATGACTCTTCTATTTTACAAGTTCTGTTTTGTGTCTCCTGAGGATTGACAGACTCCTTTACGAGTGTTCACGCTCAGGTCACGAGAATGTTCGTGCCAAGGTCACGCCTCTCCACCATCTTTATAGGATGCTCTTCATGTTTTATTTTAGTGCTACCATGCTTCCCTTTACAGGCTGACCTCTGGCCCACTTAGCATTTATTTTGAGGGTGGGGTGGTACCCAAGGCGGGGGACTCCCCTACACTGAGGAGATGGGAAGGGAGCAATGAGGAAAGAGATTTGTAAGGGTGGGAATAGGAAGGCAGGAGGGGGGGCTGTGAGCGGGATGTAAAGTGAATTAAAAAAAACAACTTTGTTTTATTTATTTATTTTTAAATGGACACCTCAGCTTTCTGCCACATAGGTACCTTTAGCCACTATCTACAAAGCCACTGATTTCCACAAATATTCTTGAGTCTAAAAGGACTCATTTAAAAAACTTACCAGATATCAAAGAACTGAGTATTATTCATGCTGGCTTCAAATCAAGAATTCCTTGAAGCACAATGCGTGTCTTATCTTTCCCTGATAGCATTTATACGTCAAAGACCTTCTCTGTTGTTTTCATTCAGGTTGATAGGGTTGTTTGTGTTTCCTGGACATCATGGAATTGAGAACTACTGTTCTCTCTCTCTCTCTCTCTCTGTCCCTCCACCCCTCCCCACACCCCTCCCAATGGTGTAACTGTACTGATGGAAATAGATGGTCTGCAGTTCGAGTTCTAAACCTGAAGAGTTCTAAGGGAAGCAGATTGCAAAAATGGTCTTTGAAAGGTATCATCAGTTAGACAATTGAAAGGTATCAGGTACTGGCTTTGGGGGCCAACTTGGTCATTTCCGATTCTACGATTCACAGCTGTGTGATCTGGCCACATGGTCCACCCTTTACCTCTTTGAACCTTGACTCTGTCCTGTATCAAATAAAACTAATACTTATATAACCCACCTCCTGCAGAGAACTGGGTACATTAAATGAGGCCATAACCCATTGTGTCTGAGGTTACCCATTGGCATCTAGGTACCCCCCCACACACACACTTATGTAATCATTGTGAATCTTTGTGTGTGATCATGTGTGTGCATGTGAGTGTGTGTAGAGACCATATGTCAATGTTGAGCGTGTCTTCCTTAGTCTCTCATTTTATGTGTATGAGTGTTTTGCCTGTGTATACATCTGTGCACCATGTACATACTGGTTGGTACCCACGGAGGGTTTGGGCCCCTGTGGAACTGGAGTTACATATGGTTGTAAGCTGCCATGTGCATTCTGGGAAACAAACCTCTGCAAGAACAACACATGCTTTTGGCCACTGAGTGATCATCTTTCTGGCATCTCCACCTTGTTTACTAAAGAAGGGTCTCTCATGGAAACTGGAACTTGTTGGTTTAAACTAGCTGATTGGTGAGCTCCAGGATTCCTCCTATCTCCACCTTCCTAGCACTGGGATTAAAGACTGTGCCCAGCTTTATTTTGGTGTTGTTTTTGCCTTTGTTTTTTAAATAGGGTAACTGGGTGACAAGTTCAGGCCCTCATGCTTGTACCGAAAGCACTTCACTGACTGAGCTGTCCCCCCCCCCCCCCCGACTTGTCTAGTTTAGCCTTCAACCCCATTCCACAGCAGCTCTTTACCTCCTTTCAGAGTCGGGCTCTTAACAAGCCGGCCCCAGACACAGTTACTCAGCTGAACCCTTGACCCCATCACTCCGTATTGCTGCCTGGAGTCCTGCTCTCCTTGAAAACCAGTATCACTTCATTTCCATTCTTGGCCCACCTAAAGTGACTGCCTTGGCAGTCAGAGGCTACCCCCCACAACTCCCACCCCCACCTCCACCCCCAAGTGCACTAATTGGGCTTCTGGCTGGGACCCTGCCACTCTCTCTTTTCTTGGACTGAGTTACTGAGGCCCTGGACGGACTTGTGGATCATCTCCGTTTCTTAATTCTCACAGGGGACATCTGCATCTCTGAAGGGATGCTGGAGAATGACTCACACTGCCAGCATTCCTGAAAGGGTGACAAAGAAGGATGTCCGGCCTGTCTTTTGACCCGGGGCAGGTCACTGGTGGTGTCACGAAGTCAGGGGCAGTTTCTCTGAGAGTGGCTTTTGCTCTCACCTTCTGACCCACAAAACAGCCATTTATGTTGACTATGCTGGCTATAAACTCCTGAGATAGTTACTCATCTCTTTCCTGGATAGATAGGTGTGCTGAAGGATGACTAACTGTGGCCCTGCCCTTTACCTATGAGCAATGTCAGTGGTCCAGGAGACCAGAGGCATGCCTCCTCACTCTGATGTATCTGGCCTCCTAGAAATTCTGAAATCTGAAAAGCCAGTGGTAGCTTTGGAAGAAGAGTGGAGGCAGCAAGCACGGTTCTTCCTTTTTCTCTTTTTGCCAAAAGAAACCCCCAGCTTGAAGTGACTTAAGGAAGGGACCCAAGCAGAACAGATGGTTAGACCCAGGGTGCATATAGGCCACCAAGTCTTGCTCTACACATGGCTCAGTCTTCCTTCTTCTGCTCTTCTGCTGCAGAGATGAGGATGTCTTCCAGTGGCTTCTGGTCTGCATCCTCTCTCTCAGCGAGCCACAGAGAGAGGGCACTTTCCATTGACCAGAAATCCCTGAGCCAGTGAGTGTGGCCTGGGAGCTGGAATGTATGGTGAGTAAGGTCCTATGCCTCAAAGGGTTGGGGAAGACATCATTTTGGGGCGCTGAGCATTGGTAGCAATGGGTGGGAGTGATACCCAATCCATATGAGCTGAGGGTGGAGGAAGGGCAGTTTTCCCAAGCAGAGTCAAGATGCTGTTATGAACGGAAGGTGAGTTAGGTCTTAACCAATACCCATCACGGATAGAACGGGAGAGAGAATGTGAAAGAAAAGGTGAGACTGCTAAGGATCACAGCCATTTATTCTGGGAAGAAAGAGACCAAACGGCATTATGAGCAGGCATGGTGGAGCCCAACTATAACCCCCAGGGAGGCTTAGGCAGGGGACTGATCCCCAAGGGCAAGATTCAGCATATATGATGTAGTGGGCTAGTACTGGTCATAAAGGGAATGGAACTATGAGGCCTGCAGTGTGGATGGGCCCTGAGAACAAATATGATTCCACTTAGATGAGGTACTTAGAGCAGTTGGGTTGGTACAGACAAAAAGAACTGAGTCTTCCTGGGGCTTGCAGGAGAGAATGGGAAATTGTTCGATGGTAATATTAAATATGTTGTATAATTCAGTTTTACAACATGGGCTGGTCTTGGAAGATGGATAATGGTGGTGGTTGTACAAGAGTAAATGTCCTTAATGTCATCGAACATGGCACTTAAAGATGATTAAAATGTACACTGTCTGTGGTGGCTCACACCTGTAACCATAGCCCTTGGGAGGCAAAGCCAGGAGGACCAGAAGTTCCAGACTAACTTTGGCTATGTAGAGCGTCCAAGGCTAGCTTGGACTACATGAGGCCCTATCTCAAAAATAATACATACACAAAGGCTGACAAGATGGCTCAGTGGGTTAAGGCAATTCCTGCCAAGCCTATTGTCCACTGACCTCCACATGCATGCCACGTTACACTCAAGCATCTGGGTAGGCAGCCATGCCAACAGATAAGCCATTAATTAATTAATTAAATACACACAGACAAAAAAGAAACATATTTTTTCACCAGTATTCTGGCTTATCTCTTTAATCTCAAAATTTGAGAGGTAGAGACACAAGGATCTGTAAGTTCCAGGTCAGCCTGAGTTATAGAATGAGTTCCAGGCTGGCCTAGGCTGCAGAGTAAAATTCATTCTCAAACAAACAAACAACAAATAAGTTAAAATGATGCATTTTATATTATGTATTGATAAATTGATTAGCCATTCTAGCTGGGTCTGGGAAGAAGGGCTCCTTTTTGTCCTGTGCCTTTAACAAAAACGTTAACCTCAACTTTCCTCAAGATCTACAATCAGAAGAGGTCAGTGAGCACTTGATGATGTGTCAGAGTAGCTTAAATCTTCTGGCCCCATCGTCCAGCAGGAACAATTTCTGTGTAAACAGTGAGATCATCATTGGCAAAAGACGAGGTCATTCCCTGGATGCTGGGATCTGTGTGGGGACGTCAGCATTACTAACAGAGAGACGTTCAGTCATTGGCCTGTGGATATCAGAAAGAGAAGCCTTTGGCAAGAGGCAGCTCTCTATATTCTAGACAAATATTTTACTGCAGGCAATGAGGTAAATGTGTGAGTGGTGTGTGTGTGTGTGTGTGTGTGTCTAGTCCTGGGAACCCAGGATCTTTTGAATATTGGGCAAATGCTCTACCATTAAGCTATATTCACATTCTTTATTTTTTTAAAATACATGGTTTTATTAATTTTTTTTCAAGATATAATCTTATTATTATTATTATTATTATTTTTTTGGTTTTTTTCGAGGCAGGGTTTCTCTGTGTAGCCCTGGCTGTCCTGGCACTCACTCTGTAGACCAGGCTGGCCTCGAACTCAGAAATCCGCCTGCCTCTGCCTCCCAAGTGCTGGGATTAAAGGCGTGCGCCACCACCGCCCGGCTTATAATCTTATTATTATCACTGACTGTTCTGGAACTCACTAAGTAGACAAGGCTAGCCTTGAATCATAGAGATCTGCCTGCCTCTGCCTTTGGTGTGTTGAGACTAAAGGCATGTACCTGCACACCTGCCTTCCGCCTTTTCCCAATTTTCTGATTGACTTTTTTTTAAGCTTTTGTAACTGGGAGACATTGCTGGATCTTGTTGAAAGACACCATTGTGGCAGCTAAACATCCTACCATGCACAGGCAGGTCCCACAATGAAGAGTTGTCTCTTCCTAAAAGTGAACAGTACACACATCCACACACCCACAGACACCCACGCCCTCACCTATACCCTCCTAGATGCCTTCCTGGCCTTTGTTAATTTTCAATGAATCACAGGAAGTTTATAGCATAAAAACACACTCCTAAAATTAGCCTGTTGCATAATGCCTTTTAAGGCTAAGGGCCAGGCAATCAGTGTGCTGTGTATCCGACTCTGCGCTGGGCTCTGCTTAGGACTGGGAGGCGGAGGAGGAGGGAGGGGCACCAAGAGGCTCCTGTGATCATTTCCTTATCAACATGCAGATGTGCATCTGAGGAGTTTAACATGCGACAGACTGTCTGGAGATTGTAGGGAGCATTTGGTGTAAGGAAAGGAAGGCATATGGGGGCGGGTGTTGAATATGATGGTATGGTTTTGTTTTAAAATAACCAATCAAATACATGACATTATACGTGACATTTCTGTGTTTCTGGAAAAGCAACACCACTTGAAGATGCTACAATTGGATGAATTTGATCAGAAATTCAAATTTCCATTTAATTGTTCATGATTCTCTATCCAAAAAAGAAAAAAATCAGAAAAATAGAAACAAAACCAGAAAAGTGTGATTGTTTTATTCTGTTTATGCTCCTCCTCCCTTTTTGTTTTGTGTTTTTGAGATGTGAGTGCACTCTGGAGCCCTGGCTGGCTTCAGACTCCACCCCCCAGCCCCCCACCCCCACCCCTGATCCTGCCTCAGTGCTGCTGCGGTGAAGTGCTTTGCCCTTACCAGCTTCTGGGTGGACAAGTCAAGTTCAGGTCCTTAGTTCTCCTTGTATGTGTGTGGTTCACACTTACTTACTTTTAAAGGTCGTGTGTGGGTATGCGCTCTGCATGTATGCAGAGATCAGGGGGTAACTGGGGAGAGGGGTCAGTTCTCTCCATTCACTGTGAGGTCCTAAGGCCAAGTCGTCAAGCTTGTTGGCCAGTGACTTTATCTAATGAGTCCTCTCACCAGCCCTGGTTTGGGTTTTCTGATTATTTTCCTTCTAGGCTTTCTTTCCTGTAGCTCAGGTTGGCACTGCCGAGGCTGGCATTGAACTTATGATTCTCCTGTCTCTACTTCCCAAGAGCTGGAGTTATAGCCAATTTTAAATTTTTTTTGAGACAGGTTCTCTAACTGGCCTGGAACTTGCTATGTAGACCAGTCTAGCCTGGAACTCAAAGAGATCCACCTGCCTCTGCCTCTAGAGTGCCAAGATTAAAGGCATGTGCTACTATTCCCAGCTCAATTTTAACTATTTATTATTTATTTATTTATTTATTATTTATTTATTTTTGCAACAGGGTCTCATGTAGCCCAGGCTGGCCTTGAACTTGCTATGTAGCTCAGAATGACCCTGCTGTTACAGTCTTGTTTCTGCCTTCCAAGTGCTGGGCTTATAGGCAACCACCACCTCACTCAGCTTTTGTACCCAGCAATGATTCTTAAACTCAGGGAGCCTTTTCGCCTTTCAGTTTAAAAACAAGTCTAGGACTGGAGAGATGGTTTAATAGGTAAAGTGCTTGCCAGAGTTCAGATCTCCTGAACAAGCATGTGAAGTCAGAAAGGTGTGGCAGCCACCTGTGACCCCAGCAGTGTGGAGACAGAGACAGGGAGTACCCTGGGCAAGCCAGATACATAGACTAACCAATCAGCAAATTTTGTGCTCCGTTGAGAGACCTCACCTCATTAAGTGAGTGATGGAGGAAGACAGCCAATGTTAACTTTGGGACCTCTCTTTCTCTTTTTCTGTCTCTCTGTCTCTCTTTCTGTCTCTCTCTCTCATACACACACAGAGAGATACACACACACAAAGCATGCAGGCAAGCACACACACACATGCATGTATTCATGTGTGCATACCACTTACAAATACACACTAAGGGGAAAAAACCCCAAAAAGCTGGGCTTATTAACACTTGTCTCTAATCCCTATATTTGGGAGGTAGAGGCTAAAGGGTCAGGAGTTCAAGATCATCCTGCGCTACAAAATGAGTTTGAAGCTAGCTTGAATTTACACAAGACCTTATATCAGAAAATGAAACAAAGTAAGACAAACAGCAGCAACAAAACCTTCCACAACACACCCCAACATGTGTTACCCTTTGACAGTGAAGGGGAGGAAGGATTGAAGGAGTCAGAGGGGTCAAAGACATCACCAGAAAACCCACAAAATCAACTAACCTGGGTTCATAGAGGCTCACAGGGAGCCTGAGCTAGGCTCTCTGTGTGTATGTTATAGTTGTGTAGTTTGGTCTTCTTGTGGGACTTCTAACAGTGGGTGTGGGCTGTCTCTGCCTTTGTTGCCTGCTTTTGGGATCCTCCCACTGGGTTGCCTCATCCAGCCTTAAGAGGAGGGGAGGTGTCTTATTGCAACTTGATATGCTGTGTTTGGTTGCTATCCCTGGGAGATCTGGACTCTTCTGAAGGGAAATGGAGGAGGAGTGGATGGGGGCAGGGGTGTCAGGAGGGACTGACTGCAGGATATAATACATGAGAGAAAAAAAAATTTAAAAAATTAATTACTTTTAAAAAAAAGCTTTAAAACCTAACATTTATTTTTTTTCTGTTTGTTATCTTGCCTTATCCCTTAGCTCACTAACTAACCCTTTCTTCTATGTCTGGGATAAAATATTAAATGGTGCTTTTGAGAAAAATGGATTTTTCTCAATACATCTGTTTTCTGGAGAACTTGGAGATTATGGAGAAGGAAGAGAACAAAATAAAGTTAGAAGCTGGCAGAGTGGCTCATATTTGTAATCCTAGCACTTAGGAGACAGAGAGGTGGGAAAGTCATGAATTCAAGACCAGCCAGGGGCTGCAAAGTGAGACTTTCTTTGGGTAAAACAAAGTAAGTGTTTAGGGGCAGCAAAGCTGCTGGGACCTGGAGTTTGCATCTGATCTTCAGTGGGTTGCTGTTTTTGAACTTTGGCTTACCTCTCAGGACAGGCACGAAGAGTCAGTAGGTTGGTACTTGCCAACCATAGTGCCCAGCCTGGACCAGGCTACTGACCATTAACCGGCATTGTTATTGATGACAGTTTGATAGCTGCAGTCACAAATCATAGCAAAGGTTTCTGGTTTTCTACTCTTTTCTTTCTTTTTTTTTTTGAGGGCTGTGGGGAACGGACACTCTATACCAGAATGAAACGTTTGGTGATTCTCCTGTTTTAGCGTCTTGACTGTCGGAATTGCAGGCGTGAGCCACCATGCCTGGCTTATGGTTTCTGATCTTAAAAGGTGGTTTTTCACTGTGCATGTTTCCTTATTTACAGTGGTAAAACATTGCCCTCAATGGCTTCAAGACTAAATTCTGTATTGTATTCTTTAGGGCTATAAATTCACCTCTGGATTCCCTCTTTATGTCCAGCACAACATGACCAAAATAGAAACAGTATCTATCTACATTCAGACTTGGTTTATTTTTAACTTTTTACTGAAGTGTAACACACAGAAACCTCGCTGCCTCAGCATCCTCAGTTATCACACAGTGAGCACACCCACGGCAGCATCACACTGGGGCACAATGTCTATGTGCTTTTTAGCCTGAGACCTCCCAAAGCTAACAGGATGGCCGGCTTTGCTCATTGCTGAACTCTGCAGCATTTGGGGTGCATTTTCTTGAGTCTTCTTTCTTTTTCTCTTTTTTTTGGGGGGGATTTGTTTTCTCACTAACCAATGCATGTAGGATCCGCACCTCTCCTCATGCTTTTCTCATCAAAACATTATCATAGTTACGTGTGGTATCTCATGTAGGCTTAATAAAACTGTCAATATTTATAAAGTCTAGTTGAGACTTGGAGAATGAACAGGCTTTTTCCAGAATCAGGGAACAATGTAGGTGGAAGAAACAGTCTGTCTAAAGACTCACTCAAAAGCCGAGTGGAACTCAGGGGTGTTGAGGAACTGACAGTAGTCAGGTTTCCAGAGTAGATAGCCATGTCCAACTGATTTCAGAATTGGCACACCCCAGCTGTGCCCTATATTATTCTATGAACATAGAATACACAAGTAACAGTGTCATCACTGTCCAAGCAAATATTCTCTTACACACGGGAGGCTTTTGTTGCATGCATAAATGTATGCGTATATGTGTGTGCTCGAATGGATGTGAGTGCATGTATGTGCTGACAAATGTGGAGGTCCGAGCTTGATCCTGGGAGCCTTCCTTGATCACTCCCCCACACCTACTGAGGCGGGGTCTTTCAGTTGGAGCCAGAGCTGGCCAATGCATCCATCTTGCTGGTCAGCTTACCTCAGGGCTGCCCCTGTCTTCTGAGTACTGGGATTGCAGGTGGGCTGCAGTGGCTAGCCAGTATGTATAAGAGTTCTGGAGATCTCAACTGTGACCACTAGCTGTTACTCCAACTCTTGGGGGGTCTTATTTCCAAATCTGACATTTGTTGGGCCTGGGTGTGTGTATATGCACATAGTTAGTAAATATTGCAAGGTTGTATTTCAAAGTCTGCCTGTGCCCATTTCCCAGTTTCAGTATTGGTTGATGCTTGCTAGAGTCTGCCATTGAAAAGATTACTTATATTGCTTCATTTGATTTTTCCCCATGAACCTACTGCATCTTATGTTTATTGACCCTTCAGTTTCTCTTTTCCCTTTCTTTTTTCCTGTGCTAATGACTGAACCTTGGCGTACCTTCAACCACTGAACTATTACCTCAAGCCCTGAGTTCTCCCTTTGTAGATATATCTAACTTGAGGAACAGGACACAAGAAAAACAAGAATGAAAAAGGAGAAATGGAGCTTCATAATGATACATATAATGTAAGACAAGTGGTACTCGGGTTAGGCCCTCAGCAATGCTGCCACGGATTAGGCCCTCAGCAAATGACTGCCATTTTTATTGCTTTACTATTGTTGGAAAGATGAAGAAGATAATAGGAACATGGCACATTGTTATTATGTCTTAGTGAAATGATGAATGTCCAACAGTTTCCTGGCTGAAAGAAGTTATGAAATAGCCAACATGTCTGGTCCTTGGTGACTCAGACACCATAATAACCATAGATTATTATGACATGGGCCCTGGCGGCTTCTATGGGAAAGGGAGTTGCTCAGGCTCAAACATATCCTGAAATTCGACACTGAAAAGAAGATTCGTTTCCAGCAGTCAGGTTGCCCCAGCCTGCAGGCCATCACACAGGCTGGACAATCACAGAGCTCTTCCCACAGAGATGCTGCCTGGGTTTTAGAACACAGATATTCACTTTAGTTTCTGGAATTTTCCATGGAATACATAAATCAGCACAGGCCTGAAACTAGCATGTGTCACATTGTAAATGGAGTTCTGCTTCAAGAACAGGTTGTATCTCCAGTGACGGGGACTGGGGTTCCACAGGGAATCTTCTTTCCCAGGGGCCCATAGCTAGAAAGACACACACAGTTACTACAGAGGCCTCTCAATGTTCATGGTTCATTCAGTGCCTAGCTTCAAAATAGCTGGCTCCAAAGTCTCGTTTATGTGCTGAGAACTTACTTAGCTATTTGGGAAAAAAAATACATGTATATCGAAAAAATAAACATATATTGAAAAGTTAAACATAAAATTCTATGTACAAACTTATGAAATTACAATACACAATTCTATTGAAAATATTCCCACTCATATTTTATTTTTATTATATAATTATGACTAAAATTAATCTGTGTTCTAAAATAGCATCTTTTGCATATATGTGTGTGTGCTGTATATGCATGTGTGTGGGCATGCCTATGTGTAGGTATGGGCATGTGTGGATGCATGTGGAGGCCAGAGATTGATATTCTGGATCTTTCTTGACCATGCTCACTTCATTAAGGCATGGTGGGTTTCATGTTGAACAGAGATCACCTGTGGAACTAGTGTAGCTAGGTGGCTTGCCCAGGAAGCCTGTCCCTGCTTCCCAAGTGTTAGGGTTATAGGAAAGCCACCACTTTTGTGGACATACCTGTGTTCTAGGGATCCAAATCCCTAGAGTCCTTTTGTTTGTGTGGAAGTGCTTAATCCACTGACCATCTCCACAGTCCACAACAATATTTTTATTTATTTATTTAAGACAGGGTCTCACTATATAGTCTTGGCTGTCTTAGAACTCTTATATGTAGACCATGCTATAGATCAGGATGACCTTGAGCTCACAGAGATCCTTCTGCCTCTGCTTCCCAAGTGCTGAGATTAAAGGTGTGTTCGAACGCTGCCCAGCTAATTTCTCAAACTGTAATCAGATCAGGCACCACTGTTCTCATGTTTTAAGACATAATCTTTTAACTCTCATTTTTATTATTTACCCAGGCATGTGTATATGTTGTATGAGTGTATTCAATGTATATGTGGGGGTGGATACCAGAGGAGGGAGTGGGGTTCCCACTCCTGGCCTCCTGCTGGATTACAGTCAGAAGTGAGCTACAAAGCCATTTCTCCAGCCCCAGACATTTGGATTTTTATCATGGCGACTGCTGTAAAATCAACTTCATGAAGAAAGAACATCCATTGCCATTAAAAGGGAAGGTAGAGTAGCAAGCTGTCGATCTGGAGCTGTCCTGGGCCTGTCTTGCAGTGGTTTCTGAGAGATGCTGGGCATCACTGTGTTTTCTCTGGAAACTTAAAATGTTCACAGCCTTCCTGTGAACTTGCATGAGCTCCTGGCCACAGCCTGGCCACAATCTGGCGACTGCAGGGTCATTTACTAAGTCTGGAGTTAATATTCTGGGGTTTGATCTGGTGTCATGGTCATGATGTCATACCAGATCTGCCTCTGGGAAATTGCAGCTTATAGTCTCTAGATGAATGCCCGTAGCACTGACACCACATTCTTGCATGAACAGAAGAGCTATCCATGCAAACAGGGGAGGGGAGGGGCAATGTACCATCAAAAGAAAACTGCCTTTGAACTCCATCAGGAGCTGATAGTAAGCTATAGAGACAGCGTAAGCTATCAGCATCCAAACAGGAATAAAACAAAGGCTTTGGTTTCAACTAGGGGTGGGAAAGCTGTGACGCCATGAGGAACATTCTCTCATCCTAGCCTAGTGGAATCTTCGTGATTTGAGAAACCGCACTGGTGCTTGGGGTCATCAAGACACTTGGAAGTTCTCAGGGTGAAAACGTGCTGATTGATTAGAGACTTGCTCCTTGTATTGGAGCTGTGAGATCCACACTTGCCCTGAGTGAGGGAGAGGCTCATCTAGAGAACGAACAGTTAGTTGGCCCAGGAGTCATGGAGGAACTAGTTTGGTATTTGAAGAAGTTGAATTGGGTCTGAGGAGTCCAAGTAAAATATCAGAGACAGGCAGGCATGAGAGTATATGTAGGCTCAACCCTGTTGATCCCTGTGGTGTGAGGTGAATCAGGGCATAGGATGGAAGGCCTGTGTGGCTGGCCAAGGGCTTTAGTTTGAATGTGAAATGCCTCCAGTGCTATCCTGTGTTTGAACGCTTGGTTTCCTGGTGGTGGGGCTGTTTTGGAAGGCTGTGGAACCTATTGGGGGGTGGCGTCTTGAGACCTGAGCCTCTGGTTCCACTTCTGACCTGGTCTCTGCTTCTTGATTGCAGGTGCAGTGTGACCAGCCACTAACAATCTGCAGCAATACATCCTGCACCAACATAGATGGTGTTCTCAAACTGTAAGCTAAGATGGGCCTTTCCTCCCTTAAGTCCATCCCTTGTTGGAGATACTGTCAATTGGATTGACCACGCACAGAGAGCAACCATCCTGTGGTATGGATCACCTGGTGCTCATACACTGCCTGTCTTTGTCTTCCTGTGCCCATAGCTGGACTGTGTTTCTCAGGTTCTTCTGCAGTCAGGTGAAGCTGTTTAACCAATTCCTAGCCCATTAAGAATGCCTGGAAGAGAGTCTTATTTCCAGGCTCAGCCCACAGCAACCTCTTACAGAACCCTTTATAGTCTCTTTCTATATTTGCTGGAAGATACCCAAGGGCTGCAACATGGGGAGCTCAAAGATGGAAATATTCAGGTACCCCAGTGACCACTTAGTGGGAAATGCTGTGTGGACAGTCTGTGAGCAATGAACCTATTTTTATTATGATATGACACGTTTGTGATGGCACTTAACCTACTCTCCTGGAAGCCACTGTAATAGCTACTATTCACTGGGCCTCACCTTAGTCTGTTCATTCAACAAGCCTATGGCGTGGGCCCCTTCCCTGTATTAAAAGAGGAAACTGGAGCCATGCTGGCAGCAGGTGAAAACAGAGTATTCTGTTCCCAAAATGCAGACCCAAGTACTAAACTATGCTCTACTGGCTTCCAGTGGGAAAGGAGTGGGTGAAAACTAGGGAAGCAAGAAGATCTCACAAGGAGTTACAGCAGTGTTTTGAGCTGGGAGCCTGGGGGTTGGGGAAACAGGATCTTGTCCATGCTGATTGAGAGGGAGACTGAGGGGATCAGCGAGGACAGGCCTAATGGCAACTGTATAGTAAATGATCTCCCTCTCTCTCTCTCTCTCTCTCTCTCTCTCTCATCTATCTATCTATCTATCTATCTATCTATCTATCTATCTATCTATCTATCTATCATCTATCTATTAGATGTCTATCTATGCATGTGTATAGGTGTGTGTGTGTGTGTGTGTGTGTGTGTGTGTGTGTGTGTGTGTGTGACTGCTTTTGTGTGGAGAGCCTTGTGTGTTATTTCTTCATCTTCCACTTTGTTCTTTTGAGACAGAATCTTTACTTATTGGATGTTGTACATACTAGGCTAACCAGCCCACTAGCTATCTGGGGATTCTCCTGCCTCTGCCTTCTGCCCTGCCTCTGCATCTCTGTGTAGTAGGAATTCTGGAATTTTGACTCGCTGGATCACCTAAGGTTTTATGTGAATTCTGGGGATTCAAACTCAAGTTTCATGCTTACAGAACAAGTACTTTAACCACTGAGTCATCTCCCCACTCCTAGTTTGACTTTTTAAAACAGGAAGTGGTGGTGATCTGGGCAGAAACAGAGAGGATTGTTCTGGAAGATCTGCTGGGAAGATGTGTGGTGACTATCTTATCTTGTTCCCACAGGGACCAAAGAAGTATACTGTGCACCGTGATGTTGGGGTAGAAGGAGGCAGGAAACAGGACGGAAGATAAACAGCATGAAAGCAGGGCCTAAACCTTTGGCCATACAAAGATGGGTAGGGGAGGCCTGCATCCCTGCCCTGGTTTACAAGGCAGTCAATTGTCTGGGTGTATCTACCTCTGTCCTGGAGTGGATACTTTTAATCTTCACCAGTGTGCTCAAGGTCTTTAGTCTCTTTGTGTCTCCTTTAATCATCTGAAAATAAGGACAATGACTAACAGGACTAATCTCAGGGTTGTTGGGAAGAGATTCAGCGTGATGGTTGGACTGAATGCATGTATTGTGCACTCTTGATAAGTGCTAGAAATGATCATTAAACTCCAAGCCTTTAATATTAATCCTCTGTCTCCATACACACAGAACAGAGCTCTCAGCCTAGCAGAATCCTGAAACTCAATGGTTACAATAGTGATGGGTCACAGCAGCTATTTAAATATTTGTGAGACAAAGAAGAGGGGACATTGTATCTCTCTCCCTCCCTTCTTCCCTCCCTCCCTCCCTCCCTCCCTCCCTCCCTCCATCCTTCCTTATCTCTCTCAGTCTCTCCCGTTCTTCTGATAGTTTCTTGAAAGCTAATGGAATATAGTTGAGTTTATAGAGTTGTTTCTTCCAATATGTGGCAAAGTGTGTGTAAGAGAAAACTGACCACTTTAACTATTTTAAGTGTACAGTTTAGTATTATTAAATATCCTCAGCTGTTTGTTATCTGTTTCTACCATTCATCTCTAGAATGTTTCCATCTCCCCAAGGTTCTGGAAACCACTAATTAAAAAACAAACAAACATATTGTTTATTTATTTATCGTGTGTGTGTGTGTGTGTGTGTGTGTGTGTGTGTGTGTGTAGGTCAGAGGACAACTTGTGGAGGTTGGTTTCCCCCTTCTACCACATAGGTAGCTCCTGGGGATCAAATCCAGTTATCAAGTTTGGAGAAAAACTACTTTTACCCACTAGGCCATCTTGCTACACCGTCCCCCATTCCTACTTTTTTTTTTTAAGACAAGATCTCATATATCCAGACTGGCATCAAACTTTCTGTTTAGTTAAGGGTGACCTTGCCCCTCCTGCAGTCACCTCCACCTGCTGGAATTACAGGTGTGTATCACCACATCATGTTCTATGTGGTGCCAAGGAGAGGATCTAACCCGGGGTTCAGTGTGCGAAACATGCACCCCACCAACTGAGCCCCATCCTTCCTTTTTTATAAACCCAACTGTCCAGAGACCTTATATAAGTCAAATTACATGGTCCTTTTGTGACATTTCACTGTTTTTTATAATCTTAGGCTTTGTCATCGTGAAAAAGTGCTTCTCTTCTGTGGCTTGCTGTAACGATAGTACCCGCCTCGTGGAGTGCGCTCCAGGTGAACATGAGGCAATGTATACAGGTTCTTAGCCAGCTGCTGGCACTACGAGTGTGCACTGTAGCATCCAAGTGTGCATTCTAAGGTTGGTGGACGTTAGTACATATGCACTCTCACCCGTGGGTGACTGTATGGGTATTACAGGTCTGAGGGGAAGAGTTTTCCCTACTGCAAGTGTTACAGCTCTAAAGGGAAAGGTTTCCTGGCAGTCGGGAGCCAAGGAATACCACAAAGCCATACTGCATAACAAATTTCATACAAGAGATTTAATGAAAGGGAAAAACCCAGGAGGGTGGCTGCCTCTGCTCAGACAAGAAGTGGCAGGGAACTGAGCAGAAGACAGGGTTTATTTTGGGCTTAGGGGTAGGTGGGGAGGAGTGGGGGGAGGCAGAACTTTCCAGGGCGGGGATTAGTGGGACTTCAAATCCTGATCTTGGGCTTTTTAACTCTGTAGGGAGGAGCTGGGTCACCTGAGTGGTGATAATAGCAGTTGGAGATCCTCATGGGCAGGGCCTGGCCACTCGCATGCTGTGAGGGGCTTACAGGTGTATTGTGAATTAATGGACTCTGACACTTTTGAACCGTATCTGGAGCTACCTTGAGCCCCTTTCATTTCTTCCCTCACTGAAGCCTTGTAAGGATGCTATGATGTTAGCTCAGTAACTGTCATTCGCAGATGA
The DNA here is from genome assembly GCA_036184795.1 of Tokudaia tokunoshimensis. Classification (NCBI taxonomy): domain Eukaryota; kingdom Metazoa; phylum Chordata; class Mammalia; order Rodentia; family Muridae; genus Tokudaia; species Tokudaia tokunoshimensis. The sequence goes on from BTHU01000001.1 coordinate 99,407,948, forward strand.
AAACAGTGGAAGAATGTGTGGGGCTCAGTGGCACTCAGTTGCATGGTTAGCTCTTGACTTGTACAAGCCGAACTGGGGTCAGTGCAGGCAGTGTGAGCCGAGGGGTGCATCTCACCGGTGGCTCCCTGGCTTCAAGTATTTGAGGCTGTAGGTCCCATCCATCCCCAGGTTTCCAAAGTCCACCAGCTTTACCATACACAACAGTGCCATATTGTCTCTACTGCCTCAGGCACCCCGCAGCCATCATCTGCTCACACACTCGTTGGGTCAGGTGACCAGGGTGAGCGTGGGAAAGGTCCTTGGTGGGAAGGAGGCCACACGGGTTGTGAAATGTCAATGGTAGAGGAGCTGGCTGTTATTGAGTGTGCAGTCTCTCTTGCTGGGGCCCTCCTCATGTCTGGGCACCTTTGGACCCTGGAAAGATGAGGAGCTAGAGAGGAGACTGGTGTACGTTTTGCACATGATGCAAGCAAACCACGCCTTTCCTGTCGCTGGCACTAAGCCCAGCAATCATTGATCTCACGTGGCCCTTGCCCTGTTGAGATTAGAAGAAAAAAGTTTACCCTCCTGGGCCACCTCCCATTCAGGCTTTATTGCTTTCTGGACACCTTTGGTGAATGTTCCCAATCCTTTAAAAGCGCAGAGTCTAGCGGACCAGTCCAGGAGATAAGTGAGCGCAATCTAGGGCAGCTGGTGTAGCTCCTGGTAGCTCTGGCTCGGACCTTCTGGAACAGATGTCTGGGGAGGTGAGTCTGTTGCCTGGGCAGGGGCACTAAGGATGTGTTCAAGACTGGGGTTGGGGGCATCTGTTTTGGGGGCCTCTGCTACCCGTGTTTCCTGTCTTTTTCCCTACGGCAGACACCGATGTGTAGTATGGACCTACGTGAGGTCAAGGTGAAGGAGACCAGCATGGCTGGCAGAGCCCATCTGTCCTGGTACGAGCAATATGTACAACCGTGTTTAGTGGAACTTCTGGGCTCTGCTCTCTTCATCTTCATTGGATGTCTATCGGTCATCGAGAACAATCCGAATACTGGGCTCCTGCAGCCTGCCCTGGCTCATGGGCTGGCCTTGGGGCTCATCATTGCTACCTTGGGGAACATCAGGTGAGATCAGATCTCAGCATTTAGCCTAGTGCCAATCTGGGGAACTCTTGGCCACCCACTTATGGTTTTACAAATGTGTGTGGGGGAGGTGAGGTCATCTCGCTCTGCAGCCTGCGAAGCCTATTAAATAGGAATCATACTGTTACTATATTTTAAAGTTAGTTTTTGAGCCAACATATACCCATTGCTAACTACACCTCTATTCCATACTGAGCACTCTTTAGATATTCTATTCAGTGACAAACTTAAGAAATAGGTTCTGTTATTTCCCGTTTTATATTTGCAAAAGAGAAAAGTCCATAGCACTGATATTTGCTTGAAGGTGGTGGAGCCAGGAGTCAAATTCACTCTGTCTGACTTAGTACGCAAAGCCGAGTGTCTCAGGGAGATGGGATTGTGGGGCGCTCAGTACTCACCACTGTTGCTGTTACTCTTTGGAAGTGAATTGGCAAAAGCAAAGCCCTGGGTTTGTTTATCTACTGTGGTACAGTGCAGGGGCTTCATACTGACAAGAGGTTTTATGGTAGAGGCAGAAAAATGACCCTCCCTTGGTTTTCATCTGGGTAGGAGCTCAGTAGAATGGGTTGAGGGGAGGTGGGCTGTTTTCCCGCTTGGGGCATCTGATTGGGGAACTGGGATAGGGCTGTTCTCTATCTCACTCGAAATCAGATCTGAGTGAGGACATTGACTTACTGTTCTCTGGAAAGCAACAATGGACACTTTATTATCTCCTTAAATGGCCAAGGGGGGTTGTGGGTGGGGTGAAAGGCACATGACCTTCTATCTAGGTAGGCCTGGTGGCTTCCTGGCTGGGCAACCAAGGAGAGCCTCTGAGCTTGTGTTTAGTTCTGTGATGCAGAAGAGGGTAGCATCTGGGCTTCAGTGAAGCCCAGAGTATGACTAGCAGGCAGAGATGCCTGCTGAACATGCACCAACATCTTGCTTTTGCGGTCTGCTGTGTGGACTGTAGGTATGGCTCTTTGGCCACATTTCTGAAGGGCCAGAGCAAGCTCTGAGGAGTTGGAGTAAACCGTGGATGTTCTCCTTATGTGTTTGTCTCTAAGGCCACCTAGGGCCTGCTCCACCCATCTCCAGCTCCCTCTGAGCCTCTCACCCCAACACAAAGCTCTTCATGGAAAATTGGGAGTGATTTCCACATTTCCGCTTATGAAAGGGACTGGGCTGACTCCAGGCTGCAGGCTCAGCTTGGGGGACAGGCTGAAGTACATATTCCCAAGGGACATCCCTGTGGTGAGCCTCGGACCATGGCCTCATGGCTTCCTTCTCTTCTTGGTTGTAGCGGTGGACACTTCAACCCTGCTGTGTCGCTGGCAGTCACACTGATCGGCGGCCTCAAGACCATGCTGCTAATTCCCTATTGGATCTCCCAGCTCATTGGGGGGCTGATTGGGAGTGCCTTGGCTAAGGTGAGTGATCTCTGCTGGGACAGGCAATATATATATGTATTTGGTTTTTTTTTTTAAGTGAGTTCTTCTTAGGTGCAGGTTCCCCTTCCACCAGCGCTGGTGATGGAATTGAGGGACTTTAGCATGCCAGAGAAATGCTCTACCCTAATAGAGCTTCTTCCCGAGACTGGGGCAAAGATTTCATAGCCCTGTATATAATTTCCTGGGCTCCTTCCCTCCATCCCTCCTTGCTCCCCCTCCTTTCTATTTTTCCCTTCTCCCCTTCTTCCGACTCCCAAGGGTGCCTGCTCTCCAGAGGCTGACTTAGTTTCAACCTCTTACTCTGTTTCCTCAAGGCCTACAGGTCCCTCGATGTCTTCACCTTCTAGAACTTGAGGCAAACTAGTTTTGTGCTCTTTTTCTCAGCAAGGGTTATTTAAGTGGCATAGGGCCCAACACCCGTTGGCCTCAGTTTTCAGGTGTGCAGAGCAAGGCTCAGGGAAGTCTTGTAGCTTCTTTGGTTACATGTGAGAAGGGGAGAAACTGGGAACCAGATATGGGTATGTGGGACTGCAGAAGAGTCAGAGTGCAGACCTGTGTCAGCTCTCAGCTTCTCTTGCCTGGGCTGAGTGGCTTTTCTCCACAGGTGGTGAGCCCAGAGAATAGGTTCTGGAATGCATCTGGGGCAGCCTTTGTGACAGTCCAGGAGCAGGAGCAGGTGGCGGAAGCCCTGGGGGTAGAAATTGTTCTGACGATGCTGTTGGTATTGGCCGTGTGTATGGGTGCCGTCAACGAGAAGACGATGGGCCCCCTGGCCCCATTCTCCATTGGCTTCTCTGTCATTGTGGATATCCTGGCAGGGTAAGTAACCCTCAGAAGTGTGATAACCCTGCCCTGTGGCAAATGGAGATAGTGGACTGGCTTTGGGCAGGCAACAGGCAATGGTGGGTAGGTGGTATCAGGCAGTGCTAGGTGATTGTTCGATGTGTGAGAATATGATCACCCTTCTACTCCATTTAGGGCCAAGTCGGAGGTCTGGATGAACAGTCCTAATTTCTGTAGTAGAAAGAAAGCATTCCCTTGGGGTGTTGCCTCTGTCTTACAAAAAAATTATCTCTACTCCTGGTCTCTTTTACTTCGAACTTCTTGTGAGTTTTAGGAAGGCATTAAGGAGCCAAAGTTTGTTCAGGAACTATTTCTTCTTTGTACCGGTAGCCAAATTGTGGTTCAGAAAGGCAAGAGATGATTTAGGGTCATTGAGAGTCTAAAGTGACAAATCTGGGACAATCACCCACATCTGCTGTAATGTAAGAGGTCACTTCCAAAAGTTCAGTTCTTTCTTTCCCTTTGGACACAGAACCAAACCTTTCTCAGGGCTCAGGGGTCTGTCCCCTTGGATAGTCTGGGAATGCAGTAGCTCAGTAGTGGTGGTGCTTTGCTGCTCTCTAGTGGCACTTGTGTCACTTACACGTGTGCTTCCCCCACCTCCATGGGCTTCTGGACACAGAACCCACTGAAGGCTATTTGAAGATCAGTCTGAAGGCACTGGGTCTGGAGACAGAACCCAGAGCTTGAGGTGTGTCTTGGAAACAAGCTCTCTTCTCTTGTGAGCCCAGGGAACATGTCTCCTTTGGTGTGCCTGGGAAACAGACTGCCTCTGGAGGTAGGGCCCAGGTCTGCGGCATGAGGACCTTTGTGGCCAGACATACTATAGTAACCACCATGATGTGCACATTTTGTTATTTGTTCCTGGCTACAGCCTATGGGATGGACACTTTCATCTCAGTGGATATGCAGAGAGGTTAGACGAAGGTCACAGACTAGAACTGCCTGGGCTGGACTTTGAATGTAGGTCAACTGGACTCCTATATGGGTGGCATCCCTTGGACTTTGATTTATAGACTTTGAAAAGGAATGTGTTCCAATTTTCCCCTCCTTACATGACTAAGCAGGTGCTTTTGCTGCCCATTTTTCTAGAGGCGTGTGTGTGTGTGTGTGTGTGTGTGTGTGTGTGTGTGTGTGTGTGTAATGGAGAGGGACAGACATGATGGTCATGTAGCAATTATCCTTTGTCAGTCTGAGCTAAGGACCCTTTACAGCCTCTGTGATCCACCCGGGAGCCCTGGTATGGGAGTTTAGAGAGGATGTCTTCTTGGAGCGGGTTGTAGGCCTGATTAAGGATGTGGATCTAAGGTATGACCTTTTGAGATGCTGGTGAACTGGGTACCTATGTGTCTGCAGTGGTGCAATCTCTGGAGCCTGCATGAACCCTGCGCGTGCCTTCGGACCTGCTGTGGTGGCTGGTTACTGGAACTTCCACTGGATCTACTGGCTGGGCCCCCTCCTGGCTGGTCTCTTTGTGGGACTGCTCATCAGGTAGGAGGGTGACAGAGAGTCTGCAGTTGCTAGATTGGCACTCACTTAAACATGGAGGAGAATGGGAATCTTCAGAGGGAACTATGCTGCCTCTGCCTAGGGCCTTTGGCTCCAAGGGACAGAAATTCACTTTACAAGGGGACACTAATTGGCTCTTAGGATTGAAGTGTTCACGGATGACACTGGTTTCAAGTAGCACTCAAGTGTGTTTCGAAGGACTTGGGATATTCCTATGGGTTGGCTTTATGTTTCCATTGGCTTTAAAATTTTTTTTTTTTTCGAGACAGGGTTTCTCTGTGTATCCCTGGCTGTCCTGGAACTCACTTTGTAGACCAGGCTGGCCTCGAACTCAGAAATCCTCCTGCCTCTGCCTCCCAAGTGCTGGGATTAAAGGCGTGCGCCACCACCGCCTGGCCTTAAAATATTTTTGATCTAAATTTTTTGTACAATATATTTAGATCATATTCATTCTTTGGGCACCAACTCCTCCCAGACCTCGGCTGTGTCTGGGAGGGCTGAGTCTGGGCTGGATGTGTAACCTTTTTGTATCATTGCTCACTGCAGTCTAGAGACTTCAGGCAATGCCTGGAGCCTGGTGTAAAACACCGCTAAGCACTATGTTGCTGATTTCTGAATGGCTACCACATGCACCTTTCTGGACAATGTATGTGTGGGACCAGAGAGGAAACTGTCTGCCTTAGGGACTGAGCTCAGGAAGCCACCTGTTTAGAGAATTCTAGGCTTGGAGATTTGTAATGGAAAGATGGGTCTTTCTTCCAGGGGAATGGAGACCTCACAGGACAATTTATTTTTAGGCTCTTCATTGGAGATGAGAAAACCCGCCTAATTCTGAAGTCGAGCTGAAGAACTACTGGTGACGTTCCCATCCTCAGCGCTTGTCCTGAGCTGAGGACAGGACAATCCCAGTATCTCCTGCAGGACCTGAGCTCAGAGGAGTCACCATGACAGCAGCTGACCTAGGCCTGGCTTCTCAGGCAGTCAGGCAGGTAGCTGCTGGTCTGTCCTGCATGCTCCTGGAATTCCTTTGTGCTTATGGACTGGGCCAGAGCCCAGCCTAAAAACAGGTAGAGACCACATAGAAAAAGAGGGCAGGTCTCTTTTCTTTGAGAGAGGGCAGGACATAGGAAGGCCGAGCAGGTGGAGAATGTGGTTGCTAATGCATATTGTCCATTTCTCCAGCCCTCTTTCTTTTTTACTGTGTTGAGTTTGGAGCCCAATTCATGCATACTAGGTGAGCACTTTGCTACTAAGCCCCCTGCTCTCCCCACCCTCTTTCCTCTTGATTACACTGTTACAGAAGGGCTCTCAGGAGCCCAAAGATCTCACTTCCTCAGCTGCCAATCTGACTTTGTAATAAACGGCTTAGTGTTTCCTTCCAGGTGTCTGTTGACTTGTTTAAGACATGGGCACTGAGGGGGAGGAAATTAAAGTCTGGGTGAGAGGCTGGCTTCCAGAACCAAGTCAGGTACGTACGTGATCCCTCTCAGAGACTGTCTGTACTCAGGCAGAGCAACTGTGAATTCAGTCTGGAGCACAGTGCTCATTTACTTACACTCTAGTTAGAAAACCCTGCTGAAAACTGAAGGGCCTTGATGAATGCCCAGTGCTGTCTGGATATGGACCAATGTATTCATCGAACTCCAGATGGGGATGGGGTGGGATGGGGCAAAGATGCAGGAATTCTCCATGGAAGAAGAACAGCAGCAGACAGCATAGACTGACGAGCTAGAGGCATGTGGGTGAGAGACGCGAAGAGAATGAAGAACGGATAAGGAGACACAGTAGTAACACATCTTCCAAGTAGAGCAGGTACCATCTCTAAGAACCATAGGGTCTGGGTCTGATTCCCAGCACCCACATGGTGGCTCATGACTGTCTCTAACTCCAGAATCAGGGGTATCTGGCTCCCCACTCTGGTCTCCTGGGCATGGCACACACATGGTGCACAGACCTATATGCAGGTAAAACACTCATACATAATCCAAGAACACATCGAAAGGATCATCCACCATGGTTAAGGTGGCTTCATGCTAGAGATGCAGGGTTGGTTCAACATACAAAAATAGGCCGGGCAGTGGTGGCGCTCACCTTTAATCCCAGCACTTGGGAGGCAGAGGCAGAGGCAGGCAGATTTCTGAGTTGGAGGCCAGCCTGGTCTACAGGGTGAGTTCCAGGACAATCAGGGCTACACAGAGAAACCCTGTTTCAAAAGACCAACCAACAAACCAAGCAACCAACCAAACAAACAAAAAGATAAATATGATCTATCACATAAACAGACTGAAAGAAAAAAAACCCACATGATCATCTCATTAAATTCAGAAAAAGCCTTTGACAAAATCCAATATCCCTTCATGATAAAAGTCCTGGAGAGACTAGGGACGTACCTCAACCCAATAAAGGTGATCTACAGCAAGCCCACAGCCAATATTAACCTAAATAGAGAGAAACTCAAATGGAACATAGTTCCATTGACACCATGAACAAGGTGTCCATTCTCTCCATACCTATTCATTATAGTACTCGCACTTTTAGCTAGAGCAATAAGACTACCAGAGGAGATCAAGAGGATACAAATGGAAAAGGAAGAAACAAAAAAGTCTGTACTTGTAGATTATATGACTTTTTACATAGAAGACCCTAAAAACTCTGCCAGGAAACGTGTACAATAATAACACACTCAGAAAAATAGGAGGGTAGAAAATTAACGAACAAAAATCAATAGTCTCTTCCTATATACAATCAGTAGTCTCTATGTATACAAACAATAGACTGTGAAAGAAATCAGCAAAATAACACTATCTTACAATAAGCTAATTTTTTTTCCCTTTGTGATAAGTCTAACCAAGAAAATGAAGGACGTGTATAATAAAAACCTGAAGAATCAAAGGAGGAAATTGAAGACATAAAACCAGATACCCTGAATCTAACAGAAGAGAAAATGGGGAATAGGTTTAACTTGTTGACACGGGGAAAGATTTTCTGAACAGGGCACTGAGAGCGCAGGCACCAAGAACAACAATTAATAAATGGGACCTCATGAAACTGAAAGACTTCTGTATGGCAACGGACACCATAATTTGGAAAAAGCAGCAGGCTACAGAATTGGGAAGATATTTACTAGTTACACATCCAATAGAGGGTTAGTATCTAAATTATATAAAGACCTACAAAAACTGAACATCAAGAAAACAAATAACCGGGGGCTGGAGAGATGGCTCAGCAGTTAAGAGCACCAACTGTTTTTCTGGAGGTCCTGAGTTCAAATACCAGCAACCACATGGTGCCCTACAACCACCTGTATGAGATCTGACGCTCTCTTCTGGAGTGTCTGAAGACAGATACAGTGTACTTACATATAATAAATAAATAACTCCTAAAAAAAGAAAACAAATAACCCACCTTAAAAGTGGTGTACAAGACTAAGCAGAATGTTCTCAGAAAATGAAACACAGATGGCTGAGAAGCACTTTAAGAGATGGCTAGCATCTTTAGTCAGTAGGGAAATGCAAATTAAAACTACTTTGAGATTTTTATATTACATGAGTCAGAATGGCCCAGATCAATAAAACAAATGATAGTACATGCTGGCAATAATGTGGGGAAAGGGGAACACTCAGCTATTGCTGGAGGAAGTGCAAAGTCATACAGCCATTATGGAAATCAATGTGGCAGTTCCTTAGGAAGCTGGACATAGATTGATCTCAAGATTCAGCTATATTCTTCTTAGACATATACCCAAAGGACTCTACACTGTACTACAGAGACACTTGCTCATCCGTGTTCACTGCTGCTCTATTTATGATAGTCAGAGATTAGAAACAGCCTAGATGTCCATGAATGGATAATGAAAACGTGGTACATTTACACATGGAATAGTACTCAGCTGTTAAAAATGAAATTATGAAATTATCAAGGTAAATAGATGGAACTAGAAAAAAAATCATCCCAAGTGAGTTATCCCAGACACCAAAAGACAAACATTGTATGTTTTCCCTTATAAGTAGATATTGGTTTTTAAGCCTTTGGTTTGCACGCTACAATCCATATACAATGGAGGTTAGGAATTGAGTAAGGGACTAGGGGGAAGAGGTGGACCTCCCAAGGAAAAGGAAATAGAATACATAGTTGTGGAGAAACAGGGAGAAAAATGTAGTGGGAGGATTAAATGGTGAGGGGATGGAAGAGAGGGGTAAGGAAGAGGATATGGCGAGGAACAACTAACTTTAAGGGCCATTTGAGGAACATATGGGAACCTACTACTGTAAAAACTTCCTAAAACATGTACATATATGAAAGAAATCTAAATGGGGTCGGCAAATAACAGGGAAGACAGAGCCCCAACTAGACATCTTTCATCACCAAGTGAAACATCAAGTTCCAGGAATTGATTGAGCCATTGGTCAATGGAGCCCCAGGGATGCCCTGTAAATATCTCTGACTATTGCCAAAGCTATTGGTTACTTTCTGAAAACTAATGTTAAGACTCTATTGCTGAAGACAACACTGTCTTAGTTAGGGGTTTCTGTTGTATGAAGATACCATGACCATGGAAACTCTTATAAAGGAAAACATCTAATTGGGGCTGACTTACAGTTCAGAGATTAAGTCCATCATCATCATGGCAGTAAACATGGCAGCATGCAAGCAGACATGGTGCTGGAGAGGTAGCTGAGAGTTCTACATCCAGATCGGTAGACAGCAGGAAGAGAGAGAGCCACTGGGCCTGGCTTGGGCTTCTGAAACCCCAAAGTCTACCCCCCAGTGACACACTTCCTTCAACAGGGCCACTCCTACTCCGACAAGGCCACATCTCCTAAAAATGTTACTTCCTATGAGCCTATAGGGCCAATTTCATTCAAACAACCACATTTACATAACTAACTGAGCTGGTGTATAACTAGAGGCTTTACCCATAATGACTAGTGTTCACAGTACTGGAAGGTACCAGAGGAGAAAGGTAACCATCAACCTAGCTATAAATCCTGTGATCTACAACAGTACCTGCTTGCAAGAAATGTTCATGCACTAGTGGCACAATGTTGTAGGAGTAACCAATCACTTTCTGATTGGATTTAAGATCCAGTCCATGAGACAGAACCCATGTCTGACACTGCTTGGATGGCCAAGAGCCCAAGACTGGATAGGTCATTGGCTTATGGCAAAACTGAATACTATTGTTCTGCAATAATATACAATATTATGACTCCTAATGATGTTCTGTTGTGCCCATAAATCAGTGTCTTGCTCAACCATCATCAGAGAAGATTCCTCTTATAGTAGATGGGAGCTAACAAAGAGACCCACAACTAGACAATATGCAGGGAATAAGAGATTTTAGAACACCCAGTCCTAAATAGGATGTCTTCATCAAACCCCTGACCTCAGGGCACAGGGATCTATATTAAAGAAGAGTTAGAAACATTGTTAAGAGCCAGAGGGGATGAAGGACTCCAAAGAAACAGTACTTTCCAGATACAACAGGACTGAAGATGCATGTATGCATGCATGCATGTACAGAGATGCTGCCAGAATGCAAAGGCCTGCACAGGTTCAAGCCAGATGGGCTCCCAGTACTGAGGTGGGAAAGTGGACATGGCTGCCACTCCTAAAACAGAAGGTCTCTACAACTGATATCAACCTGCAAAGTTAACGTTAGTTTTCTCCAATGGAATCTCACTGGGTATGTTAAGCACACTTTAGTGCAGGCCCCATGCCTAGCAGTAGATGGTCAACACAGAAGTAACTCAGTGGTAATTTTGTAGACATTTTGTCTCTTATTACTTTGGGTATTTTTTTTGTCTTATTGATCTTTTGCTTGTATATTATAGTTTCTAAATTAGTGTTTTTTTCTGTATGTCTTTTTCATGTTTGCTTTCTAAAGAAAGAGAGAAAGGGCATGAAGTTGGGCAGGTGGGGAGGATCTGGGAGAGTTGAGGGAGAAAAAAAGCATGAAAAATAATAAAAGAAAAAAAGAAAAAAGAAATAATCATGGACTATTTATGAAAGAAAGTAATTTTGATACTGTAAAGTAGCTCCTGGAAAAGATTACACTCACTGTGGCAGTTTGAATATCCTTGGCCTAGGGAATGACACTATTAAGAGGTGTGGCCTTGTTAGAGGAAGTATGTTACTGTGGGGGTGGGCTTTGAGACCCTTCACCTAGCAGCCTGGAGGACAGTCTTTCTTGGCTGCAGTCAAATCAAGATGCAGAACTCTCAGCTCCTTCTCCAGCACCATGTCTGCTTCCTGACATGTCAATGGACTGAACCTCTGTAAACCAGCAACAATGAAATATTTTCCTTTATAAATGTTGCTTTGGTTATGGTGTCTCTTCACAGCAGCAAAGCTCAAACTAAGACACTTGCCATTTCTATACAATAAGCAAAGCACCCAGGGTAAAAGTGAAGAAGAATGCTCCTTACTGGGGAAAAGGCTCCATTACAATGGAGGGCTTCTGTGACTGGCAGGGTTTCTGTCTACATGGAACTTCAGAATATAATCTTATTTGGAATACAGTCTTTGTAGATTCAACTAAGGGAACTATCAAGATGAGACTATATTGGCATTTGGTGCTAAATACAAAGAGAGAGTTATTTGTAAGAGACAGAAAATGTCACACACAGGATGCAGTTATTGAGAATGGAAAATGCAGAGACAGCAGACGTGGGAGGAGGCAGGAAGTCTTTTCTCTAGAGCCTTTGGAGGGGACACATCCTTGTGGATACCTTAACTTTACATCTCTTGGCCTTTAGAATGGTGAGAGGATAAACTTGTCATTTTAAGTTACAAAGTTTGTGGAAATTTATTACATTAGTCCCAGGAAACAAATGCAGGTGGGCACTCTTATCCTCATCTTCCATCGGACATTGGAGCTACTCAAGGTTATAGTATGTGGATAGATTAATTTGCTAAGATGAGCTTCATTTGATTGCAAGGTCATTTCTGTTCCTGAGTAAGGGACAATATTATGTCTTTTGCCTTGACTCTTGTCCATTTGTCCCCCACTAAAACAGGGACAGAAAGACATGTCATAAAGTCTCACTTTAAGTTTACAAATGAGTTTCACAATCTAGTTTTTATTTAAATTTCTCAACTGCAACCCCCCAGGATGGATATGAACTCATCTTTTTAATGCCACTGTGTTTAGTGTTTGCTCTATAGAAGGGTCTCAGAATGTACCATACTTAAGACACCTGAAATCTCCTGGTCAACTGTCAGACACAAGCCACCAGACTTAGCTATGTAATGAAAGGGAATGACTTGTCATACTATGCCACACTTGAATATGACTTTTATCTTTAATTACCTACTACAGAGATACATGTAGATATTGGCATGCTGTAGTGACCCAGCAATTAAAATTCTTGAAGTCTTTGGGTGGTGTTAAAAGTTTGCCACACAAAACAGCAGCTTATAAAATTCATGTGACAGAAACTCTTTATGTGGAACGCACTCTGTATTCAGTGTGTGGATTGAACCATCTTACTGCTTCTCCCATGATTTCTGCATGTATGGGGGGGGGATACACCCACAGAGCAGCTGACCTTCTACATTGTTTCGAATGCCAATCAACATGATTGTTATGGTGAGGGCTGTATGGAGACCACAGAACCTTTCCTTCTATCAAAGCAGTGGTCAAGAGCAACACTATCAAAGGGTTAATGGCATACATCCGTAGTTTCAACACTAGGTTGAGATGGGAGAATTAAGAGTTTAAGGCAAACTTAGGTTAGACAGACCTTGTATTTCATCCCCCAAATTAGAAAAAAAAGTACAGTATTGTAAAGGATGATGGTATTTGCTACCTCTAAGGAAGGTGTCCTTTTTGGTATAGGATATTTTGGGTTAAAGGCACTTGGAAAATAGCCAATGCAAGAGGTGTTGTTTTGACTCTTCTTCCAGAAGCAGGGGACCTATGTAAAATATGTTCCCCTTTACCAAGAAGAAACACTCTTATGATGAGAGGAGGGGAACTGGGGTTGAGAGAATTTTATACAGATCTTGTTAAAACCATGTGTCTCCCTTTAGCTCTCCCATCCTAGAGATGTTCCATAATCATTTGTTTTTTCGGCTTGCTAGACAAGCACTCAGGGTTTACTTTTTTTGGACCTTTACCTGGAAGACCCTCCTACATACAGATAAGGTTCTGTATGATTTCCTTTTGCTGTCTGCTTTATGTTAATCTACTCCTCAGGCCCAGCAGGAGACCCTAAGAGAATAAAATCTTCATTTCCTACAACTGTAGTGTTTTGGTAACAGCTAGGATTTCTTTCAGTTAGGCTGGCTTGCAAGTCTTATCAAAACCCCAAAGAGTATGTATGTCTAAAATCAATTTTACCCTGGAAGTGAAGCAAACCATTATTTGGGATAATGATACTAGCAGTTCAGAAGACTGCTGTACAGGGACTGCTGCGGATACACGTCCCCTTCTGCTGGCTATGCAGGATAGCTCTGAGCTGCCATGAAACTCAAGTTCTTTTTACTAGCTACAAGGATTGGCCTTGAACTTCTTAAATGTTCATTTTCCTAAATAAATACATCCTTCAAATTATAGCAAACCAAAGGTAGCCATTTATTGTAGACATTTCACATACAAGCTTTCAAGAAGACATCTAGGTGAACATTAATACAAAACGAAGACAAACGTCCATTTACACTTGGAGTGCATTCAAGTGGAGGTAGAGGCATTGGATCACACAGACTACTCATCTGCTCCTTCCACTGGGGATTTCCTAATCCATGAATCTTGTCTGTCACTGAGCACCAGAACTCAAAAAATACTTTATTCACTCTAGCTGTCCAGCTTTGGCTCTCAGAGTGATGGGGAGAAGGAAGGGCTTTCCTGCTACTGAACACAAGTGGCTTGTCCTTTCTCCCTTCTCAGCAAGCTGGGCCGACACTGCTGTCATCATTCTAAGGTATGAGATGGACTCAGTGTGGGCCAGAGGTGGCAGTGGACAGCCAGAGTATGAGGCTAGCCTTACTATTTCTTCATGGCTTCATGAACGTAAACACCCCTGCAATTGTGGCAATTAACTTAACTACTCAGAAAGAAGTCATGACTTACGAGATTATATCCAGGAAGTGGTTCTTTTGGCTTCTGGTCTAATACACATTCCTCGGTGGCAGGATGCCCTGACCTGTTTAATGTGTGAGTTTTCTTCTTCACAAAAACATGTTTCTTTCCAGATGAATGAATTAGGTTGAATATGTAACAAAGTCATCGGTAAAAATTAGTGAGGTATTTGTGGAAATCAATGAAAACCTAGGCAGGAAATCCAAACAGCTTCTAAATGTCTTTGACAGAATGCTAGAAAATAAAGAATCTGTTTATACATACACCATTATTTAAAAACAGGACTTGAGGAAATCTTCAAAGAAATATGATGGAGTAAAATAAATAAGTGTAGACTGGCTGAAGTGGACTGTTCTGTTGAGCTTTCCAGTAGCCAGAACGAGGGAGAAGCAGTGAGTTATAAAAATCACAGTGTAAGATTTTTTTCTTTAAAAAACCCCCTTTTCCTCCTTGAAGTCCTTGGTATTGAGATCTACTGATTATTACAGAGATGTGGTAAAGATGTATTACTCAAAATATCATTCTAACTTTCACGCATCAGTTGACAAGAGAAACATGAAACAAGCACCTTGATTTAAGATGGTAGGAAGATCTGTTTCTTAAGAACTGAAATAAGGCCCACTATATTCATACACAGCCCAACAGATTGTTTACAATTAGGACTACAGGTATGGGAACCCAGACCTCACCTCCACTGTTTCTTAGACACAGGAGACAGTCACTTTGTTGTGGTGGAGACAGAACAGACCCTGGATCTTTTCTGTTGCTGGGAAAGTGTGTCAAAAAGTGGTGTCCAAACCGGTTTTCTATTTGTAGTTTACAGAATGTCTTCAGGATGTGATGTGACTCCTCTAGATGGGGTGACTGACCTTCCACATCACCATGGAGTTAACTAGATTATCTTCTGTAACACTTACTTGGTGGAGTATAGCCATAACCCCCATCATTTTTGTATTCTTCTCTGTGGTTAAAACATGGTCTTATTGTCTCAATTCCATTTGGGAAAGAGAAGAAAGCAATCAAAGGAGGGGGAGGGACATGGGTGGGAAAGGGGACAGGGTGGGGGAAGAGGGTAATATGATCAGGTATTGGGGTCAGGGGTGGAGGGGAACAGGACTGAAGCCCTGAGGGCCAGCAGAAAGAATGGAAACAGGCCACCTCAGGAGGTAGGAGGTGGGGGGACCCTCCAGAATGTACCAGAGACCTGGGAGGTGAGAATCTCTCAGGACGCAAAGGGAGGGACCTTAGAGGAAATGCCCTACAGTGGGGAGAGGGAACTTGTAGAGCCCACCTCCAGCAGAAAGACAAGGCATCAAGTGTGCCATCCCACAGTCAAAAACTCTGACCCATAATTGTTCCTGTCTGAAAGAACTGCAGGGATGAAAATGGAGAAGAGTCTGAGGAAAAGGAGGTCCGAAGACAGGCCCAAAGTGGGATCCAGATCAAGGGGAGGCCCCAAGGCCTGCCACTATTTCTGAGGCTATGGAGTGCTCACAAAAAGTCGCCTATCATGACTGCCCTCTGAAAGACCCAACAAGCAGTTGAAAGAGTCAGATGCAGATATTTGCACCCAACCAATGGACAGTGACCTCTGTGGCTGAATTAGGGAAAAGCTGGAAGGAGCTGAGGAGGAGGGCAGTCCTGTAGGAGGACCAGCAGTAGTTTCAGTTAACCTGGACCCCTGAGATCTCTCAGACACTGGACCACCAACCAGGCAGCATACACCAGCTGATATGAGGCCCCCAACACATATACAGCAGAGGAGTGCCAGGTCTGGGTTCAGTCATAGAAGATGCACCTAACCCTCAAGAGACTGACGCCCCAGGGAGTGGGGAGGTCTGGTGGGATGGGGGATGGGGGAGTGGGGACATCCTTGTGGAGATGGGGGTGAGGGAGGAGATATGGGATGTGGAACAGTTAGAGGGTAGACCGGGAGGGGATAAAATCTGGAGTGCAAAAAAAGATTGAATAAAAAAAACCCCCCAAAACCCATGGTCTTATATATAATAGTGCATAAGTGTTGGTGAACAAGTCATCTACTTTCTGAATCATGCTTCCATATAAGTATCAATCCTGTGTACATGTTACTAAGTGGCAATTTAGACTAATGTGCATCTTTTCTAGAGCTGGAATTCCAGAACATCTACATAATTATAAGCACAAGTCCACTGACACCACACAATCTTACTGGTCTAGGCACAATACCAACATGAAGCTGCATGTACCATTAGGAGTCTCTATTTCAGACAATACACAGGAAATTAGCTACTGTTATAGTTGTCAACAATTATAACATTTCCAACAAACACACATCACAAACAGTTATCAGCATTTACCTGAGTCACTTGCCTTCCAACAGGCTATATCCTATGTTGGCACCATAAAGCACTTTTCTTTCTACAATGTCTACCCTCTTTGATACTTTGCTGAATAGGTCTCAAAAGATTCAAATACACTCACATTAAAAAATATTATCTCCAGATGTTTTCAAATGAGAGCATCTGATAGGAGAACCTAGAAACACCTGACTATGGTTCTCCTTCCACTATTCTTGGGACTTCTCCCTCCCCAAAGCAAAGCTACATGGGGTTGCCTATGTATTAAAGGTATGGACACCACAGGTCTCACATTCAAGTAACTGGTTTGGGAAGATCAAATTTCTGAATTTCATCTGCAATTCTATACGAGTTAATTATTTCCCCACCAGAAACTTTCTGACAGTAGATACCTGGTTAATGCTAGGAAATTATCAGAGCTTTTTGTTTTTTTGTTTTTTTTCCAGAACAGGACAATGGGAAAAGTAAGGTGGTAGAGTGGAAGTTTCTAGGTAATTTCACTTTTACTGAGTGAACTATAGAGCAGTATAATTACTTAGGACTCTATAGTCAGGTTTATGATCTCACAAACAGGAACTAGAAACTTCAGAACCAGAGACTAGTAGAGTATCAGTCAACCCTGGAAGTATAGTCTCGACTGAGGTAGATCTTTGATCTAAAACAGGCCTAAAGAGTCAATTAAATACTTCACAGGTCTTATCTTCTTTGTTATAGCCTTAAACTTTTAGAAACACTATTATATTACATTGAAATGTAGAGCTAGGCAATTTGAAATATGTCAACACACTGTAGGGCTTGTTCTAGGTTAAGAGTCAGAGAAGTGATGGGGTAGAAGTAGAGTTGGAATCTGATTGTCTCAATGAGACAGCACTACTGTGTGCCCTCTCCCATCTGAGTGGGTCAGGTAGCCCAGAAGAGTCAGACAAGAGCACCCAGAACAATTAAGAGGTAAGTATAGACTTGTGATAAATAGTACAAGGATCGTTTGTCACTGGAGAAGCAGTAGCCACTGGAGTTAAGTCTTCAGGAACAGAAAGGGAGATGCAGGGTGAGCAAGTGCTTATTTTGGCAGAGGGCAAGGTAATAGCAACATGTTTTCTGTAACACAGGAAATTAGAACCTAGCTATATGGATCAACTTCTTGATACAGACTTCTGAAGGAACCTATAAAACCTTCACTCTCCTTTTGTGCCCTCAAAACCAAGATGGATCTGATATATTTCTTATCAAACTCCTAAAAGTTCTACCCAGATATGAAAATCCATTGTCAAGTTGCTGCCAAGGTCTCATATGGGTGATAGGTAACAGCATAAAAAATTTTTAACCATTCATATATTTGAAAATATATGGATTCATCCATGTGCAAGAGTTTTGAAAGTTGCTGAACAATAGCGTTAGCCTCAATAATCTAGTTTTTAAAATTCTAGAATTTTATTTTGAATTTAAAAAATCCTATCATCTCATTTATTGAAATTGCCAAGACTCATAGGAGAGGCAGACTGAATATGTTAGACTATGAGGTGAAAACAGATGAGTTTACTTCTATTCTCAGGCCTGTCTTGGGAACTATAATTTATAGCTAAGAAAAGATTGCCAAGAGCAGGAGTAGGATCAGACGGCTAATGGCTAACGGGGCGAGTGGAAAGGCAAGCTCACTGTCAAAAGGTCTTCCTGAGCTCTGCACTCTTGCCCTTCAGCAGGTTCTCTGGGGAGTACACAGAGGGGGAGTATGGCAGCAGCTTTTCTCTCACATGCACTTCTCGGTGTTTGGTGAGAAAAGAGCTCTTATTGAAATGCTTGCCACACTGGGCACATGTGTAGAGCTTCTCTCCATTGTGGATTCGACGGTGTTCTCGAAACCTTGTGCAGTTATTGAAGCTCTTCTCACAGTCCCCACATTTGTAGGGACTCTCTCCAGTATGGACTCTGCGGTGGGCACTGAAGTGAGAACTGTTGGTGAAGCTTTTCCCACACTCCTCACACTGATAGGGCTTTTCACCAGTGTGGGTTCTCTGATGGATGATAAGACTTGAGCTCTGACTGAAGCATTTCCCACATTCCCTGCATCTGTACGGCTTCTCTCCAGTATGGATTCTCTGGTGGGCTCCAAAATTTGAGGAGTCATTAAAGCTTTTCCCACAGTCAAGACATTTGAAAGGCTTTTCCCCAGTGTGGATTCTTTGGTGTCTGATTAGACTCCTGCTCCTACCAAAGCACTTCCCACAGACACCACACTTATAAGGATTCTCCTTCTGGTGGGTCATCCTGCACAGAAGACGGGCACTCTTTCCAAAGTTTTCTCCATATTTGAGAAGTCTGTATGGTCTCCTCCCCACAAAAGGCCTCTGATGCACCACAGCCTTCCCTGTATCTCTAGGTTGAGACATCAGTTTTCCCTGTCTAACCCCTTGAAAGTTTTCACAGTGTCTTCCTGAGAAGTACTCCCTTTTACAGTATTTACTGGGGTTGATATTCTGGGAAACAAATCTTTTAGGTTTTTCTATTAATACCCTATGGGGCTCTGTGTCTCTAAATATTACCTGTGTTTGGTCTTCCTTAATAATGCTTCCAATTTCAAAATCTGGAAAAGGAAAAGACAATAGAATTTTACAAAATTCCAATATTAACAAAAACAATTAACCAGGCCTTCAATGCTTATGATCCTCTAATGTTCATGGCCACACCCTGTGACTTGACTGATCCACCATATTTTATCCTCTCTCAGTTCTATAAAAAAGCCAATGATATTTACCACAGTGTGGGTCCTCAAAATTTTTTTGAACTGAATTGTATATCAAGATACTAGTCTCCATTTGTATCCTGAATAAGTTAGAAATAACTAGATTTATCTACTTTGAAGTAGCTCATTCTGTTTTTCTTCTTTCACATCTATTCTAAATATTGTACTATACCTCATCTGAATAAACTGTAGTAGACAACTCTAAATTCCTCATGATACTTCTCAATTGTTCACTAGCTAGTCAGGTTCTAGTTTAGAGTACTACTTTTCTATACCATCTTATAGCTTGTTTTTTGGTTACCTAACAGATCACAGTAACACAAACACTCTGTTTTACTGTTTCCAAAGCTGGATTCTTTACTCTTTCATTACACCCAATTCACTGTAAGGTGATCTTGGATTCAGCTTCTCTGTGGAGTTTTATGGGAAGCATGACATATGTCCTATGGAGACAGAAACTTTGGAATGACATAGTTTGGTCCTGGCAACATCCTGGTCACTTGTTAATTCTGTTTTTGTTATCAATTTTTAATTATGGGAAATTCACACACACACAGAAGAATAAACAGTGTAATATGTATAAAGAACTTCCATGAACTACTTACTTACCTTTAACAATGATCTATTTATTAATAATGCAGTTTCATCTCTAGTTACACATACTCTCTGCTCTCTACACAGACTACTCTGATGCAAATTCTAAAAGGTACATCATTGCCATCCACAAACATTTCAAAAGCTGAGTAGTTTAGGCTCAATATTAAATTTGATTCCCAAACCCTTGTTCTTAAGCAACCATCTTGTTCCTACTTGTGTCAACATGACTTCCCTTCCACACGATCCATTAAAACTGCTGGTGAGTGGGCAAGCTAGCTACAACATCAGTTGGGAAGAGAAGGGCAGTCAATAGTCAGTTTATTAACTTATATAAAAATCTGCTGTGATGTTAATTCTCTATCATCATCATCATCATCATCAACATCATCATCATCATCTTCCTTTACAGTCTAGCTGCTACTCTCCTCCCGGTCTGCCCAATGCCAACAAGTTAGGCACATCTTCTCTCACTGAGGCCAGACCTCTGCCTAGTCCTCTGCTGTATATGTGTCAGGGGCCTCATATCAGCTGGTGTATGTTGCCTGATTGGTGGCTCAGTGTCTGAGAGATCCTGGGGGTCCATATCTGTCACCTTGCACAAACTCAAGTCAAGACTGCTGGTCTCTTATGGGGTGGCCCTCCTCCTCAGCTTCTTCCATCTTTTCCCTAATTCAACCGCAGAGGTCCCCGGCTTCTGTGCATTGGTTGGGTGTAAATATCTGCACCTGACTCTCTCAGCTACTTGTTGGGCTTCTCGGAGGGCAGCCATGGCAAAGAAGAAGTCAAGCTATCACTATTTGCAGATGATAGGATAATATACATAAGCAACCCCAAAAATTCTACCAGAGAACTTCTACAGCTGATAAACAACTTTAGCAAAGTGGCTAAATATAAAATTAACTCAAATTAACCAGTGGCCTTTCTTTATACTCGTAATAAACAGGCTGAGAAAAAAATTAGGGAAACAACACCCTTCACAATAGTTAGTCACAAATATTATAAAATATCTTGGGGTAACTCTATCCAAACAAATAAAAGATCTGTATAACAAGAACTTCAAGTCTCTCAAGAAAGAAACTGAAGAAGACCTCAGAAAATGGAGATATCACCCTTGCTCATGGATTGGTAGAATTAATATAGTAAAAATGGCCATCCTACCAAAAGCAACTTACAGATTTAATGCAATCATCAAAATTCCAACACAATTCTTCAAAGACATGAAAAAAGCAATTCTCAAATTCATCTGGAAAAACAAATAACCCAGAAAAGAGAAAACAATTCTTTTTTTTTTTTTTTTGGTTTTTTCGAGACAGGGTTTCTCTGTGTAGCCCTAGCTGTCCTGGAACTCACTTTGTAGACCAGGCTGGCCTTGAACTCAGAAATCCTCCTGCCTCTGCCTCCCAAGTGCTGGGATTAAAGGCATGCGCCACCACCGCCCGGCGAGAAAACAATTCTTAACAATAAAAGAATTTCTAGGGGAATCATCATCCCTGACTTTAAGCTATACTATAGAACAATAGTGATAAAAACTGCATGGTATTGGTACAGAGACAGACATGTTGATCAATGGAATAGAATTGAAGACCCGGAAATAAAACCACACACTTACGGACACTTGATCTTTGGCAAAAAGACAAAAATATACAGTGGAAAAAAAGAAACCATCTTCAATAAATGTTGCTGGTGTAATCGGCAGTCTGTATGTAGAAAAATGAAAATAGGTCCATATCTGTCACCTTGCACAAACTCAAGTCCAAGTGGACCAAGGACCTCAACATAAAACCAGACACACTGAATCTAATAAGTGGAAAAGAGCCTTGAACTCATTGGTATGGGGGAGGGGTTTCCTAAACAGAACTCCAATGGCTCAGGCTCTAAGAACAAAAATTGATAAATGGGACCTCATGAAACTGAAAAGCTTCTGTAAGCAAAGGACAAATCAATAGGACAAATTGGCAACCTACAGATTGGGAAAAAAACTTCACTAACCCCACATCTGACGGCGGGGGGGGGGCGGATAATATATAAAGAACTCAATATATATACACAAAATACATAAAGAACTCGAGAAGCTAACCTCTAAAAAAGCAAACAACACAATCAAAAATGGAGTATCGATCTAAATAGAGAATTCACAGCAGAGGAATCTTCAATGGCTGAGAAGGACTTAAAGAAATGTTCAAAGTCCTTAGTGATCAGGGAAATGCAAATCAAAACGACCCTGAGATTCCACCTTATACCAAACAGAATGGCTAAGATCAAAAACTCAGGAGACAGCACATGTTGGCAAAGATGTGGAAAAAGAGATTTTCTTATTGGATCCAACATTGTTCTGGGATTTAGAGGAAGTCACAGCCTATTAAGTTTATTCCAACAGTAACTGATAATTTGATTACATTCTGGAGGTCACCTAAAAATATTCACAGGGACTCTTTTTATAGTTATTAAAAAGGAAGCTGAAACCACAAAGATGGCTCAATAGTTAAAGAATGGGTTGCTTTTCCAGAGAACTTGGGTTTATGGCTTTCAACAATCTCTTAACTCCAGTTCCAGGCCTCTTCTAGCCTCTGTGGGTACCAGACATGTACATGTTACACAGACATACATGAAGGCAAAATGACCACAGATATACAGAGTCAAATTTGTTCAAGGGGCGGAGTTTGGTAGGGATCATGAGCCATGGCTTAGATAAGAGAGAGCTTAAGGGGCACGAAGAATGCAGTATGGAGTTTTGTTTCAAAGTAAGCCTAGAGAAAGAGAACAGTAGCATACTGCCTTGAAGGACAGGATGAGCACAGAGTAAGTACAGCTTAACAAAACATGGGTGAGAAGCTAGGCAGGAAGGAAGGCACATGCCTGCAATCCTAGAGCTCAAGTGGTATAGGCAGGAGGATCATGAGTTCCAGGCCAGCCTGAGCTATAGTTGGGGCCTCTTTCTCTCTCTTTCTCTCAAAAAAAAGTACAGGTGAGAAAATTTGGTTTTCAGACTTTTACAGCCTAGGCAAGGAACAGAGAAGGACAGAAGGACTAGAACAGGGGCTATGGCAGAGGAAGCTGGCAGGCAGAGAAGACAGTCTACTCAGCAAGCCATGGTCTTTCCAGGACACCTGCGGGTTTTAGGTATGTCTATGCTTAAGCTTGGAGTTTAGCTGCCAGCAAGCACACCCAGTGGGCAGTGGCAAGCAAGCTGCAGATGCTCAGGGGCAGAATAAATCCCCTCATCTTGCCCCTGCATTCCCTTTTCTCATACACATCACACACACAGCAGTGAGATGTTTCTGATAGGAGCTAAATGACTGTCTTCCTCCAAGTATTTTTTAAATACAGAATCTCACATTCTTCTCTATATTTTTTCCAGAAACAAAACACTGTCTGACCCACCATGACAGAAACCAAGGCTAAAGTCCCAAAGTCTTAACCAACAGAATGTGAGCAGCTGAGCCCCTCCTTGAAAGGGAAGTACCATGAGAACAGGACACATTTTACTTAGTTCTATTTCCCTTTTTCTCTAACTGCAAACAGCACTCAAATATCTTCTGAGTGAATAAATGTACGTGAGCTATGTGCCAGGTGTACTGATTTTTAGAAAGTCACACTTTCTCCTCACTTTGACCAGAAGCCCCAAGACCCTTACCAGTTGGGCTTTGTGGTAGGCCTGAAGGTCCTTCAAGTTCTGGCTCTTCTATAATTTCCTCCTCACTCATTCTCTCACTGCCAGAATCTTCTAACGCTGCCTCCTGTGAGGTCTCCTCAGGTTCCCAGGTTGTAGGCTCTTGGGGTTCAACCTCAATATGTCCCCTTTCTTGCCTTGAGAGTGATGGGGTTTCTTCTGAGGTGTTGGTGGAAAGGGCAGATGTACGGTAGTTAACCAGGGCATCCATCTCCTTGTAAAATGCACAGGACTCCAGGACATGGCCATTTTTCACCTTTCGGTAACTCTTCTGAAGGCTTTTGAACTTGGTTCGGCATTGTTCTGGTGTCCGGAGAAAGCCACACTCTCGAAGCTGTTCAGCCACGACTCCATACAATTTACTCTTCCGATGACAGGCTTGAAGTGCTTCATAAAATCGGGTCTCTTGAAGGATATCAAGAAAAGTCTTGGTTTCTTCATAGCCCCAATGCACACCTGCCATTCAAGGATAAAGTTTAAAAATATAAGAAAAGGAGCCATTTTTGGAACTTCTCTATTATACACATTCGACAGTATAATAGGATACAAGTCTTAGACAGGGAAGAGCACTGTGGACCAGACAGGCTACTGCACTCACAAATGCACAGCAGCGATGGCTATCTGTAGACCTGCACAGCCAGTCAAAATTCTAGCATAGGTGTGTGTGTGTGTGTGTGTGTGTTCTCCAGGCCCTACTAGCACTTGATAGCTTTTGGAAGAGAGAGAATTGTTCGTTTTTGAGGAAGTTCCTACTGGTAGATTACCTATGCTTCAGAGGATAGTCCCATCCCCACTCCCATATGGGCCCCACTAATTGTATTTAGTGGGTTAGTAAACAAACAAATAAACAAACAAATAGATAAAAAAATACATGAAGTTAGGATGGGGACTTGTTTCGGGGAGTTGAAGGGAACTGGCGGGTGTATATGTTAATATTTCATTGCATACATTTACAAACTTCTCAAGGATAAAGAAAATTATGAGTAAAAGTTCTACTCATGATAGCAACAGGAAATGAGGAATATCCAGAAACAAACTTTGTAAAAAGTAGAAAGGTCTATGTTAAAAATCTATAATTCTCTTTTTAAACATATTAAAATAACTTGAAAAAATAAGATGCTGTATTTCTGGATACAAAGAGTCAACCTGCAGACATCAATTTTTAAATAATCAACCAAAATTCCGAAATGGTTTACTTGGAAGAGTCTGTGTAGTCTCCCATACTGTCACGGCTATGGAAACTATCTAAAGGACTTAGCTACCCACAAGTGTCTTTTCCAAGTTGTTCAGAAAAATGAATTACAACCCCAAAAGAACAGACTGAAAGTTCTTAATACTTCTTTTTACCAGTTTTCCTTGAGACTGAGAGCTATGTCCAAGTAACTATCTTTTAAGTGACTCATCTGTTCTGTGTTATGTTTACTTTCCTTTCTTATATTTTGAATTGGGCAGAAAAAAGTTTGTTTCATTTTCTCTACTCTTTTATACTGTTTGTTATTGGCTATACTGTATGGACTAATAATGCATCCTTCATGTATTATAATACAAGTGATTATAGTAATCCTCAAATAATACTAGATACTTAGAACTCTTTAGCTCCATTTACTTCCCTTCTATAGGAAGGACTAGAATGAATATGATTTATTATATATGTGTATATGAAAGCCTGCAGCTATATATGTGTAGTATGTGTGCCCGGTACCCATAGGCCAGAGGTGCTGGAATCACTGGAACTGGAGGGACAGAAGGTTATGAGCTGCCATGTGGACGCTGGGAACTGAACCTGGGTCTTCTGTAAGAGCAGCCAGGGCTCTTAACCACCGAGTCATCTCTCTAGCCTGACTCCCGAATGTTTAAAAACCATGCTTCACTCTAACCTGAAAAAGAGCCTGCAGGCTCCTGAGAGCTGCGCTCAGACTACACTGGGGACAACAGCAAACACCCACATGTCCTTTCAGTTGTGGAGCATCATCATGAAAGCAGCCTGGAGTGTGAGAGCCCTCTCCAGGATTAGTCTAA
Organism: Tokudaia tokunoshimensis; assembly: GCA_036184795.1. Taxonomy (NCBI): domain Eukaryota; kingdom Metazoa; phylum Chordata; class Mammalia; order Rodentia; family Muridae; genus Tokudaia; species Tokudaia tokunoshimensis. The sequence continues at coordinate 99,433,298 of BTHU01000001.1, forward strand.
TGTAATGCTTTTCCCACAAGAACACACCTCTATCTTCATACCAAGCCCGAGGGTGGGGTTGGGGGGAACAACAATTCTTACCACTTAGGTTTTGAAACAAGACAGGGGCAGCACGGATTTCAGACTTGCGTATAAACTCAATGCCCACTTCATTACCATCGGAGTCTTCAGCACCTTCCTCCTCCTCCACCAAACTGACCTGCTCTTTAGCACTAATAGCAGTTCTCTTTAGTGGGAGAGAGATCACGGCCTTTGGCCTCTCAGTAGATGAAGTGTGTGCTGTAGGGTTTAACAAGGCATCCATGTCTTCAAAGAAGGCACAGGGTTCTAGCATGTGGCCATTTCTTACTTTTCGATAACTCTTCTGAAGACTTTTGAACTTTGTCCGGCACTGCTCTGGTGTTCGGAGGAAGCCACATTCTCGCAACCATTCAGCCACAGCACCATATACCTGGCTATTTCGGGGACAAGCCTGGAGTGTTTCATAAAAGCGAGATTCCTTGAGAATTGCAAGAAAAGTCTTGGTTTCTTCATAGCTCCAATGCACACCTGCAATCTTTTCATCTTCTAAACCCCACTGTTGCTGCTCTCGCCACACTTTCCCTGCATTCCTTGCTGGGATCTGAACAGCGCGTACTGACTTCTCTTTGATGTAGTTGCTTTGCAGGACACCATTCCTCTTATTTGAGGAATGAAGACCTACACTCCATGGTTCCTTTTTCTGTTCCAACTGGGCTATTTTGTTAGGTGTAGATACAGTATCTCCTACAGTAAGAGAAATATATTTCACAGTAGGTACAGATGTCATTACTACACACCCTAGCCTCCTGTGAAAACATGTTCTCTTGTACTATCTGTTTAGAGCAAAGCCTTCCTCAGCCAGGACCATGCACACTCGTCTTCTTAAATGACTTCTTTGGCACAGAAATCTAGAAATGACATCATCTTGTCTCATATATGTACTGCTTCCATCTAGCTAGTTCTTTCAGAAATGCCCTCAAAGGCAAGAAATGTTTCATTACTTTTGACTCTTTCCTTTGGATGATACTGTATCATACTGCAGCCCAGGCTAGCCTGGAACTCAGTATGATGGCTTCAAGCTTCTACCCATCCATGTGCCTCAGTTTCCAAGTGCTAGGATGCAAGTCCTGAGTCACAACAGCTAACTCAGTATTTGTTTCCTTTACTTATATATACATGCCCTAAATCCTTCCTTGCCTCAATGTACACACACACACACACACACACACACACACACACACACACACACACACATACACACACACACACACACACACACACACACACACACACACACACACACACACACACACAAACACCCTCTGGGGCTATTAAAAAACTAAAGAACTTTTATTAAACTATATTAATCACACAGAATGGTATTGCCATAAAACAGAGAAAATAAAATAGAATAGACATAATGTAGACAAAATATTCTGAAATAAATCTATTCATATATGGTCAACTAATCTTTGACAAGGGAAGAGGAAAGTATGTCCAATGAATGGTGCTAGGAAAAGGGAATCTCTACATGCAAAAAAGTGAAACTGGACTATTACCTTATACTACTCACAACGATTGACTTAAAACACATTAAATACCTACATATGGGGCAGGGGAGGATGCTCAGTGGGCAAAGTGCTTGTCATATAAGCACAAGGACTTGAGTGTGATCCCCAACATCCATGAAAGGCAGGCATGGTGACAATTGCTTGTAATTGCAGCAAAAGGATCTCCAGGTACAGTGAGAGAGCATGTCTCAGAAAATGTGGTGGAAGAGAATTGAGGAAGACATCAGACACTGACTGCTGGCCTCCATATGCACCACCCCCATGCATGCATATATGTGAGACCTAAATGTGGGTCCTGAAACCATAAAATCCCTAGAAGAAAGCACAGGGAAAGGGGAATTGACACTAGTCTTGGAAATGGCTTTTCCCCCCTGTGAGATAACAACCAAAGCAGAGGCATTAAAAGCTTAAGCACAACAAAGAAAATAATCAACAAAGCAAAGTAACAGCCTACAGTTCAGGCAGAAATACTTCAACCATTTATATTTTAAGAGGCTAAAACTGAAAATGTACAGGGATCATACAATTATTATTAAAAAATTCTGATAAAAATGGGCAAAGAATCTGATGTGCAAATGGCCAACAGGCTCACGAACAGGTATTCAACACCATTAATCAACAGGGAAAAACAAATTCAAACCACGAGTTAGCTCACATCTGTTACAGTGGTTAGCATCAGAGAGATAAGAGGTGCTGGTGAGGAGGTAGAGTGTGAACCCCATGCACTGCTGACGGGAATGCATCTAGTCATTGTGAAAACAGTAGGGAGGAGACTTGAAAACATTAAAAACCACAACCACCATGCATCCCAGCTCTCCCACTTCTAGATATATTTGTAAAGAAAACCAAATCACTGTGGAGGCACTTGTATGCCTATGTGTAGGGGTTCACTTGTGTGCATATGTGTAGACTTGCACTTGTTTGCCTTTGTGTGTAGGGGTTCACTTGTGTGCCTATGTGTGTAGGGGTTCACTTGTGTGCCTATGTGTGTAGGGGTTCACTTGTGTGCCTATGTGTGTAGGGGTTCACTTATGTGCCTATGTGTGTAGAGGCCAGAGGCCAACCTCAGGTGGCATTCCTCAGGCACTGTTTCTGTTTTCTTTTTCTTTTTCTGAGAGAGGGTCTCACTGTGCAGCCCTGGTTGGCCTGGAACTTAACCAGAGATCTGGCTGCTTCTGTCTCCTAAGTGCAGGCTTTAGAGACTAGGCCACTGCACCTGGTCTTTGTATTTTTACAGAAGTTCTCTCACTGACTTGTAACTCATCTGGTAGGCTGGACTGGCTTCCTAGTGAGCCCTAGGTATCCACTTGCCTCTGCTCTGCTCCCAGGACCAGGACTATAAGAACATACCACTACATCAAGTTTCTTGCTTTGTCTGTCTCTGAAATGGGTTCTGAGGATTGAATTCAGGTTCTCATGTAAGCACTCTACCAACTGAACAATCCCTCTAGTTTATCCACCTTTTTTGTATGTTGGGGGGATCAAGTATCTCATTGTTGGGTAGGCTACACTGGCTGGTCAGTGAGCTCCTGGGATTTTGCATGTCTCTGCATCCTGGGTTTACAAGCACATGCCACCACCCTTAATTTTTAAAAACGTAGGCTTTACATGCCAAGGTGTCTTCATGTTTGCAAGTGCCTTACTGACTGAGCTGCTTCCCCAGTCCTGGCTTATAATATTACACATTAGCCTGACTTCTGAATAAAAGCTCCCACAGGAATGGATAGCACTTATCTCTCCTGTTAAAGCAGATGGAGACAGTCCTCTGACAATCTGCTTATAGAGTGGCACTTTAGGGGTCACATATGGCTGAGCACTTGTCTACTTAAATAACTCACAATATGCTACTAAGGTTATTGAATTTAAATTACTTTTTATTTATTAAGATTTCTACCCATCCAACAAACATTTAACAGCTACTCATCCACTTGTTAGGCAAGCTCTATGGTAGGTGTTGAGGTCATTACTATTAAATAAAAACAAGCTGTAGAAAGACCTGGTGACTTCACAGATCTTCAGCTGGTGGATTGAGTTTGCATTTCCTGTAATATAAAAATGGTACTCATGTCTAACTCCTATTCAGTGCTCCAATTACTATTATGATATTCTTATTGGAAAGAGCACGTGAATAAGGAAAGGGAACAGATGTGTATGTAACTACATTGGGTGATCCGTGGAGATCTGTTAAGCCAGTGGTTCTCAAGCTTCCTAAAGCTGCAACCCTTTAATACAGTTTCTCATGTTGTGGTGACCCCCAACCAAAAAGTTACTTTTGTTGCTTGTGAATTGTAATGTGAATATTTTTGGGGATTAACAGGTTTGCCAAAGGAGTTTCGACCCACAGGTTGAGAACTGCTGCTTTAAGCAATAACATTTACAAGTATTAATCACCAGTAAGAAGTAACATATTTGAAATCTACTGGTCTATTATTTTAAAGGAAATAATACTTACCCAGGGAAACCAAGTTCCCTGTACTTTCCTTCCTGATTTCATGGTAGAGATCTCTGTGCATAGGAACTTGCTGTACACTCTTTTTGTAGGAAAAGCTTCTTACTGTGTGGACGTTTCTCACTGGTTCCTGTAACAACACTAACACCAGTGACTACCAAGACAACTGCAAGGGTCTCTGAAGGATGACCAGCCATGGATGAATAACCGAGTTAAGGAAACACGTGCGTATCAGGTATCAAGTCAAGAGGAAGATATAGTGAAGAATTAGGATTAGATAGTGTAAGAGCTGATCCAGCAAGGGGTTCCGTTACTGAGAGGACTGCCTCCAACCTCTTCTGGAAAAGAAATGAAGGGAAAAGTCTCCTGGAGGAAGTATAAACAATGTAGGCTACCACAGGAAATACATGACTGAATTCCCTAGAAGGAAGGCCAGGGATGACAATTATGATTCACCTGGGAGTACATTACCTGGGTTGTCACTTCCTCATCGACAGCGTTCCACTCATCACTAGGGACAGAAACCCAGGCAGAAGAGTGAGCTTAAAAAAAAAAAGAGAAGAAACAATTATTGTGTATAGTATTCTGAAGTGTGTGTGTGTGTGTGTGCGTGTGTGTGTGAGAGAGAGAGAGAGAGAGAGAGAGAAAGAGAGAGAGAGAGAGAGAGAGAGAGAGAGAGAGAGAGAGAGAGAGAGAGAGAGAGAGAGAGAGAAAGAGAGAGAGAGAGGGAGAGAGGGAGAGAAGGCGTGGGTGGGGTGGGGATCTGTGTAGCCCTGGCTATCCTGAACTCACTCTGTAGACCAGGCTGGCCTGAAACTCAGTGAGCTACCTGTCTCTACCTCCTTAGTGCTGGGATTAAAGGTGTGTGCCCCCACACTAACTGTTTCTCCTTTTAAGAAATGAGAAGATATTAAAACCTATACACAGAAATGATTTTCAGTGAGTTCAGAGTAAATCTATCTTATCCTAATGCTGGGCTCACAACTCAGATGCTTCAGGAACAAGCAGGTAAAGTGTATAAGGAGAGGGTTGGGACAGGGGAACTGAAGGGCGCACTCTACTATGTTTCTGTGTGAGATTGTAGCACTTGGAGACTCATTATTTCTGACTTTTCCAAGAGAAGCCAGGTGGGCTGGCTAGTTTTAATGTAAACTTGGCATAAGCTAGTCATCTGGTAAGAGGGAGCTTCTATGAGAAAGAACTACACTGTACACTCCCACCAGACTATGAGCCTGTAGACAAGCCCGTGGGGTATTTTCTTGACTGATGATTGATCTGAGAGGGCCCAGTCAGTTGTTGACAGTGTTACTCCTGGGTAGGTGGGCATAGGTGGTATAAGAGGGTAGGCTAAGCAAGTCATGAGGACTATTTGATAAGCAGAATCCCTCCATGGCCTCTCTATCAGCTCCAGTCTTGAGGTTCCTGTCCTGACTTCCTTGACATGGAAGTGGAAGTGAAATCAACTCTTTCCTTCCTGGGTTACTTTTGGTCATGGTGTTCATCGCAGCAATAGAAACCCTAAGTAAGACACCAGAAACCTGGGACTTCTGTAAAATCTCAAATTGTAAACCTTAAGTACAAAGAGCAAAACCAAAACCCAAACCAAAACCTCCAAATACCAAACAAAAATTCTTTGTAGGTAAAATATAACAAAAAATGGTTTTGGTGTACAGGTTATCAGTTTGTCATCCCTTGCATAAGTTGACGGTTTCAGAATCAAGAACTTACTTAGGTCCTGCCAACAGAGCAAACAGTACAGCCACAGGCACAAGCAAACATTTAAAAGTAGCCCCCCAGGGTAGGAGAAAAGTGACTTTTTATACAGCAGTCTCCATGGTCTATGTCCTCCTCAGAGTTCACCAGGGAAATTGACAAGTGTAACTTACTTGTGAGCAGATCTCAGAAGCTTGAGCTACCTGCTTTCTATAGAGGCAAAAACAAAAACAAACAAAAAACAAAACAAAACAAAACAAACCACCAAAAAACCCACCTCATTTAAAAAAAAATTCATTTTATCCCTATATTGTGAGTGTGTGTGCATGGATGCTCATGCACGTGCGCACCATGAATTGTGTATGGATACTAGAGGACAGCTTTCAGAAGTTGGCTCTCTCCACCATGTGGGTCCTTGGAATTGAACTCATGTCATTAGACCTGCTGAGCCATCTTACCAGCCCCCAAATAATTTTCTTGGAAACAGCATCGTCTCTAAAAAGCATATGGCTGAAATCATATTCCTTCAGAGCCAATCATCTTTCTGAGCAATCTAGCCCTCAGATTTCTGCTCTCCATTCCTCAGTCTTCAACAAGCTAAACAAGCTTTTTATCATTATGGGTGCCAATGATGATATTATAAATATCCAACTGCTGTCACACTGAGTTTATCAGCTAAAGTCATTAGAACAGTCTAACCCATACAATAAATGGAGCTGGGATGCTAAGGAATGCACTGGCTAATTCAGAATCCACTAATATTTCCAGTACATTCTTTTATTTAGGGTTGGATTCAGCACTGGCAGTATAGCCATTGTGAATATTTCCTATCTTTTGAGTCAGAGTTGAAGTTTAAGAATAATTTTGACAGTATCAGAGAAAATAAATAAAAAAGGGAGAGCTGCATTATAAATTCAGGTCTGCTTGCCTCTTCCAGCCCAAGATCTTAACCTTTAAGCATTAATCTTTGTTTTCATGCTTCTTGTCCAAGATCATAGTGTTGGGGCGGACAAGATGCGAATAAAGCCTTTAGACTGGATCCTTCCACAACTCACTTCTGGCCTGGGATGAAGCCGTGCTTCAGGGGATGAAAAGGCAACTGGACTGGGAAGGGCAGGACACCTCTTTCTCTCATATTTGACTTTCTGAACTCATATAGAGGGCAGCTCTGCATGCTGGTTGTCTTAGTCTTACTGCTGTGAAGAGACACCATGACCAGGGAAAGTCTTATAGAAGAAAACATTTAACTGGGGCTGTCTTACAGTTTCAGAGGTTTAATTCATTATCATCAATGGACGCAAGAATGGCGGCGTGCAGGCAAACATGGTGCTGGAAGAGCCAAGAGTTCTACATCTTGATCCGAAGGCAGTGAGGAGACTGTGTGCCACACTGAGTGTAGCTTAAGCATAGGAAACCTGACACACTTCATATCTCCTAATAGTGCCACTCCCTAAGGGCCAAGCATTGAAGCACATGAGTCTATGGGACCACACCTATTCAGAACAGCACACTGGTGTCCCTTGTTTGGAAAGTCTTACCATTTATCCCTCTCATACATCATTCTGGGATGCCTTATTTTTGAGTCAAGTTTTGGAATGAAAATGCCTTGCTTCCATTTCTCAGTAATTTTTCAAGAGCACATTCATATACGGCATGACTAATGGCACACTGAACCCTGAACAGACATTGAAAACAACTAAAATTGAATGCCTCCCTGGACAATCCAAGTTTCCCCAATTTCCATCTGTATGATCCCATTTTATTTTGGTAGCAAATTTTTCTGACTCTTGAAACAGATGAAACATTATCTCAACTATTCAATTTATTTTTCAAATGGTTACTGAAGGGACCTCTACTGAGCAAGCCATTGTGTTAGGGATACAGTGTAAGTACACAATCTCTGACCTGGTGTACTTTAAGTCCTTACCATTCTTAGGTAATGGCCTATGTTCCCTTTTTTGGTTCAGCTGTTCCTGGTGTCCCGAGTGGAGTCTTCTAGCTTCTTGAGAAACAACCCTGTGTTGGGTCTCCAGTTGCTCTGGCACAAAGTCAGCTACTTCCCACACAGTTCTAGGTGGGGCTTGCTTCTCTGAATGCAGAGGGCTACTGACCTGCAAAATAAAGTCAACATCCACATAGAAAAGTGGAGAAAAAGAACTGCAGACTTGGGTGAAATTCCCACAGGGATGTTAAAGGGCAGAAGAACTGACGGGGAAGGGAATCTCCACGGACTAAAGTGGGCTCACAGTCCTTTGGGAATATGGAAAAGGAGAGTGCTCTTTATTTGTGTATTTTTGAAGGGTTGTTACTACAAAGTCCTCTTATCCATCAGATGCACAGAGGACACTAGTGAAACGAAGACTTACAAAATCAACTCCTGAGTACACCCTGTGCAAGGTGAAACTGTAAACCTGTCAAACACTGCAGACTTCACAAGGTTAACAAGAGAGCATTGGCTATAACTATAGACCAGCAAGCAAGGACATCGAACAATGATGATCTGGCAGTCAAACTGGATGAGTGCCAAGGACCACGGCACTAAGAGTATTTCATAAGATGGTGGCTGGAATGGTCAAGGATTGGGGAGGATTCTGGAGTAGCCCATGACATCTCCCTCTCCCACCAAAGACAAACCCTGTTAGGCATTAACTATTTAGTACTGTCTTTATAGTTTTGGTAGAAACATTATACTGAGGATTAGAACACACAAACCACACTTTTAGTTTAATTTGCAAGATAATAGTTCAACCAAATTTCTCTCCTCCATTTAGTATACAATTCATATCTGCTTTCAGGGGGATTCGGCTTATGGATCTTTTGACAGTCCCGTTTATTTCTATAACGAGTTCTTCTTCCAGAAATGTAGCCCTGCCCACCCATCTTTCCAGCCACATCCTCGCTCACCTGCTTTCGAAGTCTTCCGGTCTCTTTCTCCAAATGCACTACTAGGGCCACCGCCTCCTCTCCGCTTTCTGGACACTGCTTCTGCGCCCAGGCCTGAATCTTCTCGGGCAGAATGGTGAGAAACTGTTCGATTACCAGTTGCTCGAGGATCTGTTCCTTGGATCGCATTTCTGGCTTCAACCACCGGCAGCAGAGTTCCCAGAGTTTACTGAATGCTTCATGGGGTCCTGTCACATCCTCGTAACAGAACTGCCTGAAGCATTTACGGAAGGATTCACACTCAGTGCTGCCTGATCTTTCCAGAATGGGCTCTGATGCCCACTCGGAATCCTTTTCCACTTTCATTATGAGGCACTCCTCAACTTCCACGTCGATCTGAGGGTTCATGACTGTAGCCATGATCCAACGGGCCCAACAGATCTAGCTCCAAGTCAGGGCCCAGAGAAGCTTCCAAGTGCCCTCCACTTAATGTCCTTGGAAATATGGGACCGTAGCGACATAAAAGATAGCAGCACGTCAGCTGGAACAAGGAACTCCAGGCTGATTAATCAAATTTATACAAGGTTCTTGAAAAGGTGAATGTGCACCCACCCCCAAAAGTCTGCAAACCCGGCCTCTTATTCAATCAAGATGCGCCCCCTCTCAGGTTCTTTAGGGTGCAAGGTCGGAAAGAGAACCAGGCGCTGGGTTGGAAAGGAACCCAGGGGACTGATGCTGGGCGGAGGCGCCCACCGGGAGGGGGTGTGTCCGCGAGGGCCCGGGAGGCGCGGCCGGCCCAGGGGTCCTGGTCCGGGTACAGGCCGCTGCAGGTGCCCAACAGGGGCGCGAGTGCAGGAGTGTCCGGGCTCCCTGCAGTGCTCGGGTTTCCTCCGCACGAGGATGCCAGGAACCTCGGCTAGAGGGGAAGAAGAAGCTAAGGGATGAGGCCCCGCGGGGTGCGGCGAACGGCTGGCGCCCAGTCTGGTCAGCTCCGCCAGCGGAGAGCGCGGGGAGCGCTGGGAGCCGAGCCACGCATGCGCCGCTCACAACCGCAGGGTCCGAGAGAGGCTTCCTCGCAGGCAAGGGGGAGCGTGCATGGAGGAGTCTCGCGAGAGCGCGCAGAGCCGCGACTTGCCGCCGAGGGACTTTAGGAAGGAGGGTGCGAGGGATGTTCGGAGCGGAGGGACACTCTGAGGTCGGACCCTATTCTTCCAGAGACTATGAAGCAGGGCACGAAACGGCAGTTTCCAGACGCCGCTGGCGGTTGGAGTAATTTCTTTAGTGGAAGGGGTGCGAGTGTGTGTGTGTTGAGGTTGTGGGTAGGAGGATGGAGGGACTCCTTTGTGACAACTAGCGGAGGGATTACAGTTAGAATCTGGCTGTGCATGAATTGCTACAGTCTGGGATCGTTGGTTGGAGCCAGCGCTCCTGAGGAAAGGTGTGTGGCTGACTCTGTTCAAATGTATAGTCAAGAGAAGTCTTATTTCATTTTGGGGAATCTCTTAATTGCCCAAGGTTCTGGGAAGGTCTGAGTGGCAAAGAATGATCAAAAAGGCTATCTGGGACCTAATAGGAGCAGGACTAGATTCCCCTACTGCTGCGAAACTTCATAGCTAGATGCCCTGAGCATGCCGGCTCATGAATGTCCATCCTGTAAGTGCCAACCTGGGCACACAGGGCCCTGTCTTAAAAAGGTTGCTAGTTAAGTATTATGTTTACTGGAGCACACGTGTTTGTGTCTTAAGAGCAGACACATTTGTCAGCACAGAGAAGTGAATCCACACACAGGTCAATAAATGCAAGCTGGAGACATTCTTAGACATCTATCTGTACTTCTCTGTCACCTAGGCAGACAAAATCTCAAGTCTGCTGTGAGAAGTTGCAATATGTCTTCTTTAAAGTTCTACCTGGAGCAGAAGACATTTGGACTCACTTTTATTTGTCTCTTAGGTGTGGGGGTTGTTAGACGTTGTTAGACGTTTCAGATGTACATAATCATATCTTAGTGGGAAATTTCATGTTCCTGCCTTCCAGCTTTAACTGATAAATCTCGCTAATCTGTCTATGCTATACCTCTACCCATTCTCTTGATCCAGAAATATTTTGAAACAAATCCTGAGTGTTTTATGTATTCTGTGCAAGCATCAGAATGTATTTCTGGAAGTCAGGGGCCCTGATTTGAAACAACTTCAGTAACATAATATGCCCACTCCAGGTGCATCAGCAGTTCTTTTGAAGGGAGACTTGTAAAGGGCAACAAATACTCTTGTATTTGGTAATGAAGTTTACTTTAGCATGAATGTTTTTGTCTTGAGAGCAGAAGAGCACATTTGTCAAGAGAGAAGTGGATCCACATGTAGGTCAATACATGTAAGTTGGAGACCTTGGAGAGTGTTGTTGTTGTTGTTATTATTATTGACCTCAATCCTTGGGTAGATCAGAGACATCTTTCTCTTTGAACCCAAGAAGAGCATTTAACCTGTTGCTGCTTTGGTAGACCTCTCACGACAGCTATCCGTTTATAAGCATATTTTCCTTTGCTTCTCCTCTGTCCAGGGTGCTGACCCATCAGCCCTTTGGCTCCAGTCTGAAGAACTGTAACTTAGTTTGGTTAATATGATTTAATATAGGGCTACTGTAAAAGTGATCATTAAAAATGCATTAAACAGTGGCATGAAGTGCTGTATTTATCTGTGCCAAGTAAAATTAGCCCTACATTCTAAGCTGGAAAATGTCCCAATAATACTGGTTAGCTTTAATTTTTTGTTTTGCTTTGTTTTGTTCTCATAAGAGAAATAGCTAAACTCAGAAGAATAACACATGTATATTTGTGTGTCTGTTTCAGACATGTATTTTCAAGTATTGTTTTTTTAACGAAGGTAACTAATTGTTCATTTCACAAATTAAAAATTGCTTTTTCACTAACTAACAACAGTAATTGTCATCATACATAGTTCTTAGACTATTGAGCAATACAATAGTAAGGAATGTTAGACCATTTTCCCCTTCCACACAGACAGAGACAGAACAGAGACAGACAGGGGCTTGAATTTAGAACCTTTTGCTTGCCTGTCAGCTTTTCTACAACTGATTTATATTCTCAGCTCTCTGCTATTTATTGAAATGCTCATGTAGTTCTCAAAATTTCTTTTTGATGTGGGCTGGAGCAATGGCTCTGTGGTTAAGAGCACTAGCTTCTCTTCCAGAAGACCCAAGTTCAATTCCCAGCACCCACATAGTACCTTATAACCATTTTTAATTCCAGTTCTTGAGTGATCCATCACCCTCTTCTGGCCTTTTGGGACACCAGGCATGCATGTGGCACACAGACATACATGCATGCAAAGCACTCATATATATAAAAAATAAATATAAATTTAATAAAATTTAGTGCATATTTTTATGAGCCACTATTATGGAATATAGATGATATGACTATGACTTTTATTCAAAGCATTAACAGAATCAATACTAAAATAGACAAAGTTAGAATTACCTTTATTAGAATGAATGTGGCTGAAGTCTGTATGAAGGCCGGTGATATCAGAGTAATAGCCTGTACAGATATGCCAGGTGTATTCCCCCTCCCTTCCACCGTGTGTATATGTGCTTCCATCCTTGAATGTCACTCCTTAGGAGATGCTCATTTTGCTTTGGGGGACCAGACGTTCACTGATGAAGCTATCCTGGCTTGGCCCAGCCTCTAGGCATCTTTCTGTTTCTGCTTTCCTAGTGCTGCAATTATAAGCATGTGCCACCAGGCTCAGCTTTTTTCTATAGTTAAAAATTATTTTATTGTTTGAGAATTTCAGAGATGTATATAATGTGTTTTGATCAATTCTGCCCCCACTTTCTCTCTCTTCCAGTTCCTCTCCACCCCTCCTCTTCTCTCCCAATTTCATGTTCTCTCTTTTGATTTTTAGATTTATTTAATTTTAATTTTATTTATATGAGTGTTTTGTAGGAATATATGTATGTGTACCACATATGTGCCTGGTGCCTGATCAGATTCTCTGGAATTGGAATTATGGGCAGTTGTGAAGAGCCGTGTAGGTGCTGGGAACTAAGCCTGAGTTCTCCGAAAGAGAAACAAGTGTCTTTACTGTTGAGGCAACTCTCTAGCCCTTGCTTCCTCAAAAAAGAAAAAAAAATCCCACTGAGTGCGGCCTGTTTGTGCAAATGTGTAGGCCATCTACTGGAGAATGGACAGTTTCTCAAGAGTTGTATCCCTGAAGAGAACTTTCTCTTCCTCCTCCAAGAGCCTTCAGGTTCCAATAGCTCCTCCGCTAGACATGGAACTTCATGAGCCCCTCCCCGCTCACATAAGGACTTTTGCTGACTTGGCCTTGTGCAGATCCAGCTGCTCTGAGTTCATGTATGCAGTGACCCTGCCATGTTCAGCAAATAGTATTTTCCTGCAGGCATCCACTACTCACTCTTAAGGTCTTTCTGTCCCTTCCTCCATGACCTTGGAGGTGCGTGTGTAGGGATGTGATATAGATGTTCCATAAGAGTTGAGTACTACACAGTCTCTTATTCTTTACATATGACTAGTTGTAGATCTTTGTATTAACTGCCATCTATTGCAAAAACAAAAACAAAACAAAATTAGCCAAACAAACTTTTTTTTGATGAGAGTTGAGAGATGCACTAATCTGTTAATATGAAAGAAACTTAGGGGAAGTTTATTACCATGCCCATTTAGCAAAATAATAACATTAGGGTTCGCCCCCTGCCCCAGGACCTATCACCTAGCCAATCAGTAGCAGGCATGAATTCCATCTTATGGAGCAGACTTAAGTTGAATCAGAAAGAGTTTGGTTACTTGCACAGTATTCATGCCACTACTGCACTAGTGGGGATATCTAGTCAAGGCAGTTGCTATTGTAGCTTGGAGGGTAACTGTGTATACAAAAGTCAGGACTGTGGGAGCTACAAATATGAGCAAAGATGTGGCTTCCAGATGGGTGCCAGCTTGATTTCCCATGTCTTACCGTGTATTGTATCAGCAAGTTCTGCAGGACAGCTGTAGCCTGCATGTAACAGACTTTCCAACACTATTGTGCTGTGTGACTCCTGTTCCCATAGGACTTTGTTTACACTTCTGGGCGGAATGCATCTGTCTGTCTCCAGAACACCATTGGTCAGATGTTCCTCCCCACCCTTGCCCCTCAGCAATACAGCTTAGCAGTCAAAGACATCATGCAAAAAACCTCATTTGTCCTGCAGACCTTTTGTATCCTGAGCATATTTGTTGAAAATGATGAGAAATGTTCATTTACCATTTGTTTCCTCCCCCTCCTTTGAACCCTGAGCTATCTTGAAATAAAAGCTTCAGAAAAACCCAGAGTTCCCTGGTTCTACTGAATCTGGAATTTGACTCAGTACTTAGCAGTGGTCATTGTTGGGCTGTGGTAGACAATATGCTCAGCTTTTCATGCAGAGTCTGGAGCTGGAACTCTCTCCGTTGTAAAATTCTATTTCAATTTATGATTTGAATTGTGTACACTTGTGATGAACTTTTAAACATGTGATCGTGTATTCTGAAAGTTGTATAAGTGCTGAGGACAAAGAGAAGAGTCAGAACTGAGCTGAGGAGAACTTTTTAGACAGAACTGAACTTGAGAAGAACTTAGAAGTAAAGGCAGACGTAGCAGTGGGAGAAAAGACAACGAGAGTAGGAGCATTACTGTGACATCAGAGCAGGGGGAGAGCAAGATTTGAAGGAGAGTGCAGAGTGCAATAACTTAGAAATTATAGATAGCAAAAAAATGAAATTATAGGTAACATAAAAAACTAAGAGAGCAATGTGCAGAATACAGAGGGAAAGAGGGAGAAGAGGAAGCTGCAGAGAGCAGAAGGAGGGGCAGACTTCTCCTCACCGTGGGACAGAGCAGGTCCACTCTTAATGACAATGCAGGCTTCTCCTCACTGTGGGACAGAGCAGGTCCACTCTTAATAACAAGGCAGGCTTCTCCTCACCGTGGGACAGAGCAGGTCCACTCTTAATAACAAGGCAGGCTTGGTCTTATTAAAGGGAAAAAAAAGCTTTCTTCTTACAAACTTGGGTTTAATTCATTTAGTATTAAGTGGGTAGAAGCTTTTTCTTTTCCTATGCAGTAAAGATTGGAGCTCATTGTTCATCCAGAAGGAGTGAGGTCTTTCTGCACTGGTGCTTGGTCTTTTGCTCCGAATGTGTATGTAAGTATGGATGTGTGTGTAAGTATGTAATTGTGAGAAGGTATGCAAGCTGAGCCCAACTGGTTTGAATGAAATGCATAACTGTGCATGTGTGAATCTGTATGTGTATTATGTGAGTTTATGCATATTTGCTTTTGTGAAAGTTTTTCCTTCTGCAACCATTATTCTCTTCCTCTGATTCAATAGAAGTCTATTGCTCCAAACTTACTCCTAGCCCGATAAGGCATCTGGACGGAAGGGAAAAGGCTCTAGCAATTAATCCTTTATTTAATCTCCTGCTGTTTTAGGATGAGATGCTAAATGCCAGAGGCTGCAAAGAGAGGAGCTGGAATTTTCCCTTGCCCCGCCTAGGATCTTTCTGCTTTTCTCCTTTTTCTTAGAGAGCTTTCATAGGAGACTTTTTACAACTTAGTAATAAATGCTATAATCACTTTTCAAAGTGTCCCTTTTTCTTCTAGAGACTTCTACTAGCAGGCTGAAAGTTAGAGCTGCGCAGTTCCTGCTGAGATAGAACAAAGGCCACGTTACTTAATCCCCTGCTGTTAGGCTACAGGTGTCAATCCCCTAAGCCAGCAGCTTTTTATCCTCGGAAAGAGCAAGAAAGTTTTTACAACTTTTTAGAAGTTATCATCAGCATTTCAGTATAGTCGGAGAGCTAGAAAGCCTGGAGACCATCAGTCTTTAAAGCCACAGAGTCCTACTCTGTGTCCCGTCTCAATCCGCTCCAGGCCAGGAGGCTCCCGGCAGTAGGCAAGGAAAGAGCTAGGACTGGGTGTGGCATTTTACTGGGAAGCAAACGATGAGCAGTTCCTAAAACTATACAAACTGCTGCAGTTTGGCTTCCAGGAAACAGCAGCACCTGTGGCTGAAGGCCTCTTGGAGATGCTATTTCCCTGCCTCTCAGCGTCAGAATTAGTGAACTGCCAGGCAGACTTAGCTGTCTTATAGTCTGTGAACTTGCAGTTTATGGGATTTCATAGTTTTGTTTTCCTTGTCATTTTGCTAATGCGGTTTTGTGAGCAAACACTGCCTATAATTTAAATCTGCCACAGTCACCCCCTACACACACCTTCAAAGCACTCCACGGTCCTCTAATCCTCTAATCATGTGTAAAGCATCATGTTCACAGGAAACCAGCAGGTGGCAATTAGTGTCTTGGAGCTGCCACTTAGGGTGGGGATATGCCAAGAACCAGTAAGTGACAAGCCCCTGTGGAGATGGACATGAATGGGGGCTGATGGCTGGGTGTGGATTGCAGAGGACTTGTGGGTTTCCTTTTCCTCCACTCAAGAAACAATCCGTGGTGGAAACATGAGATTGTTGCCTGTCGTTAGAGCAACTTTTATAAAACCTTGGACCTTCACCTGCACACAGGAATTAGTGAGACCAGTGCACTAGTCCTTAAACTTCTGAATGATTTCCACACCAGCTGCAATACAACTGTTACCTTGAGCATTGACCCTAGCTGGCAACCCCTTCCCTTTCAGGACCCAGTGATTCAAATGTCACAGTCTTGGCTTTGCTTTCATGCTAATTTCAGAGTCCATGTTGAGTGGTCAATGCTCTTGCTGTCTGATTAATCCATATGTTAACTGGTAAGCATCTGCAGTAGCATCCTCAGTGTTCTTCTCTCCAGAAAGCGGGGACATGAAGAGAGGCACTACCCAAGCAGGAAGACATTCTTTGCATAGTTCATTTTATACTTGACATGTTCTTCATCAGTAATTGAAAAATGTATCAACACATTGTAAGTATGTATGTGTTTACAATTACATCAATGCCTGTATTTTTAAGTCTATATTGGTATATTTGGAATGCACATGTCAAATGTTTGTGTGTTTGAGACTTAACCCCTGAATCTATATGTTAATGTGTTTGGAGGAGGGACCTTTGGAGGTTATTAGTATTTCCTGGGTTCATGAGATTGGGCCCTCCTGTGGTCATCAGTGGGTTTTATACTAAAGAAAGACTAGAGCCCACTCATTCTCTCTGTCTTTGTGGTGGTTTGGATGAGATGTCCCCAGTAGTCTCAGGCATTGGAACTCTTGGTTCACAATTGATGGTTCTGTTTTGGGAAGCATAAAGGTAAGACCTTGCTGGAAGAAATGGGCCCCTGGAGTCAGGCTTTGAGAGTTTAAAGACTTGTGCCGATGTCTGCTTAGAGGAACATAGAGAAAGCTAAGGCAGGCTCTCTGAGATTGTGGCTTCTTGTTCCCAGAAAGACTTTGTAAGGAGAATGGCAGGAGAGCACATGGATGGGTATCTAGACAGGTTCAACATGGGAAAGAGGAGGAGAAGAGAGCCTATAGAGTACCCAAGCCAGCGCCTGCTTAACAGACCTCCCGTCTGCCTCTCACATCATGAATGTATAAAGTTGTTACTTTTCTTTTCTCTGAAGCTTTGTCTTCTGTCTTTTCTGGTCCATTCAACTCCTTGTTTATGCCAGAGAATGCTGTTACCCCCATTACAGTGCCGGTTTTAGTTCAGTTCTCTCCTTGGTGCTTGATGTTCAAGGTGTTATTTCTCAGCCACCGTGGCTGCTGCTTGCCACTGTACACACTAACCCTGGAGCAGCAAGCCCACACAAACTCCTTCTATTAATCTATCTATCATGATGTCTTACCACAGAAAAGGAGCTAATGTAGTCTCACCGTGTAATTCCTCCTCCATGCTGTGATGTAGCACAAAGTCCTGGCCAGATGCTGAGCAGTTACCAGTGCTGTGCCCCACAGCCTCCAAGTCTCCAGAACCACAAGCTAAGTAAACTTCTTTACTTGATCAACTACCAGATGTTTGTTAGAGCAACTGAAGGGCCACGTGTAAATGTATACACAAATCTATTTCTTCTTTTCTGTTGTGCATGAAGTGACAGCATGGACCTACATTCCAGCCCCTGATCTGCCATTTGCTAACAATGTGGCCTCCTAAGGAGAACTAGCGATTCTTAGCCCTGGCTGCATATTACACACATAGGATATTTTATAATAATCTTCAGCTGGAAAAGGCCCTCAGAGGTTCTGATCCCTGAGATCTGAGGGGAGACCTGATTATCAGATTAGATGATTTTAACTTGCCACTGAAATTCACCAGCTTATTTTCTAAGCTCCAGTTCCCAGTTTCTGGCTGCCCATCTCACAGTGAAACAGTGTAGGTGATGCTTTTCAGAGTGTGAGCGTGGCCTTCTACACATAGTTTGGCTTTCTCCTAATTACAGAGGTAACAAGTAAATTCATCCTAGTGACCAACAAGTCACGCGGCACAGAAGTCAAGGAAAAAGGAATGACGAGCAGGTCCAGCTCCTGGGCAGAGGTAGAGACTGCTGAGTCCCTCCAGAAATGAACCTTTGCCTTCATTCACATCTTTGCTTGTGTGTCTAATAGCAGACCAGGATAATTTACATTGTTCTGTGAATCCCCGCCCCCATTTGGCCTAACTACAGCTCTTTATGTCAGTCTGCCTTGAGGTCTCAGTAACTGTTTCATGAACAGCATGGAGGCCTCAGCACCAACCACCCTGATTACCATCTGGCATTTAGAAAGTTTTCAAGTTTTAAGTCTCCTACACAAGTCTGCAATGGTGCTTTTGTGTGTCCATTCCTATAAACATGCGGTGAGTTTTTCTTTAGTTTATTCCTAAGATTTCCATCTCTAGATCAGACGTCATTGCATGTAAAAGAGTAAATTCTGACTATATTGATCTTCACTTTCAAACGATGAATAAACTGTTTTCCAGCTTGTTCTAGTTAATCATGTTTTCTGGGGACAGGTTTTGTTTTAGGTATGTCATTTACAGCATATAGCTGAATAGCAGGGTTACAAACCAGAGGACTTGGGAGATGGCTCAGTGGCAGAGTTCTGATTTCTAGCACCTACATGAAAGTTTGGCAATGCAGGCCATGTCTGTCGTATCAGCTGTGGTGGGGGTGGAGAGAGACAGATACTGGGGACTCCTTGGACAGACAGCTAGCTGAAACTAAGTGCAGTTTTGGTTAGAGACCTTGTTTCAGAAAACACTTTGGTCACAGAATGTGGAGACATCAAGTTGATAATGATTGGGAAGTATTTTTCTTACTGTCTAGCTTTCATTGTACTGGGAAGTGCTATGTAGGCTTCTGGGGAAGAAGAGTCATTCAGTTGTACCCAGCTGTGAATGCCTGAGCTACACTAATGACTAGAATGGCAGGACATACCCAGAGGTGCAATAGTGTTGAGGATGTTCTGGGGATAACCAACTGCTTCTGAGTTGGTTGAAGGCCTGCTGTGGTGATTGGTGCTATTATTTTCTGGCCAAGAACTTATGGCTGGGGAGCTCATAGGCTCTGGAGATGAACCTACTATTATTTTGCTAAATGAACATAGTATCAAACTGCCCTCTAAATTTATATCCCTTAGATGAGTGCAGCTATCAGATTTCATTAAAAAGCTTCCTCGTGGAGTGTGTGCTAGTTAAATTACTACTCACAACTGGCCAAGGTGCAGAGAGGAAGTGCAGTGCTCAACTACACATGGGACATGTGCATCACACCCAATCCCGCAACGGCTCAGGGACCACTGGGGTAGAGGGGATGGAAATATAAGAGTCAGAGGTCAGTGAGGATTGGAGAGAAACAGTAGCTGTCTTCTATATATGACAGGGCTGTTACATTCATAAACTCACAGAAGCTATAATAAGACCTGCACAATCAAGCTAGTCGACATTCTAGTATGGAGGGAGTAGGGAACTCATGAACTCTTACTTCTAGCTGGGTAGCTATTGACAGCAAACAGATTTTAGGGGAGGGAGACTCAGTTTTCTTTAAGGCTGTGGCTCCAGTTAGGTATATCACTCTTTGATGGATGGCCTTATAATCCTGAGTATATATGGGCAGTACAAATTGACCTTGGTGAGTTATTAAAAAACCATAAACACAAAGAGAGAACACAAAATTGGGGAAGTTGGGGAGTGGGAGGTGGATTTGGAAGGAGCTGGGAGGAGGAATGGAGCCAAATATGATCAAATACTTTGTATGAATGTATGAAATTCTCAAGTAATTAAGAAAAATATTATATTGTGGAGAAAAAGAACACCAGTGCCACCAAACAAAGTGGAGAGCACTAGAGGAAGACACATGATGCTGACCTCTGACCTCACTTATACAAATATGGGAACGGTACACACACACACACACACACACACACACACACACACACACACACACACACTGATGCTACATCTATCATTCAGCTGATCTTGATAGCCCCTACACCCGAGTCTCAGAGAACATCCTGAAAGACAGGGCAGAAAAATTGTAAGAGCCAGAGGACTGAGACATTTGCTGTAAGATAGTGTCTTCTGTATATTTGCTGGTTTGTTTTTATTTTACCTTGATACAAGCTATGGCCATCTGAGAGGAGGGAACCTTAATTGAGAAAATGCCTCCATAAGATCAGGGGTGGGCAAGCCTGTACAGCATTTGCATAATTAGTGGTTGATGTGGGAGGGCCTAGTCCACTGTGGGCTGGTGGTCCTGGGTTCTATAAGAAAGTAAGCTGAGCAAGGCATCCAGAAAGTAGCTAGTAGCAGCATCCTCCATGGCCTCTGTATCAGCAACTGTCTCCAGATTCCTACCCTATTTGAGTTCCTGCCCTGACTTCCTTCAGTTATGGACTGTAATGCATAAGTAAGTCAAATAAACCCTTTCCTCTCTAACTTGCTTATGGTTATAGTGTTTCATCACAGCAATAGTGACCCTAGCTAGGGCAATATATGACAGGGAAAATGCACCCATAAAACTTCAAGCACATAGCAGCCTAAAAAGAACCATACAGTGACAACACCAGTTGCTATACCAATATCAGTGGGGGAAAAGTCCTACCCCTAGGTGAAGAGCTACAGGAAATTAATGACTTCTGAGTGCACTCAAGAAAATCAGTCTTCTCCAGAGATGAGTCTCCTCACAGGTTTTCCAGGTCTAATTGGTCAGCACTAAACGTGTGTACCCAAGTGGCACTGAATATAGCAGTACAGCTATAGTTATACACACATGTGCGTGTAACAATAATAATTAAGGAAGAAGAGGTCACAAATTTGAAAGGGAGTAGGGGACAGGGAAAAAGTGGGAGGGGGAGGGGGAGGGGTGAAAATGATATACACATAGTACTCGTATAAAATTATGAAAAAATTTTAAAAGTGAGGCTTGGTGCTTTTGTTTTATGACTCCTTTGTAGTTGTTTTCTTGGTAAGTGTTGGGATGGAGGCAGAGGTTCTTTTTTATCCCCCTTCTTTCAGACTTTCTGTAGCTCACACTGGCCTCAAAGTCATGAACTTCATACCTCATCTTTCTGAGTACTGGTTGTGGCATGTGCAACCATGCTTAGTGAGGTAGAGAGTCTTTTAGATTTTTCTATAGGCCATTGAATAGTTTCAGCACCATTTGTTAAAATGTCTTCTCTTTCTGCACTGCTCTGACTTGACACCTTCGTTGAAAACAGATGAATCGAAAAGCGTACAGGATTGACTCCTATCCCCATTCTGTTCTCTTGATCTATTTGCCCATCCTTGGAGTCTGTCATTCAGCTGGAGATTATCAATATCCTTTGTTGACTCTTTCTATATATCCTAATTTCCTTAAACAGGAGCAATCTTTTTCAGTGGCAGCAAGGGAGGAAGAAAGCAAACAAGGCAGCGAGCTGTCTGACAGCTGGGAAGATGGTTCCCAAGGCATTGGAAGAATCCACTCAGCTCTGTATGCTGTAGTCCCCTTGCCCCGATCAGTGGCTATAGTTAAATAAGAAGGCAACAGATATTTAATCAACATTTCCACCCAAGTCATGTCCATGTCAGTGAAAGGTAAAATAGGACCACAAAGGTCAAGCATTTCCCAAGCTCCTCCTTCAGCCCAGCGATTGAGTTTATTCTCAAACCTTTGACTAATCTCACTGTCCACTGGTAGAGCCTCCATTACTCCAGCTCTGCCGGGGTAGGGCCGGTGAGACCACACACTGCCGGGGTAGAGCCGGGGTAGGGCCGGTGAGACCACACACTGCCGGGGTAGAGCCGGGGTAGGGCCGGTGAGACCACACACTGCCGGGGTAGGGCCGGGGTAGGGCCGGTGAGACCACACACTGCCGGGGTAGAGCCGGGGTAGGGCCGGTGAGACCACACCCTGCCGGGGTAGAGCCGGGGTAGGGCCCGTGAGACCACACACTGCCGGGGTAGAGCCCGTGAGACCACACACTGCCGGGGTAGAGCCGGGGTAGAGCCCGTGAGACCACACACTGCCGGGGTAGAGCCGGGTTAGGGCCGGTGAGACCACACACTGCTATTTTTGTTCTGCACCCTCCCTTTACAAGACCTGTAATAGTCTGTCAGGGCTACCATAGCGATGGCTGGCTTACACAGCAGGAGGCCAAGATCAAGGTGTTGGGAGGTTAGAAGTTCTAGTTTTATTTATTATAGTTTAGGACTTTAGTATTTCTCAAAGGCTCATAGGTTGAAACTTTAGTTGACAACCTGTAGTGGCATTGAGAGAGGGTAAAACCTCAGGGAAGTGTGGCCTAGTGGTCAGAAGTTAGGTCATTGGTTGTGTGACCTCGGAGGAGATATTGATACCTTGGCTCCATTTCCTCTCTGCTTTCTTATCACATGGAGCTGAGAAGTTTGATGCACAGAGACTGCCCTCCATGATTTCTGTCTCACTACAGTTCTACAACAAAGATCCCCAGTGACCATGAGACTGTCAGCAAATAACCTTTTCTTCCTTTAAGGTGAATGTCTCAGGCATTTCATCACAGTGATAGGAAGCGCACTAACATGTCTTCTTTCTAGAAACACCTCAAATTTTGTATTCTTAGGACACCAGTCGTACTGGGTGGGGGTCAACCCTAATGACCCTATTTTAATTTACCTCTTCAAAGACCTTATCTGCAAACACAGGTACATTCTGATGCTTAGAACCTTAGCATGGGGATTCTAAGGGCACAGTTAAGCCTGCGGTATCCTCTGACGGAGTGGTCACCTGCTGGATGTTTGCTATGGTTTGGGCTTAGTGCACCCTGGCATCATAGAATGTTCAGCCCTCTTTTTTAATTTTCTTCTTCCCACGTCTTTTTCTTCCAAAGTCCTCCCTAAATTCACAACTTAATTTTATTGCTGTTACCATGAATATACACAATATGTCTAAACCCTTTACCAAATCCTTTGTAAATCTGTTTCTTAATCTGTTTCTTGTCCTCAGTATATTAGGCTGACTTCCCAGTCAGTTTGATTTCTAAGAGCTTTTTTTTGGTCTATTATAGCATCTGTTTTCTGACTTTCCACACTTCCTTGTTTCAGGCCGCGCCTTCCTCATCCTCTTGCATATCGTTGCGTTGATTGCATTTCTTTGGCTCATTTTTTTCTATATTGGGTTTTGGAAATTATAGATCCTATTCTATTCTTCAGTGGTTGCTCTAATATTTTAACACATTAAAAAATCATTATTAAATTAGAACACAAATATGAAAAAGCTAAGCCATATAGAAAGGCAGGGCCTCCTCCTTTTTCTGCTTCATTCTCCAGAACAACCACCTTTTAACCATTTCTCTTTCGGACGGTTCTGGCAGTTATAGCCACCACTTAAACTATAAACTATAGCTCTAAACCTTTGCCTAGTAATTTCTCATACATACCCCATCTCTACAGATGTTCGATTTTGAAGTTACAGAGTGGTCTCACTTGAAATTCTGTCTTAGCTAAGGTTTTACTGCTGTGAACAGACACTATGACCACAGCAACTTTTATAAAGGACAGCATTTAAGGGCTGGCTTACAGGTTCAGAGGTTCAGTACCTTATCATCAAGGCAGGAACATGGCAGCTTTCAGGCAGGCGTGGTGCAGGCAGAGCTGGGAGTTCTACATCTTCATCTGAAGGCCACTAGGAGAAGACTGGGTCCCACGTGGTTAGGAGGAGGGTCTCATTGCCCACCCCCACAGTGACACACTTCCTCCAACAAGGTAACATCTACTCCAACAAGGCCATACCTCCTAATAGTGCCACTTCCTGGGTCAAGAATATTCAAATCACCACAGTCCCTCCGTAGACTTAGCTGGCCAGCCTAACATTTGTAGTTCTTTGTCACATTAACTGGACTTTAAATACACATTTCTTGTTCTGTGATCTAAAGGCAAAAATCTCTTGGTAGGATATTTTCAGATGTAGAAATTTGGAAATTAGTATTCTTGGACTTTTTCTTCATGTTCCTGTTTCATCTCAGCTCCTGACTTATACACACTGCAAGGTTTATAGCATTTACATTTAAAAAATAGGTTTAAAATAAAAATTGAATAATGACAAACACTATATAAAATATTATGTTAATAAAAATGTCTTTCATTGTATACTTAAATAATATGATTATATCTGTAGAAAATTAAATTCAATCTATGTTGATAACCCTCATACCTGTTGGTAAGTGTTTCAGGAAATCAATTTGAAGTCGTCTTTTAACCCCAGAATCCATCAGTTAGCCGAAACCATCCATGCTGTGGCTGGATATGAGTCTGTGTTTTTTTTTTTGTAGAATTTTTATTTTTGTTTGGTTCTTGAATTTCATATTACCTTTCTTTTCTTCTTAGCCCTGAAAGCATGCTTCTGTGACTTAATTTGTTTAAGGTTAGCCTTCTGTATGTTTTCTTTACCTTTTAATTAACATGCATTGATTGTACACACTAGTGGAATGTGGAGTAACATTTTCACATGCACTGCATACTCTGGTATTCACTACCTCTCTCTGCTGTAAGAAGACATAGCCCAGGTTTTTATGGTCACCCATGGTGTTGCTGGACACCAGGACTCATCCTTTCCAACAGCATTTGGCCCACACTCCCCTTCGACTTTCTCCCCCTTTGACTTTTAGCACTTAGTAGTCTATGACCAGGTTGATATTTTTCCATATGTGATAGAAGACACCTGGCATTTGGATTGCCGTGTCTGGCTTATTTCACGTGACCTCGTGTCCTCCAGTTCTATCCATTTTACTATAGCTCTCACGATTCCATTCTTCATTATGGATGATTAGTATGCAATTTATAGTATGCATTTTCCTCAACTAGTTATCTAGATGATTCCACATCTTAAATATTATAGTGCTACAATAAACATGGAAGCGCCACCGTTTCTAATTAATCTTTGTTGAATGAGGATTTTTTGTATTTAAAGATGCTTTACCCAAAACCTTGACTTTTGTATTTGTAGCGTTGGCGGTGCAAGCCAGGCATGGTGCATGCCAATCAAGTGTTCTCTTGCTTAATTGATAGCCGTGACCCTCCAGTGACTCTTAAAAGTTATACTTAATGTATTTTCCTGTATTTCCTATTTTCTTATGATCTTGGTATACCCTGTTATCTACATTTTAATAGCTGGACATAATCTACGTGCCCTCTGGGCACACTGCACAGGTGCCCCTGCTCACACTTCCTTAAATCCTCAGTGAGTGCCGTCATCTCAGACCTTATGCTCCCCTCTTTTTCTGGCTTTAAAATGATAGACTGAGACATCTGTTTCTGAGTCCTTGTAAATCTGAAGAGAAATTGAGATATACTTTATAATAGTTTGGTATTTATAGACTTTGTTTATCTTGGGTGAGTCCTCCCTGCATTGTTTCTGTCACCGCTTTGCCTCTTTGTGACCCCTGTTCCCTCTTCTGGATCTCCTGATGGGCGAATGGATAACCCTTTATACTGACCTTTGTCCCTCTGAACTCTGTCTCATTTGCTCTGTCTGTCTTAGCTGTTTGCTTTGCTTCTTGTTTTCTGCATTGCTGGGACTTGAACACAGGGCTTTGTGCATGCTGGGCACTGTGAGAACATTTCCCAGAGAGACAACACCACCTCCCACAGGGCATCCCTGGAAGTACAAGGCCACCAGAGGCTAACTTGGGGAATGAATAAGTTCATTGGTCCCAATTACAGAGCAGGCATGAGGGGTTACTTACAGGAGTGTGGGTGACCCCAAAGCAGCCCCAGCACTAAAAATGCTGTGGATGGATAATGACTTTCGTGTAGCTGCATAGAGTGCCCCTTCAGTGTACCTTCCTTCTCTCTATACTCCAGGACCCTCTAAGACCACAAGGCCATGAAAATTAGGGCAAGGAGGAACATCTCTGGTGGTAGTCCAATGCCTCCCTCCTTCCTCCTTCTATAAAGGGACATCAGCTGTCAACAGGCCCAAATCAGATGCTCTGATGAAGATGATGGCTGTTGTACTTGGAGGCTAGCACTCTATAATACTGGGCACGCCCTCTGTCATGGAGCTAACCAGACTAGCACTCTACAGCACTGAACAATCAGTTTACTAGACATACCATGGTGTTTTTGTCCTCACCCCTGCCCCCTTTTTGACTCATTTTGGAAATCTCTCACCTTAATCTTTTAGATCATAAATTCAAACTTCATTTCCATTTGGTGTGTTGAGGCGCTATGACATCACAGTCTATAAGGTTTCTAGTTATTTATTTTCTATAGCGCTGGCTTTATGTGTGCATCTTTTTAAAAATTAGATATTTACTTTATTTACATTTCAAATGGTATTCTCTTTCCACATTATCCCTCCAAAAGCTCCCTATCCCATCCGCCCTCCCCCTGCTCATTCCCACTCCCATGTCCTGACTTGCATTCCCCTATTCTGGGCAATCGAGCCTTCACAGGACCAATGGCCTCTCCTCTCATTGATGTCTGGAATGGTTATCTTCTGCTACATATGTAGCTGGAGCCATGGGTCCCTTCATGCATACTCTTTGGTTGGAGCTCTGGGAGTACTGGTTGGTACATATTATTGTTCTGCCTGCAGGGCCGCAAACCTCTTCAACTCCTTGGGTCCTTTCTCTAGCTGCTTCATTGGGGACCCTATGCCAGGCTGTTGGTTGGCTGTGAGCCTTGGGTATTTTGATCTACTTTCCAATAAGGATCAAAGTATCCACACTTTGGTCTTCCTTCTTCTTGAGCTTCATGTGGTCTGTCGTATCTTGGGTATTCCGAGCTTTTGGGCTAATATCCACTTATCAGCGATTGCATACCTTGTGTGTTCTTTTGTGATTGACTTACCTCACTGAGGATGATATTTTCTAGCTCCATCCATTTGCCTAAGAATTTCATGAATTCATTGTTTTTAATAGCTGAGTAGTACTCCATTGTGTAAGTGTACCACATTTTCTGTATCCATTCCTCTGTTGAGGGACATCTGGGTTCTTTCCAGCAGTCTATTATAAATAAGACTGCTATGAACATAGTGGAACATGTGTCCTTATTACATGTTGGAGCATCTTCTGGGTATATGCCCAAGAGTGGTATAGCTGGGTCCTTAGGTAGTGCTATGTCCAATTTTCTGAGGATTATGTGTGCATCTTATTAATATCTAAAAGCACAACTTACATTTTATGATATTTCTTCTGTTTATGTACTAACTATAACTCTTAGAGGCTGATTTTCTCTGTGTTCTTCCTTCATGGCTTTCTTCATGATGAGATGAGAACTACCCGTCCAGGGCTCACACAACTTGCCTACAGGTCTATATCAACATTGTTTCTCCATCTTCTGGTGTGCAGTGCTGTTAAGATGTCTCATGAGACGCTGGAGCAATGACTCGGAGGTTAGGAGCAGTGGCTGTTCTTGCAAAGGATCCAGGTTTGGTTCTCAGCACCACATGAGGCAGCTTGCAACTGTCATGTGTCCTGTTTCTGGAGATCTGGCACCCTCTGCTGGTCTCTATGGGCACTGCATGTAAACAATGTACATACAGACAAGCAGATGCATGTACACATAATGTATTGTGCTGTGCTCCCCCCCGCTTGCTGATGACTGAATTTTCAATTTTATTTCATAGATCTTTTTAAAATTATTTTTTATTTTTTGGTCTGTGTGCAGGTGTTTGCAAGTATATCATCATGACTATCTTTGTTTTTCTACATTGCTTCTGGGGATCAAACTCAGGTCTTTGTGTTTACAAGGCAAATACTTTTCCAACAGACTTAATTCCCCAGCCTTAGGTTTTCTTTTTGTATATATTTTTATAAACATCACCAAATATTTGGGAAATGACATCATTAAAATGTAGATTACAGACTATGCCAAAATCATAAAAAAATAGGAAATAAAGAAAAATACTTTAAGCATAACTTTTAAGAGTCATTGGAGGGTTGTTGCTGTCAAGTACCTAAGAGAATACTTGATTGTCATGCACTGGAACTGGCCTGCACTCCCAACACTACTTATACAAATAATCCTGGGAGAGCCTTCACAAGATATCTCATAGGTTTGTGTAAGAAGAACCGTTGAGGACCCTAATGTGAGAGTGTTTCCAGAAAGGGTCGGTAGAGGGAGGGATGCTCTGAATGTGGGTGGAGCATTCCCTGACTGACAGAAGAGCCTGAGTCCAGTAAAAGGAGAACCGATGGGGAGCTGGCCCTTTCTTCCTGTTCTCTGACCTGCCATGATGTAAACGTGTCCACCATGTGACAAGAGATAGTGTCAGTGTGTCAGGCTGTGACAGACAGCCCGTGAAACCGTGGGCCAGGACCTTCCTCTACTCAGATAATTTCTATTGAGCACTTGGCTTCAGCAATATGAAAAGTCACTAAATATTCCCATGGCAATGAGCGTACCCTGTACTTCTTGGTGCCTGCTATTCCCCAGCAAAAGGAGCCGGGCTTTCTGGGAGAGATGGATGACTCCAAGGTGAGGTGGGGGAAAGGACGCATGAGTGTGAAGAGTCTTGTCCTTGGAAGAAAGGAAGTTCCCAAATGATGGGGATATGTCAGCCTGCATGATTTAGGAGTCATTTTAACACCCCCAGCCAAACCTGCAACAATATAGCAGTAAAATAAATGATAACACTGCTTAATAATCTAGAGATGAAAGTAATCCACAAATTCATATAAATTTAAGTAAATGTATGAATAAAATAAACAAATGGGAGAAAGGAAACATTTTGCTAATAGTAGAATCTCAATTAGTAAATCCAGAAGCCACCAAGGACTTAGAAAATCAACACTTGGCAGTCACCATAGCAACAATTGTTTCAGGCAAGAATCCTAAGTGAATGTTAAAGTCAGTAAGTAAATATATAATAAACAGAGCATTTACATGATCTCGGAGTATCTCCCAGGAGGAACCACAGAGGCTTTACAGTAGGAAGATGACTGGCATCACGTTAGCCTGCAACTGGGTCTCTGCCTTTTTGTGCTCTGAGTTGTGCAAGCACAGAGGTTTATGTTTTGCTCAGTCTGTGAGACAGTTATCGGAATAGCAATTCTTCGTCCTGACTGACACTAGGCGCAGATTGGGCGCTCAAGCATATGCTTTTGGGCTGGCCTCGTGGTGAAGATATTAACTTCTTTATTAGTTATATTATTTATATACTTTGCTTATGT
Source organism: Tokudaia tokunoshimensis (assembly GCA_036184795.1). Classification (NCBI taxonomy): domain Eukaryota; kingdom Metazoa; phylum Chordata; class Mammalia; order Rodentia; family Muridae; genus Tokudaia; species Tokudaia tokunoshimensis. The sequence continues at coordinate 99,462,520 of BTHU01000001.1, forward strand.
TTTTCAGCCTGATCTTTCATGGCTAAGACAATGAAGCAATGGTTTTGTGCCCTGTCCTGCTTAAGGTCTCTTGTTACTTGGTTTATCAGCAGTTTGAGGGCACGCTGTTTGGAATGTACAGGTTTGTGCTTCCTGGACGTCAAACCCTTGTTATCATGATTACAGTGCCTCTTTGCTTATTATATGTCTTACCCCTCTTCTTCTTCCTTTCTCTCCACTTCCCCCCCCCACCCCCTCCCCTGAGCTGGGAATTGAACCTAGAGTCTCATCCATGCCAGATAAGCTCTTTACCACTAAGCTATACCTCAAGCACTGTCTTCTTTTGGTTAACTTCATCTTACAATAACAATGAGGCTTGTGCTGTATTTTCAGTATACATACAATATGTGCATACACACACGTACACACATGCACACACAATATATATGTATACACAAATACACCCATACACACAAGTACACACACACACACACACGTGCACGCACACACACACGCACACACACACACTTCTTTTGTACATTGCTTAGTTTCTTCTAAATTCAGCCAACTTGATTCCCTAGTAATCACTGTGCTCTCTTTGGCACTGTAGGTCATAGAATCCATGACTATTTGGGGATGGTTTCTGTTAGTCACAATGGCAAGAGTTTGTCTTTTCTTTTCTATTTTTTAAATGACCATTTTACCTTGTAAAATGCCTCTCTAGTTTTCAAGTAAAGGTAGTCTCCCCACCCATCATGTTCCTGCAACAGCTTATTGCATTTATCATCTATGTGTTGACAGTCAGTTTCCTGTCTTGTCTACTATGGGGGTGTTACTGCAGTAAACACAGACCTGTTTGGTCTCTTTGTTCTGCTTTATAATTTCCTTGGGTGAGGATGTAGTAGGGGGATTTTAGGATATACAATTAGTTTTATTTTCATTTTTGAGGTGTCTCCACAGAGTTTTCTGTAACATTTATATTAACTTGCTTTACCCCATTTTTTACATCTCCTGATCATCTACAGCAGGACTTGGTATTTCTTCACACACCCTGAAAAGGAAAACCCTCTTCCCTAAGCATCTGTGGACAGTGTGGACCTCATGGAAGATCTTGAGGGGAAGCATGGTTTGCACATGGACTGCACAGAAAGCTGTGGTTAGTGGTTTGTCCCAAGTTTGTAGCATCTCTAAGAAGTGGGACTTAATGGCAGGAAATGAGGCCACTGTGAGTGTGCCCTCAAAGGGGGAATGTTTGGTCTTTCCTTTCTTTTCTCTGCTTCTCACTCCCCATGAGGTCAACAGGCCTCCTGTGCTATGAGTTACTTCTGTATGGTCTATCACCATAAGCCTCAAACCTAAAGACCAAGTGACTGTGAACCCAAACCTCTAAAACCAGAAACCAGAATAAACCTTTGTGTTCGTTGATTTCCTCAGGTTTTGTCACAGTGATGGGAAGCAGGTTGACACAGAAAGCAATGGAACTTTGCACTATCCAACATGACTACATCTTCAGAAGTCCTCTTCAAGGTGTCTCCTTTGCTTCTGGTGTGCTGGGCCCCATCCCCCTTTCCCCCCATTTCCCTAATGATGTCTTCTTTCCCTGTCTCTGATTTCTGGCTTTTAATTGTGAGTGAACATTTGATATTGCTTTCAGATTCGCTAGAAACCAGTTTATAAGGAAAAAGATAGTTTACAGCTGGGCTCAGTGGCATTGGCTTGTAGTCTCCTATACTTGGGAGGTGAAGGCAGGAAACCTGCTACAAGTTCAAGGCCAGCTTGGGCTATATCAAGTAAAAAGTCCCTCAGTCCCACCTTCTTCAGAGTGGGGATGTTGCTGCAAATGAAGAGGGGTCCGCTTATCCCTCGCTGGTTTGTTATGGTGTACAAGAGTCTTCAGTCCCTGCCTGGCTCGTGGATCTTGCTAAAACACAGAGATGTTTCATTCTCCTAAAGTAGGTGAAGGCTTTGTCTTAAGTCACATTCACGTTGGATAAAAGGCACCATCCATATCTCCTCCAGTCTGCTTGTTGAATTATTTGTACTTTCCACAACGAGTAGTAAGTATGGTTTTGTTTCATCGTTTAGTTCTCCAAACTGACCTGGGGGTTCTGCCCATCACTGTTGCTCCACGTAGGGCCACTGGGGCAGGTGGGCATCCTTACAGGTGGGTGTTTACCTGTGGGAGTTGGCACCCACCTGTGCTGTCTGTCAGAATCCACATTTTCTTCTCTCAGTCCAGCGGGGCTCTACTGTCTCCAAAGGCAGGAGGGCACAGTGAGCCACCACTATGACTCACCGTCTAGTGGTTATACAGGTTTTATGGTCTATGCCCAAGGGAGATGTTCAAGTGCATAAGGCTTGCGCTGTCCCATGGCTAGCCTGTGCTGGCTCAGAGGCTTCTGAGTGAGTCCCTCTGTGTTTTAGGAGATGTTTTGACTAAAGAGCAGAGGACCCATGTTCTTTCCTTATGCATTTTCTGCTCTAACAAACCCACCCTGCGCCGTGGGCATAGAACGTTTCGGCCGTCTTAAAAATGTGGAGGATGGAAGGGAAACAGGAGACACTCAGCATGGAAGCATGGATCAGAATTAAGAATATTACCCAATACGTACAGTGTGACATCCGCCCACCACCTAGGAGCCCTGTGTGTGCCTTTCCATCCCACTGCCGAAGACTGTGAAACCTTCCCATACCAAACCAAAGACTCCCTCATAGGGTGTGTACAGACTCAGGGTGGGCAGGACAAACTGTGAGCCTCCTTTGATGGACACATGCTAAGTTTTAATTTTAGATTTGCCATTTTAAATTTGTGGAGCAAGCCGTCCATTTTCCCCATGGTTTATTTGCACGTGAGTAGAGGTTACAAGGTTCTGACTCCTACTGTGCTTTTTTTCATGCATTGGTTAAGGAGGCAAAGTGCATACTCTATAGCATCCCTCAGCCTCAGTTTTTCCTTCTACAAAATAGGCCCGTGATGCCCTCACAGCCCCACCTGAAGGTGCTCATGGAGAACCCAACAACCAAATGGATGACTATTCTTTTTTTGAGACCCAATCTTTCTGTAGCTGAAACTGGCCTCAAATTTGCAATCTGCCTGCTTCAGCAAGTGCTGGGATTACAGGAATGCACCGCCACATTGTGCCTGACAACTGAGACTTTACAACAGCATTCTGTGTTTTGCCTTTTCTGGAATGTCATCTATCTGGAACACACACAGAATTAATTTATTCTCACATTCCTGGTAAAACTGTGGAGGTTGTGTGTGTGTGTGTGTGTGCTTGTGTGTGTGTATGTGTATGTATGTGTCTCTGTGTGTATTTGTATCTGTGTGTATGTTTGTTTGTGTGTGTGTCTGTATGTTTGTGTTTGTGTGTATTTATATCTCTGTGTGAGTGTGTCTGTGTATTTGTATCTGTGTGTGAGTGTGTGTGTGTGAGTGAGTGTGTGTGTGAGTGAGTGTGTGTGTGGGCGTGTGTGTGTACAAGTGTTCAGGTATGAGCATGCTTATTCAGGTCAGAGATTGGGGGTGTTACACTGATTCAAATGAGAAATGTCCCCCAGGTTCAGGCATTTGACTACTTGATCCCCCAGTTCTTAGGGATGTTTAGAAGGTGTGGTCTTGGTGAAGGAAGTGTGTCACTGGGGGCAGGATTTAGTAGATTAATGTCTTGTCACTTCCAGTTTGCTCTCTTTGCTTAAAGCTTGTGGTTCAAGATGTGAGCTCTCAGCTACCCACCCCTGCAGTCATGCCTGTAGCCTGTTTCCCCACTTCTATTCCTGTGTCAATAAACCCAAGGAGAACAGATGACCTACTCAGAGACACAAATTTAGATAAACATCCTTCTATAAGTTGCCTCTGGATGGTGTTTTATCACAGCATCAGAAGAATAATCAGAACAGGTGTCTTCCAAATCTCTCTACAGTTCTTTTGTTGTTATTTATTTATTTATTTTTAAGCAAAGCCCAGGTTGGACTCAAACTCCTTCTGTAGCTGAGCCTGGCCTTGAACTCCTAATCCTCTTACCTTAATCTCCCAAGTGTCAGGATTATGGGAATGTACCACCAGACCTAGCTTATTTTTTATTTTATTTTATTTATTTATGTATTTATGTATGTATGTATGTATGTATGTATGTATGTATGTATGTATGTATTTATTTTAGAGAGAGGCAATTCATTGAACTCGGAACTCACTAATGAAGAGGTCTAACTGGGCAACAATCCCCAGGAATCTTGTTTGCTATGTGACTCTAAATCCAGCCATGATGACAATGAAGATTATCATAGGGGTTGTGAGAAATCTTTGAAACTTCTCAGTTTTACTGGGAGCTTGTAATGATACAAAGTCTTAGGGCTGGGGGTATGACTCAGTGGTAGAACACTTGCTTAGTATGTAGAAGGCCCTGGTTCAGGCCCTAGCACCACGAAAATTCTCTACAAATTTCCAAAGGTAACCTATGGGTGGCGGTGAACATGTGACAGTTTGGAAAATGCTGTCTCCTAGTGTTTTATATTTGCAGTGGATGTCATAACCTCCTGACCTGACAGTGAGTCTGTGTGTGCTAATCCAAAACGTAACAGCAGAGGGCAGCCTGTGCCCAAAAATGGCAGCTCTTTCCAACAAACTCCACTAACGCTGCTGTCTGTTGATATCAGAATCACCAAAAGCATCTCCTTCTAGCAGACTGGGGCCTGCTTGAGGTCTGTGCATGTAAATTTACCTTATTGAAAGAATGTACAGCAACAGAGTCAAAAAATTAGAACTCTATACAAACCCATAAAAGACTCCATGTGGGCTCTTGGTCCTCACACAGTCTGGCTTCCCTTTTGCCTCTCTTACTTTGGTCTGGTATTCTCTGCAGACTGCAGCCCACTCCCGGGAGCTTTGCTTTGAGGTTTTCTCACTCTGGAAAGCTGCGCTCTCAGACATCACGAGGCTCACTCCCTTACCTGTGTGAGCTCTTAAGTCACAGACCTTAACTCTGAACTCATATATATATATTTTATTAACCCCTTTCAATACTCTATATCTCAACTTGAAGCCAGGGCAGGGACTATATATTACTATTTATCGTTTTTCTTCAGGCTCTTTACCATTCTTGCTCAGACAAGAGATTAAGCTTTGTAACTGAAAAGAGAAGGTGCTTAACCCAGAAGGTAAACTCCTAAAGTCAGAACCGTTTCCCAGCGCACGTCTCCATTCTGTATCTTCTGTCCAGGACAAGCCTCCTGGCGAGCAGCTCATGAAAGACAAACTAGCATCTTTAACAAGCTTTTGATTCCAGGATTTGGAAGTTTGGGCTGGGCTCCATCCGGTGGCATTTCTGATGTAGACAGGGTCTACTGGTCTCAGCTGAATTTCTGTCCCCCCCATAGTTAGCTGCCAGGCCGGCTAAGACACCTTTGTCTTCTACAGGGCTCTTGTCCTCTGGTAGGCAGACTTGGAATTTTTTACATAAGCTGTGTTTTACCTCACTTAAAATGTATTCACCAATCAGACAATGTGTCTGCTGTTCAAAAGGCATCCTTAAGGCTGCACAGTTGATAACAGGCAGAAGCTGCCCTCCCACTGTGGGTAAGACATTAGTGCCTGCCCTTGACTTGGGGCTGGCCCTGTAACTTACTTTGGCTATTGGTGTATTTATTAGCAGGTGAAATGCAAGCAGAGACTTGACATAGGCTTGCAGGCTGGTGCTAGCTTTCTCAGAGACCTCGCCCTCACCATGAGAATATGACCACAAGTGGAGAGACACTTGGAGCAGAACAGAAACAACTTAGCTATCTGACAGAGGCCAGTCCAGATGTGCAGAAGCTAACTGATAGGCATGCAGGCAAGTCTTTCAGAGTCAGCAGCAGAGCTGCCTGCCTGACCCTTGGCTGACCCAGGTATGTACACTGCTTGCTCCCATCTCACTTGTCTCCACAGAGGATCTGTAATCTCCCTAGAGGGTTTAAGGAGTCCCACAAGTCTAGTTACAGACCTAGCTCTGGAGGAACACAGTAAGAGTGGCATGTGGGTTTGGGCGCTCTGCTGGGCCATCCTTTACAGAACTGGTGATTCCTGGTAACGTCCCCTTCAGTGATGGAACACCGGCTCCTTTAGGAAAATCTCCCTTTTTGTCAATGAGCTGGCCCCAGTCAGACCCTGACATCTGATAAAGAGGGGGTCATGAACGGCAGGAAACGAAGCTGGCTGCTGCTGCCCAGAGCATGCCTGTGGTGATGGATGAGAGGCCTGGTGGCCCAAGAAGGATGGTGATGTTTATGGTTTCCAAGGCAGGACTTTTCCTCCCAGGGCACAGGGTGAATGGAAACAGGGTCAGAACAATTCCCTTTACATTTTCAGCCCCCTTTATGTTTTCTTTATAACTATTTTTGAAACATGATAAGCCCAGGAAACTGTATCAAGGTTATATTCTCTGACAGATTTTCCCTTTAATTTTAATTTTTTGATGGAACACTGAACTCTCAGAACAACTCAGAGATGAAAAACATTGACCCATTCCCTGTAAAAATGCTCATAAATATGAAATTTTACTTAAAATGTCAAGGGATTTACCATGTCTGTGAAACTCAGGAATCTAGATTGGTTCTAGGGAGAGTAAAAGAGATAGAGAGGGAGAGGGAAGAGGAGGGAGAGGGAAGAAGGGGGAGGGAGGGGGTCGGAAGAGATGGAGCCTTTGAAGGTTGAAGGTGTTAGTTTGGTTGTGGTTTGAGTATGTCCTCCGAGGAGACATATGATGTGCTGAAGGCTCAATCCCTCATGTGCTATTGAGGAGTATGGAAGCCGGAGGAGGTGGAGCCTAGTGGTAGGAGGCTGGGCCTCGGGGGAGCCACACTGGAAGGGATTGTGACTCGTCTTGTGGAGTGGGTTAGTTACATGACAGCCAGTTGTTATCAGAGAGCAAACCTGGCCCAGCTTCCCATTTGATCATAACGACCTCCTGTTCCTGTAAACACGCCCAAGACTGTGACGTGTCTGCCAAGAGGCTCCCATCAGAGCACAGGACCGTCTAGTTTTAGATTTTCAGCTTCCAAAACTGAAAGCTAAACAGTCCTCTTTGCTTAATAAGCATCCAGCTTCAGGTACGCTGTGGTAGTACCAGAAAATCGGCTAACGGAATAGGGGGAGATAGTAAGCCGGCAAGGAGCAATCAGTAAGAAATGAAACAAGTTTAGAAGCAAGACTGCAGGGCAGTTCAGCCATGACCCTTCTGGCTATAGATGCATGCCCTCTTCTCTGGCCCTAGAACCTACTCTATGGCTCCTTTCCTCAGTTGCTGGTGCCACCCTTGCTATCAAATGCTGCAGACTTGCTTTCTCCCGTCATGTCTGCTGCTGGAGACGGCATGAGGGTGTACACTAATTGATTTGTTCCTCATAAGCGCAGAACACTGTTATCCAATAAGAAGTGACTCCATATGAAGTGCCCACTCCTTGGTAACCGTCACTTAAATGCCTCCCTTTTCCTGTTATTTACAGGAAGTATCTTTGTGCATGTTTCCTTGTTCATGAGAGAAGCTTCTGTGAGGTCCTTCTTTAAAAGTGGCATTTCTGGGTGATGTCTTTGACATTTCTGTCACCAGCTCTTTGAGAACATCATATAATATACAATCTCTCCTTTACATCCTTCCAATGCTTGTTGTTTCCTGATTTGCATTTTACAAACAAGTTTGATGCAAAATGATGTGTCTTAGTCAATGTTCTATTGCTATGAAGAGACACCATGACCAGGGCAACACTTACAAAGGAAGCCATTTAATTGGGGCTTGCTTACAGTTTCAGAGGGTTAATTCATTACCAGCATGACAGGAAGCACGGAGACATGCAGGCAGATGTGGTGCTGGGGAAGGAGTTGAAAGTTCTACACCCAGATCCATAGACAACAGGAAGAGAGAGACACTAGGCCTGACTTGAGCATTAGAACCCCCAAACCCCACCCCCAGGGACACACTTCCTACAACAAGGCCACACCTCCTAATCCCTGTCAAGTGGTGCCACTCCCTATGACAAACATTCAGCTATATGAACCTGTGAAGGCCATTCTTATTCAATCCACCACATGATGCATGCACACTTTAAAGATGTGTATTGTATTTTTATCTTGGCCTTCTTGGGACTATTTCTATGCCTTTGCTGCTGATTTACTATTCATATTCTTTGCTTGCTTCCTTGTTGGTATATTTAAAGTAAGGTCTCTCTGTGTGTGTGTGTGTGTGTGTGTGTGTGTGTGTGTGCCTCGGTATATACATATGTGCACATATTTACATGCTAAGATGAAGAACATGTGGAGGTCAGAGGACAGCTTTATAGAGTTGGCTCTCTCCATATACCTTTTCATGGAGGACAGGCTCTGGGGATCGGATTCAAGGTCACCAGGCTTGTTTGGCAAGCACATTTACCTACCACAGCACCCTGCAGATCTTAGATCTTGAATTCTTTTAATTTATTCATAGACAACCTTCTTCATATTTTAAAAATGTTGACCAGTGTGGTGGAAGGAAGAACAAAAACTGGCTCTGATGGTAGCTGGTGAGACACTGAACAAGTTGCTTAACCGCGCTGAGCCTCAGTTTCCTCACCTGGATGCTGTTGAGAGCCATCTCTGCTCCTCAAAGCCCACGAGACGTTTTGATGTCCTGGTGTCTCTGTGTGGCCAGTAAAAGGTGGATGAGTTGAAGAACACGTGTGAGGTCTCCATGTAGGCGGACCTCACTGTAAGGAAGAGTAGGAAGTCTTGTCACCCACTAGGGAGCCCTAGTGCCGGTGGCACAGGCTCTAGAAGTTCTGAGCCTGCTTTGAGTCACCTTTGCCTCTTCCTTTGCTTTCTCCAGATGCCTCATGGAGCATCAACAATCTCCTCCCTAGAACCCTTGTTCTAGAATGCCAGACTGACCCTCACAGCTTCTCTTACTGCCTATTGCTGAGGGCAAATTATTCATAACTAACAATAATAACAATATAAACAGTGGCAGCTAAGTATTCTTAAAAGCTAACCCAATATGTAGAAGCTGACCTGGGCCAGCAGGACACTCTTCAGTGACAGGGTCCTAAGGGGAGGACCAGGGGATTAGACGATAAAGAATATATACAGAAATCTGGAGTCAGGAGGTCTTGCACAAGCCTTGCCAAGCAAGTTTTATTAAGAAGTGCAACATTTTATCACAGCATTTCTTTTTTTTGGGGGGGGGCAGAATGGAACAGAGTCAGGAGAAAGCTACCACACAATGGGAAAAGTCAGAAAGAAAGTAACCAAGCTATTCTGCACAAATAAACACAGGGTAGCTCTAGAGTGCCACAGAATGCACACTCAGCCCCTTAGGGGATGAAGGGTTGGATTCTCAGGATCTAAAGCAGTGTTTCCCTCAAGGCCCTGGCCCGAGGCCATTACTGGGGCCATTACATTCCAAGCATGTTTCTGGTTTAGGACAAGAGATTAAGTTTCTTTTCCATACAACAGGGCCTGAGGGAACATCCAGGACCAGCCTAGCCCTCCACAGAGACAGAGCATTTAGAACATCGTATAGTATGTATCGTGTACTACTTAAGTGGTAGCTATGAAGTAGATGGTGATAATGGTGATGATGGTGATGATGAAGGTGAAATGATGATGGTGATGATGATAATGGTGGTGGTGATGGTGATGATGGTGATTGTAGTGGTGATGATGATGATGGTGATGACAATAAGTCTCTAGACTCTGAGCGAAGATCAGTGGGTATTATTTTACTTAATCTTCACAAACAGAAGTATAAGACGTTCTGGGGAAGTATCTCCTTTAAGTCCTTTCTTTAGCAGACACAGGCTGGGGATGTTGCACTAGGGTGGGAATGATTGATTTGTTTAGATGCTGCTGCTGCTTCATCTAGCGTCTGTCCATCAGTTAGAGCCTTACAAACTTCAGACCAAGTCATCCACTCATGGATTTCTCACAGCATCTCTGCACAGATACTTAAAAAAATAATGCCCTCCCATCTTTTAAGGATTATGTCTTGTTCCTGCTGATTTATGAGTGTTTCTTAAAAGGTTTGTTGCTGTTTTTCCACCTCTAGAGTCTGACTTAGTCAATCTGATGGGAGAACTTGGGCAGCAATCCTTTAAAGAAATTCCTTAGAGATAATATGGTAGTGTATTTCTTTAATGCCAGAACCCAGGTCCATCTCTGTGATTTTGAAGTTCGAAGCCAGCTTGGTATACATAGTGAGTTCCAGGCCAACCAGAGGTAGAGTGAGACCCTGCTAGAAATATTCTTTGGTAAATTATTGAATAGTCAGATGATGACGCCAAGTACTCCTCCTCCTCCCTCTCTTCCCTCTGCCCTGTCCTCTCCCTCCTCCCTCACATTCTCTCTTCCCTCCTCCTCCTTCCCTATCCACTTTCCTCCTCTTCCCTCTCCTCCTTCTCTGCACCCTGCCCCTCCTTCCTCCCCTTCTGCCTCTCTTCCACCCTCCCCTTCCTCACTCCCTTCCACTCTGTCCTTCCTCCACCCCTCCTCCTTTCTGTCCACTTCGTCCCTCCGTCCCTCCCTCCCTCCCTCCCTCCCTCCCTCCCTCCCTCCACCTTCCTCTTTTCCTTTCCCCCCTCTGGTAGAATTAACAATGTGGACTGAAGCACGCCTGGGAGCACATTTCCAGGAATGAGCAAGACTGCATTTCCAGAGACAATTGCTTCAGTCCCTTTATGCATCATAATCTGATGGCATTACCAGCAGGTGCTGAGGTGGAAGTGGGGCATACACAGAGGAAGCAGGTCACTGTAAGCATGTCTTCGAAGGCATCCTAGACTGTTTCTCTTTCTCTTGGCTTTCCAGCTACCATGATGTGAACAGCTCATGTCCATCACTTGTTCCCACTGCTGTGAGATGATGTTCTTCCTAAGCACATGAGGCCAACCAATCATGGACTGACCCCTCTGAAACCATGAGCCAAAATAAATCTTTCTTCATGTCAGTCAATTTTGGTTACTATGAAGTGAAAACTGGTAATACAGCCTTTGTCTCTGACTTTCTTTCTGATCTTCAATGAATCTCCTAGCTTTTGCTTGCTTATCTCTGGGAATTTCTATCTCAACATGTTCAGGACTGACACACTGATTTCCAACTCCTCTCTGCCAACTTGAGTCTCTTAAAGTTTCCATGTCACCCATCAGATTTTCTTCTTCCAACTTTTCAGGTTAATGACCTTGGAGTTATCTCTGACCCTGCCCATCCCCCTTTTGTCCTTTTTCTTAAAAAAATTTATTTGTATGACTATTTGCTTACATGTACAAATGGGCACCATGTGCATGCAGTACCCACAAAAAGCAGAAGAGGACATATGATCTCATGGAACTGAAGTTAAAGACAACTGTCAGCTGCCATGTAGGTGCTGGGAATTGAACCCAGGTCCTCTGCAAGATCAGCAAGTGCTCTTGACCGCTGAGCCATCTCTCTAGTTCCATCTGTCTTTTCAGTCTATCACTATGTCTTGTTGACCTTGCTTCCAGATCCATCTCTGCCTTTCCGTTTTCTTGTCTCAGCTTTAGCTACAGTTGTCTTCATATCCTTTCTTCCGGGTTATTTACTGAAGTGGTCTTGGACACACTTTCCTTGTCTTAATCTTTGCTCTTTGTCAAAGCATTTCTGTGAGTGATCTTAAAAAAAAAAGAGGCATATGATTTCTTTTTCCTTTGGTTGTTTCCTAGTGCAAAGTACTTTATTACGTCTCTTGTGTCCCAGGGATTTTGGCTTGTTCTTTCTTTTTCTCTATAAACCCACTCTGTCCACTCCCTTATCTTACTTATGTAGCTTCAAGTGTCCCCAGCTTCTTTTCAAACCATTCCTTTATCAAAGCCCTAGTGCTTCTCCCTGCGCTGATCACTCTTACTCTGGTTTTGATACAGCCTCTTGCTCTGGGTCTCAGCCTGTGGAAAGTTGTTTCTTCATTGTCTTCACTAGAAGACAATGCTATTCTAATTTTTATAAAATAAAATTCTAATTTTCTATATTTTATTCTAATTCTAATAATTATTCTAATTTTTATAAAATAATTATTTTTATTTTCAACCAATGTGACTATGAATTTGATGAGAATAAAGATCAAGAATGTCAGATGTAGTAGAATAAGCATCAAACCAGAAACAACAGCGACAATCCAAGACATACTGTTAAACATGAATTTCAGAGAAACAGTGTGTTGCCTGAGTCCTCTGTCCTGCCCAGCAACCCCCTTGGGGGCAGTGGATGAGAAGACACAGAATCAATGGCTCAGACTCTGGGAGTGGGTGAGAATGTGGCAGCAAGCTCGTTTGTTAATTCGGGAGTGCCCTTTATACCTTCCATCAGTGTCCCATTGGTCCCAAGCAAGCATGTTCTCCAAGTGACAGTTCCTGATTGGCTGTCATTGTTGCATCACCAGTCTAGCCTCCCGGGCAGGCTTCAGTTTGACCCCCCCTGCGGAAGTTGCCTCTGCAGCTGCTTCCCACCCCCCCAACTTCCCCCTCCTTGGTGGCTGTTTACTGAAGTTTATGCTGAAGTGACCACCACCTCGTTAGTGAGGCCTGCCATTCTTCCTACAACAATGAATAAGAATTTGGTCTGAGTATGTTTCAAGAATGGCAATAGAACATACTTTTGCAAATTATTTTATTTGTGAAGTTCAAATTTAACTTTTTAATCTTTATTTTATCTTGTAACCTCATCTCTAGTAACCATTAAAATACCCAACTCACAGTTAGGAGTTTAATGAGCATTGGTCCAGTGTGGGGAGGTAACTCAGAGGAGGCAGTGATCTCAGGAAGGACCCTTTGCCCCACTGTCTCCTGTATCTTTTTAGTTCCACTCAGACATCCGCCTCCACCATCCCTGACACACAGCAACCACTGACATACTTGCTATATCTAAAAGTTTATGCCTTTGACAATGTTTTCTAAGTGGAATTATAAAACATGCATCCTTTTGAGAGTAGCTTTTTCTCTTGTCAGTGTAATGCCCTTGAGAGCTGTTTAAATTGTATCAATAGTTTATTGATTTTCATCGTTGAGTGGTATTCTGAGTGGTATTCCAGGGCATGGATGTAGCATTGTTTGTTTAAGTTCACCTACCGAGGCGAGGGACACTCTGATTGTTTGTGGTTTGGGGCTAACATCGTAAAGTTGTTATAAATAATTGTGTAGAGGTTTTCATGTGGGGATGAATTTTAACTATTTAGAAATAAATTCCCAGGAGTACAATTTCAGGGTCATTAGCAGGTTAAAATTCTTTTAAAGTTTTAATTGATTTTTCTTTCTTATTTACTGTGTATGTGCATGGTTTCATGTATGTAGTGCATGTGTACGTTCAGATGTGTGTGCCTGTGTGCTTGTGGAGACTAAAGACCAACCTTTGGTGTCATCCTTCAGGAGTGATCCACCTTAGTTTTTGAGACACAGTCTCGCTCGCTCGGGAGCCCGGACTTCCTCATTCAGTTAAACTGGCTGGCGAGCGAACCCCAGGACTCCTGTTGTCTGCCTTTCCGGTGCTGCCATCTCCCCTGGATTTTTATGATGGCTTCTGGGTTTTGAATTAAGGTCCTCATGCTTGTTCTGCAAACAGCTTGCGGGTTGGACTCTCTCCATCCCCCTATAATCTATTTTTCACAGAGTGACTATGCCTTTTTTCATTACAAAACATGTAAGCAACTGGTTTTCCACATCCTCGCCAGCATTTGGTATTGTCACAGTTTATTTTGCTGCTTTAATTAACGTGTGCTGGGACCTTACTGTAATCTTAGCTTTCAGTTTCCAGACGGCTGAAGATGTCAAGCAGTTTTATGTGCTTTTTGTCATCTCTGTGCCCTCCTTGGCAGACTATCTGCACCTTTTGTTCATTTTTTGCATTAGATTATTTATATTTTTTTTCTAAAATTGCTTTAAGATTGTTCTATCCTAAACGCAAGCCTTTTGCTAAATACTGTTAATTTTTTTTTTAGTTTATCCTCTCATCAGTGTCTCTCACAGAATAGGAAAGCATAGTTTCCCTTCCCTTCCCTTTCCCTCCCCTCCCCTCCCTTCCCCTCCCCTCCCCTCCCTTCCCCTCCCCTCCCTTCCCTTCCCCTCCCCTTCCCCTCCCCTTCCCTTTCCCCTTCCCTTCCCTTCCCTTTCCCCTTCCCTTCCCTTCCCTTCCCTTCCCTTCCCTTCCCTTCCCTTCCCTTCCCTTCCTTTCCCTTCCCTTCCCTTCCCTTCATTTTCTCTTTCTGTCTTCTTTTCTACTTTATCTTATTGCAATGGCTAGAGCTTTCAACATACCTGGATGAACATTGCGTTATATGGGTGGGTATTTTCCTCATTTCCAATCATTTCATCTTTTAAAGTTCAGAGTTGCATGATGTAAAAGAGACACCAAACTCAGATGTCAAAATAGATTTAGCTCATGGTCAAACTAGATTCTGTAATATGCTCTCTATGAGATCTTACAAAAGTGGTTTTTGTCTTTATTTTTCTCAACTCTGAGGCTGAGTACAGGTTAGAAACAGAGACTTCAGAACCTGACTGCCTGGGCTCAGAACCCAGTACAAATCTCATGTATGTACCCTGGGTCAGGTTTCTTCCTTTGTACTTCTGTTTCCTAGTCAGCTAGCTGGGAAAGTAAGGCCAGCTACTTCATAAGTTTGTTACAAAGATGAATAAATGAGAACAGTGTCTGGTACTACAGAAGTGCTTTTGCTGTAAGTTAAATCAGATGTACTTAACACCATGTAGATGCTTAGTAAAATTTTGATTCTTAGTCTCATGGTAATGAAAAGAAATCAAGTAGCATTAAGCAGAGTATATGCAAAGCATCAGTCTTCTCTAGCTCTCTTTTCTGTTCTTTGGAGTCAGTGATTTTTAACTTTCTGAATGGTGTGGTGGTCTGAATGAGAATGGCTACCATAGACTCACTGCTTGAATACCTGGTCCCCAGCTGATGAAACTGTTTGGGAAGTATTAGGAGGTATGTGACAGGAACTAGGCATTCAAAAGCCCATGCCATCCCCCCCATCTCTCCCTCTCCCTCTCCCTCCCTCTCCCCTCTCCTACTTGTGGGTAAAGATGTATGCTCTCAGCTACTGCTCCATTACTATGCCTGTCTGCTGTCTGCTCTACTGGTCGTGGACGCACTCTCGGAAACTGTCAGTCCTCAGTCTCTTCTATAAGTTGATTTGGTCACAGTGTTTGTCACAGAAATTGAAATGTAACTAATACAGTAGTTCTTTTTTAAGGCATGTAATTATCTTCCCTGTATTTATTTATTTATTTATTTATTTATTTATTTATTTATTTTACATGTGTTATAAAGAGAAGCAGTTGGAATAATTTTATAACCTGGATAGATACTGAAATCGAACATGCAGCACTTTTTAATCCTTAATATTCATAGTGAATTAAGTTATTATTGCCTAATACTACTAAATATTTAAAGGCATTATAAAGTCTATTACATATACAAATAGTGAAAAGATACCGATACTTGATTTTTTTTTATAGCAATAACAATTGCTACTAGTAAGGTTATTTTCAGTAATACAGAGTCAAATATTTTTGATTTGTTTTTTTAACGCTTGATTTTTCTAATAAAAACCAGTTTAAAAAGAGAGAAGAACATACAAGCTATTTTTTGAAGATCTTAACTCCCAATAACGCTTTTTTTCTCCCTCAAAAGTACACTGCCAGCGTTCCTTCCCACAGGGCTACATGTGCTTGTATAGCTCTGCTTTTACATTAATAATAGAGATTATCTGTGTGTTATGAAATTACTTTCTTCCCTTGCCAGATCTTAACATCTATGGACATAGATAGTACATGGTGATGTAATATGCTTCAGATGCACCGGCTTCAGGTATTATCTATTTACATCCTAAAATGACTGTGGAGGGCTCTGCTCTTCAGAACTTGCCCTCAGTTTTCCAATATGGCGGATGACTCCTTATGCCACCAGCGACTGCTGACACAGAAAGCGAACCAAAGGTCTGCTGTCACTGTTTTGTTCCCTGAAACATGACTCAGAACCTACAAAGGTCTTACTTTATTTTCTTGTATTTGTGCTGCTTGACTTTCTCATAGACACAAAGTATTCACAAGCCTCATCATGCCCATTACTCTAGTCTGACCCTCCGCACCAGGAAACATCTGGTCTTACACTGTTTTCTGTAGTATGGCTGCCAAGAGAGTAACATGGCAATGGCTGCTTTTCTAGTTCTTTTCCAGCCCAGCCCATTCCTACGGCGGCCATCCCTCGCCTGTGCTTCCCTTCCACTGTTTTCCCTTTTCCCCTTTCAGTGGTTTGGGTCACTTTGCTTCCCTTTCCTAGCCCTGCTCTTTCTCAGCCATTCATCCGCCCTTCTCCATAGTCCATTGAAGCAGTATTGTTATTACTCTATCAGTTTTTGGCTCATTATGAATTAGCATTTTCAAGTGTTCTCATTTACATAGGGCACCCCAAAGATAACTTGATCCACATCCCAAAGGGCACTTGTTGTAATGCATATATGATTGAGGCAAAGCTCTTGCAGGGAATATCGAGCTAAGGGCAGCTGATTATAATGAAAGGCTTAAGTAAGGTAGGAATGCTTCAGGCCTGACAAGAAACATAGATTGAAAGAATAGATGGTTGAGGCCAGCAGAAAAAAACTGTCCACGAGCAGAGAAACCTTTCCTGCAGTCATACTAGTACGGGCGTTAGAAAAGCCAGTCTGCGTTTTAAATGGCAGTAGCCCACTCTGTTGACAGGTCATAAGTCAAGAAACAAGCTTAATAAAGAATGCATTGAAAAACATCATTTTGACACAAGGCTATAAAGCAGGCACCAGAAGAATGGGACCTAGGGAGGTTTGTGAACATATTATTGGTTGATATCAGATGTTGAACTTGGAAGTCTACATATTTCAGATTTATGAAGCTACATCTAGGCACCAAGGCCTTGGTTTTACTCTGAAGTCCCATGTATTATCTAAATGAGTCCACGTGGATCAATTGCCTGCCCCTTGGCTTTTATTGTGCATTCTTTCTTCATTAATTCCTGTTGAACATGAGCTTGAATTACCTCGTCAGATTGACTAGCACCCTTTCCACATCTGGGGTTGGTTCAACTAGATACTAAAATAGTTGGGTTGGGGATCTGGGATCCCATGTTGTTTTATATAGTGGGTATGGCTTTCTTTTTATCTTCTCTTGGGATCTAGTAATGACTTTCTGGATTTACTTGTGACCTTTCTACTCTCATCTTGGGCCCTTTCTGGGATTCATTCAGCTTCAGTGGGAATTCTTGCTTTAGCCTTGCTTTAGTAAACTGACTGGTTGCTTGACCATTGGCTGATCTTAACCCAACCCTGGTACACACTTTTCCCAACTCAACCTCTTCTCTACTGTGTGAAGTACTTCAGCAGGTCCTCTCATTCAATCTCCTTATGTGTAGTCTAATACTTTCTTTTCTCTTAGCAGTGGAATTTAAGGATGGAAGAATCTTGTCATGAAACTTCTTAGTGAGGACCAGGAACAACTTTTATAGAAACACCCTCATGATTCACAAGTGTGGTTTTGTTCCTCTGCACCTTGATTTAGTTTTCTCATGTACCTACAACAGAATGCTGTTGACTAAGCAACTTATAAAGAATAGAAAGTCGCGGAGGATGGGAAGTACTGGGTTTGTGATGAGGACAGTTCTTTACTTCCTCCCTGAGCCCACAGATGGTGTCCTCATGCGGTGAAGGTGGAGGGGTGACAAAGACTAGCTGTCCAACTCAGGAATAATGATATCCATGAGTGTGGTGCTCTCATCCCTAGTCTCCCCAAAGCCTCCCCACCTTAATGCTGTTGCCTTGGGAATTAAGCTTTGGAGGATACTTAAACATTCAACTATAGCACACTTTGGTCTTGAGAATTGCTGAATGTAGTTTTCTTTTGCTCTTCTTTAGTCATTCTGAGGAGTAACAGCAGAGACCAGACTGTCATCAAGTAGTGGGGGAGGCCACATATGACAACCAGCTTGTTCAGTACTGCAGCAGGAGAAGGGAACTGGAAGGTCTGAGCACTATAAACTCATGGAGGCTTGACTCCTGTCAACCTCTCCCCTTTTCTCTGCATTTCTGGTGTAACCTTCTTTGCTTCTTTGATCACTACAGGCTCACAGTTTACTCCAACAAAGCCCTCTGCTGAAACAGGAACCATTAAATGCAACCAGTTCCTCATAATGACACAAATTCAAAGTTTCTCTCTCTTCTAAGGGACTTCACTCTTATCCTCTAATGAAAGCTCACAAAGCAAACAGTGTGTTCCGCCTCTTGAAACCCAGGAGAAATGGGAATAATCTCCATAGCCTCACTTGGTTTTAGAAGTTTGCTTCCCTTAGTGATTTTAGAAGTGGCTTAGCTGATAGACCCCTGATAGCTTTAACTTTACTGTGAGTAACATTTGTGATGTATGATCACCTTGGTAACATTTTAAAGATGGAATTGGAGACAGTCTTGTCTAGCTTGAATCAGTGGAAGTTACCTTGTCACTTGGGCTGCATAGGTGTATGAAACTCTGTCTACTGATCACGTGTTTAACCTCTCCCTGTTCGTCTCCTTTTTCACTCTCTCCCTGTCCCTTTCTGCTTCTCCCAGATCATGCCACCTTTCATGTTGCCTCTAATCACCTTTCCCCACACATCAGACCATATTAATTCTTTATGCTGCAAATATTCCTGTTCTCAGGGAGGTAGATGTGTTGTTTGTCCACTGTCTGTAGTTGGTGCTCCACAAAGAAGCCCTCCCTCTTTTGCAAAATTCAATTCTTCACTGGTTAGTCTATCATATATATAGAGAAAAATGAGCCTGGTTTAGTAACACTAGGGAAGAATTTCTCCAACTTGATTCCTGTGAGACATCTGCTATTCTTGCTGGCTGAACATCTGTTCTTCATTTTAATAGCATAATCCTTACCTTCCTGGGGGAATCACTCCTTTCCTCCATAATAAGACTAGTTATTATTTTTAGGTAGTTATGTGATCTCAGTGTGGCTACTAGGAATTCTATTCTCTCTCACTGAAGGCAGTGCCAGTTTAGGATGACATTGAACCTACTTCTCCAACTAGTCATGGTTACTCCTGCTATTGGGACAGCTGGAAGCAGGCATGTTTTTATGATATTGAATGGTTCTTTATGTGTGTTAAAACTGAGGCTGTTGGAAGCTAGGGTGTTTCTGTGAAGGGTCTACTTGCTTGATAAAGCACACAGTTGCGGAAAGCAAAGCCAAGAAATGAAGACTGTTAAGTTGGATCCAGTCCCATTAGATGTCTTAGATTTAGTTGTGCCTGAAGCTGTAGTAGCTATTGCTTACTGTATAGGTATGTGAGACCATGATATTGCCCCATTTTAATATGTTAGAGTTTTTGCCAGAATCCAAAATATCCCATGTTCCATGGCCAATTATTTCATTCAAATGCCCCCCCCCCCCCGAATTCTGGGCTGTGCATAATCAATAGACTTTGTAGCATATTGTCAGGCATTTGTTCAAAGCTTAGTTGGGTCTTTTCCCTCTTCTTTCTTCCAAGGATTCTTCTGTTTTAGTATGTCAACAACACTCTCTGCCTATGATCCCTGCTTTCAGCACTGACAATACACTTGGGACTCAGAAACACACTCTGTTCATGTTTCTGAAACAGTTGGGTTCTCACGTGTAAGAAGTCACGATGCAGAGCCGGAATTCTGAAAAATTGTGGGCCAGCATGGAAGTTTGCTGTCCTATGACAGCAGCAGTTCTTAGCTTATGATGACTTTATACATTTCATCAAGAAAAGATTATTATATGGGACGTGACCCCTCCCCCCAAATAGGTAAATAACAGTGCCAACCTAGTTCTTCTTTAGGATGAGTCACGCCATTGGATTTCTAGGGTGTCTTAGCTATGTATATTTCGGTGACAAAGCATGATGACCCAGGCGAATTATAAAACTCACAACTGGGCAAAGTGCTGAGAATCAGTGACACTTGAGTACTCAGCCTTAAACTGAAAACACATATCACTCACTCCACAGTGCACAAAACACCATGGAAGAGGGGAAGGAAAGAATGTAAAGGATGAAGGATGAGGAATATTATAGAACTTCATCTTGTAGATACAGCATGGTCACTGTACTCAAGGAATGCCTTTCAACATTCCATCATGGATTGGAGATGGATTTGGGAGGCCTTGTTGCTCCTGGAGGACTTCCCTGGCTATTAACGGGTACTAAGGAAAGAGGAGTTACTTTCCTCAGTGGTATAGCCACGGCTAGCTGCTCATCAGTAGCTAGTCACCCACCCATGCTCATATGAGCAAGCCTCATTATACTGTGGATCATACATGCACACATATGCACAACATTAAAGTGGGAAGTGAACCTGTTGGGAAGAAGAGGCTCAGTGGGAGCAGGGAAGGGGTGAGGTAGAGTTATGGGGTGCTCAGTGGGGATGGGGAAGGGGAAGGGAAATGGGAAGGGGAAGGTAGAGTTACAGGAGCACATATGATCAAAACACATTTAAAACATTGTTAAAGGTTAAAAATTATTTTAAAATATCTTGGAGAATTATTGAGAAAGAGAACCAAAGTTGTTCTCCAGCCTCTGTTTGTACACACATATCACTCCCAGCACATATTTCAGGATCTACAATTTTAGCGCTGCCTTCTGTTACAATGATACCATTCACAAACTCTCTACTGGACATCAACCCTCTCTCCTCACTTCTATTCAGGCCTGTGAAAATCAACATACAAAAATATACTTATGCCCCCTTCTCTAAAACTGCCACTCACATTCTCTATTTGAGCATACACTGAACCAATTGTTCTAGACAGAAACCAAAGAACCAACGAAGGCATCTATACCCACCTTAGACACTTGCTTATGCCAGCCAGTCGCCACCATGTCTCACAGATTCTCCCTTCAGATGCCACTGTTTTTTTTCCCAAACCCATGATTACAGTTTCCATGAAGGCATTTATAACTCTCATCTGCAACGTCAGCCTTCATCCATGAAGTAGGCTTTCTGCCCTGCTGAGCCCTTTTCAACCTCAACTCCAGACTTCAGCTAGACGATCACCGCAGAGCATGAAACATTATCAGACCATGCCCTGATCAGATCTCTGTGACTCTTTCTGGATAAACTCTGAGGTTTCATATCAACTTATCCCAACACATACAACTTCTTGTAATCTCTTTCTTGGCAACTTCTCTTTCATTTTCATGAGCAAATCTCTCACCCAGCATTTATCAAGTGGTAGGAACCATTCTTTCTTGACACTGGGAATATAATAGTAAATAGAAGTAAAAGTTCTGACCTCCTGGACCTTCGTCCTACCTGGGGAAACAGTCTGTATCAGAAGGTGGTTCATAAAATTCTCTGAAATAAATCCAGAAAGGCTCGAGGAAGCAGAAAGGAGGGTGGCACAATTAAGATATAAATAGAATATTTTATTAAGGAAGTGCTATTGGAACTCAGATTGGCAGAGGCAATGGAACAAGCCATGTGGACAGAGAAAGGGAAAGTATGTGCAAGGGTCCTAATATTATTTCAAAGATATCAGGCTGGAGCAGACTCAGGAGGAAAAAGAAAATGGGTCAAGAAAAAATACACGGGGACTTGGCAGACAGTGCAGTGGTAGGTTTTGCCCTCAGCAAGATGGGAAACCATTGGATTATTCTGAGCATAAATGATATATTTGGATTTAGGCTTTAAAAACGAGTTACCTGGTCCCTAGAGTGTGTTGTATATAACTCCTTCTGCATTCTTCCTTTAATCCACATCAGTCTTCTCTCAGTCGCTGTGCCCCTCCTTACTTCATCTCTTCAAGGACTGCATGGTGACACTATCTAATCTCTATGTTTTAGTAGTGTTGTCACTATAAGGGTTTGTGGGGTAAATGAAGGTGATGGAGGTCCTTCTGTCAGGAGAAGGCAGGGAAGCATGTGCCCCCTCAATAACTCATGGTTTTCTAGTGGGCATTGTCTGTCAGGTATTTCATTAAGTGCTTCTGGTGGGTTCTGTTGTTCAGTCTTTAGAACAACACTGTGATGCTGATTATATACACATTTATTTTACATAGGAGGACACTAATCACAGGGAAGTGTAGGGCGTATCTAAGATTATATGGCTGGGGTGGTAGCAGGACTTGAACCATGCAAGCAGAGTCCAGGGGCTTGAACCTGGATGTGAGGGACCAGTTAACTTCCCCTGTGTCAGGGGACTTGGGTTATAATTGTAGTTCTTCTTGGAGCTTGGGAAAGTAACCAAGTGTTGCATACTCATTTGAAGAAGATTATGAGCATGTGTAAACAGTAAATGTTATTTGGCCCAGCTTTAAGTCTCACACTAAGAGAGCCATCAGATCCTACCAATTCTACTTTTGTATTTTGAAACAGGTACAGGAGCATCAAATATGCCACATAGGAAATTCTCTCTCCCTCTCTCTCTCTCTCTCTCTCTCTCTCTCTCACACACACACACACACACACACACACACACACACAGAGAGACAGACACACACACACAAACATTTATATATGTATACTCATGTGAATAGTGGCTGGATGCTAGCATTAGGTGTTTTATCAATTTTCTTCTTTTATTAGATATATTCTTTATTTACATTTCAAATGATTTGCCTTTCCTGGTTCCCCCCTCCCTGAAAGTCCCATAAGCCATCTCCCCTCCCCCTTTTCCCCAATCAACCCCCTCCCGCTTACCTGTCCTGGTATTCCCCTACACTGCTGCATCGAGCCTTTCCAGGACCAGGGGCCTCTCCTCCCTTTGTTGTCCAACAAGGCCATCCTCTGCTGCCTATGCATCTGGAGCCATGGGTAACACCATGTGTACTCTCTGGTTGATGTTTTTGTCCCTGGGAGCTCTGGGAGTACTGGGTAGCTCATATTGTTGTTCCTCCTGTGGCGCTGCAAACCCCTTCAGCTCCTTGGGTCCTTTCTCTAGCTCCTCCACTGGGGACCCTGTGCTCAGTTCAATGGCTGGCTGAGAGTGTCCCCCTCTGCATTTGTCATGTACTAGCAGAGCCTCGCAGGTGACAGATATATTCTGGCTCCAGTCAGCAAGTATTTGTGGGCATAGATAATAGTGTCTGGGTTTTATAACTGTATATGGGGATGGATCACTAGGTGGGGTAGTCTCTGGATGGTCTTTCCTTCAGTCTCTGCTCCACACTTTGTCTCTGTATCTCCTTCTGTGGGTATTTTGTTCTCCTTTCTATGAAGGACCAGAGTATCCATAATTTGTTCTTCCTTCTTCTTGGGCATCACTTGATATGTGAATTGTGTCTTGGTTATTCTGAGCTTCTGGGCTAATATCCACTTATCAGTGACTGCATACCATGTGTGTTCTTTTGTGATTGGGTTACCTCACTTAGGATGATATTTTCCAGTTCCACCCACTTGCCTAAGAATTTCATGAATTCATTGTTTTTAATAGCTGAGTAGTATTCCATTGTGTAAATATACCACATTTTCTGTATCCATTCCTCTGTTGAGGGACATCTGGGTTCTTTCCAGCTTCTGGCTATTATAAATAGGGCTGCTATGAACATAGTGGAGCATGTGTCCTTATTACATGCTAGAGAATCCTCTGGGTATATGCCCAGGGGTGGTATAACAGGGTCCTCCGGTAGTATCATGCCCAGTTTTCTGAGGAACCAGACTGATTTCCAGAGTGGGTGTACCAGTTTGCAATCCCACCAGCAGTGGAGGAGTGTTCCTTTTTCTCCACATCCTTGCCAGCACCTGCTGTCTCCTGAGTTTTTTATCTTAGCCATTCTGACCAGTGTGAGGTGAAATCTCAGGGTTGTTTTGATTTGCTTTTCCCTGATGAATAACGATGTTGAACATTTCTTCAGGTGCTTCTCAGCCATTCCAGTATCCTCAGGTGAAAATTCTTTGTTTAGCTCTGCATCCCATTTTTTAATAGGGTTATTTGGCTCTCTGGAGTCTATCTTCTTGAGTTCTTTGTGTATATTAGATATTAACTCTCTATTGGATATAGGGTTGGTAAAGATCTTTTCCCAATTTGTTGGTTGCCATTTTGTCCTATTGACAGTGTCCTTTGCCTTATAGAAACTGTAATTTTATGAGGTCCCATTTATCAATTCAGAGCATAAGCTATTGGTGTTCTGTTCAGGAAATTTCCTCCTGTGCCCGTGTGCTCACGGCTCTTCCCCAGTTAATTTCAATGTGTCTGGTTTTATGTGTAGGTCCTTGATCCACTTGGACTTGAGCTTAATACAAGAAGAAAAGAATGAATTGATTTGTATTCTTCTGCATGCTGACCTCCAGTTGATCCAGCACCATTTGTTGAAAAGGCTATCATTTTTCCACTGGATGTTTTTAGCTCCTTTGTCAAAGATCAAATGACCATAGATGTGTGGGTTCATTTCTGGGTCTTCAATTCTATTCCATTGATCTACCTGCCTGTCACTGTACCAATACCATGCAGTTTTTAACACTATTGCTCTGTAGTACAGCTTGGGGTCTGGGATACTGATTCCCCCAGAAATTCTTTTACTGTTGAGAATAGTTTTAGCTATTCTGGGTTTTTTGTTATTCCAGATGAATTTGAGAATTGCTCTTTCTAACTCTATGAAGAATTGACTTGGGATTTTGTTGGGGATTACATTGAATCTGTAGATTGCTTCTGGTAAGATGGCCATTTTAACTATATTAATCCTGCCAATCCATGAGCATGGGAGATCTTTCCATCTTCTGAGGTCTTCTTCGATTTCTTTCTTCAGAGACTTGAAGTTCTTGTCATACAGATCTTTCACTTGTTTGGTTAGAATCACACCAAGATCCTTTATATTGTTTGTGACTATTGTGAAAGGTTTCATTTCCTTAATTTCTTTCTCAGTCTGTTTATCCTTTGAGTATAGGAAGGCTACTGATTTGTTTGAGTTAATTTTATATCCAGCCACTTTACTGAAGTTGTTTATCAGATGTAGGAATTCTCTGGTGGAGTTTTTTGGGTTGCTTAAGTATACTATCATATCATCCACAAATAGTGATAATTTGACTTCTTCCTTTCCAATTTGTATCCCTTTGAGTTCCTTTTGTTGTCTAATTGCTTTAGCTAGAACTTCAAGTACTATATTGAATAAATATGGAGAGAAAGGGCAGCCTTTTCTAGTCCCTCATTTTAGTGTGATTGCTTCAAGTTTCTCTCCATTTAGTTTGATGTTGGCTACGGGTTTGCTATATATTGCTTTTACTATGTTTAGGTATAGGTCTTGAATTCCTGTTCTTTCCAAGACTTTTAACATGAAAGGATGCTGACTTTTGTCAAATGATTTTTCAGCATCTAATGAAATGACCATGTGTTTTTTTTTCTTTGAGTTTGTTTTTGTAGTGGATTACATTGATGGATTTCTGTATAATGAATCATTCCTGTATCACTGGGATGAAGCCTACTTAATCGTGGTGAATGATTATTTTAATGTGTTCTTGGATTCTGTTGGCAAGATTTTTATTGTGTATTTTTGCATCAATGTTCATAAGGGAAATTGGTCTGAAGTTCTGTTTCTTTGTTGGATCTTTGTGTGGTTTTGGCATCAGCAAAATTGTGGCTTCATAGAACAAGTTGGGCCTTGTTCCTTCTGTTTCTATTTTGTGGAATAGTTTGAAGAGTATTGATGTTAGGTCTTCTTTGAAGGACTGATAGAATTCTGCAGTAAAACCATCTGGTCCTCTGATGTTTTTGTTTGGGAGACTTTCAATGACCACTTCTATTTCTTTAGGGGTTATGGGACCATTTAGATGGTCTATCTGATTCTGATTTAACTTTGGTATTTGGTATCTGTCTAGGAAATTGTCCATTTCATCCAGATTTTTCCAGTTGTGTTGAGTATAGGCTTTTGTAGTAGGATCTGATGATTTTTTGGATTTCCTCAGTTTCTGTTGTTATATCTCCCTTTTCATTTCTGATTTTGTAAATTTGGATACTGTCTCTGTGCCCTCTGGTTAGTCTGGCTAAGGGTTTATCTACCTTGTTGATGTTCTTAAAGAACCAGCTCCTGGTTTTGTTGATTCTTTGTATAGTTCTTTTTGTTTCTACTTGGTTGATTTCAGCCCTGAGTTTGATGATTTCCTGCCTTCTACTCCTCTTGGGTGTATTAGATTCTTTCTGTTCTAAAGCTTTTAGGTGTGCTGTTAAGCTGCTAGTGTATGCTCTCTCCAGTTTCTTTTTGGAGGCACTCAGAGCTATGAGTTTTCCTCTTAGCACTGCTTTTACAGTGTCCCATTAATTTGGGTATGTTGTGCCTTCATTTTCATTAAATTCTAAAAAGTCTTTGATTTCTTTCCTTATTTCTTCCTTGACCAAGGTATCGTTGAGTAGAGCCTTGTTCAGCTTCTGTGTGTATGTGGACTTTCTGTTGCTTTTGTTGCTATTGAAGACCACCCTTACTCCATAGTGATCTGATAGGAGGCGTGGGATGAGTTCGATCTTCTCATATCTGTTGAGGTCTGTTTTGTGACCAATTATATGTTTAATTTTGGAGAAGGTACCGTGAGGTGTTGGTAAGAAGGTATGTTCTTTTGATTTAGGATGAAACGTTCTATAGATATCTATTAAATCCTTTTGATCCAAAACTTCTGCTAGTTTCACCATGTCTCCGTTTAGTTTGTGTTTCCCTGTTCTGTCCATTGAGGAGAGTGGGGTGTTGAAGTCACCCACAATTATTGTGTGAGGTGCAATGTGTACTTTAAGCTTTAGTAAAGTTTCTTTTACAAATGAGGGTGCCCTTGTATTTGGAGCATACATGTTCAGAATTGAGAGTTCTTCTTGGTAGATTTTTCCTTTGATGAGTATAAAGTGTCCTTCTGTGTGACTTTTTGTTGAAAGTCTATTTTATTGGATATTAGAATGGCTACTCCAGTTTGTTTCCTGGGACCATTTGCTTGGAAAATTGTTTTCCAGCCTTTTACTCTGGGGTAGTGTTTGTTTTTGACACTGAGATGCGTTTTCTGTATGCAGCAAAATGTTGTGTCCTGTTTACGTATCCAGTCTCTTAGTCTATGTCTTTTTATTGGGGAATTGAGTCCACTCATGTTAAGAGATATTAAGGAATAGTGATTGTTGCTTCCTGTTATTTTTATGTAATTTTTATGTTTTTGTGGTTATCTTCTTTTGGGTTTGTTGAAAGAAGATTAATTTCTTGCTTTTTCTAGTGTATAGTTTCCCTCCTTTTGTTTTTCATTCATTATACTTTATAGGGCTGGATTTTTGGAAAGATATTGTGTAAATTTGTTTTTGTCATGGAATACCTTGGTTTCTCCATCTATGGTAATTGAGAGATTTGCTGGGTATAACAGCCTGGGTTGGCATTTGTGTTCCCTTAGGATCTGTATGACATCTGCCCAGGCTCTTCTGGCTCTCATAGTCTCTGGTGAGAAGTCTGGTGTAATTCTGATAGGTCTACCTTTATATGTTACTTGACCTTTTTCCCTTACTGCTTTTAATATTCTTTCTGGTTTGGTTTTTTTTTTTTTTTTGGTTTTTGGTTTTTCGAGACAGGGTTTCTCTGTGTATCCCTGGCTGTCCTGGAACTCACTTTGTAGACCAGGCTGGCCTTGAACTCAGAAATCCTCCTGCCTCTGCCTCCCAAGTGCTGGGATTAAAGGCGTGCGCCACCACCGCCCAGCTTTTAATATTCTTTCTTTGTTTAGTGCATTTGGTGTTTTAAATATTATGTATCGGGAGGAATTTCTTTTCTGGTCAAATCTATTTGAGTTCTGTAGGCTTCTTTTATGTTCATGGGCATCTATTCCTTTAGGTTAGGGAAGTTTTCTTCTATAATTTTGTTGAAGACATTTATTGGACCTTTAAGTTGGAAATCTTCACTCTCTTCTATACCTATAATCCTTTGGTTTGGTCTTCTCATTTTGTCCTGGATTTCCTGGATGTTTTGGGTCAGGAACTTTTTACATTTTGCATTTTCTTAGACTGTTGTGTCAATGCTTTCTATGGTATCTTCTGCATCTGAGATTCTCTCTTCTATCTCGTGTATTCTGTTGCTGATACTTGTATCCATGACTCCTGACTTCTTTCCTAGGTTTTCTATGTCCAGAGTTGTTTCCCTTTGTGATTTCATTATTGTCTTTACTTCCATTTTTAGATCCTGGATGGTTTTGTTCAATTCCTTCACCTGTTTTGCTGTGTTTTCTGGTAGTTCTTTAAGGGCTTCTCCCTGTTTACTTTTGTTCTCCTGTATTTCTTTAAGGGAGTTATTTATGTCCTTCTTGAAGCCCTCTATCAGCATCATGAGCTGTGATTTTAAATCCAAATCTTGCTTTTCTGGTGTGTTGGGGTATCCAGGACTTGCTGT
This sequence comes from Tokudaia tokunoshimensis, assembly GCA_036184795.1. Classification (NCBI taxonomy): domain Eukaryota; kingdom Metazoa; phylum Chordata; class Mammalia; order Rodentia; family Muridae; genus Tokudaia; species Tokudaia tokunoshimensis. The sequence continues at coordinate 99,490,828 of BTHU01000001.1, forward strand.
TGTGGGAGAATTGGGTTCTGATGGTGTCATGTTGCCTTGATTTCTGTTAGTAACATTCCTATGTTTACCTTTTTGCCTTCTGGTTATCTCTGGTGTTAGTTGGTCCTGCTGTTTCTGGCTGGTGCTTGTCCCTCCTGTGTGCCTGCAAGTCTGTCTCAGCACCGCTGGGTGACTGGCTCTCCCCTGGCACAGAGTGCTGTGGCACTGCCCAGCTCCTGGTGCAGGTGGGGCCCTGGCAGACTGAGTCCCAAGTGATCTTGCACTTGGGTGTTTCCTGTGTTCCTGGCTGTAACAAACCCCTCAGTGGCAGGAGTGAAGATGGTAGCCTCACCTCTAACCACAGGACTCCCTGCAGAGCAGATGTCCCCTGGCAGGATAGGTGCACAGATGGCTGTGGTGCTGCCCATCTCCTGGGTGCAGGTGGCACCCTGGTGAACCGTGTCCCAAGTCATCAATTTTCTCCACCTTTTTTTTTAATTGACTATAACCTTCATTTACATTTCTTTTTTTTTGAACTTTTTTTTCCTAAGTTTTTTTTTATTTACATTCAAAATCATTTCCCCTTTCCCATTTCCTCCCTCCTCGAAAGTCCCATAAGCCCCCTTCCCTCCCTCTTTTCCCCATTCAACCCCCTCTCGCTTCTCTGTCCTGGCATTCCCCTACATCCAGTCTTTCCAGGACCAGGGGTCTCTCCTTCCATCTTCTTGGAAATCTATTGATATGCGAATTGTGTCTAGGGTATTCCGAGATTCTGGGTTAATATCCCCTTATCAGTGACTGCATACCATGTGTGTTCTTATGTGATTGGGTTACCTCACTAAGGATGATATTTTCAAGTTCTGACCATTTGCCTAGGAATTTCGTGAATTCATTGTTTTTAATTGCAGAGTAGTATTCCATTGTGTAAATATACCACATCTTCTGAATCCATTCCTCCGTTGAGGGACATCTGGGTTCTTTCCAGCTTCTGGCTATTATAAATAAGGCTGCTATGAACATAGCGGAGCATGTGTCCTTATTGCATGCAGGTAAAGCCTCTGGGTATATGCCCAGGAGTGGTACAGCCGGATCCTCCGGGAGTGTCATGCCCAGTTTTCTGAGGAACCGCTAGACTGCTTTCCAGAGTGGTTGTACCAGCTTGCAATTCCACCAGCAGTGGAGGAGTGTTCCTCTTTCTCCACATCCTCGCCAACAGCTGCTGTCTCCTGTGTTTTTGATCTTAGCCATTCTGACTGGTGTGAGATGGAATCTCAGGGTTGTTTTGATTTGCATTTCCCTAATGACTAAGAATGATGAACATCTCTTTAGGTGCTTCTCAGCCATTAGATATTCTTCAGGTGAGAACTCTTTGTTTAGCTCTGTACCTCATTTTTTTAATAGGGTTACTTGCCTCTCTGGAGTTTAACTTCTTGAGTTCTTTGTCTATATTGGATATTAGCCCTCTGTCGGATGTAGGGTTGGTAAAGATCATTTCCCAGTTAGTTGGTTGCCGCTTTGTCTTTTTGACAGTGTCTTTTGCCTTGCAAAAATTTTGTAATTTAATGAGGAACCATTTCTCAATTCTTGATCTTAGAGCATAAGCTATTGGAGTTCTATTCAGGAAATTCTCCCCTGTGCCCATATGTTCAAGGTTCTTCCCTAGTTTCCCTTCTATTAGTTTCAGTGTGTCTGGTTTTATGTAGAGATCCTTGATCCACTTGGAATTGAGCTTAGTGCAAGGAGATAAGAATGGGTCAATTTGCATTCTTCTGCATGTTGACCTCCAGTTGAGCCAGCACCATTTGTTGAAAAGGCTATCTTTTTTTCCACTGGATGGTTTTAGCTCCTTTGTCAAAGATCAAGTGACCATAGGAGTGTGGATTCATTTCTGGGTCTTCAATTCTGTTCCATTGATCTACATGCCTGTCACTGTACCAATACCATGCGGTTTTTTAACACTATTGCTCTGTAGTACAGCTTGAGGTCCGGGATACTGATTCCCCCAGAGGTTCTTTTACTCTTGAGAATAGTTTTAGCTATCCTGGGTTTTCTGTTATTCCAGATGAATTTTTGAATTGCTCTTTCTAACTCTATGAAGAATTGAGTTGGGATTTTGATGGGGATTGCATTGAATCTATATATTGCTTTTGGCAAGATGGTCATTTTTAATATATTAATCCTGCCAATCCATGAGCATGGCAGATTTTTCCATCTTCTGAGGTCTTCTTCAATTTCTTTTTTCAGAGACTTGAAGTTCTTGTCATACAGATCTTTCACTTGTTTGGTTAGAGTCACACCAAGATACTTTATATGGTTTGTGGCTATCGTGAAGGGTATCATTTCTCTTACTTCTTTCTCAGCCTGCTTATCCTTTGAGTATAGGAAGGCTACTGACTTGCTTGAGTTGATTTTATATCCGGCCACTTTGCTGAAGTTGTTTATCAGCAGTAGGAGTTCTCTGGTGGAGTTCTTTGGGTTGCTTAATTATACTATCATATCGTCTGCAAATAGTGATAGTTTGATTTCTTCCTTTCCAATTTGTATCCATTTGACCTCTTTTTGTTGTCTAATTGCTCTGGCTAGAACTTCAAGTACTATATTGAAAAGATATATATATCTCTGAGAGGGCAGCCTTGTCTAGTCCCTGACTTTAGTGGGATTGCTTCAAGTTTCTCTCCATTTAGATTGATGTTGGCTACCGGTTTGCTGTCAATTGCTTTTACTATGTTTAGATATGGGCCTCGAATTCCTGATCTTTCCAAGACCTTTAGCATGAAAGGATGCTGAATTTTGTCAAATGCTTTCTCAGCATCTAATGAGATGACCATGTGGTTTTTTTCTTTGAGATTGTTTATATAGTGGATTACATTGATGGATTTCCTTATATTGAACCATCCCTGCATCCCTGGGATGAAGCCTACTTGATCGTGGTGAATGATCGTTTTGATGTGTTCTTGGATTCGGTTGGCAAGAATTTTATTGAATATTTTTGCATCGATATTCATAAGAGAGATTGGCCTGAGATTCTCGTTCTTTGTCGGATCTTTGTGTGCTTTTGGTATTAGAGTAATTGTGGTTTCATAGAACGAGTTGGGTAGTGTTCCTTCTGTTTCTATTTTGTGGAATAGTTTGAAGAGTATTGGTGTTAGGTCTTCTTTGAAGGTCTGATAGAATTCTGCACTAAAACCATCTGGACCTGTGTTTTTTTTTTTTTTTTTGGTTGGAAGACTTCCAATGACGACTTCTATTTCTTCAGGGGTTATAGGATGGTTTAGACGGTCTATTTGATCCTGATTTAATTCTGGTATTTGGTATCTGTCAAGGAAATTGTCCGATTCCTCGAGATTTTCCAGTTGTGTTGAATACAGGTTTTTGTAGTAGGATCTGATGATTTTTTGAATTTCCTCAGTTTCTGTTGTTATCTCTCCCTTTTCGTTTCTGATTTTATTAATTTGGATACTGTCTCTGTGCCCTCTGGTTAGTCTGGCTAAGGGCTTATCTATCTTGTTGATTTTCTCAAAGAACTAACTCCTCGTTTTCTTGATTCTTTGTATGGTTTTGTTTCTACTTGATTGATTTCAGCCCTGAGTTTGATGATTTCCTGCCTTCTACTCCTCTTTGGTGTATTTGCTTCTTTTTGTTCCAGGGCTTTCAGGTATGCCATCAAGCTGTTAGTGTATGCTGTCTCCCATTTCTTTTCGGCGGCACTCAGGGCTATGAATTTTCCTCTTAGCACTGCTTTCATTGTGTCCCATAAATTAGGGTATGTTGTGCCTTCATTTTCATTAAATTTTCAAAAGTCTTTGATTTCTTTCTTTATTTCCACCTTGACCAACTTATCATTGAGTAGAGCATTGTTCAGCCTCCATGTGTATGTGGGTTTTCTGTTGTTTTTGTTGCCATTGAAGACCACCCTTATTCCATAGTGATCTGATAGGGGGCATGGGATTAGTTCTATCTTCTTATATCTGTTGAGGTCTGATTTGTGACCAATTATATGGTCAATTTTGGAGAAGATACCACGAGGTGCTGAGAAGAAGGTGTATTCTTTAGCTCTAGGATGAAATGTTCTATATATATCTGTTAGTTCCATTTGGTCCAAGGCTTCAATTAGATTCACTGTGTCCCTGTTTAGTTTCTGCTTTCCTGAATGATCCATTTCAGAGAGCAGGGTGTTGAAGTCACCCACTATTATTGTGTGTGGTGCGATGTGTGCTTTGAGCTTTAGTAAAGTTTCTTTTACGAATGAGGGTGCCCTTGCATTTGGAGCATAGATATTCAGAATTGAGAGTTCTTCTTGGTGGATATTTCCCTTGATCAGTATGTAGTGTCCTTCTGTGTCTTTTTTGATGACTTTAGGTTGAAAATCAATTTTATCTGATATTAGGATGGCTACTCCGGCTTGTTTCTTGGGGCCATTTGCTTGTAAAATTGTTTTCCAGCCTTTTACTCTGATGTAGTGTTTGTCTTTGACACTGAGGTGCGTTTCCTGCATGCAGCAAAATGCTGGGTCCTGTTTATGTATCCAGTCTGTTAGTCTATGTCTTTTTATTGGGGAATTGAGACCATTGATATTAAGAGAGATTAAGGCATAGTGATTATTGCCACCTGCCATTCTTGACGCTATCTTTATGTTTGAGTGGTTATCTACTTTTGGGTTTGAAGCAAGAAGGTTACTATCTCATTTTTTCCAGGATGTTGTTTCTCTCCTTGTATTGGCGGTTTCCACCTATTATCCTTTGCAGGTCTGGGTTTGTGGAAAGATATTGTGAAAATTTGGTTTTATCATGGAATATCTTGGTCTCTCCATCTATGGTGATTGAGAGTTTTGCTGGGTATAGTAGTCTAGGCTGGCATTTGTGCTCTCTTAGTGTCTGCATGAGATCTGCCCAGGATCTTCTGGCTTTCATAGTCTCTGGTGAGAAGTCTGATGTGATTCGGATAGGTCTTCCTTTGTATGTTACTTGGCCCTTTTCTCTTACTGCTTTTAATATTCTTTCTTTCTTTAGTACATTTGGTGTTTTGATTATTATGTGACAGGAGGTATTTCTGTTCTGGTCCAGTCTGTTTGGTGTTCTGTAGGCTTCTTGTACGTTCATCGGCATCTCTCTCTTTAGGTTAGGGAAGTTTTCCTCCATAATTTTGTTGAAGATGTTTACTGGCCCTTTAAGTTGCAAATCTTCACTCTCATCTATACCTATAATCCTTAGGTTTGGTCTTCTCATTGTGTTCTGGATTTCCTGGATGTTTTGGGTTACACGTTTTTGCATTTTGCATTTTCTTTGACTGTTGAGTCGATGCTTTCTATGGTATCTTCAGCACCTGAGATTCTTTCTTCTATCTCTTGTATTCTATTGTTGATGTTTGCATCTATGACTCCTGATTTCTTCCCAAGGTTTTCTATCTCCAAAGTTGTCTCCCTTTGTGATTTCTTAGTTGTTTCTACTTCCTTTTTTAGATCCTGGATGGATTTGCTCAGATCCTTCACTTGTTTATTTGTGTTTTCCTGTATTTCTTTAAGGTATTTTTGCATTACCTCTTTCAGGATTTCTGCCTGATGACCCAAGTTCTCCTGCATTTCTCTGAGCGATTTTTGTGTTTCCTCCTCATGGGATTCCATCTGTTGATCCATCGCCTCCTGCATTTCTTTAAGCAGTTCTCGTGTTTCCTTTGTAAGGGCATCTATCCATTGATTCATTTCTTTAAGCAATTTTTGTGTTGCCTCCCTATGGGCATCCGTCTGTTGACCCATATTCTTCTGCATTTCTTTATGCAATTTTTGTGATTCCTTTGAAAGTACATCTACCCGTTGATTCATTTCTTTAAGCGATTTATGTGTTGTCTCCTTGTGGGCCTCCATCTGTTGATCCATGTTCTCCTGCATTTCTCTAACCGATTTTTGTGTTTCCTTTGTAAGGGCTTCTAACCATTGATTCATGGTCTCCTGTAATTCTTTATTAGATTTATTTGTGTCTTTCTTGTGATCGTCTAATAGCATCATGAGAAGTGATTTTAAATCCAGATCTTGTCTTTCGGGTGTAGTGGGGTATCCAGGACTTGCTGCTGTTGGAGAGTTGGGTTCAGATGGTGCCATATTACTTTGATTTCTGTTAGTAACGTTCCTATGTTTGCCTTTTGCCATCTGGTTACCTCTGGTATTAGTTGGTCCTGCTGTCACTGGCTGTTGGTTGGACCTCCTGTGAGCCTGCAAAGCTATTTCTGGCCCCCCTGGATTACCAGGATTCCCCTGGCACCGATTTCTGGGGCCTGCCCTGCTCCTGAGTGACTTTGGAGCCCTGATGTGCCTTGCCCCAAGTGATGTTATATTGGGGAGTCCCTGCACATCCAATGGCTCAGCATAGTGATTTCCCGGAGCAGAGGATGCCAAAGGGAGGCTGGTAGGCTCCCACCCTGTGTAGGGGTGTGTGATCTCTCCCAGAGGGGGGTGTGTGAGGGAGACGTCCCTCTACAGGGCAGAATTCCCACAGCAGGGCTGGCGCATCGATTACTGCAGACCTGCCCAGCTCTTGGGAGCAGGGTACACACAAGCTGCCTGAGACCCAAGCGATATTATGCCTGTTTGTCTCTGAGCCTGGCTGTCCCAGCTGCCCTGGTGCAGGAGCAAAGATGGCGGAGTGCACTGTGCACTCTCTCGGGTGGTGCAGGTCACCCTGCAGGGGGGATGGCCCACAGCAGAGCTGGCGCCCATAGGACTGCAGCGCTGTCCCACTCTTGGGAGCAGATGGAAGCCCCAACAGGCCATGTCCCAAGCGATGTTATATTGGGGAGAACCTGGGTACCTGTCTCCTCAGTGCAGTCGATTCAGGAACAGAGGTTACCAAAGGGAAGCTGGTAGGCTCCCGCCCAGTGTGGGGGGTTCCTCTGCAAGGCAGAAGTCCCACAGCAGAATTGGTGTGCTGGTTACTGCAGATCTGCCCAGCTCTTGGAGCAGGTTACACACAAGCTGCCTGAGACCCAAGCGATATTATGCCTGTCTGTCTCTGAGCCTGGTAGTCCCAACTACCTGGCCACTGGAGCAAAGATGGCAGAGTGCCCTTCATTTGCATTTCAAATGCTAAAACTTTTCCCAGTTTGCTCCCTCCCCAAAAACCCTCAATCCCCCCTCCCACCCCTGCCTCCAAGTATATGCCCCTCCACCTGACCCACTCCCACCTACCCCTCCTCGATTTCCTTTTGTTGGGGCATCTATTGAGCCTTCACAGGACCAAGGACTCTCCTCCCACTGAGGCCTGGCAAGGCATTCCTCTGCCACTATTTTGGCTGGAATCATGTATACCCCTTGATTGATGGTTTAGTCCCTGGCAGTCTTGGGGCGTCTGGGTGGCCAATCTCATTGTTCTTCCCATGGGGCTGTAAACCCCTTCAGCTCCTCCAGTCTGCCCTCCAACTCCTCCATTAGGGACCCCACACCCAGTCCAATGGTTGGCTGCTAGCATCTGCCTCTGTATGTGTAAGGCTCTGGCAGTGCCCCTCTGGAGACAACCATAACAGGCTTCTTTTGGTATGCACTTCTTGTCCTCCATAATAGTGTCAGGGTTTGGTAACTGTTTATAGGATGAATCCCCAGGTAGGGCAGTCTTTGAGTGGTCTTTCCTTCAGTTTCTGCTCCATACTTTGTCTCCATTATTGCTCCTGTGAGTATTTTCTTCCCTTTCTCAGAGGAACCCAAGCACCCCCACTTCAGTCCTCCTTCTTGTTGAGCTTCCTGTGAATTGTAACTTGTTTATTTTGAGATTTTGGGCTAACATCCACTTATCAGTGAGGGCATACCATGTGTGTTCTTTTGTAATTGGGTTACCTCACTCAGGATGACACTTTCTAGGTCCATCCATTTGCCTAAGAATTTCATCAATTCATTGTTTTTAATATCTGATTAGTATTCCATTGTGTATATATACCACAACTTCTATATCCATTCCTCTGTTGAAGGACATCTTCTGGCTATTATAAATAAGGCCATGATGAACATAGTGGAGCATGTGTCCATATTACATGTTGGAGCATCTTCTGGGTATATGCCCAGGAGTGGTATAGCTGGGTTCTCAGATAGTACTAATTTTCTGAGGAACCGCCAAATGCCTCTGAAGAAAGACTTTGAAGAAGTTCTCAGAAGATGGAAAGACGTCCCATGTTCATGGATTGGCAGGATTAATATAGTTAAAATGACCATCTTTCCAAAAGCAGTCTACAGATTCAATGCAATCCCCATCAAAATCCCAACTCAATTCTTCATAGAGTTAGAAAGAGCAATTCTCAAATTCATCTGGAATAACAAAAAAAACCCAGAATAGCTAAAACTATTCTCAACGGTAAAAGAACTTCTGGGGGAATCAGTATCCTGGACCCCCAAGCAGTACTACAGAGCAATAGTGTTAAAAACTGCATAGTATTTGTACAATGATAGGCAGGTAGATCAATGGAATAGAATCGAAGACCCAGAAATGAACCCACACACCTATGGTCATTTGATCTTTGATAAAGGGGCTGAAATCATCCAGTGGAAAAAAGCATTTTTAACAAATGGTGCTGGATCAACTGGAGGTCAGCTTGCAGAAAAATTCAAATCGACCCATTCTTATCTCCTTGTACAAAGCTCAAGCCCAAGTGGATCAAAAACCTACACATAAACCAGACACACTGAAGCTTATAGAGGAGAAAGTGGGGAAGAACCTTGAGCGCATGGGCACAGGGGAAATTTTCCTGAATATAACACCAATGGCTTTTGCTCTAAGAACAAGAATCGACAAATGGGACCTCATAAAACTGCAAAGCTTCTGTAAGGCAAAGGACACAGTCAATAGGACCAACAAATTGGGAAAAGATTCTTACCAATCCTACATACGATAGAGGGCTAATATCCAATATATACAAAGAACTCATGTAGTTAGACTCCAGAAAGTCAAATAACACTATTAAAAATGGGGTACAGAGCTAAACAGGGACTTCTCAACTGAGGAAACTTGATCGGCCCTGAAGCACCTAAAGAAATGTTCAGCATCCTTAGTTATCAGGGAAATGCAAATCAAAACAACACTGAGATTCCACCTCACACAGGTCAGAATGGCTATGATGAAAAACTCAGGGGACAGCAGATGCTGGAGAGGTTGTGGGGAAAGAGGAACACTTCTCCATTTTTGGTGGGATTGCAAGCTGATAAATCCACCTTTGTTTTTGAGATAGATTCTCTGACTGACCTTGAAGCTCACATATTTGATTAGGCTGTGTCCTGGTACTTTTTCAACCTGACTCAGGAGTTATCTGGGAAGAAGAATAGCGTTTGAGTAAATGCCTCCACCAGATTGCCTGCAGGAAGTCTGTAGGGTATTTTTTTTTTTTTGATAAATGATTGACATGTGAGGGCCAAGCCAACTGTGAGCAGTACTACCCCGAGACAGGTGGTCTAGAGTATAGAAGGAAGTAGGTTGAACAGCCATGGAGAGCAAGTCAGTAAGTAGAATTCCTCCAGGGAATCTGCTTCAGTTCCTGCCTTAATTTCTTTCCTTGACTTCAATTCATGATGAACCGTAAGCTATGAAACAAAATAAGGTCTTTCCTTCCCAAGTCGCTTTATTTATGGCATTTATCACAATAATAGAAACCCTACCTATAAGTTACTGACTGGTCATTGAACCCCAAAGGGATCCTCTTGTCTCTCCCTTGTCAGTACTGGAAGTACTGCCTTCCCTGTGCCTAGATTTTTATACAGATTTTGGAAACTAAACTCAGGTCTTAATGCTTTTGTGGTAAGTCTGTTAACAACCAGGCTTCTAACTTTAGTGTTTTTTTTTTTTTGACAGAATCTCACTATCTTACTGTGTAGTTCCTCAGCCCTCCCCACCCCCTGCAAACACTGGGATGACAGGCTTGTGCACCACTACACTTGGCTTCCGGACACTTCTAAGTCTGCCTAATTTTTTTAGAACTCCAGATTGGAGAAACTAGCTCTTTAGGAGAAAAAAATGTAGAAATGAGGTCTTAGACAACAAACTCAAATGTGTCCCAGTGAGGTTTTGGAATATGCTCAAACACAAATGTCTGAAGCAAAGCAGGTTTAAGTCTGGGATTCAGGAAGCTACTTGAGCACAGAACAAACCTGTATTATACTTACCTAGAGGCTTCAGGCAAAGGAGACTGATGTCTTATGCTCTCCTGGCTGGCCCTTTGAGTGAGGATTTCTCTAGTGACTGAAAACTCAGCTTTTTTTCGTGATAGGTGAAAGAGACCTATGCTCTGTTAGAGCAAACCAATGAAACCGAGAAAGATGTACCAGAAAGGACACTGGGACTTTTCAGATAAGACAAGAGAAGTGACAACCAGAACTCAAGAATGCTGGAAGCAGAGTCTGCCCAGCCACTGGGAACCCAAGAAACAAATTGTAACCCATCACTCCCAAGCTGTTTTGAGCCTCCATCTCCCTGTACTTCCAAGTATCTGTCTCAAGTATCACCACTTGAAGTTCCCCAGAGAGAAGGTCAATTGGAAGGTCTCATAGGAGGATCACACTGGCTGAGATCCAACCCTAGGGGAAGGGAACTAAGAGAAGGTGATGATCAGGGACTCATTGACAGAATCTTGAGATTCTACTGCAAACCCTAGTCATTTATAAAGAAAAAAGCAAACCTTAAATATAATAATTAATAGTTAAATGACCATGGATACAAACACTGACAAAAAAATTCCTCAAACCTTAATATAGTTGACCATATTTCTTTATACAATTTGGGTTTATGGTTAACATTTAATTTGCTCCTAATTGTGCTGCTAGGATCTGGAAAAAAGTTGATTCTCAAAATATTTAGAAGTTTATGCCCAAAAGGGGGTGCAGACCCAATGGTTTGAACTTCAGAACATCTCTGAGTTAAGTCCTCACTGGAGAATGTCTTTAAGTCCCATAAGAAGTTTCAGTGACTTGCTTCCATATATCAATGAGAAGGGAATGCTTTACTTTTTCATTTCTTTATTAATATTGATGCCTGTAGCATCCTGCTCAGTTTGTATTTTGAGCCTCATCTTTTAGAAAGATAACACCTCAGCTCTCACAAGTCTTCCTTTCCATTCCTTTCCCTCCCCTTCCCTTCCCTTTCCCTCCACTCCCCTTTTCTCTGTCCCCTCCCTTTCCCTCCTTATATTCCTCTATCCCTCTGTTCCTCCCTTCCTTTTTCCTTCATTTCTTTTCTCTCTCCCTCTCTTTGTCTGTCCCCTTTCTCCTTCCCTCTCCCTCTCTTCTTGCTATCTCTCCTCCCCCTTTCTTTCTCTTTCTTTTCCTCCATTCTTAGTTTCCCCCTTCTCCTTCTTTTTTCCTCCCATTTCATCCATTTTCTTTTCCAACTCTCCTTTTTGATACATGATTCCATGCAGGCTGGCCTGGATTTACTCTGTAGTTCTGGCTGGCTTTGAACTCACGATCTTCTGGCATCAATCCAAGCCCCCTCCCCCCCAGTGCTGGGATTACAATTGTGCATCTCCTCACCTGGCTCAAGACACCCTTTTCATCAATCTGGAGAAGGTTATGAAGCAGATTCTCATAAGCTCCCCTTCCAATAGCCCCACTGAATCCATAACCAAGTACATATTTATGGGCAATACCAGATTATGGGCACTGGAGTGGACAGACTTTGCAGGCAACTGCTTTACTACCTTGCTACTGTGATAATAGATGTTCTGAAAAACATATTCGCACTTTCTTGGGCTTTCTAAAGGATGTGTTTAAAATACTCAGCAAGCTGATACAGATGCCCCTTGACTTACAATGTGTTATTTTCCTGTAAACTTACTTTATGTTGAAAATGGTATAACTCATCTCTGCATTTAGTCTTCTTAATGTACCCCACACCATAGCCTGTCAACACAGTACATCACACAGTTGCTACCCTTGTGATTTTGTGGCTGATTGGGAAAAGAGCAAAATTGATTGGACATACAGCTGCTACTGACTGTACAGTGACTATGCTCAGTCCTAAGGTTGAAAAATTCTGAGTTGAATGACAGTAAATCAAGGGCTGTGTGCACAGTGACTTCCCTAGAGTGATACCTGGGAAGTTCAAAATGAATTGAGGAATCTCAGCAGGGCCCTCAAGCTTTTTAAAAAACCATACACCAAAACTTGTTCAAATGTGTTTTTGCTGTCTGAATCAGATGAAGAGGCCGAGTATGTGGTTCGCTTTCACAGTTAACTTTGACTTTCAGTTCTATACCATGTTATCACTTCCTGCCCAGATTCAAGCATCGGAGACAATTCTGGCAGAAGACATGCTAAGGTCAGAGTGGCTCCAGCTTCTCATGTGTTGAAGCAGCAGGACAGCCTTCTATTGCATATTTGTGTCTTGTCTAGGAGAAATTCTTGAGGAGTTTCTTTACTCTCCTTGTTCAAAGAGGAAGGTTGTTGAAGAAGTTGGCTTCTAGCCAAGTCCTCTGAAAAATGTCTATTTACTGAGCTTCATGAAGAGATGTCAATGATTGACTAATGATGCTTGAGTTCTTGACTCTAGTCCGTAGGGGATGCCTCTTTCATTTGCCACCTGAAAAGCTGCAATTACTAAAATTGCTTATAATGCCTCTCCTTTAGGAGTTCACATCAGGGATCCCTGCAAGAGAATTCACTGATGCATTCATGCATGCACACATTCATTCGTTTCTCTCCCGATGGCCCTGTATGTGAGCTCTCTTCAACCCATTCCTGTCTCCTAAAAGAGACAACTGATAGATGTGGATGTTCAAGATCACCTGGGATGGACTCAGTGGTCTTCTGGGAAATATTTGGCAATTCTTGAAAAATGAAAACCCTCTTACTGTAGTATTTGCCATTTTCTCTGGTATAAATACTCCCAACAGGTCCAACTTGAAACTAACAGTATTGTGTCACTGAAGGTATGTACAGTGGCTCTCATTAGTCACAGGAGCCAGATTTAACACATCAAATTTCTATGCTCATGTCCAACATCAACCACAGATTGACCATCTGCAACTCTTAGAAGAGGATATGGGGAGGGGATTGTGATGGAGTGAAGACTACATTCATAACTAAGAAGCAGCCTAGGAATTAGGAATGCACACACTCTGGTCTGTGTCAAGGGCATGCTTATGTTTGAACTCCAACACTGATCCCTCTTATTGCATTATTCTGGACATGTTCAATATCCTGTAGCTCCTGTCCTCTTACCTTTAAGATAACCTCATTGGGTTAACCTCTGCTTAAATAGACTTGTATTTGTGAAGTTCTTAGAATACTGTCAATCACACAGTTATGTGGTGTACAAATGTTTGTTGAATAAAGAAGACTGATCCTACAAATATTTACTGAGTATCTAGCTTGGGCCAAGCACATGTATCAGGCACTGTCAGTATGACAGAGATGAACAGTGATCTTCTTCTTAAGAATTTACAATGTAAGTGGGGCAAGATGGCATACACAGAGGCAGAAGGACCATGAGTTCAAGGATAACTTGGGCAATATAGTGAGTTTGAGGCTAGCCTGAGGCTGAACAGTAAGACTGTCTTAAAAGTAGGAATAGAAGGTAACACCACATATAGACTCCCTAATAGAAAGAAACTAGAGTCTCTTCAATGTTTCATTGTACAAGCCTTTTTCTTCATTAGAGTTACTCAAATATATTTTATTAATATTATTAAAAATTAAAAATATTTTATTTTCTATGTAAGTGATTTTCCTGCATTTATATCTGTGCACCACAAATGCACTTGGTGCCTATAGAGGTTAGAAGATAGGCATCTTATCTCCTTGAACTGGAGTTATTGGTGATTAGGAACCACCATAGGGTGCTGGGAATGGAACCCAGTTCTCTGCAAGAGCAACAAGTGCTCTTAACCACTGAGAAATCTCTGTAGCCCCAATATATTTTTAAGGTTATTATGAATGGTATTGTTTCTCTCATTTTTTCTTGGAATGTTTGTTGTTAGTTTACAGGGAAGCTATTGATTTTTGTGTGTTAATTTTGTATTCCATTACTGTACTGAATGTGTTTATCATCTGTAGTTTTCTGATGGAGTCTTTATGGCTCTTTATGTATAGAATCACCATATTATCTGGAAATATGTAGACTTTAGCATTTTCCTTTTCTATTTATATCCTCTTTATCTTATTGCTGCAGCTAAGACTTGAAGCACTCTATTTTATTTTTTTTTTGTTTTTCTTTTTTTTTTTTTTTTTTGGTTTTTTTCGAGACAGGGTTTCTCTGTGTAGCCCTGGCTGTCCTGGAACTCACTCTGTAGACCAGGCTGGCCTCGAACTCAGAAATCCGCCTGCCTCTGCCTCCCAAGTGCTGGGATTAAAGGCGTGCGCCACCACCGCCCGGCTTGAAGCACTCTATGAACAAGAGTGGAGAGACTGGATATCCTTGTCTTGTTCCTGATTTCAGTGAAAGTGCTTTGAGTATTTCTACATTTAGTAAATTTTCTTTATTATATTGGGATTATCCATGTATTGCTAGATTCTCTAGGACTCTTATCATCAGTTAATGTTGGAATTTGTCAAAGGCCTTTCTTGCATCGAGTAAAGTGATCATGTAGTTTCTGTCATTGAGTTTATTTATGTGGTGATTAAGTTTATTGAATTACATGTATTGAGCCATCCTTACATTTCTGGGATGAAGCCAACTTGATCATAATGGCTCATCTTTTAAATAAATTCTTGAATTCAGTTTGCAAGAATTTCATTTAGAATTTTTGTGTTTGTACATTAGTTTATAACCTTGCTTTTTTGTTAGGTCTTTGTCTGGTTTTGGTATTAATATTGGATTCATGAAGGAATTTGAACATGTTCTTTTATTTTCTATTTTATGAATTAATTTGAGTAGGATTGGTACAATTATTAGAAGATCTGGTAGAATTCTACACTGGATCCATCTGATCCTAGGCCATTTTCAGTTGAGAGATTTTTAATACTGCTTCTATTTTACTGGATGTTATGGGTTTATTTGGATTATTTATTTCATATTAATTTAGTACATATATCTATAAATTCATCCATATGTTTTAGATTTTTCAGTTTGGGGGAATACAGAATTTTAAAAGTATAACTTTATGATTCTCTGAATTTGCCCAGTTTCTATTGTAATGTCTGCATTTTTATCTCTAATTTTATTAGATTAGATTCTCCCTCCACTTTTGGAAATTTGGCTAAAAGTTTGACAATCCTGTTACTCTCTTCAAAATGCCAACTCTCCAATTCAGTGATTCTTTGTGTTGATTTTTTTGTTTCTATGTCAAGGTTTCCAGAAGCTTCTTTACTGTAGATTAGCTTTCATAGTGCTGCAAGTACTATGCACACTATCAGAAGGGAAAAGCAATCTTCAGTCTTGCTCAGCTACAGTGCAAGCTACAGTAGTGACCAGCCTGGAAAGACATGTGTGATGCTCCATCAGTGGCATGAATGCTATGAGCATGCCAACTACTTTCTAATTGGACTTAAGTCCCAGTCCTTGAGACAAAACTCACATTTGGTACCATTATGAAGGCTAAGAGCCTGTGGCTGGACAGATCATAAGCCCTAGGGGAGAAGTCTACTACTATTATTCTACTAAATGGACATGGCATTAAACTAAACCTTAATGACTTATTGTCATACCTATAGATTAATGCATTGCTCAGCCTTTATTGGAGAAACTTCTATTTGCAGTAGGTGTAAATTAAAACAGAGAACTATAACTGGTCAAAATGCAAAGAATGACAGACTGTAGAATTATCAGCTTTGGATAGGACATCTGTATCACATGCCCCCTGTCAAGGCCCAGAGAGCATTGTAAGAAGGGGTAGAGAAACTGTAAGAGCCAGAGGCAGTGCATACCTACAAGAAAACAGGGCAGTTACACACGTGAACTCATGCTCACAGCATGCACAAGACCTGCACAAGGTCAATCCAGAGGGCATCTTGGACTTGGGGGAGGGATGTAGGCACACAATTCCACTAGTAGCTATTGATAATTGGTAATTGTTGGGAGATGGAGAGTCAGTTTTTGTTAAGTGTGTGGCTTCTGTTAGAGTGAGCACATTCCATTGGGTGGCCACAGAGCCATAGTACATGGGCAGCATAAATCAGACTTCTTTATTTTCAAAGAAGGCACATGAATAGATAGGGAAGGGGGATGGATTTGGTAGGAGTTGATAGTGTCAAAAAATCTTATAGAAATAATAATTAGTTAAAAAATGAGAATAGCTAACATTGAGAATTGTATGGAAGAGAAAGTACAGTCATTTATATGTATTACTTAATTTTTCATGTTCATCACTTCAGAGATAGCCTTATATGTAAAATTTATACTTAAAATTTATTAATAAAACCAAACATTAAAAATATTTGGCAAGTCTATCTCTTTTATAAAATACATAATACCTTTTATTGCCTGATTTTGGATGGTGCATTCATATTTAAATTAAAATTTCTAGGTTTTGTAATATGGAGATTTAAAATATACTCAGAGACAGTGGTATAATGTAGCCTTATATAGCCACTACCCATGGCTACCAATTGTCCTATGGCCTATGGCTGCCTTTAATTAATTCATGAACTTGCCCATTTTCTTCAATTAGATTATTAAAAAAAATTCTAGACATCATGAACTTCCATTTATACCACAGACAAGAAAAATGAGCCTTGGGGAGTTTAAATTATTTGATTAAAATCATACAGATAATAAATGGCAAAACTGAGACCCGAACCCTGGGCTATTTTATTCCAAAGTCCACAATTTTCACCAAAAGGCTACATTTTAAAGTGCATTAAAAGTGTCCTAGATAAATACAGAAGTTCAGAAAGAAGTGCAGGAGAGCTCTGCAAAATAAATGGAGTTGCAGGCTATATCGGCCAGCTTTGTGTCATGATAAGAAAACAGTAGAGGCCATTAACAGAGAAAAGTTTTATTAGAATGCAGTCCTGAAGGTTCCAGTTCAACACCGTGTGCTGACATTGCTGGTCTGGCTGGCCTAGAACTCATTATGTAGACCAAGCTGGCCTTGACCTCACAGAGATCTACTTTACCTGCTCTATCTCCTATGTGCTGAATTAAAGGCATGTACCATCACGTGTAGCTTATGGGTCTATCTTTAGGAGCCTCCTTGTGAGTCTCTGCTTGTATTGTCCTGGGTAGTCTGAGAACCCAGGTGAGGTATTAGCTGCAGCCAGCTGGACTGTGGGACCATCATTTAGCAGTTTTATTTTTGTGTTGGTGAGTGTTCAAATCCCTAGGCAGCCTGGTGATTTTCTAAGCCACTACTCATCAGTCATGCAGTTCTCCAGTCACCTCCAGTCATAGAGAAATCTCATTTCAGCAAATGCTTACAAACTTCAGGTTCTAGTCAAAAGTCTTTGAAGGGGAGGTGAAGAGCTGTCTCTTCCTGCATGAGGAGGGCTTTGGGCTGTCAGCTCCCTGTGGAAAGGGAACTTATATTCTTACTTTCTGTTGCTGTGATAAACACCATGACCAAAAGTGACTTGGGAAGGAGAGGGTTTGTTTGGTGCACACCTCCTGACCATAGTCCATTGCTGAGAGAAGTCAAAAGAATACTGCGTACTGGCTTCCTCCCATGGCTTGTTCCGCTCTCTCTTATGCTCTTTCTCTCTCTCACTCTCTCTTGCCATCTTTTCCTCCCTCCTTCCCTCCCTCTCTTCCTTCCTTTCTTTTACTAAATTTTTATGTATTCATCTCTCAAACACTACATCTCTACTACAGTTTCCCCTCCCTCCACTCCTTCCAGCCCCACCCCGTCATCTCCTTCAGAGTCACCACTCCTGTTTCCCTTCAGAAATGACCACGCTTCCATGTCAACTGAACATGGCATTACAAGATGCAGTAAGATTAGATGCAAACCCTCACATCAAGGCTGAATGAGACAACCCAGTAGGAGGAAAAGGGTCCCAAGAGCAGGCAAAGGAGTCAGACACAGCCCCACTCCCACTGTTAGGAGTCCTACAAACACCCCAAGCTACACAACAACAAGAGACATGCAAAGGAGTCAGACACAGCCCCACTCCCACTGTTAGGAGTCCTACAAACACCCCAACCTACACAACAACAAGAGACATGCAAAGGACCTCGCTCAGACTGATATAGGCTCTGTGATTATCTCAGCTTTATTTCTTACACAACCCAAACCCACTTGTCCAGGGTTTGTACCACTTGTAATGGGTTGGGACCTCCCCTCCCATGTCAATCATTAATCAAGGAAATTGATGGAGGCCAATCTGATGAAGGCACCTCCTCAACTGAGGTTCCCTCTTTCCAGATGACTCTAGCTTGTGTCAAGTTGACAAAACAAACAAACAAACAAACACAAACCTACTAAAGGACTCACTCTCCCTTTCCTGACTTAGGCTTCTCTTGTTTCACTTGTCAGCTGCCTCCAAAATTTCCAGAGCTTCCCCAGAAGACAGGAGAAGATGGGAAGCTAGGAGAATCTGGAGAGGAAATGATTTCAGTTGCCCAACATTTACAGTGTATTGGTCTAACATATTTGTCCCACTGTTTAACTTTCTCTTGGGTATTTCATTGTTGGAAGGATCCCTTTAAACTTACAAGACCTCAGTTTTTTCGTTTTTTTGCTTTCAGACTCATTTTGATTCAGAATGCATAGCTAAGCAAACATCTTAGTGTGTTAACTTATTCTAGATTCTGGAATTAGCTCTGTGTTGTTTGGTGCTGGCCCTTCTGTTTGTTTGACCTCCTACCTCTCCATCATGCCGTTTTCCTCAACAATTTGATTGTCTAGACTGATCAGTGTGGTTTCCTTAGCACAATTACTGAGCTCCAGCCGTGAGTGCAGACTTTGATTACAGGAGACTTAGCATGGGGAACATGCTACACAGCTGAGTTTCCTGAAGGAATGCAGAACATGCTTGGCTTTTGGAAATTTGGACTCAAATTGCTCTAATTAATGTTGTGTAATGAATGATTCCAAAACATAGTCATTAAGCAATAATCACTTATTGTTCTGTGAAAGAATGAATGCATTGCTTTGGGTCAGCACTGCTTAGCCTCGGGTGGGCTCAGGTCTGACCCAGACTAAGCAGAGTGAGTTTGTCTGCCATATGACATAAGTTCAGGAGGCTAAACCAAACCATGGATTGCACAGACAGCCTCTGTTTGGCTCATGCTTGTTTATATTCCATTGGCCAAAAGAGAATCACAGGCTATGTCCCATGTGAATGAGAGAAGGGCATGTAATTCTTTTACATGGCGGCAGGGAAGGTGAGTTAGTGATCTTATCAACCACTGGTCGTCTGAACTGAATCCAGTGGATTTGGGTGTCATGAATGGGGAGTGATAGGGTAGAGGGCTGAATTCTTAGAGCTTTCATGGTCTTTTATTGGGTCCCATCTAAATGCCATACAAAGCCAATGGAAGTATTTAAACATGGACATTCAGGTATCAATTTACAGAAAGAAGATGCTGTATAAAGGATAGTAAAAGAAAAAAAGATGCATAGCAATTGAAGCTGCATTGATAGGTTACAATGGTTTGGTTTTGCAGGTGGTCGCAGAAGAGAGAAATATCCATGGGTTGGTTCAAGGCATGTTTTCAGTATGGGTGTGTTTATTCTGGAATTGGATGTGAGGCTGAGAAGGGCTGAGGGATGACTTTGGATACATGACACCTATGGCAAATGAGTTTTGATGGAAGAATCTGGCAAAGGGACTGATTTGAAGAAGTGGATTAAAAGTTTGTTTTGGGCATTCTGAATTCCACATGCATATGCTACAATACTCATAAAGTATCTCTAGATAAGCCTAACAGGAAACTTGCTGGGTCTATATGAATGAAACTATAAACCTCTATTGGGGGCCATAAAAGGAGATTTGAATCAATGGGGTGTCAAACTTTGCACTTGGGTAAGAAGACTTCAGGCTGTAAAGACATCAGCTCTCACTGAATAAATCTATACATTCAATGTAGTTTCAACTCAAACCTCAATACTGTTTTGTTCTTAAGTCTTGGAGCGATTACCAGGAATGTCTTTGAAATAAGAATAATGAGAGCTAAACTGCATCATATATTACATGTTATAAAACAGTGAAATTTATAGCAGCAGCAGCTGGAGGGATAGACTGATAGATCAATGGCATGGAACAGAGAAGTCCATCCGAGGACAGGTGAGGATTTAGTGTGTTACAGAGAGAGCACAGGGATGTGGGATGAAGGGAAGGTTATTCAGTAAGTAGTTTAAGGACCATTTGGAGGAGCATTTGTACATCACTTGTGGAGTGTTGCCTCTTCCTTTATGTCAGCCATATAGTGCTCAGGAGTTTCACTCTAGAGTAGTTCAGTAAGTTCAATTATGATCTTTACAGACATGCTTGTGCAATGTTCACATGCACACACACATATATACAAATGAATAAATAGACTATTATGTGTTATATTAATATTGATATATTTTTAGGGTTTTCTGTTTTTGTTACAAGCAATAACTTTAGAAGATATTTAGGGGTTGGAGGGATGGCTTATTGGTTAAGCCCACTGACTGCTCTTCCAAGGACTTGTGTTTGATTCCCAGCACTTAGGTGGTGGCTCACACCATCTGCAGCTTCAGTTCCAGATGATATGATGCCTTCTGCTAGCCTCTGTGCCTACTGCACACACATGGTGCATGGACATACATGGGGCGAGAACACCCAAACATATGCAGTGAATTTTTAAAAATGAACTGTTTACATGTGAATTCTTCTCTAGAATAGATTCTGAAGAATGGGTTTTCTCAGAAAGTATATACTTACAAAATCCTTCTAAATTTTCCTGTGAAATTCTAAACCATGCCACAGCACCAATGAACAAGGAAAGAAATAAAAATCAAACCTAAAAAAATACAGCAAGTTAATAAAAACAAAACCAGAAATAAAGGAAACATAAGAACCTCAGGATCAATAAAAGCCGAAGTTGGATTTTTGATAGAATGTCGAGGCACACAAATTGTTTGTTAGTATGGTCAAGGCAAAGGGAGACACATCTGGGATACAGAGGCAATTTAAAAGAACTGGAGACTGTCATCTAAAGTCAGAAGGTAAGACGAACATTGTCTGTAATGGAAACATCGCTGAAACGTCTTGGAGGCATGCATGTGCTGAGGGTGGAGGAGATGCTCTGTAAACCCTGGCTTCTATTCGGCTCTGACTCTCATCATTACTTTCTAAATTAGACTAGCTTACGTGAGAAACACCTTTAAACTACAAATTCACCTTTGAGGTGGTGAGATCCTCATTGAGGCTGTGATTAGCTGGTTCACATTTCTCTTTTGAGGCCCAGCCTCTCTAATTGGAATATCAGGAGGGATGGCCTACAGGCTTGAAAATGCTAGTCTCCCTTTCTCCTTTAAAAAATATATAAAAAAATTTAATGGAGCATATATAGTTGAAAATCCACATATAATAAATGTATGGATGATGTGATTCAACTATATAACTTTATACCAATCCATTTGAAAACCTTAGATGAAATGGACAAAAATGTCAAGGAAAATATAAATTTCCAAAATTGGCCCAAGAAAAACCAATAGAAAACACTCATAAAAATTAGAGATGGCAGTTAAAGGACCATCTACCAATCTGCCCCCCACTTCTGTCATCCAGAACACAGGCCCTTGGTAGTTATAGGCAGGTTCCATCCAATCCCAGGAAAGAGCCTGATTCATCTTACATTTTAGAGCAGGGAAAAATGTAGAGACTACCACTCTTATTTTATAAGGCCAGTTTATTTCTTATACCAAGACAAGAAAATAAAATTATAGGCTAATACAGGAGGAAACAATTTGATAAAATACTAAGTAATTGAATCTAGTGGCACATTAAAAGCATAATATGTCTTGATCAAGTAGGATTTATGTGAGTAACTCAAACTTGGGAATCAGTGGGGACTGCCTATGAACATCAACTTATTTACAGGCTGAAAGGAGATGACCACTGCCCTGTGATGCTACAGAGTGAGACCTCAACTCAAAAAGGAAAACATCACAAAGTATCTACCTTAAAAAGAGGGAGGGAAGGGGGCTTATGGGACTTTCGGGGAGGGAGGAAACGGGAAAGGGGAAGTGATTTGGAATGTAAATTAAAAAAATAAAATAAAATTAAATTAAAAAAAAAAAAAAAAAAAAATAGACAAGAAATACCTCAACAAATGAAGCATCTTAGAAACATTGTCTTAAGTAGCAAGCTGGGGGTAGCCACTGGAAAGTCTCAGATGCCAGGGACCCAAGAGGTTTCCAGGAACAACAAGGAGACATTAGCTGAAAAACCCAGCAAGGGGAGAGAAAACCTGTCGAGACCATATCCAGTGGATAGGTACAGCTCATAGTTGAGGGATGGGTCCACCCACCCACCTCAAAAATATTAATCCAGAATTTCTCCTGTCAAAAGGAAATGCAGGGACAAAGAGTGGAGCAGAGATTGAAGGAAAGACCATTCAGAGACTGCCCCACCTAGGGATCCATTCCATCTGCAGACACAAAACCCAGGCAATATTGCTGATGCCAAGATGTGTTTACTGACAGGAGCCTGGTATAGCTGTCCCCTGAGAGGCTCTATCAGAGTCTGACCAATACAGATTTGGATGCTTGCAGCCAAACATCAGACTGAGTGTGGGAACCCCGATGGAGAAGTTAGGGCAAGTACTGTAGGAGCTGAAGGAGTTTGCAATCCCATAGGAAGGACAACAGTATCAACCAACAAGACCCCCCAAAGCTAGCAGGGACTAAGTCACCAACCAAAGTGCACCTATGGGGGGACCCATGGCTCCAGCTGCATATGTAGCAGAGGATGGCCTTGTTGGGCACCAATGGGAGGAGAAGCCCTTGGTCCTGTGAAAGCTCGATGCCCCAGTGTAGGGGAATGCCAGGGTGGGTGGGAGAGCACCCTCATAGAGGCAGGGGGCTTGTGGAGGATAAATTGGGAAGGGGGTAACATTTGAAATGCAAATAAATAAAACAACCAATAAAAAAATGAAAAAAAGTAGAAGGCAGCATTTGGTCCAGCTTTGCTTACCTGTGGTGCAACTCCAGTGGTTGCCTAGCCAGTGCCATAGCATGAAATACAAGAAAAGACAGTGGCCAGGGCTGTAGACCTTGCAGAATAGTATACGTGGGAGCAATGTTCTCTGTGTGCCTGCCCTCTTCATGCTTCTTCCAAACACAGAAGGAGCCTGCTTCAGTTTCTCTTCTGTAACTCGGTCATAAACTGAAGTGACTTCCCATAGCTACATATGCCATATGAATACAGCAGATTGTGTAACCAGGTCTCTCCTGGTGAATCTCAGTTTTCGTCTTTTCTTGGCAGCATGCAAAGCTTCTTTGCCTGTGTCTCTGTGTTCATAAGTACATTTCCAGATCTCTCACTGCTAGATTAAAGAGTCCAGTTGTCCTTCAGAAGATTGTAGTCTGAGTTGAACTCCAAACCACAGAATATACCCTGGCAATGGAAAGTGATTGCTGTCTATCCACAAACAACTTGGATTCATCTAGGGAATGATGCCTAATAAAAAATATAACATAAAGAAGTCCCAGTGTGATGACATCTATGCAACATTGAAATTATATTTTATGTTTTTCTCTTTCTCATATTTTTTGGAGTATAATTGACAACACACACACATACTTAAAGTATACAGTGCGATGTCTTAGTATGTATATATTATAAAATGATTATGGATTATAGCCAATTAATGTGTTGACTAGTTTTCACATGTGTGTATGTGTATGTGTGTGCGTGTGTGTACATGTGCATGTGCGTGTGTGTGCGTGTGCATATGAGTGTGCGTATATATTCAAGACTCACTTGTCTAGGTAAATCTGTAGTATAGATGCATGTGTACTAACTGTACATTTGATCATTAGCCTGCATATTTGAAACTTTAGGCCCTTTTATCAGAATGCCCCACCCCCACCCCCGGTCATGTCAGCAGGCATTCTGCTCATGTGTATGAGCTCAACCGGCTTTGGTTCCACATATGAGGTCACGAAGCATTTCTTTCTGTTTCTGGCTTATCTAATTTAGTATGGTGTTCCAGGTGTATTTGTGTTGTACACTACAAAACATCTGTCTTTTAATACTCCATCATGTGTCTATGCATATCTGTACAAATGAATATCTCAGGCTGTTCATTACATTTTCTTCATCCATCCACATATCTACCGCTGGACCCTTAGACAATTCCTCATCTTGGCGACTCTCAAAAATGCTACAATGAACTCTGAAGTGTCGCTATCTTTGAGAAGTTGATTTTATGTCATTTTGTACATGTACTTAGAACTAGCATCTGGTTCACACAGTAATTCCCTCCAAATTTTTGAGGAGCCCCATTTTGCATAAAGACTTCATAAATTTATGCTCCAACCAACAGTTTGTCCTCATCCTCACCAACATTTGTTGTGTCCTGTCTTTTTCTTTTCTGGGTTACTCATTTTAACTTATGTATAGAAGTCACCCTGGAGTTGTGAGTAACTGACGTGTCCTTCAGCAGTTTTGACTAGTCATTCCCTCCAGATATTCTGAACCAAATGGCTAGTGCAGTCTGCAGTGCATTTGCCTGGTGCCCACTGGGGCAGGTCTTTTTTCTTGAATCTTAGTAGATACCCAGTAGGACCAGGACCTGCAGGGGTTGGCCTCATGTTTTAGGTCTGTGGGACCTGACCTGGAGTTTGCATCCATTGGAGCATAACTGAACTCTGAAAAGCTACCTCCTCACACACTAAATCCCCTTATGAATTTAATAAATAATTCATCATTATTTTGCATTTCTAAAAATACTCATGACTTATTGTTTTACGTTTCATTGAACTTGACTTAGTAATATTTTATTCAGGAATTTTGCATTTATTTTAAACCATGAAAGTGGCCACTGACTTTTTACTTTATTTTGTTTTAGTCTTAGGACTTTGTACAGAGGAAAGGATTTGCAGTCTTTGGATAAAGCTGAAGGACATAATCTAAGTGTGGATATGTACATACGATCATATATATGAGTATATACGCATGGGGGTATCCATGTGTATGTACTGTGAAGAAGCCACTGAGTATAGAAAAATGGGTAACATAGCTCAGAAGCAGAGACTTCCACACCCAGGAGACACACAGTGCATTAGTGATTCGAAAGTCAGCAGCTTAAAATAACACACATTTTATTTTCCCAGTTTCTGTGGTTTCAAGTGTTGGCATAGCTTAGGCAGACCTTCTGCTTAGGGTCTCACAAGGCTGCCATAGACATGTTTACAATGGTTTGACACATGTGCACATGTGTGATATGCATGTTTGTATGTGCACATGCATGTGCAGGACGGCTAGAGGAGAACATAGAGTGTCTTGCTTTATTCCCTTAAGACAGAATTTCTTACTCTGCCAGGTAAATAGAAATCCAGCCCACCACCAAATATTTGTCCACAAAAGTTATTTATAAAGTACGAGAACAAAACCCCTAAATATTCTAGCTTGCTTTTTGTTGCTGGGGAAAAAAACAAACAAAAACACTGACCAAGGCCAACTTAGAGAGGAAAGGGTTTATCATATAAGTGACAGTATCGTCACCAAGGGAAGCCACGGCAGGAGCCTGAATGTGGAACTGAAGCAGAGGTTACAAAGAGTGCTGCTTACTGGTTTGCTCCCCTGGCTTGCTCAACACGTTTTCTTATACATTCCAGGCCCATTTTCCCAGGGATGGCACTACTCACAATTGGATGGGCCATCCTCCATTTACAATGAATAAAATACCACACAGACATGCCTATAGACCAATCTGATGGTGGTAATTTCTCCACTAAAGTGTCCTCTTTCTAGGTAAATTAAGTTGACAGCCACGCACAGCCCTTATACCAAACTCTTGCAAAAAATCCCAAATCAGAAGAGAAATGCCCAAGTCACAAAATAGTCAGAAATTACCAGCTGATAATTGAGCTCAAGAGGGAAAGGAAAGAATGTCAGTACCAGTGATATCCAGTGATCAAAGATGCCACCAGAACTCTAAAAATGTGTCAGGCAAAAGAGAAATCCAGAGGCCCAGTGATGTTGGAGTATCATCACAAAACATACACCACCCAGTGAGACGGATGAGGAGCAGAAAACTGATGTAGAAAGCTTGGCACAAAGAGCTCTTCCAGCCTGCGGAACAATATGCTGGAGGACGGAAAATAGACGCCGTGGACTAGAATCTGCGAGGAAGGACTGTTAACGGTACACAGTCTAATGACAGTTATCGAGAAAGGTAACAGAGACCAGAGGGAACACTTACAGAAATGATGGGAGAAAGGAAGGGAGCTGGAGACAGACAGACTCCCAGAATGCTGTGCAGTGTCCACAAGCCCCGTGCTGATGGATTCGTTTAAACTCCGGGATCTTAAGGATACCGCAAACGTTCTGAACTTTCCGGAGGGAAGAAACAGGGTCTCATGACTGTAAGAGAGTTGGCTTGGTACCAGCCTTCTCCGCAGCAACAGGGAAAACTAGGAGAAAATATATTCAACATTCTAAGAAAAAGTTATTCTGTACCTGAAATTCTGCCAGTCATACCATTAAGTGTGGGGGAAATTAAAGAAGTTTGCTTTATACATGAGTGTTTAAGAATTTCATTGCTCAGAGTTCTTCTCTGAAAGCATTCATTAAGGATGTATTCTCACAAAATAGAAACAAATGAATGGAAAAAAAGTCTGGGACACTACAAACAAAACCAAAACCAAGCATTGACTCTGCAAATCCATACGTCAGACACATCTGGGTACAGTTGGCAGTGAAATCCCAGTTGTTTCCAGTGAGAATGTATGTGTGCAAACTGGGAGGCAAGAGTAAAGATGAAAGATTTACTGAGGTCTAGACGTCAATTGACTACCACTGTAGAGAGAAGAATATATAATTTTGGCTCCACTTAAGGATGCATACTAGAAGAAGAAAGACGTGTGTGTCTAAAACAACTAGGAAAAATTGAACAAAGAAAATATCATCAAAGGGGAGGGACTCATGGGATGTGGCCCCTCTCTGCTGATAGAGTCTGGGAGTAGGAGTAGAGGGGGTTGCCCCTATTTTCAGTTGTGTGCCTGTTGGTGAGCTCACCAATCTCTAACAGACAGCGGCAAAACTGTGGTCATAAGGATATCCCTGGTTAAACTCAGTGGGTCATAAAACCAAACAAATGTATTATGTATGTATATATATATTATGTATTATGTTATATTATATATATATATTAAGTTGTCAAAGAGCAACTTAACATTAAAAGAAAATATCATCCATCCCACAGAAATTAGAGAAAAAATATAAAAAGTCAAGAAAGCATAAAAATGGCAAATATGAATTGTGGTGGAAAATTAAGTGAAAATATTAGTATTTACAGTAAATGTAAATGAGTTAAACTCTTGTTTAAAAATGTGGGCAATGTAGCCACAGTTTACCACGTATTAACCATGATTTAAATGCCGTGCTAGCCACTTTAAATGAATGATTTCATTTAGAGTCAACAATAAACTCTGTAAGCTTCTATTTTCAGTTTCATAAGGAAAACACGCCGCCGAAGGCTGGTAGGGATTGAGCCGTTTGCTCGAGGTGCAGAAGCCAGGCTCAAACCAGGCTTCTCAGAGCTCAAGGTCTTTCTCTTAATCACTCAATGAAACTGTCACTCAGCTTGTTGGTTGGAAAAGAAATTTGCAAGTTATGTATAAGATATAAAGGCAAAGCACCATGAGAATCTGAAAATAAAGTGTTGGAAAAAGACCTGCCAGGTGAATGATAAAGTCTGAAGCGACAGGGCAGTCCTTATTATATGTGTCTGGAATGTGAGCCGGGGCGTGAGGTAAGTCTGTCTGGCTTAAACATGAGAATGAGTATGTCTGTTGTGGCAAGAATGGAGTGTGTATGTAGGTTATTCAAGTTGCTGTTTTAGCCACACAATTTAAAAAGATTTTTAAAAAGATAAGGAATGAAGGAGACCCCTGGTCTATAGAAAGTTGCCACTTAAGCTGGAGTCCAGAGGTGCTCAGGAGTCTAATCCAAATCAAGGGAGGAAAGGGGAGGCTGCAAACTGTTGGGTGAATATAAAACTAAGCCCCAAGAGTGGAAATAAAATGCATGCTTTTCAATAGAGGTGTCACCAAGCACCTTCTCTCATCGCACTTTGACAAGCTCCCCTTTCTGTGGGAGTGATGAGGGCGGGAGGGGGGCAGGAGGCAGTGCTCAAGACTGACAGTGTCAGTCACATGCCTCCTGTTCAAAGCACTGAGATGTTTTCAATCAGAAAGGGGGGAAAAAAACCCTCAACTTTTCTTTTTTTTTTTTTTTTTTTTTTTTTTTTTTAATTTAATTTAATTTTATTTTTTTAATTTACATTCCAAATCACTTCCCCTTTCCCGTTTCCTCCCTCCCCGAAAGTCCCATAAGCCCCCTTCCCTCCCTCTTTTCTCCGTTCAACCCCCTCTCATTACTCTGTCCTGGCGTTCCCCTACATCCAGTCTTTCCAGGACCAGGGGTCTCTCCTTCCATCTTTTTAGAAATCTATTGATATGCTGATTGTGTCTAGGGTATTCTGAGATTCTGGGTCAATATCCCCTTATCAGTGACTTCATACCATGTGTGATCTTTTGTGATTGGGTTACCTCACTAAGGATGATATTTTCAAGTTCTGACCATTTGCCTAGGAATTTCGTGAATTCATTGTTTTTAATTGCAGAGTAGTATTCCATTGTGTAAATATACCACATCTTCTGAATCCATTCCTCCGTTGAGGGACATCTGGGTTCTTTCCAGCTTCTGGCTATTATAAATAAGGCTGCTATGAATATAGTGGAGCATGTGTCCTTATTGCATGCAGGTAAAGTCTCTGGGTATATGCCCAGGAGTGGTATAGCCGGATCCTCCGGAAGTGTCATGCCCAGTTTTCTGAGGAGCCGCCAGACTGCTTTCCAGAGTGGTTGTACCAGCCTGCAATTCCACCAGCAGTGGAGGAGTGTTCCTCTTTCTCCACATCCTCGCCAACAACTGCTGTCTCCTGTGTTTTTGATCTTAGCCATCCTGACTGGTGTGAGATGGAATCTCAGGGTTGTTTTGATTTGCATTTCCCTAATGACTAAGGATGATGAACATCTCTTTAGGTGCTTCTCAGCCATTAGATATTCTTCAGGTGAGAACTCTTTGTGTAGCTCTGTACCCCATTTTTTAATAGGGTTACTTGCCTCTCTGGAGTTTAACTTCTTGAGTTCTTTGTATATCTTGGATATTAGCCCTCTGTCGGATGTAAGGTTGGTAAAGATCATTTCCCAGTTAGTTGGTTGCCGCTTTGTCTTTTTGACGGTGTCTTTTGCCTTGCAAAAACTTTGTAATTTAATGAGGTCCCATTTGTCTATTCTTGATCTTAGAGTATAAGCTATTGGAGTTCTGTTCAGGAAATTCTCCCCTGTGCCCATATGTTCAAGGTTCTTCCCTAGTTTCCCTTCTATTAGTTTCAGTGTGTCTGGTTTTATGTGGAGATCTTTGATCCACTTAGAATTGAGCTTAGTGCAAGGAGATAAGGATGGGTCAATTTGCATTCTTCTGCATGTTGACCTCCAGCTGAGCCAGCACCATTTGTTGAAAAGGCTATCTTTTTTCCACTGGATGGTTTTAGCTCCTTTGTCAAAGATCAAGTGACCATAGGAGTGTGGATTCATTTCTGGGTCTTCAATTCTGTTCCATTGATCTACATGTCTGTTACTGTACCAATACCATGCAGTTTTTAACACTATTGCTCTGTAGTACAGCTTGAGGTCCGGGATACTGATTCCCCCAGAGGTTCTTTTACTCTTGAGAATAGTTTTAGCTATTCTGGGTTTTCTGTTATTCCAGATGAATTTTTGAATTGCTCTTTCTAACTCTATGAAGAATTGAGTTGGGATTTTGATGGGGATTGCATTGAATCTGTGTATTACTTTTGGTAAGATGCTCATTTTTACTATATTAATCCTGCCAATCCATGAGCATGGCAGATTTTTCCATCTTCCGAGGTCTTCTTCAATTTCTTTCTTCAGAGACTTGAAGTTCTTGTCATACAGATCTTTCACTTGTTTGGTTAGCGTCACGCCAAGATACTTAATATGGTTTGTGGCTATCGTAAAGGGTATTATTTCTCTTACTTCTTTCTCAGCCTGCTTATCCTTTGAGTATAGGAAGGCTTCTGACTTGCTTGAGTTGATTTTATATCCGGCCACTTTGCTGAAGTCGTTTATCAGCTGTAGGAGTTCTCTGGTGGAGTTCTTTGGGTCGCTTATGTATACTATCATATCGTCTGCAAATAGTGATAGTTTGACTTCTTCCTTTCCAATTTGTATCCCTTTGACCTCTTTTTCTTGTCTAATTGCTCTAGCTAGAACTTCAAGTACTATATTGAAAAGATATGGAGAGAGAGGGCAGCCTTGTCTAGTCCCTGATTTTAGTGGGATTGCTTCAAGTTTCTCTCCGTTTAGATTGATGCTGGCTACTGGTTTGCTGTAAATTGCTTTTACTATGTTTAGATATGGGCCTTGAATTCCTGATCTTTCCAAGACCTTTAGCATGAAAGGATGCTGAATTTTGTCAAATGCTTTCTCAGCATCTAATGAGATGACCATGTGGTTTTTTTCTTTGAGATTGTTTATGTAGTGGATTACATTGATGGATTTCCTTATATTGAACCATCCCTGCATCCCTGGGATGAAGCCTACTTGATCGTGGTGAAGAGAGATGGCTCAGGGGTTAAGAGCACTGACTGCTCTTCTGAAGGTCCTGAGTTCAAATCCCAGCAACCACATGGTGGCTCACAGCCATCCATGAGATCTGACACCCTCTTCTGGAGTGTCTGAAGACAGCTACAGTGTACTCACCCTCAACTTTTCTTATTTCATCCAAGCTGAGTTGTCTGTCCCTTTGCGGTTGCTATGACAACAGCAGCTCTCCTCCTTCTTCATTTGGATCTATTTCCGAAGGAAGAACAATGAATGCAAAAGATCAGAAAATGGGAAAGGCAAGTAGGCATTAGAGGCATTAGAATTATTTACCCTGGAGAGGAGAATGCTAAGAGGTGGTAATTATATTGTTCTGGGCTATTAAAGGTTACTACTACAGAAGTCATTCCCTGCTTGGGCCCAAGATAAAATCAGATTTATGGTACCTGTAGGAAAATAGCTTTAGGGAGAAAAAATCCCTGATGCAAAGCTCTCAGGGTCTTCCTTGCATCTGTTGGGGTACAGAATGGGAGGCATCTGAAAATAGGTGTTCTGCACAGGTTATTTTCCCTAAAAAGTCCTTAGCCAGTGAGACAGTAGCAGCACAAACACACATGCATGCATGTAAGCATACACAGAAGACAGACAGACAGACAGACAGACAGACAGACAGACACACACGGCTTCTCTTTGTGAAATATCTAAGTAGTTTGTGTGTGCTTGTTTTCTGTTTGTGGGTGCATGTGTGCATGCTTTATGTGCCTGTGTGGACACATGGGTGCACATCTGTGTACAGGATAGAGATCAACTTTGGGAATATTTTTTTTGAGATAGACTCATTCCCTGGCATCTGAGGCTGATCAGTTAGGTTAGGCTGGTTGGCCAGTGAGTACAGGCAGCCTCCTGTATGTGTCTTTCCAGTGCTGAGGTTAAGTGTGCACTACCACATCTGGATTTTTATGTGGAGAACAAACTCAGGACCTTATTCTTTTCAGACAACCACCTTGTCTGCTGAGGTATGTCTGCTGCACTCAAGTAATCTATGATCTTAGTCACTGCAGAGACCCTATAAGGGGATATTATCATTATCCCCATTTTACAGATGAGAGCACTAAGGATAAGAGAGTTTAGTGACATACCCAAGGTCACACAGCTGGTGAAAGACAGAGCGTGGGCTCAATTCCAATAAGCCTATATTTTTAAGTAACAGCAGTTTCTCTCTTGGTTCCTATTACACTGGGACCTCGAAAGGGATCCTGGGTAAGGCCTTGGCCAGCAGGAGTTCTAATCTTATCCATTCACCAAATCATTACTTAATTCTTTTTTTCTTTCTTTCTTCCTTCCTTCCTTCCTTTCTTCCTTTCTTTCTCCCTTATCTTATTGAGCACTCAGCTTAAGGGAGAACAGTACAGTGGTTGTGCTTCCAGAAAAGTCTGACTGAGGGGAGGCAAAAAGATTCAACCAATTGATTGGGATTTTATCTGAACCACAGGAAGAGCCACAAGCTGTAGGACAACATGGAATTATATAGCCTATCTGTGCCTCAGTTTCCTCATTCAACAGCATGATGAATGGGGATAAGGGTTACAGGAGAGTTAAATAAGTCCATATACAAAGACTCTCAGGACAGTGTCTTGCTTGTAAGTGCTAAGTGATGGGTGCAATCAGGGGCTCATGTCTTCCTTAGTAAGAAATAGGAGTCTAGGAGTAGGAACTGTTTATTGAATACCCACTGTATATAGCCAGGCATGGAGGAAACAGCAGAAAGCAAGAAGCACATGGAACACAAGGTCTCCAGAAGCTTGTAGCCTTATGCAGAACCACTGGCAGAAACAAATAGTCCATAGAGTAGTTAGTTTCAGGTGCCGACCAGTGCTCTGAAGGAGAAGGTCCAGGCAGTCAGATGGACGGAGGGATGTGGGAGGGTGAAGGATGCACTACAGCCATGAGGATTGGGATGAGATCATTCAAGGAAGGAGCTGGCCACAGGTGGATTTAGGAGGACCATCTGAGCAGTGGAACAGAAAAGGTAAGTTTGAATAGAGCGTGGTAGTGAGATAATGGTGTTGAAGTATATGAAAGCTGTTGTAGTTGATTTGGACTGTTGATGTGACTGCACTGGGAGAGCCCCTAGTGTTGGCTTATACACTCAATGTGGAAATTTTGAATTAATGAATTGACCAGTCCATTGCTTGGTTTGTACTGTGATGGTATACTAGAAGGTAGTAAAGGTAAAGAGATAGGGCCTTTGGAGGAAACAGCCTAATGGAAGGGAGTTCTTGGGGGCAATGCCTTGGTCTGAATCCATCCTGTGTCTACTGAAGGTTCTTCCTTTCAGGCAAGATGTGAAGAACAGCTTTGCTATGCCCTATCACCCCACCATGATGACATTCTGCCCATGCCCACGGGCTGAGCCACCACGGACTGAATTCTCTGAAACCATGAATCAAACAAATCCATCTTCCTCAAAGTTAATTTGGTATTTATTCACAGCAGTGGGAATGATAATACAATGACTCAGGCAGTGTCAGGGGTAGAGGCTGAGGGGTGGCTTCAGATGAGTTTAGAATTTGAGGTGAATTAGTTGGTTTGCCTTGTCTGGCCTCAGTGGGAGAGGATGCTCTTAGTCCTGCTGCAACTTAATATGATAGGGCGGATGGGTATCCGTGAGACTTCCCTTTGGGTGGGACTGGGAGGAGAGGAGGGATGGGGCTGTGATCAGGATGTAAGTGAATACATAAATTAGTGAAAAAAAAAAGAATTTGGGATGAGACACACATCACACTCAAGGCCTGCTCCCAGCATCCAGTAGGTCTAGGTTGGGATATTGTTAAGCATCCTTCAGTGTACAAAGTGCCCCACCACACAGCATGGTCCATCTCCAACTGTCTATGATCCAGGTTGAGAAACCCTGACTCTCCATACAGGACTAGGGCTTATAGACCAAGGAAAGGAGACAGAGCTTTACCCAGCAGGAGAGTCTGCCAATGGTTTGAAGCAGTGCGGGGTCTTGATGGGATTTCCACTTCAGGAGACAAGCTGTTTCTGGGTAGGAAATGGATTGTAGTGCAAAGTAGGAAGCAGAGAGAATGATATCAGGCTTTACATTTTTTTCTTTTGTGGTAATGGGGAATCGAACCCTATGCAGATGTGAGGTAACCACGGTAACACTGATTTTCATTTTGTTTTTTATTTGAAACAGACTCTCACTAAATCTCTGAGGTGGTCTTGAATTTGCAGTCTTCCTACCTTAACCTCTGACTAGCTGAGGTTAGTCTTGTGCTACCAGGCCTGGCTGTTTGTGGCCTGTGTAGACCCAGTTGGAGATGATGGTGGCTTGGGTTGCGGGGAGCAGTGGTGGAGTTGAGCACAGTTGACAGACATGGGAGGTTGGCTTGTGGAGTCTCAGGGAAGGATGGGATATGGGGACCTGGGTGAAAGACAAGAGTGAGTGTCGGGTTGCTATTGGAATAGGCTGGCAGGTAAAAGTCAGAGCCATTAACCTGAGGGTAATGGTAAGTCAAGAGCTCTCTCCTTAACATTAAGATCTGACAAAGCCCTTTGCCTTTTATGATCTGCTCAAAAGATGATGTCATATAGGTTGTCACCAGTGCAATTATGTAAGTGACCCTTGTGGGGCCTTCATCTCCTTCTCTAGGACATGAGCAATGGGCCTCAGAATCCCATGATCTTAATGTTGATAAGACCAGGTATGCTGAAATTTTTGTCAGCTTTACACAAACTGGGTCATCTGAGTCAGAAGCTCAGTTGAGAAAATATCCCCATCATTTTGGTTTTTACTCAGATCTGCAGGGCATTTTCTTGATTATGACTGATGTGGGAGGGCTCAGCTGACTGTGGGGCGTGCCATGCCCGGGCAGGTGGTCCTAGGTTGTATAAGGAAGCAGGCTGAACAAACTGTGTAGAACAAGCTAGAAAGCAGTGTTCCTCCTAGGCCTCTGCTTTAGCTCCTGCCTCTAGGCCTTAAATTCCTGCCCTGACTTCCTTTCATGATGAACTACAACCCGTAAGATGGAATAAACCCTTTCTTCCCCAAGCTGATTTTGGTTATGGTATTTATCACAGCAAGAGGAAGCTACCTGGGACACCTGGAGAGTTGGGATTTGATGGGTTCTATCTGAATCACTCAGTTCCAAAAGGCATCTTGGAATTTTCCCTTGAAAGGGGAGAGAGAGAGAGAGAGAGAGAGAGAGAGAGAGAGAGAGAGAGAGAGAGAGAGAGAGAGAGAGAGGGGAAAGAGAGAGAAGAAGAAGAAGGAGGAGGAGGAGGAAGAAGAAGAAGAAGAGGAGGAGGAGGAGGAGGAGGAGGAGGAGGAAGAGAGGAAATTAGTTCTGTTTTCTAGAAACAAGATTATTTTGCATAAGGACTGACATTCCCAAGGGACCAGTGAGCTGAGAGTTGAGTTCTTAGAGTGAGCCTGGGAACACTCTAAGAACTAGGTCTGGGATCCTGAATAGCAGAGCAAGGTAAGTAGAAAGAAAATAATTGCATCATGCATCTAAAAGTGCCATTTCATCCTCAGGAAGAAGATGGAGCGTGATGAAAGTCCAGCTCAAGATTCCCGTGAACCCCCTTCCCACGGCATGAGGCTCTTCTCGGCATCTCCTCTCAAATCCACCACAGCTTTGTGTTTGTGACAAAGTTTGGAAAGACAGAGTAGGCATGTGTCTTGTTAAAGTCCTAAGCTATGTCCTTGCTATGTATCCACAGGCTGAAGAAGGGTTACCTGGAGCCGAGTTTGCTGAGAATTCTGTTTTCTTTGCAGAAATGAGATGCTATGTGAAGAAAAGAGATAAAGTAAAATTCTTTTTGTTTTTATTTTTTAAGGGAAAGATAGCCAGGAAGGCACCTATTTTATGCTTGTGTGGGGGTGGGGGTGGGGGACAGAAAGTCCCATGGAAATAAGTGGCTGAACTACTAGTAATTAAAGGGAGGTAGTCAAGTCTCCCATAGGACCAGGGCTCGTTGTAGAAGCAGAGAGCAATCTTTCTTTGCTGGAGGGAAAGGGAAATGAACCTTGTCTTGATGAAGTGTCTTGAAGCTAATGAAACAGGCCAGAGAGGGCATTGTCTACACATCTTGCTGATTTAATTGTATTGAACCTAAAGCAAAGCTCAGAGTGAATTTTAGCGGCCAGGCATGGCTGTGCATGCCTATAGTCCTAGCACTGGAAGACAGAGGCAGGAGGATCTCAGAGTGAATCTTAGCTGGCCAGCCATGACTGTGCATACCTATAGTCCTAGCACTGGAAGACAGAGGCAGGAGGATCTCAAGGTAGCCAGCTTGGGCTATGATAGTGAAACCCTGTCTTTTTTTTTCTTTTATTGAACATAGATTTCTTCATGCGATACATTTTGATTATACCTTCCTCTCTCCTACTCTTTCCGGCTCCTCTTTACCTCCCCTCCCACCGGATCCATACCCTTTCTGTTTATCATTAGAAAACAAACAGGCATCTAAGGAACAATAAAATAAAATGAAACAAAAACAAAACAAACAGAAGAAAACAAGCCAAAGAAAAGGCATAAGAAACACATAAATTCAGAGATGCACATGCTTGCGTACTCAGGAATCCCTTAAAAACACAAAACTGGGCAGTGTGGGAGGGTGGAGGACAGTCAGAGGCTCACCCACTGCCACAGGAGGGGAGCCTGTTCAGCACCTGAGGTCATTTTGAAGTCCTGGCCCATACTGCCACTGGGGCCATTATCTGGGTCTGTGGCTATGTTGCAGCAATGTTCACGACTCATGTTACCACCAAAAACTATGGGGACATTCCTTCTCTGGGCTGCCATCTAGGACCATGTTGCTATCCAAGGACTGTGCAGAGCTGGTCTTGCCCCTCTCTGACTGTGGCACTCTGGAGAGCAGGCCATGCACCTTGCCTAGGCAGCACAGTAGAGCTGACTCTGGTGGCAGAGTGCAGGTGAGCTAGCCTGAGGACATGTGCATTGGAGAGCTGGCCCTGCCACTCATCAGCTGTGGAGTGGTATGGGCAAGGAAGAGATGCGTCCCCTCACCTCTCTCCTTGCCACATATTGGAGCTGGCCCACGGGTCATGAGAGAGGGAGAGCTATCCCTACCCCTTACCAGCTGCAGCACACAGGAGAGCGGGCCTTGCATCTTGCCTGAGCAGCACAGTAGAGTTGGCTCTGGTGGTGTGAGTGTAGGTGAACCAGCCCTAAGGGCACGAGAGTAGGAGAGTTGGCCTTGGTCCTCGCCAGCTGTGGCATTGGGTGAGCTAGCTGGGGTAGTGCTGAAGAGCTCATCCTTGTGGTATGGGTGTGGGAGAGCTGGCAGCCTGACCAACCCAACTACCACCCAGATCCAGGGCTTTGACTCGGCCCATTCCAACATATACCTCATCTATGAACTTCTCTGGGCACCTGAAGTGGCTAGTCCTGCAGATCTAAAGCTACAGAATCTTCATGACACAGGGCAATGGCAGCTTATTCCAGTAGAGTCCTGGTGAAGATCCAGTATTGATAGCTGTCTTAGCGTTTCTGTTGTAAAGAAACACCATGACCAAGCAACTCTTATAAAGGACAGCATTTAGTTGGGGCTGGCTTACTGGTTCTGATTTCAGTCCATTATCATCACGGCAGGAAGCATAGTAGTGTCCAGGCAGGCATGGCACTGGAGGAGCTGAGAGTTCTACATCTTGTTCTAAAGGCAAACAGGAGAAGATTGGCTTCCCACCAGCTAGGAGGAGGGTCTCAAAGCCCACCCCTAGAGTGACACACTTCCTCCAACAAGGTCGCATCTCCTATTAGTGCCACTCCCTGGGCTAAACATCTTCAAACCACCACAATAGTGTAGCAGAAACCGGAGGCCTCAAACCAGACCGATGACTCACTCATTGCAAAGAACAAATTGCATTTGCAAGTAAAGATGTGTGGGCAAAAGGGTATGCTGTGGACACACCATGACACACCACAGTTTCCACGACAAGATTTTGTCTTGTATGTTCATTAATTTTTAAAATTAAATTTTTTTGTTTTTAGTTTCTTTTGGGGATACTGAAATTGCCAAAGTGGGGAATGGATACAAAGGACTGAGAGATGTGTGGTGTGCATGATGAGAAATTCACAGAGAATCAATAAAGGTTAAAAAAAAACCATCATAACATTGTCAGCCATACTACACACAAAAAAGACTGGAAGGTTAAAAAAATAAGAAAAAGAAAAAGAAAACGAAAAAGGAAAAAGAGTATCCTGATTCAGTATTATATGACAAAGACCCTCTGAGGATACCACTGAGTTTGTTTGTGTTGGTTATCTACTGCAGGGCATGGACTGTATCCTTTAGCATGGTTTTTCTTCCCTGTGAGACTCCGAAGAAGAGAAAGCCAAGTCCTCATTTGCAAGTGGTTATCAATTGGAGATAACACTGGGTTAGGAATGGGGGTGTGCATCCGTTTCTCTTAGCTCCAGGATCCCATCCGGTGTAGACCTGTGCAGTCCCTGTTCATTCTGCCTCAGTCTCTGTGAGTTCATATATGTGTTGATATTGTGCTTAGAAGGCCTTGTTTCCTTGGTGTCCTCCATCTCTTCTGGCTCTTACAGTCTTTCTTTCTCCCTTTCTACAGAGTTCTCCTGGTCCTGAGAGGAGGAGGGGGTTTGATGGAGACACCTTATTTAGGATAGAGTGATTCAAGTTCTCTTACTCTGCCCATGGTCAGGCTGTGGGTCTCGGCATTTGTTCTCATCTTTTGTAGGGGAAGATTATCTGGAACAGGATGTGGTTGGGAGTCATTTTATTGCTACATCCCTTTTGCAGAACAGGAGTATTTGGTTTCCTCTAGGTCCCCAGCCTATCTAGTTTCAGGTTTTTGGCTACCCAAGTAGCATTAGGCATGGGTTCCATGTCACGGAGTGGGTTTTAACTCAAATCAGATCTTGGTTGGTTATCCCAACCCTGTCTTTCATAAAAAAGCAAGTATTATATAGGAAAGAAAAAAAAGGAGGTTAAAGTTGACAAATACTTTTCTATATGTTAGTTCTTTCGGTTACTGTTGTGTTGTTGTGAAGAGATACCATGACTAAGGAACAAGGCAAGTTTTATAAGAGAAAACATTTAATTGTGGGCTTAGTTACAGTTTCTTTTAGAGGCTTAGTCAATTATCAACATGGCGGGGAGCATAGTGACATGCAGGCTGGCTGGTACTGGAGCAGTAGCTGAGAGCTACATCCTGATTGCCGTTGTTGGTGGTAGGGAGACTTGGCCTCGTGGCCTGGACTTTTGAAACCTCAAAGCCCACCCCAGGGTCATACTTCCTCCAGCAAGGCCATACCTCCTAATCCTTCTCAAATAGTTCACTCCCTGAAGACTAAGCATTCAAATATATGCTTACTGAAACCAACACACCAATACTATTAAAATGAATGCCACAATGAAATTAGGTTCTGAGGCAGTGTTAGCTTTCTAACGCAGGAAGTTTCTGTCACAACTGCCTAATCTGATACTGTGGCAGAGAAGCAGCCATGGGCATTTGTAAGTGAATTAGTGTGTCTATGTTCTTGAGAAAGGTTTCTCTTTTCTTTATAAAAACAGATGACAAGCTATGCTTGGCTGTGTGAGCTGAGGTTTGTAAACCTTGGCTGCAGCACACTGGGAGCCTCACAGCCTGGAAGTGCCAGTTCCCAGTCCAGGAATTCTGAGTGTGATTCTTGTGAGGCCTGGCACGAATCCATTGCTTTCAGGTAATGATTTAATGAGACTGAAGTTGTGGGGTTGTACTCAGTTATACCGAGGATGTGTGTGTGTGTGTGTGTGTGTGTGTGTGTGTGTGTGTAGATGCACATGCGCATGTGAAGAATCTTATACCTGGCAGTATTCTTAGAGATATTGACTTCATTTGTCTGGTATAGTCTAGGGATCATAAATTTTCAAAGTCTCCTATGTCAGGTTTCCATCACTGTGACAAACATCCCAGAAAATCAACTTAAAGGAGGAAAGATTGATCTTGCCTATGGGTTCAGAATTTTTAGTTCATGACCACTTGATTGTATTGTTTCTGGAACTGTGCGAAAAGCAGAGCATCAAGGTAGGGGTGTGCTGTGGAGCAAAGACATGCATTTCATGCTGGCCAGAAGGCTGACAGAGAGAGAAGGGGGAGGGAGGGAGAGAGGGAGGGAGGGAGAGAGGGAGGGGGAGAAGGGGGGAGAGAGAGAGAGAGAGAGAGAGAGAGAGAGAGAGAGAGAGAGAGAGAGAGAGAGAGAGAGAGAAGAAGGAGAAGGAGAAGGAGAAGGAGAAGGAGAAGGAGAAGGAGAAGGAGAAGGAGAAGGAGAAGGAGAAGGAGAAGAAGAAGAAGAAGAAGAAGAAGAAGAAGAAGAAGAAGAAGAAGAAGAAGAAGAAGAAGAAGAAGAAGAAGAAGAAGAAGAAATGGCTGGGTTCAAAAAGTCCTCTCCACAGGTATACCTCCAGAGACCCCCTTCCTCCAATGAAGCAACACCTCTCAAAGTTTGTAACATGCCCCCTAAACTATTAAGTTATTATTTCCCACAACTCCACAATAAACTATGGATTAATCCATTGATGGAATTATAGCCCTTATGATCTAGTTACCTTCCAAAGATTCCACCCATGGACATTGTTGCACTGGGATCCAGGGCTTTAGGGGACATTTCAGATCACCATCATAACATCCCCAAATGGTTCTACTGTGACCAAAGCTGAAAACCACTGTCTTGGACGATGAGGCAAATGGACAATTCCGACATCATCAGGTAATTGTAGGACAAGAGTATTTTCCAGAAATGAATTATTTGCTACCTGAACAAACATTTATGTAGTATTACTATCTGCTCAGCAAGCATAGTGTTTAAAGATGCAACATTTCCTTTTTTAGATTTATTTTTAAAATTTCTAAACATTCACTAAGACAGAAATTACTAATCTCACTTTAGACTCAAGGAAACTGAGGCACAGGGGGCTTAAGTGGCATAGGAGCTACAGCTGTTTCAGGGAGGCTGCTGTGAAACCCAAAGTTTGCACATAAAAGATCCTGGTGACTTTGGTGGAGAAGGGTAGGAGAGAAAACAGGACAGCGTGTGCACTGCTCAGAGTGTGACATCTCTATAAGCAGTGAGGGAGAGCCTGCCTGGGGTGTAGATGGGTTGTGTCCTTGGCAACCTCAACGAGAGCCATTTTCAGTGGAGTATTGGGACGACATCATTTAAGGAGTGAATGAAAAGGAATGGAACGGAAGATTGACGTGGGATGATTTTAGATGAAACCTTTTTGAAGAGGAGAAGAAATATGTGACGGTAATAAAGAGTGATGCTGTAGGGGATGATGCTGACTTAAAGTGACAGGTGCTCGAGAAGGTGTGAAGAGCTTGGCACAGGGGACTAGGGGTAGGCAGTGGTGAAGGAACACCAGACACAGCCTGGGTAAGTGGCTGGGCTTGAAAGGCAGGCATGGGGCATGGAATGTTGGGGGCATCTCTTAGGAGGCAAGACCTTCTTTTTCTGGGGAGAAGATTATGAAAGTGAAATTGCTGAAGCTAAGTAGGCAGGGGTAGGGTGGGGGATGAGGATGGAAGAAGTTTTGGGTGATGTATTTTCCCCCCAAGATGGGATAATTTTGGTTTTAAGAAACAGACACTTTAAGCTTGCTCAAGAGAGTTTATCCTTTAAGATTGTGGACAGAAATCCAAGAACAGTTGCTTAGCCCAACAGATACCTTCCATTTCTCATATATGGAGACTCTAAAGACAGGATGTTCAGAGACGGCATTGGTATGTGAGGAAATAGCAATGAATTTAAACCCTTTCTAGTTGCCATGTTCAGTGTGTGGTTCTGGCCTCCATGCCTCTATGATGCTGACTGGACTTCAGATATCATGCATGAACTACAGGCAGGAAGCGGCACATGTCAGTACAGTTGCCCTTCCCATGCCTTCCTCCTTTGCTCTTCCCTTCCCTTCCCCTCCCGTCTCCTTCACTCTCTCCTCCTTCCTTTCCTTCTTCATCATCAGGAACCCACCCCCAGTGATCTAACAACTGCTTACCCTTTAAGAATTTTAGGACTGAAGGAGCTGAAGGGGTTTGAAACCGCATAGGAAGAACAATATCAACCAACCAGACCCCCAGAGCTCCCAGGGACTAAACCATCAACCAAAGAGTACACATGAAGGGACCCATGGCTCCAGCCGCATATGTAGCAGAGGATGGCCTTATCTGGTTTCAATGGGAGGAGAGGCCCTTGGTCCTGTGGAGGCTCGATGCCCCAGTGTAGGAGAATGCCAGGGCAGTGAGGCAGGAGTGAGTGGGTGGGTGGAGGAACACCCTCATAGAAGCAGGGCATGGGGGGATGGGATACGGGGTTTGCAGAGGGGAAACCAGGAAGGGGGCTAATGTTTGAAATGTAAATAAATAAAATAACCAATAAAAAAATAGAACTGAAAAAATTAAAAAATTTCAATCTCCTTTTTTCAACAAAATCTTTTTATTGATTATTTTGGAATTTCGCATCACTCATCCTGATCACATTCACTTCCCAGTCCTCCTATGTCATCCTCTCTATTCTTG
The DNA here is from genome assembly GCA_036184795.1 of Tokudaia tokunoshimensis. Taxonomy (NCBI): domain Eukaryota; kingdom Metazoa; phylum Chordata; class Mammalia; order Rodentia; family Muridae; genus Tokudaia; species Tokudaia tokunoshimensis. The sequence goes on from BTHU01000001.1 coordinate 99,533,027, forward strand.
TGACCTCCACAAGCCCCTCCCCCCCAAAAAAAAGAAGAAATTAAAAACAGAAGAAAAAAGAAAAGGAAAAAACAAGCCCAACGTGTGCTGCCCAGAGACTCACTGGAGCATGGTCAAACTCCCAGGGGCCAGGTCCCTAAAGGAAACTGAGACCTTCCCTACCTGCACCCCCACCAGAGGCCCTCAGCTATGGAGAGCTACACTTCAGCAACTCTATCACAATTTTAAGAGTTCTCTGTGATGGCTTCCTTTTTAGACTGTTACCTTCTGTTGGGTGGTGAAAGGGGCTGTCACAGAAGCCTCCGAGGTTCTTCCTTCTCAACTGTGCATCTACAGCCACTGATGAGACCACAGCGGAAGTAGCTTCCTTGCCCTTCACGGTGAGCAGGAGCTCAGATCCTGGGCCTCTACATGTTCTCTGGCAAAAGCAAGAACCACGAACATCCATACGGTCTTCAGCATCGGAATGCACCAAGGACCTCTGCCTGGCCTCTGCTGGCAGCATATCATATTCCATGATGGCAGCACAGCCCAAGGACATCAACATGTCTCTGGGGCAGCATGGGTCACAGATACCAGCATGGACCTCAGCAGCATCCTGGCCCATGGACACCAACATAGCCTTGTGTGGCAGCACAAACTATAGATGGACTGCAAACATCAAAATGGCCCCACGTAGCAGCACAGACCATGGACAATGACACGGCTTCAGGTGACAGCACAGACCATGGACATTGCCATGGTCTCAGGTGGTAACATGGGCCACAGATATAAACATAGCCCCCAGCAGGACCCAGACATAGCTCTCAGTGGCAGCACAGACCACGAACTTCAGCATAGACTCAAGTGGCTGCACAGGCCACTCACATCAACATGGCTCCTGGCAGCCACATGGCCCACAGACATCAATGTGACTCCAGGCAGTGGCACAGACCATGGTCAACTGCATGTCCCTAGATGGCAGTATGGGCCCCTGAACATTCACATAGTCCTCAGGCTTCATCATGGCCTGGGGCAGCAGTATGGACCACTGAGACCAGCACTGAGACCAGGGGAAACATGGTCCATGGAGGGAGGCATCCCACAAGGAGGTTCAGCCCAGGAAACTACCTCCCATCCTGGACATCTCGCAGTCCAGAGCCAGGGTGGGTGGGTTTGTGCAAGCTCCAGAGCCCCCCTCTCACCTGTCACAGGTGCTATGTCTCTAGGTCTGCCTATCTCCACTGCTGACCCACGGATTGATCTACTCTTCCATCCCTCCATCACAGACTCACTTGTCATAGCTGCACTGGAAGTTGCAGTGTGTCACACAGTACGTGTGTACATACACACACACACACACACACACACACACACACACACACACACACACACACATCCCAAACAGCTTCACATGCTAATGTTCACTGCGAGGAGTCATTGGTCTGGTTCAAGGTCTCTGGTCTCTGACACATCATCAATACAGGACCATTGCAGAGACTCCTTTTGGATATCCTGCTGTTGCCCAGAGCCATGGTGATCCCGAAGCTCTAGTTCGGCAGGATCTGTTCCTTCACATCTTCCGGTAGCTCAGAGATGGAGTGGGTGTTAGGTGGACCAACCCAAAGCACTGGACTGGTGAGGCTTGTCTGCCTTTCCTCCGACCACTGGCCAGTGGGGCCTGCCTGGAATTTCAATCTCTTTTTAAAAAGATTGTCTCTAACCCAGGCTGGCTTAGAACTCTATGTGGCCAAGGAAAACCTTGAACTTCTGATCTTCCTGTGTCTCCATCTTCTGTGTGCACCATCAAGCCCAGGTTATGTGCTACTGAGGTCTGGATCTGGCATCAAGCTTACAAGACTAACATTCTACCAACTGTGTTCCATTCCACATATAGCTTGACTACCGTCGTATAGACATTGGGCTATCTTAGGACTATAGTAGTAAATGAGTTAAATTTTAGTTTAGTTTCATGAAGTCATAAGATGGAGAAGACAGACATGAATCAAATAATTATGAGGGAATACATAAAACTTTGAAAAAGATATTTTTTATGATATTTATTTTTTAATGAGTATTTTGCCTACCTATGTATCTGCACCATGTGTGTGTTTAGTGCTCAGGGAGAGCAGTAGAGTGTTGGATCCCCTGAAGCTATAGTTACAGATGTCCCTGAGACACATGTGGGTGCTGGGAATCAAACCCAGGTCCAGGGCGATAGCAGTCAATGTTCTTAACTACTGAGCCATCTCTCCAGCACAAGAGAAATGTAGAAGCCACCAGAAATTTGAAATGGAGACATAATGTACATATTTCTCTTTTCTGTCTACTCTCCTTGTGCTCTCTGTTTGTGCTGTTCTGCTCCTCGATTTTTATTTGCACAAATGTGACCCATTTTCAAGGTCTTAAATCATCAGGAGATTCATTTGTAAAGACTACAATCCTGGAGCTATAGGGATCTCCACTGCCTCCCAGTGACCAGGAGATGCTGGGTCCAGGGTCAAGCGAGGCAGTATCTGTCTATATTGTCAGTGCATGTGAGGTCACAGGGGTTCTCAGTGGGATACTGACAGCACATGCTGGGATGGGCCTGGGCAGCATCAGCTCTATCTCCTTACTCCTCCTGAGTCTGGCTGCCAATCCTCCCAGCCCCTCTGTGTTTGGTTGAACTGTAGCCTGTGCATGCTGCCTTATCTTGTGTGCTCATGTTTTTCTCTTACTTTCCTATGAGCTCCTGGGGGCAGGAACTATGGCCGACTCATTTTTTTATCCTTCTGTGGCTTAGTGGAGGTGCTGTCACAGGGAATCTATTTACTCAATAAATGTTTACGGAATTGAATTGTGGGGGGATACCATCGCTCCCCAGGGCACTATTAAACCAGGCCTATTCTTCTTCTTTAACTCCATCCAAAAATATTGTCAACACATTGTCATTGATTCAGAGAACCCGTTTCCAGAATTTTATCTATTAAAATTAAGAAATTTGATCAGAGCAATGGATACGCATGGCGACAAGTCTCAGAGCATCGAAGCGCTTACAGATTAAAGCTGCAGCCTTCACCGCACCTGCAGGCTTCTCTCTGGAGGAAATCCCCTTTGAACCATTTCTTCCCCCCCCTCTTTTTTTTTCTACCCAAAGTCTCAGCCATGTACTTACATCTATTTTTTCTTTTATCTACTCTGGGCAGTTTTTATTTCTTGCTTTCTATGACAGATGAGGAGTTAGTTCAGGTGCATGGGCCCCCTTCCCGCTCCCCCTAATATTTGGTGCAAATAGGGTTATCTTTAAGGTTCGGCACCGCAGCTCACGCCCGTTCTGCTCTTCTGTTTCTTCTCATGTCATCAGTGCTGCTCATCAGGTGCATGCCGCGGCAGGGGCGGGGGTTTCTTTCATTTTCCCCTCTGCCTCTGCTGGCCCCTCTCTCTCTGCTTTACCTACCATGTTCTCACTTTTCTGTCACCTGTACAGCATCCGCTCAGCATCCTTCAAACACAGTCAAGCTGTTTTTGCAGACAGATTGACACTAAAAGTTGAACACAAGCCGGCACTTTTGTTACTTCATAAGTATCATTCATTCGTAGAACAAGGGTTGACCTGGGATGATGATGATGATGATGAAGAAGAAGATGATTATGATGATTTTAATACAGATCTAAAGTCACAATCCTCATATCATAGACTTCAGAGGTAAACAACTCTTTAGCTGGGCATAGTCTCACTTCCTTCATCTTAGCACTAGGGAATCTGAGACAAGAGAATTACCACGGGTTCTGGGATAACCTGGGCTACATAGTGAGTTACAGATCAGCCTGGGCTACAGAGTGAGGCATTCTCCAGAAAACAACAATAATAAATAAATGTGTGTACACACACACAGACACATACACACATGCATACACACACACACACACCTTTTTACATTGGTGGCTTAAATCATGGAGTATTTTATTTGGTGCTAGACCTCGAGACCAGGATCTCATGCATGCTAGGCATGTTCTTAGTGGCAGAGCAGTACCACATCCCTCTTTTGGTTTTATAACTCGTTTAAATCCTGGAATTTCTAATCCCTTCTCCACTTGCCCAAAGCACAAGGCTTCACGATGCTACCTTCAATCTTCCCAACCTCTCTATGAAACCATTTCTGGGAATAATTCTCTGATATCTTCTGTCTTATAAGGAGGACTTGGGAAGGTGAGAGTGGGGGTGGGGAATGGGGTACTCTAGCTTGTTCTCTTCCCCACCTCCCCACCCCCAACAATACCAGGACCTTGCAGCTACCAGGCGGAGCATTTGCCACATTCTTAGCCCTCTTCTCCACTTTGGACCTTCTATTTAAATTACGGTTGTTAAGTGAGATTATGACCAGAAATTATCCTTGATTCTGAGTACTTCACATGCCAGGCTTCTCATTTGCTGTTCTTGTGCTTTTGTTAAATGAGCGTGGATGGTCCCTCCCAGGCTCCTGTATTGTGGGCTAGCTTGCCAGGTGATGGGCTCCTGGGAAATGATTGGATTCCCAGGGTTCTGGCCTTGATGGCTTGTAGCATGATGTCATTATTGGGAGGTGCTCACAGGTGAGAGGTGGAGCTTAGCTGGAGGAGGTGGATCTCTAGGGAGAAGACGCCTATGCTCTCTGCTCCTTTCTTCTCTGCTTCTTCTCTGAGGTGAGATGGGCAGCCTCTGCCACCTCCTTCTACAACCATGATGCTCTGCTTCACCTCAGACCCAAAGGGATGGAGCGGGTGATGGAGCTGAGACCTCCCCATGAGCTCAGCTGAGCCCTCTCCCTTATTAGTGAGTCCTCGAAAGTACTTGTCAGGGTGAGACAGAAGTTTGAAACATAGCGCAGGAAACAATGGCTAAGAAGTGTAATTCTGGGCCTTTTCTTAGAGAAAAAGCTTGTATATGAGTTGCACTATAAAGTTATTAAGCTTTTTTTAAAATTTTTTAAAAGTTTTTTTTATTAGATATATTCTTTATTTACATTTCAAATGTTGTCCCCTTTCCTGGTTCCCCCCCTCCCCCCCGAAAGTCTCATAACCCATCTCCCCTCCCCCTGGTCTCTAATCAACCCTCTCCCGCTTTCCTGTCCTGGTATTACCCTACACTGTGGCATAGAGCCTTCCCTGGACCAAGGGCCTCTCCTCCCTTTGGTGTCTAACAAGACCATCCTCTGCTGCCTATGCATCTGGAGCCATGGGTAACTCCATGTGTACTCTTCGGTTGATGGTTTTGTCCCTGGGAGCTCTGGGAGGACTGGGTGACTCATATTGTTGTTCCTCCTATGGTGCTGCAAACCCCTTCAGCTCCTTGGGTCCTTTCTCTAGCTCCTCCACTGGGGACCCTGTGCTCAGTTCAATGGCTGGCTGAGAGCGGCCCTTCTGTATTTGTCATGCACTAGCAGGACCTCCCAGGTGACACCTATATCCGGCTCTGGTCAGCAAGCACTTGTGGGCATCCACAATAGTGTTTTGTAACTGTGTATGGGATGGATCCCTAGGTGGGGCAGTTTCTGGATGGTCTTTCCCTCAGACTCTGCTCCACACTTTGTCTCTGTATCTCCTTCTGTGGATATTTTGTTCCCCCTTCTAAGAAGGGCCAGAGTATTCATACTTTGTTCTTCTTTCTTCTTGAGCTTCATTTGATCTGTGAATTGTGTCTTGGTTATTCTGAGCTTCTGGGATAATATCCACTTATCAGTGAGTTCATACCATGTGTATTCTTTTATGATTGGATGACCTCACTCAGGATGATATTTTCTAGTTCCACCTATTTGCCTAAGAATTTCAGAGGGCTAATATCCAATATATACAAAGAACTCAAGAAGTTAGACTCTAGAGAGCCAAATAACCCTATTAAAAATGGGGTACAGAGCTAAACAAAGAATTTTCACCTGAGGAATATCGAATGGCTGAGAAGCACCTAAAGAAATGTTCTACATCCTTAGTCATCAGGGAAATGCAAATCAAAACAACCCTGAGATTCCACCTCACACCAGTCAGAATGACCAAGATCAAAAACTCAGGGGACAGCAAATGCTGGAGATGATGTGGAGAAAGAGAAACACTCCTCCACTGCTAGTGGGATTGCAAGCTGGTACAACCACTCTGAAAATCAGTTTGGCAGTTCCTCAGAAAATTGGGCATAATATGACCGGAGGACAATGCTATACCACTCCTGGGCATATATTCAGAGGATTCTCCAGCATGTAATAAGGACACATGCTCCACTATGTTCATAGCAGCCCTATTTATAATAGCCAGAAGCTGGAAAGAACCCAGATATCCCTCAATGGAGGAATAGATACAGAAAATGTGGTATATATACACAATGGAGTACTACTCAGCTATTAAAAACATTGAATTCAGTTATTAAGCTTTTTAAGAGAAACTAAGAATGCCCCAGGAGAGACCATCCCATGGGGGTATGTGAGGATGTTGTAAAGGGTCCAGACACTATGTTTCATGTCTTCCTGATGTTGTTTGGCTAGAGGACAGTCTGATATCAGATTGAGGATCAGGTCTTCTCAGTGCCTGAGGGTAGAAGGGGGAGCCCAGGCAAGCTTGGATACCCTGTTAAACCACAGTTCCCACCACTCAGAAGACGCACTATTTCTCTCCTACCTTCATATCTAGGAAGAGGCTTCAGGCACAGATAAAGAAAACACCCTTACTACAAGATTCTTTATCACAGATGGAGTAGGGATGTTATTGAATCTATTGTATTGTGTCCCCATAGCAACTGGCACAGCATCCTCCCAGATCCATGTCAAATGCCATTTAAAACTTTGAATGGCCTTCCTAATATTGAGTATTTGATCTTGAGTCACTGCAACAAGGAAAATGGGGTGTATTCAGATTGCCCATGGCTAGTTCACATGCTCACTTTTAGTCATACTGAAGAGTATCTCATTGTCTGCAAAGAGGGGCTTTGTTGCAAAAACAAACAAGCAAGCAAGCAATAAAGATGCTGGACATTAGAGTAGGAAACAAAATTGTATTTTAATCAAGTCTTGTGTTTATTCTTTTATCTAGACACACAAAGATGTTGATACTTAAGCTTTAGGATTCCTAACTCTAGACCCTTTGCAAAATGTATAGAAGTAAACTATTTTGAAGACTGACATCTCTCTGCACGTTGACCTGTCCTTATCTCCCATTAGATTACTTCATGCTGAGTAGCGCTAAAGAAATCACAGGGCTGACTTTGTAGCTAAGTAGAATTATGTTGTGAACACCTTCTGGTGAAGTGGAAACTTCTAGTTCTTTGGATAGTTATGCCAAATGATGGTTTGCTGGGGGACACAGGTGAAAGGATGTCTTGCTTAAGCAAACATGTGAAAAACTGTTTTCCTGAAGCAGACACAGGTGAAAGGATGTTTAGATATAGCAGACACGTGAAAGGACGCTTGGGGAAGGAGTTTAGATATGACTCCAGTCAGTGGGAGACGAGCACTGAGCTCTGGTTTGGTTTGCTCCGCCCTGATGTTCTTCACTAAAGACATGCATGTAGTGGTTTGCCTTACATAGTGTTATTGAGCTCAATTTGTGATAACTCTGGCCTTGAGAGAAACTTGCCTAAGAACTGCTCTCGAGGTTCCTTGCCTCAGTCTGGTTGGTGAGCCTGGCAGTTTCTTCAGGATTGAACTACAGTTGCCTGGTGTCTGCTTGCTGAAAGGACTGGACTGTAGCTCCTTGTTTGTGCCTGGTGTCTGCCTGCCTAGAGACTGGTCTGCAGCTGCTGAATCGTGTTTGGTGTTTACTCCAGAACTGAACTGCTCCCCATGAAGATCAAGCTCACCTCCAAAGAACTATTTCTGAATAGGTTCACTTCTCCCTCCCTGATACTAATAACTTTTCTCTTTTACTACCTCTGCTGGGTGGTGGGCTAGAGGAGAGGTTGAACCCTTATTAAAAGTAGGTTGCAAAACATTTATGCCTACAATTCTGGTTTGGCTCTACTGAGTAGTTTTCAGTCATTTATGGGTACAGGTAAATTATCACCGGACATCTTATAAGAGAAATGACTTCCACATTTGCTTCCATGACAACCTATACAGTGATGTGACATAACAGAGCAGGGCTATGTCCTTCAGTATCCAGCACCAGAACATAGGAGTGGGTCAAATGGGAGTTTAAGATGTGCTGACCCAAAGCTGTTTCTGGAAGGCATCCAAGCACTGCAGCTCACATATTGATGGGATTTAACAGGGTTTCTGACTTGCAAACATTTCAGAAAAGGCACTTGACATTACCAATAATAAATTATGAAGCTTCAATAAACAATCCAAATAAACCAGAGCTAATGAAATGGCTTAGTGGGCAGGAGCTTTTCTGCCAGGCCTGATAGACTGAGTTCAGTTCTCAGGACCCACATGATAGAAAGAGAACAGACTCCTACAGGTCGTGTTCAGGCTTCTGATCTCTACATGTGTGCCCATACTATGTAAATAAATGTAGAGAAAGTGTGTTTGCATTTGTATATGTGTGGTATCTGTATGTGATAATGTTTGGGTGTGCATGTATGCATACACCATATACAAATGGCAGCCAAAGGTCAGCATCAGCTGTCTTCCAGTTGTTCTCTATCTCATTTTCTGGGTTGAGGTTTCTCACTGAACCCAGAGACACAGTTTGGTTAGGTTAGTTATCTAGTTATTTAGTGAGCTCTATGGATCTGTCTGTCTTTTCTCTGTTGTGGTTTCTCTCTGTGTCTTTCTCTGTCTCTGTGTCTCTGTCTCTCTCTGTGTCTCTGTCTCTGTCTCTCTCTCTCTCTGTCTCTCTCTCTCTCTCTCTCTCTCTCTCTCTCTCTCTCTCTCTCTCTCTCTCTCTCTCTCTCTGTGCCTAGCTTGCACATGGGTGCATGGGATTCTAACTAACTCCAGGCCTTCGGGATTGTGCAGCAAGCACAATTTACTGACTGAGCCATCTCTCCAGCTTCAAATAAAAACAACCTTTAATCAATCATTATAAATGAAAATATGAACAATCTTTCTATTGCTTCATAGAAAATTATGTTTTCAAAATTGACAACATATGAAGAAGCAAAGAAAGCATATTAGACAAAGCAAACAGGTAAAGAAATAGAAATATTATATTTTTTTCTGGATTTTGTGGTTAATGGTTTTTGACAATTTTTCAAAATATGTAATTTCTTATGATGTACTTATTTGTTATTTTTATTATAGTAAGAACATGAGCTCTTTCCTCTTGACAAAATTGTAAATGTCCAGTACAGCACTATAATTATAGATACAAAGAGGCCATGAGTTACATGTGTTGCTGAAATTTTGCATCTGTTCAATAGTTTACCTGGTAAGAACCCCCAGAGCTTGCAGTTTGAAGTCTTGGGCCCAGGGTACTACTACTGGGAGGAAGTGAGACCATTAAGAGGTAGAGCCTAACAGGAGGTCTTCCAGTTAGTGACATGTATTCTTGAGATTTTGGAAATTGAGTCAAGTGCCTTCAATTACTGAACCATTTCTTTAGCTCCAGCATGTTTTTTTTTTTAAATTTTAACTTATTTACATTTCAAGTGTTATCCCCTTACCCAGGTTTCCCCCCTTCCCAAAACCCCTATTCCATCCCTCTCCCCCTCCTTCTATGAGGGTGTTTCTCCAGCCACTCACCCACTCCTGCCTCCCAGCCCTTGATTCTCCTACACTGGGGCATCTATCAGTCCTTAATAGGACCAAGGACCTCTTCTATAGATGCCTGACAAGGCCATCCTCTGCTACATATGCAGCCGGAGTCAAGTGTACTCCTTGGTTGGTGGCTTAGTCCCTGGGAACTGTGGGGGTTCTGGTTGGTTGATATTGTTGTTCTTCCTATGGGGTTGCAAACCTCTTCAGCTCCTTTAGTCCTTTCTCTAACTCCTCTATTGGGGACCTGGCACTCAGTGCAATGGTTGGCTGCAAGCATCCAACTCTGTATTTGTAAGGCTCTGGTAGGGCCTCTCAGGAGACATATCTAGCAGGCTCCTTTCAGCAAGCCTTTCTTAGCATCTACAATAGTGTTGGAATTTGGGGACTGTATCTGGGATGAATCCCCAAGTGGGACAGTCTCTGGAGGGCCTTTCCTTCGGTCTCTGCTCTGTACTTTGTCCCCATATTTGTTCTTGTAGGTATTTCATTCCCCTTTCTAAGAAGGACTAAAGTACCCACACTTTGGTCTTCTTTTTGAGCTTCATGTGGTCTGTAAGTTGTATCTTGGGTATTCGGAGTTTTTGGACCAATATCCACTTATCAGTGAGTGCATACCAAGTGTGTTCTTTTGTGATTGGGTTACCTCACGCAGGATGATATTTTCTAGGTCCATCCATTTACCTAAGAATTTCATGAGTTTGTTGTTTTTAATAGTTTCCATTGTGTAAATGTACCACATTTTCTATATCTATTCCTCTGTTGAAGGACATCTGGTTCTTTCCAACTTCTGGCTATTATAAATAAGGCTATGAACATAGTGGAACATGTGTCCTTGTTATATGTTGGAGAATCTTTTGGGTATATACCCTGGAGTGGTATAGCTGCATCATCAGGTAATACTATATCCAATTTTCTGAGGAACTGCCACACCAATTTCCAGAGTGGTTGTACCAGCTTGCAATCCCAGCAGCAATGGAGGAATGTTCCCCTTTCTCCACATCCTTGCCAGCATCTGCTGTCACCTGAGTTTTTGATCTTAGATATTCTAACTGGTATAAGGTGGAATCTTAGGGTTGTTTTGATTTGCATTTCCCTGATGACTAAGGATGTTGAACATTTCTCTAGGTGCTTCTCAGCCATTTGGTATTCCTCAGTTGAGAATTCTCTGTTTAGTTCCCCATTTTAAAATAGGGTTATTTGGTTCTCTGGAGTCTAACTTCTTGAGCTCTTTGCATATATTGGATATTAGTCCTCTATTGGATGTAGGAGTCATAAAGATCTTTTCCCAGTCTGTTGGTTGCTGTTTTGTCCTATTGTCAGTGTCCTTTGCCTTACAGAAGATTTGCAATTTTATGAGGTCCCATTTGTCAACAATACTTGATCTTAGAGTGTAAGCCACTGGTATTTTGTTCAGGAAATTTTCCTCTGTGCCCATGTGCTCGAGGCTCTTGCCCACTTTCTTTTCTATTAGTTTCAGATTATCTGGTTTTATGTGGAGGTCCTTGATCCACTTGGACTTGAGCTTTGTACAAAGAAATAAGAATGGATCGATTTGCATTCTTCTGCATGCTGACCTCCAGTTGAACCAGCACCATTTGTTGAAAAGGCTATCTTTTTTTTCCACTGGATGGTTTTAGTTCCTTTGTCAAAGATCAAGTGACTGTAGGTGTGTGGGTTCGTTTCTGGGTCTTCAGTTCTATTCCATTGATCTACTTGCCTGTCACTGTACCAATACAATGCTGCTTTTAACACTATTTGCTCTGTAGTACTGCTTGGGGTCTGGGATACTGATTCCCCCAGAAGTTCTTTTACCGTTGAGAATAGTTTTAGCTATCCTGGGGTTTTTTTTTTTTTGTTATTCCAGATGAATTCAAGAATTTCTCTTTCTATGAAGAACTGAGTTGGGATTTTGATGGAGATTGCATTGAATCTGTAGATTGCTTTTGGCAAGATGGCCATTTTTACTAAATTAATCCTGCCAATCCATGAGCATGGGAGATCTTTCCATCTTCTGAGGTCTTCTCCGATTTCTTTCTTCAGAGACTTGAAGTTCTTGTCTTACAGATCTTTCACTTGTTTGGTTATAGTCACACCAAGATACTTTATATTGTTTTTGGCTCTTGTGAAAGGTGTCATTTCCCTAATTTCTTTCTCTACCTGTTTATTCTTTGAGTAGAGGAAGGCCACTGATTTGTTTGAATTAATTTTATATCCAGCCACTTTGCTGAAGTTGTTTATCAGCTGTATGAGTTCTCTGGTCGAGTTTTTGGGGTCACTTAAGTATACTATCATATCATCTGCAAATAGTGATAATTTGACTTCTTCCTTTCCAATTTGTATCCCTTTGAGCTCCTTTTGTTGCCTAATTGCTCTAGCTAGAACTTCAAGTACTATATTGAATAAATATGGAGAGAGAGGGCAGCCTTGTCTGGTCCCCGGTTTTAGTGGTATTGCTTCAATTTCTCTCCATTTAGTTTGATGTTGGCTACTGGTTTGCTGTATATTGCTTTTACTATATTTTGGTATGGGCCTTGAATTCCTTATCTTTCCAAGAATTTTAACATGAAGGGATGTTGACTTTTGTCAAATACTTTTTCAGCATCTAATGAAATGTTTGTGTGGTTTTTGTTTATGCGGTAGATTACATTGATGGACTTCCATATATTGAACTATCTCTGCATCCCTAGGATGAAGCCTATTTGATCACGGTGAATGATCGTTTCGATGTGTTCTTGGATTCAGTTTTCAAGAATTTTTTGCATCGATGTTCATAAGGAAAATTGGTCTGAAGTTCTCTTTCTTTGTTGGTCTTTGTGAGGTTTTGGTATCAGCATGAGTATGACCTCATAGAATGAATTGGGTAGTGTTCTTTCTGTTTCTATTTTGTGGAATAGTTTGAAGAGTATTGGTATTAGGTCTTCTTTGAAGGTCTGATAGAATTCTTCACTAAACCCATCTCGTCCTGGGCCTTTTTTGGTTGGGAGACTTTTAATGACTGATTCTATTTCTTTAGGAGTTATGGGACTGTTTAGGTGGTTTATCTGATCTTGATTGAACTTTGTTTTTTGTATCTGTCTAGAAAATTTTCCATTTCATCTAGATTTTCCAGTTTTGTTGAATATAGGCTTTTGTAGTAGGATCTGATGATTTTTTGAATTTCCTCAGTTTCTGATGTTATATGTCCCTTTTCATTTCTGATTTTTTTTTTAATTTGGATATTGTCTCGGTGCCCTCTGATTAGTCTGGCTAAGGTTTTATCTACCTTGTTGATTTTTTTTAAAGAACCAGCTCCTGGTTTTGTTGATTCTTTATATAGTTCTTTTTATTTCTACTTGTTTGATTTCAGTCCTGAGTTTGATTATTTCCTGCTGTCTACTCCTCCTGATTATATTTGTGCCCAAGGTCTGCTCAGGGCACCAGTCCAGACAGATCGGAAGGAACCTGTGCCACTGGTTTGGTGGAGTTCCTGTGTACCTGGGTCCTGCTGGTCCCAGTTACTCCCAGTATTGGGACAGATGTTGTGGCCTCCTCACCTCTGACTCTATGATTATGTGTGTGTTAGAGTGCCTGGGATTGGAGCTTTCTCTGGGTGTTGTGGGATTGGCTCCATCTTTCTTTAGGTTAGGGAAGTTTTCTTCTATAATCTTGTTGAAGATATTTACTGGCTCTTTAAGTTGGGAATCTTCACTCTCTTCTATACCTATTATCCTTAGGTTTGGTCTTCTCATTGGGTCCTGGATTTCCTGGATAATTTGGGTTAGGAGATTTTTGCATTTTGCATTTTCTTTGACTGTTGTGTCAGTGTTTTCTACGGTATTTTTTGTACCTGAGATTCTCTCTTCTATCTCTTGTTTTCTGTTGGTAATGCTTGCATCTACGACTCCTGATCTCTTTCCTATGTTTTCTATCTCCAGAGTTGTCTCCCTTTGTGATTTCTTTATTGTTTCTCTTTCCATTTTTAGATCCTGGGTGGTTTTGTTCAATTCCTTCACCTGTTTGGTTGTGCTTTCCTGTAATTCTTTAAGGGATTTTTGTGTTTCCTCTTTATGGGCTTGCAGCTGTTTACCTGTATTCTCCTGTATTTCTTTAAGGAAGTTATTTATGTCTTTCTTACAGTCCTCTATCATCATCATGAGATGTGATTTTAAATCAGAGTCTTATTTTTCTGGTGTGTTGAGGTTATTCAGGGCTCGCTGTGTTGGGAAAACTGGGTTATGATGATGCCAAGTAACCTTGGTTTATGTTGCTTATGTTCTTGCCCTTTCCTCTCGTCATCTGGATATCTCTGGTGTTAGCTGGTCTTTCTGTCTCTGACTGTGGCTTGTCCCTCTTGCAAACCTGTGTGCCAGTACTCCTAGGAGACCAGTCTCTACAGGAGGAATTTGAATATGGGGAACTGTGACACAGGGTCAGCTCTGGGGTGCAGCCAGAAACCGGAAGGATCCTGTCCCTGACTGTTCTTTGGTTCCTGTGTCCTGATGGCTCTGGGTGGTTCCCTCTTGGACTGGGAATTTGAGCAGCAGTGTTGGTCTTATCTGTGCTCACAGGTGTGTCGGCATTCCTGGGAGACCAATTCTCTCCCAGTGGTATTTGTGTATGGAGCAATGTGGCACAGGATCAGCTCCCAGTGCAGACAGAAACCTCTAGACATGTATTTCTTAACTAAATAAACTACACTGGTTTATGAAAACATCAGAAGCTTGGAACTTTACTATTCTACTTGTACAAAACAATTGGCAATTTCTACTTTTCTATGAAACCTGTGTGTAGTAGAAACTTCTGGTTTCTTTGGTAAATCAGTTGTGTCTGATGGTGTTTTGCTAAAGCAAGCACGTGGAAGGATGTGTGATGAAGGATTCTTCACTAATGATGCACATGTATTGGTTTGTGAGCTCCACTTGTTGTGACTCCATAGAGAGAAACACACCAAAACACTTCTCGTGAGGTTCATACAGACTCACATGGGTTTTTCTAAGACAGACTCACATGCTGAGGCAAGACACATGGTGAAGCAAGACCCATGGAGGCCATGTGATGCTTAGAGGGAGTATAAATAGGACTCAACAGACAGTGATGGGGGCTTGCTTGCTTCCATACCTAGCTTTGCAAAGCTTCTTGGTCTCGTGTCTTCACTGATCTTCACTTCACTGAGAGAGGCACAGCAGAAAACTCCTGGTTTCCCTGGTGGTCTTGGTTGCTCCTGATGACTTGTGCCAATTTGGCAGAGGCCTGACTGGTTTTGCTAGGTCATGCCAACACTGCTGATTGGTGTTTGCTATCCTGTCACTACTGAATTGGACTGCTGGTATATTCATGAAGTATTTGCCAGTGGAGTAAGCTGCTGCTGCTGAATCCTGTGAACTGAATTGCTGATTTCCTGGCAACACAGATGGGATTTGCTCCTAAGAACAGGTCCACTTCCCTCATATCCTAATGACCTTTCTTCTCCACTCTGGTGGATAGTAGGCTAGAAGGGATGTTAAAGCCCTTAAGAACTCATATTGAAAGTGGATTTAGAAAAATAAAAGACTACACCTGTGTGCCACAATGATGAACATGGAAAGATAACTCTAAGGGTGCAGTGGTGGCATGCATCTCTTGTACCAACAGCTCTTTAATTGGACTTAAGACCCACTCAACAAAAGAGAAATCATGCCTGTACTGGAAATGTACCAACTACCCAGGGCTAGTGAAGTCATGGTTCTTGGAGGAGAACTTACAATCACCCCTTGATAAACCAACATAATCCCTAACAATAATCTAAACATTTGTTCTTATGCTCACAGATAAGTGTAGTTTTCACCCCTCTTCAAGGAAAGGTTTCTTTGCAACAGATGGAGACCATTATGAAAAACCATAACTGATCAGAATGTAGAGTTATGGAGCCCAGTCCTAGTGGATACATCTATAAAACAAGTCCTATACCTAAGGCTCAGGGAGCCCTGCAGAAGAGGGATGGAAAGACTGTAAAAGCCAGAGGACCAGGCTATACAATTGTGTCTCCTAGTAATGTCAGAAGCCACACCTATAAAGTCTCACCAACATGGCTACTTAACTATGAGGTGAACAAGGACAACATCAGTAGACCAGAGTAGCCAGAGGAAAGTCCATGAGACCTTAACAGCACACAAAGAACTAAGGATTCTGAGAGTGGGAGATACAGTCTTCCTCAGGGAAGAGCACACTAGTTTGTTATCCAGCACTAATGTTAGCCTGGGACACATACACAGGAGAAACATGCTGAAGTTCCACAGCTTCAGGCTTTGAGATGTGGTAGGGAAGTCTCTTCAGAAAAAGAAGGTTCTGGTAGCAGTTTAGTGGAAGAGTCCAGCTTCCATCATCAAAGCCTTCTAATGACACAACCATGAATTTGCAGCCAATATGCAGAATGTGCAGAAAATATCATTATTTTAATTTTATTTATTTATTTTTTTGTGAATTCCACACTGAATCCACCGCTTGGCATCTGGTAAACCCTCTGTCTTATCTATTTGTGCATATGTGTGTCTGTGCACATGTGAATACATGTAATGCTGCTCCCCTAGTCTACACTAGTAGAATAAAATATTTTAGACATATCTTCTAATCTTGTTTTCATTTCTTTTAAATAATAAACCCATCAGTACCTAGAACTGTGGAAACTCAGTTATCATTCTATGCCTAGGGATGAACATTTTCACTGGGGCAGAAGGTCTGGTGGGCTTGTGGTCCAGCTTCTCTGGGCTCACTGCAGTCATTCCTCAAAGCCCAGATTGTTTTGTTGGGCTGTGGGTTAACAACCCTACCACTGAACATTCTATTTTCCCCATTTTTTGGTGGAATCTTTTTCTTTGAGCACCTGCCAATCTCCCATCATCCTCCAGGTAGCTAGAATTATTTTCTCAATGATCCTAAGTTTTTATAAAAGATACTGATGAGTGATGTGTTGTCATTCGCAAATATTGATTTTACAAATTCTTTGAAGAAAGAGAAAGTAAAGACTTGGTTGCACACTCATTCAGAGAGACAGAAGGAGAGAGAGGGGGAGGGAGGGAGGGAGAAAGAGAGAGAGAGAGAGAGAGAGAGAGAGAGAGAGAGAGAGAGAGAGGAAGAGAGAGAATATCAAATTCAAAAGCACAAATGTACCCTTATTGTAATTCCTCAAAAGTTAAAATCTCGAAAATGTCTTAAGTGTGAATTGAAATAGAATCTAACTCTGGCATCAAATCATTTTAAAAGCTGCAGTGGCATAACTTCTCAGGGTTTCTGTGGCCATCAAGGGTGACAGTGCCCGAATCTCCTTGACTGTAAGTAATGAGATCTTTGTTGTTTAGGAAGACTTCTAACAAACCCACCAGTCACAATCCTTTGCAGGTGAAATGTTCCAGAACCTTCTCTTAGCATTAAATTGGCATTTCATCAAAGCATCTCTTCCCTACCAGAAGTATTCTTAGGCAAAGAAAAACAATCTAATTCTGTTTACAATATAGGCTAGATTACATGAAGGAATCTTTCCACAGGGAGGGTTTTGCCCAGTTTAGGCATTATTAGTAAAGCTGGCTCCCCAAAACATTTGCTGGGTATCCCCTGGGTGTCAGGTGCTCAAAAGTCTAAGCGAAAATGAGCTTGAAGAAGCTCTTTATGTAATGGGGGAAAGAGCAACAAATACTGATAATGTGAGGTGATAAAATATGGATAAAAGGCTCTGGGAGCTTGGCAGGAGAGCCAATAGAAAATTCATAGAGGGAATGACATTAGTTTGGGTTATGAAGGACACATAAATATTTTTCAGGTGAGGACAAGAGAGGCAGAGGCAGAACAAGGCTCAAGGGCATCCTTCTTGTGATGGGTAGATGTCTTTACACCAGTATGAGCCCTGGAAAGTGAGTAGGACTGGCAAGAACTGAATTTGAAAGAGGATTGTGAGGCATACAGTGAGCTTCTCTAAGGGTAGCCTAGTCTCATGAGTAGTGTGTGACTCTTCTTCAGCTTCTCAAACAATCCTGCTATTTCTGATGTCCATACTCACTAGATTCATTGGGCTCCTACTGTGTCCAGAGCTGAGTACCTTGTAGGGACTTTCTCATTTGCTCTTCACAGTAGCTTATGGATAAGCTCTACTAATGTAGTCATTTTATGGAGGCCATTTTTCCTTTTCCCTTGCCTCTATTTTTTTGGTTAATATTCTAGGTGCTTGTGCTGTTTGTATATCTTTGTACAACTGGTTTACCTTTATGGAATTGCATAGTCATTCTTTCTCTTCTTTCTTCTAGAAGTTAAGAGGCAAACTGATATGACCTAGCATGGTGTTCACATCTGTTATGTTACAGGACATTCTGACATCAACATGTTGACCCTTCCTTTTTGACTTTGAGAACAATTTCTCCTGCTTTTTTGGCTCTGAGAACATTTTGAATTAAACAATTTTAATTAGAAATATGTCAACTTAAATGGACTTTCCATCCAGACAATATTTTCCAGAGTGATTCCATTAAGTCAATTTAATCCCTTGATCAATTTTCTACATAGCACAGTTAGAGTATTTCTAAAAATGTTAACTCTACTGAAATAATTTTCATTTGAGTACCTTCTTTTCCACTTAAACCCAGAAACAAAATCTGATGTATTGATTAGATATTGTCCATATAAAATTTTATCAATCCTGGATTTTACTTTATATAATATTCATTATGTGAAGTCTATGCTTTATTTCTGGATCAAAAACTGTGATTTTTTTAAAAAAATAAGTTAGATCTTTTGTCAGTTTATGTGAATAGCAATTTTGTTGGATGCAGCAGTCTTAAGTGCTGACTATTTAGACTAATAAGTTCACCATCATGCTCAAAATGGTATTAAATGATGGTGCTTTGTGTTTACTTTTTATTAATGATGAAAGGCTCAAATTTTTTGTGTATAAATTTTTATAAGAGGAGGAACAAATAAAAAGATTGAAGGAGAGAAAGAGGGAGCAGAAAAGGGAGAGAAGGAAGAATTGGTGAGGGAGATTGGAGAGCCTGAGAGATATTTAGAGAAATGCACATTGCTTTCCAAACCCCCAATGTACTGAGAGGCTATATCAGGGCATGGATGGACAGAATATGAGCATGGTGCTTGTTATTGATCTGGGAAAGCTTGATAAGGTTGTTCTAAACAGAGATAGGAGCTGAGACTCCTGTTAGTCTTAGTAATGAGCCCGGAAGAGGAATCTGGAGGTTTTGAGGTCTGCTGTGTGTCTGAAGTCATGATACAAATTTTGTAAGAAGCACACAGGTATTGCTTGATAGATATGGTTCCCAGGTTTTGCCAGAGAAGTAGAGGGCACTAGGCAGTATTCTGATCACCTGAGCAGTATGTCCTGTAGTAATACCTGGAATAAGATCTGGTACCTGACGTCTTCTGTGTTTTCAAGACAGGAGGTATCCATATGTCTTTCTGTTGTATGTTATACATCTGTGGAGAAAAGGGCTAGCATTTCTCACTGTATCCCTTTCAGTGAATTTATTACTCATTGCTTATGTTCAGTTCTCTTCAGTGTGGAACACTGTATCCTGCACAGTTATGCTGCTGTTCATCACCCAAGACTCTACTTTCTTTACTCCTATCCAATGAACGCAGCAACTCACCCCATTTCACTGTTTGCAGGTTTTTCAGGTTCTCTTTGGTTCTCATGTTGGCTTTGTCGGAAGTTCCAAAGGCATGCTTTCCAAAGAGGTGGTCTTCTGATTTATGCAGAAGAATGGAGAGATGTGAGGAAAGCTCTTTGGAACGTGGGGCCTGAGTGAGTGACTGGAGAAACTGTGTGTGTGGGACACAGCCTTGGAAGTGATAAGGACTGGGAGGGAGACTAAGAGTAACAGTCCTTTGAAAGGGATTGAGGAAAGGCTGGAGATGTGGCTCAGCAGCAGTGTTTGTTAGCAAGCACAAGGTCCTAGAATGACCCGTCCAGCAGGTCTAGTTATTCAGGGTTCCGAAGAGGCGCTACCTGAGGGTCATGGGGGAGAGAAAGAAAGGAGACCAAGCAAGATTCCATTTGTCAAGGTCTCGTTTATTGTCACACAGGCAGCACGTTTTAAGCAGTGGGGATGAGGAAGTTAGGAAGGGGAGCTGGGGGAAGTGAGCTATGGGCCAAGCCCTGAATGGGGAAGTTGGGAGGGGGAGCTAGGGGGAAGTGAGCTATGGGCCAAGCCCTGAATGGGGAAGTTGGGAGGGGGAGCTAGGGGGAAGTGACCTTTGCAAAATGCAAAGGAGGGAGGGGTCAAGGTATTCTTGGCACGAGGAAGCACAAACGGCATCTGGTGAAGACATCTGGTATCTGCGCTCGTAGGGACATTCCGCGGTTAAGGGTGGAGCGATCCGTATCGGCAGTTCTTGGGCAGTGCTTAGTTCAACAATCTCATGGTCATAAGACAGCCATGGCTGAATGACCTTGTTTGGCTCCCCACACTAGAACTCAAACCATAACACTACCAAAAATAAAAAAAGAGCAAAGAACAGATTGAAGAACTAGGAAGGCACAGAAGAGGCTGGGGAACCTGTGGAGGATTTTTAGGAGATTGAGAAATTCAACAGTATCCCACTAGAGTTTGAGAATGATTTGAGTGTATCCCTTGAATATTTACATATTGAAAACCTGGTCCTCAGTATAGTGGCTGTATGTGGTACTAGAACTTTCTCACTGCAAGATGAATAGGTAATGAAGGCCTTACACTCTGAAGATATTAATGCTATTCTTGTGGAGTGAGCTAGCTTCTGTGAGAGCAATTGTTTTAAGAAGAGCAAGACTGGCCCCCTGAATCTGTCAACACATGACTGCTTTATCCTCCTCTCATGCTTCTAAGATGATGCCAGCATCATCTTGTGATAGAAAGCCAAACAGAAATAGCTACCTGCTGTAGACTTTGAGCTTCCAAATCCATGAGCAAATAAACCCATTTTCTTTATAAAGTACCTGGCCTCATGTGTTTTATTATATTACCATGAAATGAACTAAATTATGCCTCCTTGTGTTCTTTACAGCACTCCAAATATAGTCCTACATTCAGATGCTTAATATGTGTCTCTTGTCCTTTATAGTCTTTTAAATCCACAGCAGTTTTGTGTGCCCTTTCCCCAGCCTTGAGTAGGCTAAACAGACCCACAAAGGTTTTCCAACCTAGGTGGAGTCATCTGGCCTCACTGCATTTGCAATTTCCTACATAGCTTTGAGAAGTAGACTGCCCACTGAGCTTGCTTTGCAACACAATTCAGCTGAAACAAAGGATGGATCTGTGGGCTTTCTCTGTATAAATGCAGTGCTGAATATTAAACTTTGAACCTTGATCATAAACTTTGTCTTGGTTTCATCCTTCTCTGGCACTCCCATCTTTTTTCATTTCCAGCCCCTCTTTTAGGTAGACCCAGTTCTCCATGTCTGCTGCATGGATACATGTGTTGTCTGAATGAGGGAACTGAAAATGGGAGGTGGGTGGACTACTGAGAAATGCTGTCTTGGGTGGAGATCCATAGAAAACAGAAGAAAAGTAAGTAACAGTATTCTGCACTGTGGTAAGCAAGGAACAGCATTGATGCTAGCACTAGGTACACATTTTATTTTTTTGGAGGCTGTTGTTGCAGGGGGTATATTAAGAGGATACAGCTAGGCTGAAGAAATGTTGACCTGACACTGAATTCACCTAGGGGTGACAGCACAATTGGGACAGGGGAATTCTATGTAGGCATTTGTCTGCAGTCAAGAGCTGCATCAGGTGAGAGGAGCAGGGTTTAAAAAACAGATGTTAGAAAAATTCTTAGCTCAAGTAGATTTATGCTGTCCATGGTTCCCAGAAGTAGGAATGGTAAATATACGATTGATATGAGAAAGAGAGAGAGAGAGAGAGAGAGAGAGAGAGAGAGAGAGAGAGAATAAGTTTCAGAAAAGCAGTTGTCCCCTGTCTGGGAAGCATTAGCAAAAGAGAAGGAAAATAGATATAAGCTATTTCAGAGCTCTTCTAGGGACAGGAGGAAATAGGTAGACATCCTGCTTCCTCTCTGGATCCTACTGGAGATATTCTTAGTTCAGGTTCAAGTTCTCTTCCCTGTCTGTCCTTGGTGCACCAATCTGTTCATGTGTGTCAATTTATGTCAGTTTTTGTTTCATTGTTTGAATGATTGTTGTTCTGTGTTTCATGTTGAAAAGAAAAATGGTTAAAACTTTATCTGCTGGCTATCCACCCCTTGATTTAGTTTAAATTGTTTAGAAGGCAGTCTAAATTTGCACAGCAGAAACTGGTAAGTTACCCTGCACTGTAGCTAGGAGTCCTCACAGCTGGAGAAGACCTGCCAGGATGGCAAGTAAGCTGATGGTTGTTTTTCCTAGAAAAATCTCTTCAATTGTGTTTATTGGGTTCAGCAAGTGACAAGGTACTTTTCTCTTGAAATTATAAGAAAAATTTGTTTGGTCTAAATATATAAGATGTGTAACCACTTCATTTTTGTTTCTGACTGGTTTTAAAAGTATAAATATGTTTTGTATGTCTTGGTTATAGAGTATTGGCTTATAAGTTATTGGGTATGATTAAAAATTTGTAACATTGATAACAAAGTTAGCTTAAAACTGGTAACTCAGGGTTGGAGTCCTTCTAAACAATAACATGTGGCATGAGCCAACCCAGGACAACAGGTCTCTAAAGATACTTCTAAATTGGGATAGTATTTTATGTAATTCTCATCTTAGAAATCAGACTAGGGTTTAGGGCAATGTCTCTTTTAGGTACTGGAGGCTGCACCATTGTGTGTTTGTGTGCAAGAACTGGCATCCAAAAACTTTGTAGCATGGGGGTGATTCACTTGGTGTTTTTGGAGAGACAGGATTGTTTTTTGGATGTTGAGTTTTGCTTTCCAAAATTATGGGTATGCTCTAATATTGCAAAAGAAACTTAAAAATTAGTTAAACTGCCAGTGTTCCATTGGTTCCAGTTTGCAGGCCTCAGGAAATAGGCCCAGATTAAGAAACATTTACATTTGAGTTAATGCAAAGCTTAGAGCAGCTTCAGGGGAAGTTTGTGTGACATTCCTTTTGTCTTTGTTATCCTGACTAACCCCTAGAAAGATGTTTATTTTCTTGCTTGTTCCTTGGGGATGAGGGGGTCAGCTTCAGACCCCAAGGTGCTCAACAGGCAGCTTTTGGGGAGAGGAAGCTGCTTCTTAGCCAATAAAATCCATTTCTGAATTTATCAGAGCAACCCTAAGAAGTACTGGATTAGACCTCAGTTTCACCACCAGCACAGTACTGACTTCAGAAATTGGAGTTCAAACCCTGCCTACGGGAGTTTTGGGTCCCTTGCCTCCAGGGATCTGGGGATTACTTTTGGGCCAAAGCAGCATTATTATAAAAGAATTGCAGATCTATCCAGATGTTATACAATATGATTATGTGGGAGAAATTAAAAATTATGGCTGCTTTCCCCCATGACATTATAACTGTACCTGCTAACAAAAAAATTGCTCAACTTGTTCTTGTTCCCTTGCATTTGCTACCTTTGAAATTTGTTAAGATTAAGAGAGGACAAAGTGGCTTTGGTTCCTCTGATGTATACTTGGTTCAATCTATAACTAGTAAGCAACCTAACCTTAAATTGCTAATTGAAGAAAAAAAAGGGCTTTGAAGAATTAATAGACACTAGTGCTGATACATTCACCTCCAAGGAATTGGTTATTCCATTAATCCAAAACAAAGTTCCAAATGTGAGATTTACGAAAGATTAATGAAACTAGGAACTTGTGGGGGCATTGCAACCTGGCTTGCCTGCTCTAGCTGCCATTCCAGTAAATACATATAGAATTATTATGAATTTGGAAGATTGTTTTTATACTATTCCTTTGCATCCTGATATATGTAAAGGGTTTGCTTTTAGTGTACTTGTAATTTTGAATAACCCATGATGTCATATCATTGGAAAGTTTTGCCTCAAGGAATGGCAATAGCCTGACATCATGTAAGATTTTGTGTCTGCTTCAATATAAGAAGTTAGGACTTTGAATATTTCAGTGTATATTATTCATTATATGGATATTTTATTAGTTGATCCCTCTGAAGGAATTTTACTACATGCCTTTGCTCTTATACAATGAGTTTTAAAATTTTGGAGAAGTTGTTGCTCCAGAAAAGATTCAAAGACAATATCTTTTTTAATATTTGGGGCTTCAGTTATATCCTAAACAAATTGTGGCACAGAAAATTCAAGAAAGAAATGATAATTTACTTACTTTAAATTCTTTTCTTTCTTTTTCTTTTTTCCTTTTTTTCTTTTCTATATATATTTTTTAATTTACATTCTGAATGATTTCCCCTTTCCCAGTTCCTCCCTCCCCAAAAGTCCCATAAGCCCTCTTCCCTGCCCCGTTCCCCATTCAACCCCCTCTTGCTTCTCTGCCAAATTATTTTCAAAAGTTGTTAGGAGGTATTAATAGGCTAAGACCTCATTTTAAGCTTGCCATAGGAAAACTTAAACCTCTGATATTCTCAAGGGTTATGCAAATCCTAATTTCTCTCAACAATTAATTGAGAGACAGAAGCTTTGCAGAAAGTAGAGGAAGCTATTAGTTAACAACAGATACATTATATAGACTATAGATCAATTGTTGGTTGTTTGCATTATTGCTACTCATGTGCCCATAGCAGTTCTTTGACAAAAGGGAACATTAATGTAGATTCATCTTTCTTCATCTACAAATAAAGTTTTAATACCCTATTATGAAACTGTTGCTGTGTTAATACAGATTGTAGGATAGAATCATGAAAGCATTTTGGAAAGAATGTCTTAAGCACCTGATGAAACATTTATTCTTTATTTCAAACAGTAATTAAATTGGTTATTGCATAATACTTATATTTGGCCTATTGCATATGCAAATTTTTCAGGCAAAATTGATAATCATTATCCAAAAGACAAGTTGTTAGAATTTGCCTCTATACATACTTTTGTATTTCCTGTAAATTTACACATGCAGCTGATAAAGAATGCATTTACTGTATTTATAAACAACAGCTCATTTAATGGGAGAGAAACATATGTGATTGGATCACATGTTTGTTCTCTTGAGTTTCCCCCTGCTTCTCAAATAATTGAATTATGTGTTGTAGCCACTGTTATTGAAATGTCGAAAAATCAAGCTTTTAATTTGTGTACTGATAGCCAATATATAGCTCATGGTTTTCTTTCTTTCTTTTTTTTTTCAATTTTAAATTTAAAAAAAAAATTTTTTTTGTTTTTGTTTTTGTTTTCGAGACAGGGTTTCTCTGTGTAGCCATGGCTGTCCTGGAACTCACTCTGTAGACCAGGCTAGCCTTGAACTCAGAAATCTGCCTACCTCTGCCTCCCAAGTGCTGGGATTAAAGGCGTGCGCCACCACTGCTCGGCATGCTCATGGTTTTCAATTGCTTAAAATTTTCCTTTTTAGATACTGCTAATTCTTAAATTTTGCAATTATTTATGCAAATACAACTTAATTTAAGAGAATGTACTGTTCCTTACTTTATAGGACATTTAAGAGCTCATACTGGATTGCCTGGACAGACCCCTTAGGGTAATGCCACAGCATATTTGTATACCAGGCAGGTCATAGGCCTTACACAGGAACAATTAGCCAAACAATCTCATTCTTTACATCATCAAAATAGAAATAGTTTGAGAGAACAATTTGGTATTTCTAGAAAATATGCATGTCAAATTATAAAGACTTCTTCTCAGGATCCTCAATTTCTATCTGTACCACATAATGATGTTAATACTCAAGGACTTATACCTAATCAATTATGGTAAATGGATGTTACTCATATTTCTGATTTTGGAAAATTAAAATATGTACATGTGACTTGAAATATCTTTTCAGGCTTTCTAGTTGTAACTGCTTTAACAGGAGAAGCAACTAAAAATATAATTAGTCATTGCCTACATTGTTTTTCTATGCCTGGTGTTCCAAATCAGATTAAAATAGGTAATGGAACTGGTCATTACAGTCAAGCATTTGAGATGTTTTGTAGACAATTTAATACTACCTATGTTGCTGGGATTCCTTATCATCCTAAAGGGCAAGGTATTGTGGAACAGGCCCATGGAACTTTAAAACATCTTCATAAAAAACAAAAAATGGGGAATTATATCTCTATAAACCACATTATTTAAAATCATGCTTTTTATTTTAAAATTTTAAAATGAATGCCAAGGAACTCTCTGCTGAGTGTCTATGGCACCCTACAATCAGGCATACTCATGTCTAGGTGAAATGGAAGGATCCACTTACTGTCATATGGCATGATCCTGATCAGGTATTTAATATGGGGAAGAGAGAATGTTTGTGTTTTTTTTTCTGTAGGATGCTGCAGGAAAGTGCTAGCTGTCTAAGTAATTGGTGTGACATGCTGATGCTAGGACAAAAAATGGTACTGACCGTGAGCTTGCTGAGTGCCCTAACAATGGTGACAGGAAAGCTGTATTGGACATATGTTCTTGACCCATCTTTGCTTGCCTATATCCCAGATTAGACAAGCTGCCTTGCTTCAAGCTTTTAGACCTTGTGGGACAGAGAACATGGAAACTGTGGAAACTGACTTAGAAAAATTAATCAAAAAGAGAAGTTATGACTCTTCTCTTTCCTTTAATGTGACCAGTTATTCTAACTCAATCATGGACTGGTCTAGAAATCAATCCAATATTGGAAAAAAATGAAATTACAGTCTTCATTTGGAAGGCAGGTTCTGGACATTTTCAGAGACATATTTGGAAGTTAGTTACAGTTCTTTATGAAGTTACATTTGCAGTGGATAAAGTTGGACAGGATCTGGTTTTGGAACAAGTGTTAGTGCATGTGTTTATGCTCCTAATCTTTTATTCCTTCAACAGGGAGGAATGTGTACAGCCTTCCATGAAGAATGCTACTATTACATCGATCATACAGGAATTGTAAAGGATTCTATGACTAAAGTTTGAGAAGGACTAGCCAAAAGGAAAAGAGAAAAAGAACAGAATTAGGGATGGTTTGAATCCTGATTCTCCACTTTCCCATGGCTTTCAACTTTAATTTCTACACTGCTTGCATCATTAATTATAATTTTGTTGCTTTTAACTTTTGGACCTTGTATCTTAAACAGATTGGTTGCCTTCACACAGGATCACTTTCAGCAAGCTCAGCTATACCATGGAAGTTATTCATTGCTATGAAGAAATGCATTGAATGCATATTCATATGTCCTTTGTGGTTTTGATCTGAATGGGAAAGAGTGTGCTATAGAAGGCTGGCAAGTCAGAGATGGGTAAGAGTGTTCATGAGCTCCTATTGACCTAAGACAAGACATACATCAAAAGCTGTTTGTTCTCCCTGACAGGTAAGAAGGAACAATATAGACACTGACCTAAGAAAGGCATGGTCACCTGGCCACTCTATACCTTAGATGAGATTATAGAAAACAAGTAAATCTTGTGTCCCTGTCCAGCTACTGATACCTGCTCATCTTTGAAAAACAAAAAAAGGGGGGAATTGTGTCCTTCCTCTAGCCTTCACTAGGCTAAACAGACTCAGAATGGTTTTCTGACCTAGTGGAGTCATCTTACCTCACTGCATTTGCAATTTCCTACAGTAGCTTTGAGGAGTAGACTGCCCACTGAGCTTGCTTTGCAATACGATCCAGCTGAAACAAAGGGTGGATCTGTGGACTTTTCCTATATAAATGCAGTGCTGAATATTAAACTTTGAGCCTTGATCATAAACTTTGTCTTGGTTTCATCCTTCTCTGGCACCCCTGTCCTTTTACATTTCCAGCCCAGGTAGACCCAGTTCTCCATGGCCACTGGATGGCTACAGTTCTGGTTGTTTAAAAACATGCAGTGACTGGGTTCTCATTCCCCTGGAGGAAGCTTCTAGAAAAGAAGACATGGAGTTGGTATGCAGGGACCATCCCTGTCTTTTTGGGAGGCACCTACTCATTTTTCCTCAGGACAGTCACTGCTATGTTACCAAGTCATGTAGTTACAGTCCTATATCCCTTGTTTTGATGGCATGAATCTCTTCTCTATGGCATTTTTCAGAAAATGTATGACCTTTTCTGGGGGACTCAGGTTGTGAGAATGGAGGTTTTTACATGAGTATCATTTTGAACTTTGAATAGATTCCTGGAGGTCTGGGCCATTCTCTGGCTGTCAGAGAAGATTATGTGTTAAGAATTCTTAGCTGGGTTGAGTGAACACACATAAGGATAGTTCACCTAATGGGCATATCTAGAGCACAAAGCATCTGTGGTTGTTTTCTGAACTCCCTGTATGGGGCCTTGTGTGACTTCAGGTAAGCTATACCATCTTTCTGAGACTCAACATCTGCATTTTCAAAATGATAAAATAGTTATCCCTTGGGATGTTGAAATAGATAAATGTGTTATGGTACATTTAGTGTTTATTTTTTCTATTTAGATTTCAATTAAGTTTCAATTGATTTTTGTGTCTGGTATAAGATTGGAATTTACCCTATTTTTTTTCTGAATGAATAGACAATTGTACCATAACACCATTTAATGACTAATACACGCTTGCTCTTACCAATAAGAAATTCCATTTTCTTCTGAATATTTTAAATCTATTTAATTTTATGAACTATCCTGATATTGGGCACCCTTAGTTAAGAATTTCCACTTTTATCAGATGTTAAGTTTTGACATCTATTTCTAGATTCTATTCTTTTCCTTACAGACACATTATTTGTAATACTCCCAAATTGGACAGCCAAATTTCCATCAGAAGTAAGATGGAATTTTTAAAAATTACATCTATTCAATGAACTATCACAGCACAATAAAAGGGAACTAAGTGTTGAGACATCATATGAATACATTCCATGAGTATAATGTTGCTAAAGAAGCTAAATGCAAAAGAATACATAGTGCATCATAACTGTGAGATTCTGTTTATATACAGTTTTCAAAAATGGGCAAAACAAATTTGTGATTTTAGAAATCTGTATTGTCATTATTTCCAGGGAGAAGGAGAAAGGGATAAGGCTCAGTCGGGGGCAGGAGGAGGCTGTACCCTGAGTGGTGTATTCACTAGAAAAGATAGGGTTCAGATAGCAAATTTAATTCACTAAAAAATTTCCAGGACCTTTTGCTGGTGTCCTTCTAGTACTGACATGGGGAAGAGGACATTGGCTTCCATCCCTAACCAAGAAGCTATTGACATCCATTTAAAGGATAAATTAACTTTCTTCAGTGGAGACTCACTGGGTATATTAACCACACTTAAGGGTAGGCCCCCATGCTCACAGTACATAGCCAAAACACAATGAACTTAGTGGCATGTTACACCCTTTGGGCCATATTGCTGGGGCACTTTTTTTTTTGTCTTATTGGTCTTTTGCTTGAGTATAACAGTTTCTAATTTTGTGTTTCCATTTGTGTGTGTGTGTGTGTGTGTGTGTGTGTGTGTGTGTGTGTGTCTGTCTGTCTGTCTGTCTGTGTTTAATTCTGGTTGGTTTGCATCTTCTTTTTTTGTTTTATAAAGAAATAAAAAGAAAGGAAATGAAATTGGGTGGATGGGGAGTATCTGAGAAGAGATATGGTGGGGAAACCATGATCAGAATATAGTGTATGAAAAACATTAAGAAAAATCCCTAGGGCCAGCAAGTTGGCTCAGACTTCAGTTTGATCACAAGATCATGTGATAGAAGGAGAGAAACAACTTCTGAAAACTATCTTTCCTTTTCCTCCACATGATCACTGTGACATGCATGCTCCCCCATCATACACACATAATAAATCAAGTTAAAATTTTAAAAATGTCCCTAAATTACTGAAAAATCAAAGTTAGGACTAGCAGCATGTGTCTGTAATCCCAACACTGAGGAAGTGGAGGCAGGAGGATTATTCATTTGAAGCCAACCCCAAACTAGAGGATACAGAAAAGTTCCATCACCTCCTACTCTCCTAGGCTACTTCTTTGTACTCTGTGCCCTGGGGCCTGGGCAGTCACTGGTTGCACACACACTCTCTCTACTGTAGCTTTGGCTTTTCAAAAATATTTGTCTAGATTTTGCTATTTTTAAAAAGTGTAATAAATTTAAAGAAAAGGCAGTTGATTAGTACTAAGGATTAGCACACGCATTTTCACTGAGAAGCCAACAGATGGTCATAAGTTAGGGGTAGACATGACTACTCCTTGTTGAAATATATATGAAGGGAAAGTATGGCACTCCTTCTCCTACGAATTCCTCATCTATTAGTTTTTATGGTGCTGAAGGTTAGAACACAGGACCCTGCACAAGATAGGCAAATGGATATAGCCCAGCACCAATGAACTTTTTGAACAGTGTTATGTACAGAAAAAAAACCTGAATATTTATGGTCAGTTTATTATGTTTTTTGGTTTTTATGATTTTTTTCCATTTTTAAATTGAAAACTCCATGAGATGAAACCTATTCTGCTTGGGAGACCAAGAACTAGAGATTAGATAGCCCAAAGACCTAGGACAAAAGCAAATACTACTGTTTGAAAAAGAACAGTGGATCTTTTCATACAATATATTCAGATCATGGTTTCCCTCCTTCCTTTCCAACTCCTCTCCTCCTCCCTTCCCTTTGAGATCCATTCCCTTTCTGTCTATTGTTAGAAGACAAACAGGAGTCTAAGGAATAATAATAAAACAGATAAATAAAAGCAAACAAATCAGAATAGGATAAAGCATTCAAACAAGAAAAAGGGCCGGAGAAAAAGCACATGAGCAGCTCTGCTGCTCTTATGACTCCAGGCCCAGCTCTCCTGTCTGCTGCAGATGACAAGGAGCAAGGCAGGGGTAGGGCATTTCCTTCTTGCCCACACAAGCACATGGCTGATGAGGGCCAGGGTTGGCCCACTCATGATATTACCCCTCCTCCTCCAGACTCCATATCTCTTCTCATTGATTTTGTTTTGAAGTTTATTTTGTCAACTATTAAAATGGCTACACTGTCTTATTGCTTAGGTCATTTTTCTTGCAATATTCTTTCTCATCCTTTTACCCTAAGAATTGGGCCAAAGAAACCAAAGAAGGAAACACCCACTCAATAGGGTTCTTAGGTTCTTAGAAGAGTGTGGTGGCTGTGGGTTTCCTGGTAGGAAATACCTCTGAGATCCTGTCAGGTGTAGCTGCTGTGGTTTCTGTGTAGAATGTCTTTCTTGTTATTGGGAGCTGACACTTTGGAATGGGAATGGTCTAGAAAGGAGTGGGGCTGAGTAGTTCCGCAGGAGGAAGGGAAGCAGGGTGTGCTAGCAGGATCTGCTTAATCCCTTGGGAATGGGGAGAGAGAGAGAGAGAGAGAGAGAGAGAGAGAGAGAGAGAGAGAGAGAGAGAGAGAGAGAGAGAAGAGGCCACAGCAGGTAGCCAGTTACTGACCTGGAAATTGGAGTAGGGGATTGGATTTGGAGGAGAGGAGGGAGAGTGAAGGTCTGAGGATAGCCTACATGCTTCCATGGTCTATCTGCTTCTGGGGCTGGCATGGTCAGTGGGCTTCCAGGGAGTGTCTGTGGAAGTTGGAGGCTGAGACATAGGAGTGGGGTGGTGAGGGAAGGTGTAGGAGAACATCTGAGTAGTCTGCACGAGATGGGGGCAGAGAGGAAAGTGATCACAGCCTTCATATATTCATATATCCAGTCAAATTACTAAGTTCCAAAATTATTGGAATCAATTTTAGCCATGTAAAATAGGTTCATATATGAATTTAAGAAACAATGCCATGTTTCTGAAATAGCGATTTTCCTAATTTAGATAATGGCGTATGCTTCAACATTTTAGAGTTCCCATTTTTGTCTTTTCATTTAAAAATATAATTCATCCAAATTTTAAATTAGATACTTTTATGGTTCACAAATATTGTGATTAGTGTCTTCTTCATTTTGCTTTTCAAGTAGATATTAAACACATTCGTGCTGAGTGCTAACTCTTCCTAGTGTTGCTTCCTTCTTCCTTTGCCACGCTCAAGCTGCACTGTTGTTAAAGAGGCTGCCATTTGGAGACCACGCGACCCTGAGCCCTGGGAACAGTTCATTCCAATAAGAGAACGTGTGTTAGTGTCCAGGCTTTACCTTTTTGGGATTGGCTGGTGGTGAGGACAGAAGCAAGGCTCACCTATGGGAATGGAACTAGGGCAAAGTTGGATTCACATCCTGGCTCCATAAGGTGGCCTCTAGATACAAGCCTATTGTATCTAGGGCTGCATCCACAATGCCAGTCCAACAAAATCTTCAATTTAGTTTGTCATGTTGACAAGAACGGTCAAGGATGCAGAAGCATCCAGGGGTGGAATGGGACTTGGGAAGATCACCTGTGACAATGCTATAGGGAGGCACACATGGCCTGTACTGCGGAGGCCATGTGATGCGAAGGTGATCTCTTATTCGTAAGAGATCATAATGAGTACTGGTATTTGTCTGCCTGGAGATGCTATCCTTTCTTCTCTTTCTGGTCCTGCCTAGATATCTCCTAAATACCATGTGTACACCCAATCTCCGTTTCCTTCCCTACCCCCTTCGGCTTCTCACCCTCTGCTCGCCTCTCCTCTACTCAACTTGAATTCTGTCAAGGTTCATTTAGTGGTAATGGCAAGCCCTATGGCAGCCTGTCTTTTTTTTTTTTCTGGTTTGGGGAGAGAGCCCATAAAACCGAGGAGAAATGACGTCTTCCTCTTTTATCCGAGTCTCTCCTAGCAGCATAAAGGATTTGAGCCAACTGCAACAATAGATTGTCCCACAAGTGACACATAACATCAAAATCGGCTTCTTCCCTTGGAATAACAAATAAGCATACTGCCTTCCATCCTGCGTGTGCTCTGTGTGAGTCAGGCCTTTCCATCTAAGTCCCGGCAGATGGTGCAATTTTCTTGTCCTTCCTTGAGACCACAGCTTATCCACAGAAACAAGGTGCTGTCACTTTCCTGTGTTCCTCTTTTTTTTTAGGTTGTAATTGCCCAGGTCCCACTGACACTTGACGGAACACCTGCCATTAATGGATCACTCAGGGTAGCACAAGGAAGGTAAACACGGAAGAGCCTTGTTTATTGAGATAGATATTCAACAGCCAATTCCGAAACACTTGAGTGCTTACTATTTGTGCATTGTCACTCAGGATGGGGCATCAAACTTAGATAGGTGGTCCTTACCTTAAAAAGCACAGCTGTTAGCAGAGACAACAATCATTAGCAGAGGACAATACAATGTGGCAAGTGTGATAAGGAAAATGTCTGAAAAATGCTCTGGCCATAGGTTAGAGTTAGATGGAGAAAGCATATTTGAAATGCATTTGACAGATAGGGCTGTGTGCTAAATGCTCGGATGAGCAGGATAGCAATGCCAACCGGACAGTGGAGAGAGGCATGGGCAGAGATTGGGTGGCCAAGAAACAGGCACTAATTAAAAGTGAGTTACCGTTCAGCCTTCAAACACTGGCAAAACCTGAGAGTGAGAGGAAGCCTCTGGAACTGCCAGGACACCAATGGAAATTTGTGTTTTCCTGTGTCACAGTAGAAATGCAAATTGTCACAGGCCTCTTTAGCTTCACAATCATGCCGTGTTCAGCTTAAAAATACACACTATGTTTGTCCTGAGTTTCTTCCTTTTGACAATCTATCCTATATAATAAATGAAGGTTTTTTTTTTAAGACAGTAACATGAAAAGAGTTTAAGGAAATATGGCCCTTTCTTACTATGAAATATTAAGTAGTTGAGAAATAAAAGTTAAACCTATGTTGTTAGTTTTTTTTTTAACCCCCAAAGGATGCCTGTTATATGTTATCAAAGGGCTAAGCTGCTGAGGATGTATGAAGCACAGCTTTGTTCTGGTAAAAACCAATGACAAGACATTTCCCTCTCTCCTCCCTTCCCTTCCTCTTTGTCTGTCTCACTCCTTTGCTTTCTTATTCTTTCCCTTCCTCTCTTTAATTAAGTATGGAGAAAAGGAAACCAGGTGAGGCACTAGGGAAGCTGAGGCTGAGGCTGAGGCTGGAGGATCATGAGTTCTAGGCTATATACCAAGATCTTGTCACAAAACAAATCAACAAACAAAACCAAACAGAGGGATGAACTCCAAATGATGATACTGGTGGCTTTTATAACCTTTTTGTCTTGGTATGACTGGTTTCAGAGCTCTTGTCTATGAGCAGCTGCAGGCTAGATACTTTCTATACTTTTCCCTGCTATGTATGTGGGCCGCAGAGATGTCTCAGTGGATAGAAGTACTTGATGCTAAGTCTGATGACCTAAGTTTGATTCCTTGAACCCAAATGGTAGGAGGAGAGAACAGACCTGGGCATGCCTGCCATCACATGCATACTTGTATACCATCATACACACATACACACACACACACACCATCCTGCTGAGTCCCTTTCAGTGTTATTTGTATGAAATATGCCTAGGAATGACCACTTGGGATTGAATAATTTATTAGGGGGCTCACCCCTGGAGACTATTGATTCTCCCTCTCTTAATGGTCATTAATTAATTTCCTGTAGCTTTTCATATATGGATGGGATATTATGAAAGTTCCCCCATCCAGAATGACATGCCAACTGGTGTCATTATACAGAACTTTTTTAGGCAGCTATATTGAGATTTTATGCATACAACTTTATTTTCATATATAGGCGACATTCTTTCACAATAGATACTCCAGTCCATTGTCTTTTATTATCTTTCTTCCCACTTTCCCGAGTCTTTGGTATAAGGGTACATTGTAGATCTACCTTTTGGAGATGGGCACCCTATCTCTGTATGATGAACAATACACCAGTTCTTCACAACAGTGAACAACACAACTCATCAACCCAGTCAGTTGTTCTCTGCATTTTGAACAGTTGTGGATTTCTATGATGGCCTCGTTGTGCTGCAAACGGCAGCTTCATAGTAGCTTTGGTCTGAAGTTTTCTCTGGAAGTTTGCCTGACTTTGTATAAAATACAGAAAGAATGGGTACATTGTAGGCTCTTTTTATCCATCTCCCACTGACGTTTCTAGTTGTGGTTTCTTCAGAGCCAAGACTGGAATGTGTGATGCATATCCTTAAACCCAGGGATAAGTGCAGTTCTCAAACACTGTGACCCACTTGCCAACTGCACCAGCAAAAGCTGAGTAATGAGCAAGACTGTAGTTTATAGGACATTTGCAGGATGCCTAGGTCCTGCCAGCATGAACTCAGGGAAGACTGATGGCAGAGCTGCCATCAAAACACAGAGAAACTGACTGTGGGGCACTCACTCATCATCAATGATACATCTGCAACACACCCACTAATCAAAGGCTCAGAAAAGTGGAGAAAAGTCGGTCAGAGTCAGGGGCCCAGGGTTTCTGTTGCGAGACAGTGTTTTCTTCTTCCTTTTTAAAATTATTTCTTTTAATTTTTACTTTAAAATATAATTACATTATCCTCCCTTCCCCTTTGAACCTTCTCACATACCTCTCATTGCTCTTTAAAATCCCTGGCTTTGCTGGGCAGTGGTGGCGCACGCCTTTAATCCCAGCACTTGGGAGGCAGAGGCAGGCGGATTTCTGAGTTCGAGGCCAGCCTGGTCTACAGAGCGAGTTCCAGGACAGCCAGGGCTATACAGAGAAACCCTGTCTCGAAAAACTAAAAAAAAAAAAAAAATCCCTGGCTTTAAAAAACATACATACTAGTAACATTATACAGACCAAGCAAGTAATGTTTAAGAATATGTATATACATATATGTGTATGTGTTTGTGTATGTGTATATGTATATACACATGTACCTTAATGAATGCAATATTTTTGCTTTTTATTTTTGATTAAGCTATTTATTTACTTTACACCTTGATTGCAGCTTCCCCTCTCTCTTCTCTTCCCAGTCCCTTCCTCTCTTCTTCTCTCCTCCAAAACACCTCTGCTCCTCTTCTCCTCAGAATAGGAGAGGCTTCCTATGGATATCAACCAGCTTTGGCCTATCATGTTGCAGTAAGACTAGGTGCATCTTCTTCTACTGAGGTTAGCTGAGGCATCCCAGTTAGGGGCAAGGGGTGCAAAGGCAGGCAATATAGTCATTGCCCCTGCTCCTGCTTTAGGAGTCCCACATGAAGACCTGGATACACAACTGTTGCCTATGTGCAGAAGGCCTAGGTCTGTCCCACACATGCTCTCTGGTTGGCAGTTCAGTTCCTATGAACCCCATATAGGCCCAGATTAGTTGATTCTGTTGGTTTTCTTGGTGTGCCCATGACCCCCCTCTGACTCCTTCAATCCTTCTCATTCTTCCACAGATTCCCCAAGCTCCACTTAATGTTTGGATGTGGGTTTCTGCATCTGTTTCCATCTGCTGCTGGATGAAGCTTCTCTGATGACTACTTTTACTAGGATTCTGTCTGCAAGTATGGCAGAATATCACTAACAGTGTCAGGGGTGGGCTCCCTCTCATGGCCTAGGTCTCAAGCTGGGCTAGTCATTAGTTGGCCCTTTCCTCAAATTCTGCTCCATCTTTTATCTTTGCACATCTTGTAGGTTAGAAAAATTGTGGGTCTAAGGTTTTGTGGCTTGGTTGGTGTTCTTATCCCTCCATTGGAAGTCTTGCCTAGATAATAGAATATGGCTGGTTCAGGCTTTATGTCCCCTATTGCTAGGAGTATTAGCTAGGGTCACACACATAGATTCCTGGGAGTTTTCATTGTTCCATGTTTCCAGCTCATCCTAGAGATGCCCCCCACCATATTGTTGTCTCTCCCAGTACTCTTTCCCTCCATCCTCCCTGACCTCATCCTATTCTCACCCCTCTTTCCCCTCCCCAGCCCGCTCCCTTCATTCACCTCCATTCAATGACTAATCTAATTTCCTTTCTCTGTGATATTCAAGCACCAACCCCCCCCCCCGCCCCGCTTGGGGCCTCCTTGTTATTTAACTTTTTTGGGTCAGTAGATTGTAGCATGGTTATCCAGTACTTTATGACTAATATCCACTTATAAGTGAGTACATACCGTGTTTGTCTTTCTGAGTCTGGG
The DNA here is from genome assembly GCA_036184795.1 of Tokudaia tokunoshimensis. Taxonomy (NCBI): domain Eukaryota; kingdom Metazoa; phylum Chordata; class Mammalia; order Rodentia; family Muridae; genus Tokudaia; species Tokudaia tokunoshimensis. Next base: position 99,569,620 of record BTHU01000001.1, read on the forward strand.
TTGCCTCACTCAGAATGATATTTTGTAGTTACGTCCATTTGCCTGCATGCAAATTTCATGATGTCATTGTTTTTAATGACTGGGTAATACTCCATTGTGTAAATGTACCACATTTTCTTTATCTATTCTGAAGTTGAAGAACATTTAGATTGTTTCCAGTTTTGCTATTACGAATAAAACTTATATGATCACCATTGAGCAAGTGCCTTTCTAGTATGGTGGAGCATCATTTAGGTGTATGCCCAGGAATCATATAGCTGGGTCTTGAGGTAGATCTATTCCCAATTTTCTGTGAAACCTCCAAATTGATTTCCAAAATGGTTGTACAAGTTTGTACTCTCACTAGCAATAGATGAATGTTCCCTTTGTTCCACATCCTTGCCAGAATGTGTTGTCACTTGAGTTTTTGATCTTAGCCATTCTGACAGGTGTAAGATAGAATCTCAGAGTCATTTTGATTTGCATTTCCCTGATGACTAAGGGTATTCTCTGTTTAGCTCTATACCTCATTTTTTATTTGGGTTGCTTGTGTCTAATTTCTTGAGTTCTTTATATATTTTGGATATCAGCCATCTGTCAAATGTGACCTGTGAAAAGATTGTTGACCTCAAAGGGATCATGACCCACAGATTGAGAAATGCTGATATAGTGTATACTGTAGTATCTTAATGCATTAATCAGAGTATGGCAGGCTAGCACATCTCAAAGTATGGAGCTATGACCCTAGTGTACCCCTGGGACCTGCTCAGGGCCTCAGTGTATTATCTAGAGTTTTCATTGTCATCATCAAACACCTGACTGTCAGTCAGCGTAGAAAAGATTTAGGCTCAAAGTTTTTAGGGGACAAGTCCCTCATGGTGAGGAAGGCAGGGCCACAGCAGGGAATAGGAGCTTGCAGCTCAGTCACTTTTCTAGATCAGAAAAAACTGGAGCCATTGTGGGTTCACTTTCAAGGCCTCAGAGACCTGCTTCTGTTTGCAGTCCCAAAGGCTTCACAATCTCCACAAATATATCACCATCAGGTAACCACATGGCCGAACCATGAACCTGTGGAGAACATTCCTGACTCAAGCAAAAACAATCAGAAAGGAAGGGGGGCAGATTTATGAGGAAACAAAAACCATCTCATAACAAGACTGACACTTGTCATGTATCAAGGCATGGCAGCTCCTTCTCAGTAGTCACTTGGTGCCTCATTACTGCAGACTTGCATGGACAAGAACACTGTCTTCATTTATAAATGCCCTTGGTGGAGCACTAAAAATGATTATTAAAAAATCCCAAGTCTTGAGTTTAGCTATCTTTTGCCATTCTGTGTGCTGAAATGGCTTGTGTGTAGCAGACTCACTGCAAGCCCAGTGTGATGGTTGCCTTGAGACAAGGAGAACTTTCAAAATGTTCAGCACCACCATCCTTCTTGTTAAATTGTTTGTTTTGAAAAATGTAGTTATATGTCATAAGCTACCTGCTTTTTCTTAAGGCCCCACCCTGAGCTGAAGAGTTGTCATTATTCTTTGTGGGTGTGGCCATTGGTGGGTTGCCATGTTCCAGTGGATGGTCCCACATGTAGACAGCACTAATCGGACTCGGGGGAGAATTAAAAAAATAAAATCCAACAATATTTTCATTTGAAAACACACTAGAGAGACAAACAAGGGTTTCTGACAAGAATATTTGGAGTACAACTTTCTTTTGGAGAATGGCTGAAAAGAGCCTGGCACTTTTAAGAAAAAAACAAAGTCTTGTTTATTGTCACTGGTAAAGTCTGTCTTCTGGGGCAAACATAGCATAGCCTCCTCATTTGTAGAGATGTTTTGGGTGGGATTGGGGGGCATTGATTGTTGTCATTTAAAATATATCTAAGAAAATGTCCTAGCATTTGGAAGATATTCATAACTCTGTGTCCCACCATGTCCTACATGACCAGCAACTGATGTTTCCAATCACACAGTTAGAACCTCCATCAAGTTGCAAGACAGTTCGATGCCTTTTGATGTAGCAGAATAGAAAGTTCATTCACAGGACTTAATAGTCTACACTGAAAACAACCTTTAAGAAAATAAGCACTTGTCAAATCCTAGTAGAGTTTCAAAGAGGAACTATCCACAACCATCTGAAAACATTAATTATAATATTCTTCTCTTTTAACTACACATGTAGAGCTGAACCTTCATTTTCTTCAACTGAAGCAGCACGTCACAACAAATTGACTGTAGAAGCAACCCAAGAATCCAGCTCACTCTAGGAAGTCAGAAGTTTGCCAACGTGCATAAAATAATCCCAGTTTTTTTCTCACAGTTTTGTTTGTCCAGGCTTTGTTATATAGCCTAACCTACCTTACCTTGTCTAATGCAAACCTATGTCTCAGGGTGTTAACTGTAGTACTAATGTGAAGGGCTAGATGGGGATGTATATATAGATTTAGGTGGAGAGAGAAAAATAGGGAAATGAATCCTCAAACTCTTTCAGTGGTCTAGATCAGGATCTGTACTGAAGCCGTGGTGGGGTGTATGTAAAAGGAGAGAAAAAGATGCTATAAACCCAGAAAAATCTGCTTTTGGTTTAGGACTGTGGAGGAAGAGAGAGGTGAGAGAGAAGGTTTAGGAAATTACATTTTGGTCCCTGAGAAAATACTGAAAAGGTTAAAAAGACCAGTACCTCAGTGTGGTGAGCAGAAAAAACCAAACCAAACCAAACCAAAACAGACAAACTCAAAGGATTTCATTTAGATCAGTTACGTGTGGATTCCTTGTTAGTCAGGATAGGTATGACAGCAGCAGAATCTTATGTGGTTCTTGCTGTGTGCCGCTCATCATTCCAGTCTCCAAACACAATAACTTGTTTATTACACAGGGAAACTGAGATGTGGGGATGGAATGATTTGTCCGAAGGCCACCATTAGTAAGTGGCAGACTGAGGATGAGGCTCCAAAGTCTGAGCCTTCAGTCAATTACTCTACCTGCTGGTGCTCTGTAGCTAGTTAACAATCTGAATCCAGAGATGGAGAGGACTCCGGGGGAGGCAGGGCACACAGTCAGGACAAAATCCCAAGAATAAGCCTCCCAGAGACCTACTCATTCCAACTAGGTTACACCTCTGAAGGTTATTTCCCCTTCCCCAATAATGCCTTTATATTCTGATTACATCAATGTATTAATCTATTGATTAGGTAAAGTCCTTATGATTCACCTGGCAGGAATTGGCTTTCCTAGATGAGGGCTAAGCCTTCAACACATGGTCATTGAGCAGGGGTGGGAGGTTCTTCATATTCACATTGAATTTATTACTTTTCCATTGCTGTGATACAAGACCATGACCAAGGCAACTTATAGAAGGAAGAGTTTATTTACAATAGTGTTTCAGAGGGTAAGAGTCCATCATGGCTGAAAGGTAGAGTAAAAAGCTGAGAGCTCACATCTTGAACCACAAACATCAGCAAGAGAGCAAACTCAAATGTCACAAGTCTTTAATTCTCAAAGCCCAGCTCCAGTGACATACTTGCACCAACAGGGTCACACCTCCTAAGCCTACTCAGAGTGCTACCAACTGAAGACCAAGTATTCAAATGCTTGAAACTATGCGGGTAGGGATGGACATCTCATTTGAACCACCAAACATACCATATTTGCAACAATAATAATTTTCTTCTGTCTAGCCACATTGGGCACTAAAATGTTAAACTGTATTGCTCGTCCTCTGTAGATGGCTCTCTGAGGGTGTAGCAGAGCCTCTTAGGGTTCCTTTTTATGGGAGGTAAGCCAATCTGGAACAAGTCTGTACCTAAGAGCCACAGCCTTTAAGGTTGACGGAAATGCCTGCCAAAAACCTAGTTGTTAGCCACGAGATTTTCCAAAGAACTGCAAAAATGTATTACCTTAGTGTCATTGTGATCACAGTACCTGGTAGAGACAATTTAAGGGCGGGAAGATTTATTTTGGATCACGGTTTCAGTTCATCATGGTAGGGAGATATGAAGCAGAAGTTCATCTCATGGCAGTGGGAGCATGTGGAAGGTAATTCACATCATGGCAGAACAGGAAGTAGAGTGAGCCGGGAAGTGGTCAAGAATAATATCTTCCCAAAGATTTGCCCCAGTGATCTGCTTCCTCCAGTTAAGCGCTATCCCATAAGGCTTAGGTCCTATCTCCCAAGGGTTCTACAGATTTCTCAAATAATACCAGTGGCTTAGGAACAAGCATCCTAACCATGATCTTGTGGGAAGTCATCTCAGGTTTCAGCCGTAAGGTGCATCTCTCTAATATCCCAAGACTGATGGATGTGTGTAACACCCTGCACATGCATCTTCAGCGAGCAGCACTCATACAACATTGAACTTGAGTGGTACACTCTTGAGCTGCCTCAGGCAGGGCAGACCTCTTTTCTTTTCACCCATTAACATGCTTCTGTGTCCTAGTATCCTGTGTCCATTTTGAGGCTCTGTGTCATGTGAACATTTAGCTTTACTTCTTCGGTTAACTTGGAAATGATGACATTCTTTTTCAAATTTTCTCTGACCCAATCAATCACAGTTTGGAGCTTAGCTCATGCTGATAAGACATGTCACAGGGTTTTGCCAGGTCATTCTGATGCGGGCCTGCTTACCTGTGAGGGAGACCTGGCTAGGTGCGGTGTGTCCATGGGTCTGGCCCATATACCTGTTGAGAGAGGCAACTTGGCTAGGGGGATGCAGTCCTTGATCCAGTCAGGCCGCTAGAGATGCTAAGAGGCCTGTTCCATTGCTCCAACACCCTGGGCTTAGATAAGAAGAGACAGCCCATGATTTTAAAGCTTTATTATAGAAAAATAGGGGGAAAGAAAAGAGATAGAAAAGTAAAGAGGGAAAGAAGAGATAGAGAGGTTAGAGCTGGCCATGGCCATGTGGAAAGAGACTGGAGAGAGGGGGAGCAGAGGGGGCAAGAGAAAAGAGGACAAGAGAGAAGGGCAAGAGAGATTGAGGAGGGGTCATGCAGTCCCTTTTATAGTGTGGCGGGGCAAACTTGGCTGTAGCCAGGTGACTGTGGGGTGGAGTCCAGCCAGAACATTAGGGGTCTGGGGCACGGCCCTATGTGACTTATGGCCACAGGGTTATGTCCAACAGGGTTTGGTTTTTTTTTTTACTCCTATTTTGTTCTGACAACATAGTACAGGTTCCCAACTTAGCATCTGGGAGGGGTGAAGAGGAAGGAAGATAAGAGTGTTCTTAGATTCTATGTGAGGCTTATGTGAGCTTCTGATAGAGATGTGTGCTTCTTATATGGGCCTTCTTTGGGAAGTAGACAGTAGGTCCTCAGGAGTTAAGTGTGACCTCGGGTTCCCTCCAACTACATCCTGAGAAGCTTTTGTTACAACCAGGATGAAATCCCCAAGATGTTCATCGCAAGTTGCACTCCAAAAGTCCTTGATTTATGGCCCAATTCAGCTGAAGACAGTCAGCTCCATCAAAATAAGTGTAAAATGGACAGATGCAAAATGCCAGGGTGTTTCATTGAAACCAAATCTTTATTTCTTTGAAATTTGGATCCATATGTATAGCATACTTCTTATTTCCAGACTTTTACATGACACATTTTTTGAAGTAATGTATTCCAGATGTTTTAACTGCCTGGATGTTCCTAAGATCTTCAGCATACTGGATTCATCTTGTTATTTGAAATTTAAATAAAACTGGTGTTAGTCTTATAAACCTGAGTCCCAATGGGAAAAGAATGGCAGAAATAAGAAGCCAGTGCAAGTTACTGAAGCACCCGGAGAGAGTCACAGTACTGAGCTGTTAACTCCTGGGGAGAAGGAAGGAGGGGTTAGGGTGGGGGACCAGGGTTGCCAGCAGCCTAATTAACTGTGGAACTAGGAGAGGCAGCAGTGGGCAGGTCAACCAGGACCCTGACTTGTCAACCAACTGGGCCCCAGGAGGAAGAACCTGCCTTTCCCTTCTGAGTTCTCTGATTAATTGCTGATGCTTCCCATTGCCTAAACCCTTCAGTCAGTAGACGACAAACCAATACTTGTCAATTCAGACCATAGATGAGTTTGCCCTCCTGGGACACTGGGCACAGTAATGAAGGTGGTGGAAAGGAATCAGTGCAAACCCCAATTTCACCCACAGTAGACTTATGCTAGAAGTTGGAAAGGAGCCTAGAATAAAATGGGTTGTATGTGTTATAACACACTGTCTCTGCATCTTATAATGCCTTAAGCAGAGAGTTTATTTACTGCTATCATGTAACAATTAATGGTGAAGGGTTGGCATGATGCAGTCACTCAGGGGCCATATCTAACCATACTGTAGGTTTTTATGTTCCAGAGGGATCATGCCATTTTAGTGCTAAGGATGGGAGAAAATTGCACGCATGATTTTTGCTGTTTCATCCCAGAGGAGACAACCATCCTCTCTATCCCATTGACTGTCCCTGGTTCTCTTGCTTCAACTCCTTATCCTACTCTAGATCCCTTCCTCCTTGGTTGCTTTTCTTCCTTTCTCATCTATCTAATTTAATAACAAATTTCTGCTCATTTCTTGCCCAAATATGTCTTTGTTTTCTTTACCCCAGACTAACCTAGTGATGGTTAATTTTAACTGTCAACTTGAAACAACCTAGAATCATTTGGGAAGAGAGTTTCATTGAGAGATTTTCTACCTTACTTTAGTTCATGGGCATGTCTGTGGGGATTATTTTCATTAATTCATCTTGGAAGACTCAGCCCACTGTGGGTGGCCACATTCTCTAGGCAGGGTGGGGTGTGTCCTGAACTATATAAAGGAAAAGTCCAGCTGAGCACAGCAAGCAACAAAGCAAACATATATTTATTCATGTCTTCCTACTCTTCATGGTAGATGTGATGTGACCAGCTGTTTGAAGTTTCTGCCCTGACTTCCTGAGATGAAGGACTGCAATCCGGAATTATAAAATGACTAAGCCCCCTATACCCCATGATACTTTTTATTAGGGTATTTTATCACAGCAATAGAATGAAAAGGAAAGGCTAGGCTAGTGTAAGATGCCTCATTTCATAAGCAAAACTACCCATGAGAACATATTCTAATGAATAACTAGCCATTGCTCTAATGAATAGAAATGCTGAGATTAACTCTTAATAAAACTCAGTTTTTCATGACATAATCTCTTCACTGAAAGGTGACAATGTTGAGTATCAGAGAGGAGAAGTGATTTACCCATGCTCACACAGGATTTGGCTCATTTCCTGACTCTAAACCCATAGATCCTTCTGCATTGGTGTACCTTATCTCTCTGTGCATTTTCTTCTTATAAAAACTAGCACTCCCTTAATACAGGCTTCCAAACTTCACCTTAATCTTGTGCAGTTCGGTTCTGCATATAAAGAAGCTGATACCTTGGTGAAAATCATTAATTTTCAGAAAGCTTTTTGTTTCAGCAAGTCCAAAGATAATTGCTAAAAATAGATATATTCCCTGCAAGATGCAGTTAAAATTAACTCATTTCGTGGTTAGGTTTCCCAAAGGCACCAAGGCTGTGCTAAGAATTTGAGTATTCCAGCAGCTGTGACAAATACAGTCATACAACAAACGATTTCATTTCTCAGAAGCAGCCTCGAGTGCTTTGGGTCAAGGCAGATGGATTCAGATGCCCGGAGATGCCCTGGCAGGCCAGGCTTTTCTAAGCCGTGAACAGGTGCTGTTTCTCATGAATGTAGAAGAGAAAGGAGAACAGTTACCAAGTTCTAATTTCTGGTTTCCTGGCATTTCAAATGTCCTGTGATATGTTTATTGTATGGGAAACCTTCAGTTAATACAGACAAGGCCTTTTGGCATTTAGAGGAGACCTCCCAGATAGCAGAGGGTCCAAGCCTCAAAGAAATCAGTGATGGGCTTAGACAGGCACTATTTTCATTTGTTTTTTTCAGGAGGCAGTTTTTCCAAAGCCTCTGCATACTCAGAAGCATGAGGAGGAGGCTGGCTCACTGGGACAGAACTTGGCTTACTCTTCCCTGGGTGTTTACATGGATACCTCTCACCTTGTTTCTTCCCTCTCTGTCCACATCTTTCTCCTTCCGCCCATCACTCACTTATTCTCATTCCTCAGGACTCTCTTCCTTTCTTCTTTAGATCTTTCTGTTCACAAGTGCCTCAAAGTGCTAGGTACCCTTTCTGTGCCCTCCATAGCTCTCTCAGCTTGCAAACCAAGTGGAAGTATTAGCTACTTTTCTCATCATTCAGACTGAAATGCTTGACAGAAACAACACAAAGTAGGAAATGTTTATTTTGGCTCATGTTTTCAGAGGGTCTCAACTCATTATGGTGGTCAAAACACTGTGGTTGGACTCAGTGGCTCAGTCTGTGCAGGTGGGAGAGCTGCCTATGTCTATGATCAGGCTCTACCTCCTAAAGTTTCTATAGCTTCAAAGGATGCCAGAAGGCAGGGGACTCAGTGGTCAAAAAATGAAGCGGTGGGGTTATTTTAGATCCAACCACAACAGTGGAAAACCTGGATCACACAGGTACCCAATTCTAGATTTTGGAGGGAATATTGTGATGCTTTTTAGTTCAGCTTTGTAAGGAAAACAAATTCTGCTCCAGCTTATCTTCTTCTTTATTCTAGCATCTATTCTTCAAATTGCTTGGAATCTATAGACCAGGAACAGAAGCAATTAAAAGGGCATGGCTATCCCTGAAACTTCAATGTACAGAGGGCTGGCTGGGAAGACTTATAAGTCTGGATCAGGCTTTTAAAGACAACAATAAAGAAATACTTTTTTTTTTTTGGTGGCACCCATGGCCACATTCAGCTCTTGAGAACTGATGATTCTGGGAAACGAGTGTGGTTGTTTGAATGGGAATGTCCCTCATAGGCTTAGCTCTTGAACACTTGGTCTCTAGTTGGTGGGTGTTAACTGGGGAGGTTTGTTGCCTAGCTATAGCTAGTGTGTTACTAGAGGCAGGCTTTGAGAGTGCATAGCTTCACCCTACTTCGTGTTCTCTCTTTTTGCTTCTTGCTTGTCATTAAAGATGTGAAGCTGAGAGAGCTTCCTGCTCCTGCTGTGGAACCTGCCGCTTGCTACCATGTCTCCCCACTATGATGAACTCTTGTCCCTTCGCAACTGTAAGCAAAAATGAACACATCCTTTCCTAACTTGATTATGGTGATAGAGTTTTATCACAGCAACAGAAAAGCAACTAAAACAACAACCGTGCATGGATGTCGGGGATTTGAAATCCGAGTTCCACTGCTTTAGTCATTAACCACAAGTCGTTTCAGTAGCTGTGGGCAATATACTTGCAATTTTGGTTGAACTTCAGCTCATCTCTTTAGAACAGGATTTGAGATCAAGAAAAGTAATCCAACCTAGGACATCCACTAGAATTTCCCAGAATAAAACCAAGAAAAGACATGTCTCAGTTACAGATTGCTATGATTACTACTATGATCTATATTTTTTAAAACTCCCAGAGTACGTTCAACACAACAAAAAAAAATTATGAGTTTCCCACACCACCCCATCCTCTACTCTCAATGGACACCAACGGGATGTACCATAGTCAATTAAATTATGACACTAACACACAGGAGTTAACACCAAACTCATAACACAAGTCTAAATCTCTCCTTAACTTGAGATGTCAATTACAAGTATCTGATCCTAGGTTATCCACATTTTTGCATGACTTAGCTAAGAAATTGGAGGTTCCCATGACTCACTCTTTAGGTTTGATAGCTTGCCATGCTATCTCACAGAATTCAAGAACACAGTTTATTTAGTATCAATGATTTAACAGACCAGCTACATATGAACAGTCAGATGATGAGATGTGTAGGGTGTGAGGTCCAGTAGGGTCCTGAATGAAGTAGTGTCTGCCTACTCAACTTTCTAGAACATGAAGGTGTTCTATATAGGGATGAAGAGAACATCTCCTTACAAGCCCAGATCAGGGTTTTAAAGACAAGATCTAGGAGAACATCTAGATAGGGATGAGCATTTCCTGTGTCCTCTTGTTTAGGGTTTTGTGAGGTTCTACTACACAGGCATGGTTGATCAAATTATTGGTATTGGTGGTTAACTCAGTCCCAAACCCCTGTCATATTGACAGTGGGTTTGAAAATTTCAACCCTCTTCTTACTGGCCATTGGTCACCATTCTGAAACTAAGTGCCTACTAAAAGCAGACTCATTAGCAAAAACACAGCTATGGTTGGAAGGGAATTATTATGTTCAACACAATGTGCTCTCCTCATCCCTATCATTTATAAAATTGCAAAGGTTTTAGGACCTATGTGCCAGGAAGCTGGGACATAGACCAAATACACATTTCTTGTAATATCATAGTGTTATAGAGATGCTTCTATTTGATAATACACTCTCAGTAACACTAGAAGAAATGATACTGGGAAAGGAAAATTGTACTAGAGCTGAAGGAAAGTGTACTAAAGGAATCGGCATATAGCTGTAAGTTAAGAAAGAGAGTGGGTAAACCCATGGTATGTTATATATATCTACATATGATACATCAGGCACCATAGTTAGTCTTGGCTGGCTTCTTATTTCAGCTTTGGTTGAGAGGGACAGTTCCTAGGGAGGATTATACTTAAAGGAACTACTACACATCCCTACTGCTACTCATTCTGAAATAGTATGGAAGAGCACTTAGTCAGACAACCCCTGGGTGAATCTTTTTTTTTTTTTTGATTACTAATTTTTTTTTCTGTTTTCTTTTTTTTTATAAGATATTTGCTTTATTTACATTTCAAATGTTATCCCCTTCCTTCGTTTCCCCCTATCCTATTCCCCCTCCCACTAACCCACCCACTCCTGTTTTCCTGTCCTGGCATTCCCCTACACTAGGGTAACAATCCTTCACAGGTCTGGGTGAATCTTAATCGACTAAGAAATGCACAGAATGCAAAAGATCTCAGATTCCCATGCATCAAGAGAGACACTACTCCAAAGCTCAATGGCCATCCTCCCATAGGTTACCGTCATTACTGAACCTCAGAGTGTACTTTGTCTGCCTTGTCAATGCCATTCCATGACTGTTGATTCTGGGAACTGTTTCCCAAACAATCTCACTACTTCACAGTCCTTGGGTGCTGCTTTTGAGGGATCCAAAATTAGGGTGCTGGGCAATATATAGTGTGTTGACTGTCTGTGCACTATGCATTGGTAGGTAGAAACCCACAGACTCCTTTTTTCTTCATTGCTTTGACTTAGAATTAGGGCCTATGAAGGTCAAGTTCTGAGGAAGTTCGAAGATGACATTTTTTGGGGGGAAAATTCTTAAAGCTCTTTCTGATATAGGTTGAGGAATTAAAACACAAGAAAGACAGGGCCAGGAGTGCTAGCACACAATGGACACCATCATGTGTGTATGAAATCTGGAGCGAATTCCTACTGGGGGTGGAGGAAGCATTGAGTGATGGTGTAAAGAAATCCTGAGTAGGTGTAGTGTTTGACATGAGCAGGATGTGTTAGGGATCAAGGCCTTGGACCCAGGGGACTTTGGCAAAGCCTTCTGCAGTCCCTCAGAGTGGACATGATAAAGTTCTTGGTTGTCCATATTTGTTATCACTCCCTCAGACAGCATATGCCCTGTCTATTCCCAGCTTTCCTGAATATGTGTCTCTGTGTCTGTCCTTTTCTTCATTTCCTCATTGCTCCTAGTCAAGTTTTGAGGACTTAAAGGGGCAGGATGTGGTAAGAAGCAGAGCTTGTTAACCTCAGGGGTTTTTGAAACTTTAACTACGTTACAGCTTGGTTATATACAGTGAAAAACAGGGGCATCATGTTCACTGTTTTATTTGCACTAAATGTAGTCTAGACTCATTGATCTTACTTTACGTGGACTGGTGTTTTGCCTGCTTGTATGTACATGTACCATGTGCTTGCCTGGTTTCCATGGAGGCAAGAGAGGTCATCCAATACCCTGGAATTGGAGTTATGGATGGCTGTGAGACCTTCCACATGAGTGCTGGGAATGGAGGTATGGGTTAGTAGCCATCTCTGGGACATGATTAGTAGCCATCCTCTGGGAGAGTAGCCATCTCTCCAGTAACTTTAATTCATAATTTAAAATTATAATCAGCACGGGCATTTGTTTCCTTGTGTTTATTAAGAATGTTCATTTTTCTTTCCATAACCTGGCTATTCCACTTGACAAATTTCTTTGAGGAAGGATATTTTGGTCAAGTACTCTTTTCTTTTAAAATAAATATGATAAGAAATGTTTTGCCATATGCATATGAAAAGATACCCAATCTTCCCCTTACTAAAGTATTACAAATTGAAAGAACAATACCATTTTCTCTCTCTATTTTCTTCTTGTAAACATCAAAAGGCCTGGAAATTACCCATGTGTATAGTTTTTTCAGGGTAATTGGTAACAAGATTGACAGTGAAATTTGATATATTGGTTTGAAGGGTACCTGGGCAATTTCTATCAAAATTTAAAACATGAATATCCACTGTTGCAGAATTTTAAGAAAATTCATCTTACAACTATATTGTATGTATCCACAAATATTATGATGTGTGTATGTCTACTTGTGTGTGCATGTGTGTATATGTGCTTACATACATGATTGTCATACAAGGAAAGACAAGGCAAGATGGAAAACTAGTAAAGATGTTGACTATTTTTTCAGTGTAACCTTGAATATGGTGCAGAAAGGAGAAAAGGGCTCATGAGTCCTAGAATCAAATTAAGCTTTGAGCATCACCTGGAGAAGGAGAAAGGGCTAGTGTGTCCAGGTGCCATGGATGGTAAACAGGCAGGGCAAGAACTTTTAAAGATGGGTCTTCCTGTTATCCCAGGGCAGGAAAGTGGCATTTCATACCTAGAGCTCCAGAGAGGCAACTGGACTGACAGCAAGGCATGTTGAAGCTTTGTGGGGGTGAGGAGCTGATTTTCAAGACCCTTAAATGAGTTAGTTGCCCATAGCTTATCCCTACAGAGGGGCTGATCCCACAGAGGGCAGAATTGTCTGCAGCCTTGAATCTGTTCCATTCCCTGAAGAGCAGGGTGAGTGAGCAATGCGATTTTCACTCACGAAATCTATAACTACCTGTGTGTGTGTGTGTGTGTGTGTGTGTGTGTGTGTGTGTGTGTGTGTGAGAGAGAGAGAGAGAGAGAGAGAGAGAGAGAGAGAGAGAGAGAGAGAGAGAGAGAGCGCACCAATGTTATCTCTGGTGTCTCCATGTGTTCACCAACCTGGAGTCTCTATGAACCCCATCATTTAGGTATTCTTATAGGAGTTCCTTTAAGTAAACATGATTGGTTAATTCATTGGCCATTGGCAATTAATTTAATCTCTGAGCTCTCTTACAGGCTGAGAGATCAAAGGGTGAGCTTCACTGATTCTCTGAACTTCAGTCACCACCCTCAAAACATTTAGGGAAGAACCAGGGTTCACCCCATTAACAAACAGCTGGAAAGGAAAAGAGCTTGTTAGAAATAAGAAAATACTCTTCAAAATGTGAACCAGAGGCATGGGAGTGGGGAGGGAGAGAGTACTGGGAGAGAGGGCTGGACTTGGGTGTCATTTCAGGGGCAAGGTAGAAACCCAGTGCAACAGAAACTTCTCAGAATCTATGAGGGTGACCCTAGCAAAGACTCCTAGTAATGGAGGCTAAGGAACCTAAACTTGCCATCTTCTGTAACCAGGTAACCCACTGGAAGGATTGAGGGGTACCAACCTAGACACAAAACCTTCAACCTACATACCTTTGTTTGCCTGAAAGATGTGCAGGGGTAAATTTGGTGCAGAACTTGTGGGAGTGGCCAACCAATGACTGGTCCAACATGAGATCCAAATCAGGAGAGGGAGCTCACACCTGACACTTACTGTAGAGTCAGGAACCAGAGGCTGAGTAACCCAGAGACATAGGATAGAACCAAGCAGAACTGGCAATAAAGTCAATGAAATTATTCCTAATAATATTCTGCTCTACTAATAGACTGGAGCCTGGCATAATCACCCTCAGAGAGGCTTCATCTAGCAACAGATGGAAACACAGGCAAAGGCCCACAGCTAAACATTAGATGGAGCTAGGGGAACCCCATAGAAGAGTAGAAGGAAGGATTCTAGGAGCTAGAGGGGTTGAGGACACAAGAACACGATTCACAGAATCAACTAACCAGAGTTCACAGGGGCTCACAGATATTGAAGAGAAAGTCACAGACTTCATATGGATCTGACTTAGGTCCTTTGCATATATGTTATTGTTTTGTAACTTGGTGTTCTTGTGGTACTCCTAACAAGGGAAGTCAGGGTGTCTTTGAATCTTTAGCCTGCTCTTGGGACCCTTTCCCTTCTACTAGGTTGCCTCATCCAGCCTTGATATGAGGGTTTGTGCCTAGTCTTATTGTAGTTTTTATGCCATGCTTGGTTGATGTCCTTGGGAGACCTGCTCTTTTCTGAAGGGAAATGGAGGAACAGTGGATCTGGGGTGGAGGTAGAAGGTAGGGAGGAGGGACTAGGAGGAGAGGAGGTTGGGATGTAATATATGAGAGAATAATAAATAAAATACTATTTTCTCATCCTTCCCAAGGAATCCTAACAATTTCTAAAGTTCTAGTCTGTGCCTGAAGATGAAGCCCCAGTGTAAAGGGTTAATGACCTAAAGCACCCGGTGGACTGAGAGGCTCCAGAAGGAAATCTGACTTGACTGAGCACATGTGGAAGCATCGAATAAGGAGATCCACATGCCAAACCTTCTTGTATCTCCCACTTCCTGACTGCAGCGGAACTGACCTGCAGATAGACTTTTCCATCCCCAATTTTCTCCCTTTTCTGTCCTATATAACTCCAAGCCCCCGAAGCCATGTACACACAGTCTCCACTTCCACTGAAGCCTTCAGTTTTAACTAAAGGAACAATTTTTCTTCTGGAGATGTCCATTACCTTCCCTTAATTCCATATCATCTCCATCAATACTGATCTAATATAATTCATATTCTTATTGTACCAGAGTATTGTAGAGATAGAAAGGAGACAGTGTACCTGAATGATTAGGCTCTCTGACCTATAGCCCAGTACAACAGCAGTACAAAGAAGGGCCAGGGATTTGTCATCAATTCAGTCTGCTCTCCTTATTAGCATAGGTAAGGTACAGCACAGTCCCAGAAAGCTGTAAACTTATAGGAGAAGTATCAAAAAACCTGTGGTAGTTTGAATATTATGGCCTTCACAGACTCATGTGTTTGAATGCTCGGGCCCATAGGGAGGGAGCAGCACTTTTTTTTTTAATTTTCTATATTTTTTATTTACATTTCCAATGATTTCCCCTTTCCCAGTTCCCCCCTCCCTGAAAGTCCCATAAGCCCTCTTCCCTCCCCCTGTTCCCTAGTCAACCCCCTCCCACTTCTCTGTTCTGGTATTCCCCTACACTGCTACATCCAGTCTTTCCAGGATCAGGAGTCTCCCCTTCCTTCTTCTTGGAAATCAATTGATATGTGAATTGTGTCTTGGGTATTCCGAGCTTCTGAGTTAATATCCACTTATCAGTGACTGTATACCATGTGTGTTCTTTTGTGATTGGGTTACCTCACTAAGGATGATATTTTCCAGTTCTGACCATTTGCCTAAGAATTTCATGAATTCATTGTTTTTAATTGCAGAGTAGTATTCCATTGTGTAAATATACCACATCTTCTGTATCCATTCCTCCATTGAGGGACATCTGGGTTCTTTCCAGCTTCTGGCTATTATAAATAAGGCAGGGAGCAGCACTTTTAGGAGGTGTGACCTTATTGGAGTAGGTGTGGCTTTGTTGGAGGAAGTGTGTCACTGTGGAGGTAGGCTTTGAGGTCTTTTTTTTTTCTATTTTATTAATCATTTCATTCGTTTACATAAATGATATCCCACTTCTGGGTTACCCCTCCACACTTCTCATCCCACATCTGCCCTCTCCTCCCTCCCCTTTTCCTCTGTGAGGGTGCTCTCCTACCCACCCATCCTCTCCTGCCCCACCTCTCCAGCATCCCCCTACACTGGGGCATCAAACCTCCACAGGACCAAGGGCCTCCCCTCTTATTGATGTCAGAAAAGGCTATCCTCTGCTACACATGTATCTGGAGCCGTGGATCCCTCCCTGTAAACTCCTTGGTTGGTGGTCTAGTCCTCGGGAGCAATGGGTAGTCTGGCCAGCCAATATTGTTCTTCCTATGGGGTTGCAATCCCCCTCTGCTCCTCCAGTCCTTTTGCAAGCTCCCCTACTGGGGTCCCTGAGTTCAGTTTGATAGTTGGCTTCAAGCATCCACATCTGCATTGGTATGTTGCTGGCCAAACCTCCCAATGAATAGCCACACCAGGTTCCTGTCAGCAAGGTCTCTTGGCAATGGCAACAGTCGGGTTTGGTGTCTGCAGACAGGATGGGACCCCAGGTGGGGCAGTCCCTGGATGGCCCTTCCTTCAGTCTCTGATCCATTTTTTGTCCTTTTCTTCCTTTGGACAGGAACATTGCTGGGTTAAGAACTTTGAGATGGGTGGGTGGCCCCATCCCTTGACCGGGGGCTGTGCCTATCTACTAGAGGTAGTCTCTACAGGATCTATCTACCCTTTTCTGTGCATTTCAGCTAAAGCCATCCCTGTTGGGTCTCGGGAGTCTCTTGTTTCCCTGGATTCTGGTACCCTCTCTAGTTTCTCATTCCCTACTGCTATTTAGTTTTGTTCAATTTCCTCACCCTCTATACCTCTCCTGTCCTCTCCAGTACCTGATACTGCCCCCCTTGTTTCCTTCCCCTCCTCTCTCCCTCGAAGATCCCCTCCCTCCACCTCCTGTGATCATCCTGTTTCTCCCTCAGGCTTTGAGGTCTTATATATGCTCAAGCTATGCCCAGTGTGATACAGTCTCCTTTTGCGGCCTTCAGATCAAGATGCAGAACTCTCAGTTCCTTCTCCAGCACCATGACTACCTGCATACTGCCATATTTTCCACCTTGAAGATAATGGACTAAACCTCTGAAACTGTAAGTTGTTGATAGCTTTTGCTACCTACCTAAGCTCCGGGAATGGGTCTCACTACCAGCCCCACCCAGCTTCCCTTGAATCCTTGGATAAAAGACACACACACAGTTGTTCCTTTTCAACTTCCCTTTGGGCACAATTGCTGGACACTACTACCTCCTGCCTGGAAAATTGTGCCCTTAACAATATTCTTATTTCCTCACCTCCCACCTTCCCTAAACTTTAGTTGCTAAGATACATCTAGTCCCTGCTAAACACCCATTACCACCCACCTATAGGAGTGGCCACAGGGCCCTGCTCCTCCTGAGAACTTATATGGCTGCTTGGTTCTTCTCTCTCCAAATCATGGTGAACTCTCTTCTCTCTTGCATCTGTCTCCTTCCTCCAGGGACCTGGAAGTCCCATCTATTCTTTCCTTCCACCAGCAATTGGCCCATGGCTTCTTTACTGACAGATAAAGAACCAATTGCGGAACAGGACAGCATCAGAACGACCCCTATAGTAAGCCAATCCCAATTGAATGTTTTTCTTTATAAGAGTTGCCTTGGTCATGGGGTCTCTCATCACAGCAATAAAACCCTAACTAAGACAACACTTAATAGTTGTTTTGTGACAGGAAATGGATGTAACATTAGATAGAATTTAAAATAAAAATCAGGGGCTGGGGAGGTGGTTGCTCACTGGCTACTCTTCGGAAGGACCTGGATTTGCCCAGCAATTGTCTGTAATTCCAGGTTCAGGGTATCTGAACCTTTTGTTGTGGTGGTTGGTAGGATGCAATGAGGACGTACACACAGACAAAAAAATCACTCACTCATATACATAAAATAAGTGAAAAAGAAATCAGGTAAACAGCTATCTTGAAAGAGATAAATTCTTAGGAACATGAAATAGTAATAAAACAATCTGGACCATCTGAAGATTAGGGGCATAAAGCACATTGTTAAAATGAAAAGTATCTTGTTTGTGGATATTTTGAATGACAGAATCAAGAATCCTAAGAAAAAACTAGTGAATGGAAGGAATCAGCTCTTGAACTCTCCTAGGAAGTAAGCGAGAATAAGAACTCCTAGTAATGGTGTATGTGGTGCCTGAACTGGCCATCTTCTGTAATCAGGCTAGACTTCCAGTGGAAGGATTAGGACACCAACCCAGGTACAAAACATTCAACCTACAATTATTCCTGCCTACAAGATGTATTGAGGTAAAGGTGGCTGAAAAGTTATAGTAATGGTCAACTAACTGGTCCAGCTTGGGATTTGTGCATGAGAGCCCACCACTGACATTACCTAGAGGGTCAGTGACCTAGGATAGACCCAAACACAACTGGCAGGCAAACAAAAATGTTAATGATATGATTCCTAATGATGTCCTGCCATATTTACAGACAGAAGTCTAGCATAATCATCATCAGAGAGGCTTCATTCAGCAACTGATGGTTACAGATGCAGAGACCCACAACCAAATATTAGGTGGAGCTCGGGGGACTTTATGGAAGAGGAGAAGGAATGGTTGTAGTAGCCAGAGTGTTCAAGGACAACATAAGACATTCCTCAAAATCAACTAAGCTTGGTTCATAGGGTCTCTCAGAGACTGAACAGAGTATCAGGGAGCATTCACGGGGCTGACCTAGGCCCTCTGTAATATGTTATGGTAGTGTTGCTTGATCTTCTTGTCAGACTCCTAACCATGGTAGCAGGGTGAGGGGACTGTCTCTGACTATTTTCCTGCTTTGGAGACTCTTTACCTCCTACTGGGTTACTCAGCCAGCCTTAATATGAGGGAAGATGCCTAGTCTCATTCCAACTTAATATGCCATGTTTGGTTGATATCCCTGGGAGGCTTCCTGTTTTATGAATGAAACTGGAGAAGGAATAGTTTGTGGGGAGAAGGGAGATATGAAAAGGGGCTGGAAAGAGAGTAGGGAAGTAAAAATGCAGAGACTTCTGTTCATATTCCTAAATAAATAAACTTTATGTGCAATGATAAAAAAAAGAAATCTATAGAAGGGGGAAATCCAGGGACTAGAATTCCACTAGGAATCCCAGAAGGAGAAAACAAATGGTTGGAATAAAGGTGGTAATTTTCCAGAATTAAAATGTAAGAGGTTGCATAGGCAAACAGGACCCAGGAGCCCTAGGTTCCTGCAGTGTCACCAAGAACCCTAATCTTGACTGGCACTGCAAGCCACAGAGGGATCTTGAGAATATTCAAACATGGTAATTTATTATTATTTATTTACAAGAAACAGCTTGTCCTTTGGCCTCTCCTTCCTGCAGGGCTAGTTCCAAGCTATTGCTGAAACAGTTTCCAGCACAGACCAAGAATGTAAATTGTGCAGCAGTTTCCAGTGCAGAGCCTCCTGGTCAGATTTTGATGGATAAAGGAATGCAAATGAGGCCCAGGACCCTCGTTAAGCACTGTCCTTCTGTGTCACCCTGTTCAGAGCAGAGTGTCAAGGCTGCAGCTGTGGATTTTAACCCATTGATTCCCCAGCATGGTTCACATTAAGGGTTTTTCTTCATCTTATCTTCTTTCTCTGTGTGTTTGCTCCAGTATTGTTTTCTTTCTGCTCCTCTCTCTTTTCTTTGTTTCTTCTTCCCTTCCTCTCCCAGTATTGCCACCATCCCCCCATCCATCCCCCAGTTCACATTTACCCATCCAACAACTATTTTGAACCCAAGTACTTTTGAAGACATACCTCCACAAATCTTTTCTAGCAAAATGGATAGATAATAATTATTTAGAAAGGAAAGAAAAAATAGAAGAAAAGTAAAGGAAAAATAAAGCTAACTATAGATCCTAAGAAAAGCGATGAAGGAAACTGTGTTACACCACAAACAGGAGTTGGGTTGGGAAGCTTGGACTGGGCACAGAGGTGTCTGGGTAAGGTCGAGCAGGGGCTGTAAGATAGGAGTAAACAGCTGGTGGGAAAAGCATCTCTCCCCTCCGCCCCCTTATTTGCAGCCATCTTCTGAATATACGTCTGCACTGTAGCAAGCATATACACACACTGTTTGTTGCTTATAATTGTCCTCTTGATGGCCACTAGTCACTTTAGGTATGGTGACCTAACTGTAATGCTGGAGATTAACAGGCCTAGGAAGCAGGTAACTTCCTGGAATGCTGGGAATTGTAGTTCTTGGAAGATAACAAAGCCTCATGGGAAAGCACTTTTTTTTTATTGAATATAATCTTCATTTACATTTCAAGTGGTAAAACCTTTCCCAGTTTCCCCCCTCCCCAACCCCCCCAACCCCTCCTCCCACTCCCTGCCTCCAAATATATATGCCCCTCCACCCAACCCACTCCCACCTCCTCTCCCCTGAATTTCCCCTTGTTGGGGCATCTATTTAGCCTTCACCTGACCAAGGACCACTCCTCCCACTGATGCCTGACAAGGCATTCCTCTGCCACATTTTTGACTGGAACCATGTGTACCCCTTGGTTGCTGGTTTAGTCCCTGGGAGTCCTGGAGCATCTAGGTGGTCAACATCGTTGTTCTTCCCATGGGGCTATAAACCCATTCAGCTCCTCCGGACCGCCCTCCAATTCCTCCACTGGGGACCCCACTCCCAGACCAATGGTTGGCTACTAGCATCTGTCTCTGTATGTATAAGGCTCTGGCAGGGCCCCTCCGAAGACAACCATGGCATACTCCTTTTAATATGCGCTTCTTGTAGTCCATAGTAGTGTTGGGGTTTGGTGACTGTTTATAGGGTGAATCCCCAGGTAGGGCAGTCTCTGGGTGGCCTTTACTTCAGTCCCTGCTCCATACTTTGCCTCTATTATTGCTCCTGTAAGTGTATTGTTCCCTTTCTCAGAGGAACCCAAGAACCCCCACTTCAGTCCTTCACCTTCTTGAGCTTCCTGTGGTCTGTGAATTGTAACTTGTTTATTTTGAGCTTTTGGGCTAATTTGTTCTTATAAGCCCCTGCAACATGTGGCTTGGGGCCAGTCTCAGCTGGGAAATTCCAGGAATGGTCCTGACCAAAGTCCATTCCTTGGTCAGTATTTAATATTTAATAAAGCCTGTTTTAAAATTGTCCCAAAATGGTGGAGTTGGTTTTTCTAGTGAATCTCAGTTTTGACACTGAGAACAAAGGGAAAAGATAGAGGATGTTTGATTCTTTTGTCCAGTAGGTGTACAGCTATAACTCAGTCTTCTTCTTCTGTTATTATTTACCAGGGTAGAGACTATAGGTGTACTGGCTGGTTTTGTGTGTCAACTTGACACAGGCTGGAGTTATCACAGAGAAAGGAGCTTCAGTTGGGGAAGTGCCTCCACAGATCCAGCTGTGGGGCATTTTCTCAATTAGTGATCAAGAGGGGAGGGCCCCTTTGGTGGTACCATCTCTGGGCTGATAGTCTTGGGTTCTATAAGAGAGCAGGCTGAGCAAGCCATGGGAAGCAAGCCAGTAAAAAACGTCCCTCCATGACCTTTGCATCAGCTCCTGCTTCCTGACCTGTTTGAGTTCCAGTCCTGATTTCCTTTTGTGATGAACAGCAACACAGAAGTGTAAGCTGAATAAATCCTTTCCTCCCCAACTTGCTTCTTGGTCATGATGTTTGTGCAGGAATAGAAACCCTGACTAAGACAGTAGGAAAATCCTTTATAATGTGTGCAAGCTGCTGGTGAGCTTTGTAGGCTAGCTTGATGCCTGTCCTTTTATTTCCCACTTAATAGCTCCTGCTTGTGGAATACTCTTTGCTTGTGAGCTTTGTGGCTCTCCATTTTTCCATTATTCATGTTGTAACTAATTATGTCACTGGACCCATGCTCTCCTATGTAATGATATTGTACATTCACCGTCATGGCCTTGTGGTGGGTGGAGTTTATTCTCTGCCTCTTGATGATACTTTGGCCATTGGATGTGAATGAAGCTGATGACACAGAAGCTTGGGATGCCCCTGGTAGGTGGGCTGGCTCTCCTGTGTACTTGCAGTTACTGTAGGTGCCTAGGGTGTCCCTGAGAAATGACAGAGAAATATAGCCACATGAATCCAACCCAGGTGATGTGGTTTGAATGTGGAATGTTCCTAATAGGACCATGCTTTGTATGCCATATATCAGGTAGTGGCACTGCTTTGAAGACCTTAAGGAGGTGGGACCTGGTTGGTGGAGGTAGGTCACTAGGGCATGTCTCTGAAGGTTAGGCCAGTTCCTTGTTCTGGCTGCAGACTGCGTCCGTGGTTTGCAAACAGCTGTTGCTTCACATTCCTGTATGCAAGGAAGGAATCATCTCACTTTCCCTGCTATGGGGGACCCAAATCCCATGAAACTGTGAGCCCAAACAAATATGTCCTCCCTTAAATTATTTCCATCAGGTATTTGTTTGCAGACAGGCAAAAGTAACTAACACTTGAGACTAGATCAGCCTTCACAAATAAGAACTTGATAACTGATTTCACACAAAACCAGCTCAGTGCATGTTTATGGATAACGGAATACTGCTCACACAGGTGTCCCTGATATCTACAGGGGCCAGTTGCAGGATCCTCACAGATGCCAAAGTCCACAGATGCTCAAGTCTTTCATATGAAGTAGTAGAATATTTGCATACAGCCTATGCATATCCTCTGTGTTCTTTCAATCACTGTTGGATTACCTATGACACATAATGCCATGTAAATGCTATGCTAATAGTTGTTATACCGTATTGTTTAGGGAACAATGACAAGAGAAAGAAGTCTGCAAATAATCAGTACAGACAGAACCACCCTTGGCTGAACTACACATTGCAAGAGCAAGATGCAGAGAGAACAATACCAGGCAAGGAGCACTGAGGTGCTGTGGGGATCTGGGCAAGATGGGGCTTCAGCAGGGTATGCCTACAAATCACTTCAATTTATGATCATTCAGCACTGTACTTCAAATACAGCAAGTTCAAGTTTTAAATTTTGGGGCTTTCTCGAATTTACCTTTCCCAGTATTTTTTAACCCGTGGCTGGTGTTGCTTGATCCTAGAGAGGCAGAACTTGCAGCCAAGGGGGGCCCTTTGTAGCCAGCATCATTTGGGGTTCCGCATATCGAGGGCCAGGTGAGCAGAAGGCACTGGATTTTTTTGGATTGGGTAGGAGGTCTCTTCAGGGGTCTAGCTGGCAGTTTGTGTTACCACGCATTGAATATTCAGGCAGAAGCAGGGCAGACTGGCTGAATCCTTGGGATTTCAGAGCCGTCCCATGAGCCCAGATTTTATGGCCCTGCTCGAATTGGCATGGATTCTTTTGTATATTCTGTGCCTTGAGTAGCCTTCAAGGCTAGACATTGTCTCTAGCTACTCAGTACCCAGAGTGTGCCCCTGAGTGATCTGAGGTCGGCATGGCGATGAGCAATTTGATGCCTGTTCTTCATGGAGGATGAGAGGGACAGATGTCTTCCACCTGTTTTCCTTGACAGTGGTAATGCCGCCTGATTTACAGCCTCCTGTGGCCTCCCACTGTATATTAAAGTGTCTCTTTGAGAGTTGACTTTCAGGGTCTCATTCTGGCCTTGAGGATTTAGGAGAGGAATTAATTCACATTGACTTTGTTGGGCAGACAAAACTGGGGTGATGACTCTCAAGTGCGCTGTCTATACAGAGAAAATGATGACAGTCTCAAATTAGACAGGAACTCTTTTCTTTTCTTCTTTCTTTCTTTCTTTCTTTCTTTCTTTCTTTCTTTCTTTCTTTCTTTCTTTCTTTCTTTCTTTCTTTCTTTTAACAAACGTTATTGATAAGTTATTCCTCCGCAACTGCCCGTGAAATGAGCTAATTCAAGCCGGATTTGAATATATTAAAGTCTGGTTTATTGAGAAGCTATTCTTGGGTGAGTTCACTGGCCCCAAGGACTGAGGCCAAAGGAGTCGTTATGGGGAGGGGGGCAGGAGGAAGAGAAAGAGAGAAAGGGTGCTCCGAGAGAGAGAGAGAGAGAGAGAGAGAGAGAGAGAGAGAGAGAGAGAGAGAGAGAGAGAGAGAGAAAGAGAGAGAGACTGAGAGAGACTGAGAGAGACTGAGAGAGACTGAGTGAGTATAGAGGAGAAGAAGAGAACAAGAGAGACCAAAATGTCTGGATTATATAGGGAAGAGCCTTTGGGGGAAGGACAGCCCTGTCCCTAGGCTGGAAAGTTCAGGATTGGGGACAGGGTATGCCAGGTAGAGACTGAAGGATGCTGGGAAAACCTGGAAGCCAGATCTGCTTTGATATGTAAAATATGCACCTCAGTTCCTTCTACCAGCCCCAACCCCAACCAGTTATTTATTTTTTCTGGAAATAAGTTTCTGCATTTTTAAAAAAGAATCTTTCCCAGTAGATAGTCTCTTCCTTGGCGGGGTTGACTAATATGTATTTGTTTTAATATGCTGTTGTCTTCGTTTTGCACTGTTGCATCAAAATACTGCATCTAGAATCAACTAAAACACACCATTGGGCACTCTTATGAGGAATTTTCTTGATGGGATGATTTGAAGCAGGAAAACACACTCTAAATATGGGTGACACCATCTGGTGAAACCCAGGTGGAAAAAGGAAACTTTGTTTTATGCCTGCTTGCCTTTACTCTTTCTGGACAGTTCATCTATTCTGTTACAAATAAATGAATAAAATAAAATAAATAAATGGGAGACAGAGGCAGGTAGAGCTCTGTGAATTTGAGGCCAGCCTAATCTATACAGTGAGTTCCAGGATAGACAAGGACAACATAGCAAGGCTCTGTCTCAAAAGTTAAAAGAAAATCAAAACGAAGAGCAAAACAAAACAAAAATCCAAGAAATTAAAGCCAAACAGGATAGTTTTATAATACTCAAGCAAGAAAAAAATATCAGTGTTCCTGATATGTGAAGATTTTGCAGGAAATAGCTGGCAAGGCAGCAGAACAGTGGATGAAGGCTCTGCTGGTCTCTCCCTCCCCAAAGTGGTCATTTACATGGTTGATGGGTCAGTGGGTCAGAACTCAGAGAGTAGCATGTTGAAGCTGGATGGAACCCAGTGTCTAACTGGTTAGGATGGGAAAAGAACAGGAGAAGGAAACCATCTCACGCTGGCAGAATGTAAGGAAAGAAATACATCCCTATATTGCTGGTATGAAGATAAAATGCAACGAATAATACTGGGAGCATTTAAATAGCTGTTAAAAATAAACCACACATGCTTCTTGCCTAGCAACCTTGCTTTATGGATCAGTTCATGTAAATAGAAGCATTTCTCTTTGCAAAGACAGACTTTTAAGGATGTTTATTATAAACTTATTTCTTTGAAGGGAGGGAATGGAGCCAGCCTGAGTATTCTTTGATAGGAGACAGTCTATGTGCTCCATGGAAGGCGACACAGTCATTGAAAGGATTTAATGTGAGTGAACTGCTATATTCATATAAGGAAGACTATTTAGCCATTGAAAGGAGTGAGCAATATGATTCCATTTCTGTAAGCACAAATTACTAAAAAAGCCTTCCCGTATATGATTATATATTTGTAAATGTTTCTGTGAATGTGATAATAGATTGAAGCACACTCCAGGTAGTCGATGGTGGTTCTGCCAGAAAGGTAGGGATGGAAGAGGAAACTTGGAGATATTTCTTTGCATAGTTTTGCATTATTTCACTGGTTATAATGAATAAGTAATGCATTTTTAATTAAGAAAGAAAATGATGCAAAATTAATAAAGGAAAACTAAGAGGTAGAAGAAAACGAGAGAGGAGGTGTACAGGTAAGAAGGTGAAGGTCTGAAATGTGACTGGCAGCAATGTGACCTTTGGGTTGTATGGGTCAGGGGGTCAAAAAACTTATGTGGTACCCATAAGATGTGGAAGTCAGGAAGGTTGGTGCTGTGGAACTGAAGAAATGCTGTGACCTCTAGAATGAGAATCAGAATCAGCCCTCATTTAGGGGACACAAGGCAGCTTCTTTGGGTTTTATAACTTTTTACTTTTTTTCAAATGTGACTCTAATTTATTTTTTGGCCTTAATTTTATTTTCTTCCATATTCTACTTTTTAAAAATATATTTTTGTTATTCTTTTGGAAAATTTCTTATATTGTAATTAGATTATATTCACCCCTACTC
Source organism: Tokudaia tokunoshimensis (assembly GCA_036184795.1). Lineage (NCBI taxonomy): Eukaryota > Metazoa > Chordata > Mammalia > Rodentia > Muridae > Tokudaia > Tokudaia tokunoshimensis. The sequence goes on from BTHU01000001.1 coordinate 99,595,595, forward strand.
CAGCTCCTCCCATTCCATACTCATCAAACTTTGTGTCCTCATTAAAAAAAAAGAGAGAAACCCATTAGAACTGCCTATAAACTCTTGTGGGTGTGGCTATCCAACTACAGTGTGTTCAACTTACAGGGGACCACATGCTTAAAGAAAGCTCTTTTCTTGTCTGACTGCAGTTAATTGGTTTACAATAACTCCTCCATTAGGGGTGAGACTTCATGCCTTCCTCAGCTCCCTATGCTGGAATTTGGTCTGACTCGAGTCTGAGCAAGCCTCATACATTGTGTCACAACCTTGGTAAATTAGTATATGCAACTGCCCTGTTGTGTCTGGAAAACACTGTTGCATTATAGCCATCCACCACCTCTGGTTTTTATGATTTTTCTTCCCCTTTTCTGAAATAATCACTGAGCCTTTGGAAGAAGAGGTGTGTTATAGATGTCCCACTTAGGGCTGAGGACTCCACAGTCCCTTATTCCTTGCACCTTGACCAGTTATAGATATCTGGTTAAATGTCATCTTCTTAAGAAAAACACAATTGCAAAAAGAAGCGTCTCTGCTGACTTTGAAAAGATGCACTATCTATAGATATAATGTTAACTCATTAGGATTTACTTTCACACTATGTCCCTTCAGCAAAGTAATAGTAGTACATTTTTCCCTAGGGCTGCTCAACTTGAAAACATGTCTAGCTTGAGAACATGTCAAGTTCTTGGCCTGATAACAGTTTCAGGTAGAATTTCTATCTTATAAGGAAGGACTTAAGTCCAATCAGGGTAGTTGGATATTAGTATAATGTAGGTACCACTATTGTGCCAGTATGTATATCTTCCTATCCTGGTTGCTGTTATAGTTTCCAGGGTTCACAAAAGAGATGATTAGTTTTCTCATTAATAATGCACGTAGTACCTTGCAGCACTATGAAAACCCTCCAGCTCCTGGATGAGTACCAGCTTGATTTCTCCTTGTTCTATGACTCAAGTACACAGTGCCTTCATCAATGGTCGTACCATCAAATCCTGAATGGTAACCAGTACCATTGAGAATAGCCTGTAGTGTTTTGTGGTGAACCTTAGTGGCCAACAACTTCAAAGGAGATAACATGTTCCTGGCCTATGATCTCTAGCAAAGATATTGTTGCCACATTATAGGGTAACTTTTCTTAAATTACATACATGTATGTGTGAGCACATGCATGCTTGAGCACATACTACACACACATTTATATTTTAGGATGCTTTTTTTAGACCTATTCATAGGATCTTTTCAAGAGATCTGTGTTAATTATCCCTCCCTATATTTCTTTACCTTGCCCTCCCATACCCCACCACATTTACAGCTTCATTCTTCTTTTCTCTCCACCATATATTACTGTCCAGTTAGCTCAGTTGTGTAGATTGCACTGCTAATAATGCCAAGGTCATGAGTTTGACATCTGTCTGGGCCATATGACTCACTGCCTCTTCATTCATCTTGTCAGTTGTTTATCCCTGCATCCCTGAATCTAGGAATCTATCATCCATTCCACATCATTCATTATCTATACATCATGTTTTGAAGGGCTACTGTGTTTGTAATTAAAGACTATAAAATGTTTATTTAGTATATGTTTTAAAATTTCACACATGAGTGCTATGATTATATCATTTTTACAACACCATCTATCCTCACTAACTCCTCCCATATTTATGTTTGACTATTTCTCTTCTTTAGTTATTATAAGTCCATATATATGTAACAAAACATATATAATAATAATAATGTAAATAATGTAGTGATAACAAAACATAATAATATATAATATAATATATTATATTATAACAACATATATAATAATATAAATAATGTAAGTAATGTAAATAATAATAATAATGATAATAATAATAATAATGTAAATAAGGTAGTGATAAAATGAACATAGAGAAAGTGACCTTTATGACACATACACTGATCAACCCCACAACCTCAGCATTAATGGCACCATGCTCCAAACAACTGAATTTATTGGGTAATAATATGAAGGGGAAATGAGAAATAATGAATTTTGAATGGTTAAATGGAGTGAGGGATGGTAGGGCGGGATAGAGGAGGAATACAAGGAAATATATATTCATATATAATGTATGTATATATGTATACACACATATATACATGCATGTGTATGTATGTATGTATATATGGATGTATAATCTGCTGAGTTCATTCAGTGTTGCTTATATGTATATGTGTGTAGGGATAGGATAACCTATCAGGCACTCATCCCTGGAGAAGAATGATTCTCCCTCTCTTAGCAGCTATTAACTGCTTGTATTTCTCCATCTAGGGGTGAGGCTTTGTGAAATTTCCTTTTCCCTGGTGGCATGTCAACTGGGGTCATTGTGCAGGTCATGTTTAGGTGACCATGTTGTTAAGATTTCATGAGTGTAGTTCCCTGTCATATAAAGAAGACACTGTCTTGTGGAAGGTATCTAGTTCTTCTGGCTCTTACACTCTACCTCCTGTTCTTAAATACTCCCTGAGCTTTAGGTATAAAAATTATGTTGTAGACGCATGTACTGGGGCTTAGTTAGCACATGGTCAGTTGGTTTCTGCATTTTGGCCAGTTGTGGTTTTCTATGCTGGTATCAATATGCTGTAAAAAGATACTTCTTTGGTAAATGTGTGGAAGCTATACATCTTCCCATGGATAAGATAAGTGTTTAGAATACCATTAGGAATTAACCTGGCTTAGGAAGGTGATAGTAGTAGTTTCTCCTGTGGAATATATAACCTCACTAACCATTGGTACTTGACTGGGTTCATAGTACCAATGTCTATGGGTTCAGGTACAAATGTCTACCTATTAAATACATTTTGAGCCTAGTTATGTGTCTGTTGGTTACCCCCAAGATATAAATATCTTGACTGCATCTTTGAATTAGACTTACCATGTTGGCCACTGTTGTAACTCAGAGGACTTTTAATTGTGTTTTTTCCTTGGCAGCTTGTATAACACTTTTGGATACCATGAGGGCTAGTCTTCAGGGAGGAATCTTCCAGATCACTTGTCACTTGATTCTTCTAAGACCTATGTCCAAATTACATGATATCTTCAGGAATCTTACCTTTAAAACCTTGGAGGCAACCAAGGGCAATGGCAATAGCCTATACTGTTTTAAGAGTCTTTTGGACTCACCTGACCAACAACTCAAAGTGAAGTTTCTCTTGCTTGCTACTGGAATATTTGTTAATAAGATATTACATTTATATTTTTAAGTAAACATAAAATAATATTTTCTTATTGCCTATTCAATTATCCATAATGTTCCTTGTTCCTTCCCTCCTCCCCGCTAAGTCGCGATAGTCCTTTTCCTCTCTGATAAAGTGCCTCCTTACTTTCCCTTCATGGTACAGTTGTCATATATTCCCATCTCTAGAGCTTCTTCTCCCCACTCCACACTATGGTCCCTGTTATGTAGCAGTTTTCTCCAAGATCCATCCCGTGGGGAAGCTCCTTCAGCTAGAATAGAAATAACTCAAAAACAGCTTCAGAAAGTCTCTAAATCTGACCATACTCACTAAGTCCCTCCCTCCCAGAGTAAACAATAGGGGCTACTGAGAGTCACTCTCAGAGGAGCCAATATGCAAAGAGTGCTACTACTGAGACTGGGTAAGCTGGTACCCCTTTCCATTGTATAGCATAAATACAACTCCTTCATCCAGATGTACTGAAGAAATGCACTGGAATTCAGGGCTGTAGTTGGTGCCCTCCATGAAAGCAAGCACAACCCACATGATCTCAGCTTTTCTGTGTGTCAGTGTGTCTGTCCTTTCTTCAGTCTCTTGTTACTCCAGTGTTAGGTCAGTCTCTGAAGCCACCCAGAACAGCTTGTCTGAAATTAACATCTAGAAATGTCAGCATTTGGAGAAAGACCTTGTGGACAGGTGTCATCCTGTCTTAGGAGCACTCCAGCTTCCTGGTATGACTGGTTATAGCAATGCTTCTTGATGCATAAGAAGAGTCTTCAGGCAAACTGCTCAAGTTCAGTTCTAAGGGGTGTCACTCATTGTGTGTCATTGAGTAGGGTTAGTGGAGGATTTGAGGCAGGAGTACAAGTCAGAATTTACCTGTCCTATCATTTCCTTTCCTTTTGACTGTCTGAAAATTTGCTACTGATTTACTCTTTTTGTAATTTCAAAATAAGAATAAGTGAAAAAAACAGTAGATTTTAAAATGGAGGTAAGACTGTTCAAGAATCTCTTCTTTCCTTCTTCTAACATATTTGTTCGTGAAGGCAGCCATAAAAAGCATATCAATGAAATTTCTGACCCTAATGTGAAGGTGAGATTTGTCTGGTATAGATCCAAGATGGTCAGTCTAGTAAATCACTCTGCTGGTTGTGTTAGCAATGCAAAGCCTGAGATGCCACTCTCACTCAGTATATCTGTGGCTCCCCAGACACCACTAGTCCTGATCCCTGTGGCTCAGACTTGAATAAGCAGTGTCCATAGAATCTGGGACTAGACATTGTTCTCCATGCTGGCCTCCTCTGCTTTGTGTCTGCTTCCCAAATTTAGTCTACCTTTGGTGCCCAGAGATAGTTTACTGTGAAGAATGGTACACACAGGCTTTCTAATGTCCCTCTGAAAAAGCTGTAAAACACATCTCACTATGTGCTAAGCAAATGTGTGGAAGGTTGTAGTTGCTACAGGGATGGTGGGCATTTTTTTCAGGCAAGAGCTCAAGGTGTGGGACGGAAACAATTTTGTTCATTTCCAGAGAGTAGGGTTCTCTTAAGGAAGGGACTCACATTGTTATGAGTTACAAGAAATTCTTACTGACTACTACAAATAAGGCAAAAGAACCATTGTAATGGCAAGAATTCTCAGATCTGAGCCTCAGGATATGTATTAAGAAAGCTAGAAAAAAAAGGCACGGAACGTGTGATTCCAAACAACAACATGGGAGCCACTTTTGAAAGCAACAGGTCAAGTCAGAGCTACATTATAAGCTGTGGGATCCTAGGTACTGGGGCAGACTCTGAGGCTCCACTTGGAGTCTGCATGTTAGAACCACTGTAAATTGGATTCTAAGAAACAGATAATGAGAGGAGTCACAGGCAGAAGCTTACTGGGAAAGCTGTGCTTGCAAGGAAGTGAGGTTAGCAGGATTAGATAGGTGGGGAACCTGACCTGCAATGTGGCTGTAATCCAGTCTTTTGGAGCTTGGGATGAGGAGCCTGTGCTGGGATGTCCCATTGGAAATGTCTCCTTTTGGAGAAGAAGGACTAAGACCTCGAACTCACCTCAATCTATAGTTGGCTGTGCACCACTCCTCGGGAAGGTGTATAACATTGAGTGATGAAGTTTCCCTTAGCTGAGGGCAGTCTCTAGTAAGAGGCCCAGCTGTGAGTTTCAAGCAGCCTGTGTTCCAAGCAACTGGGGTGCATTGGCTTTGATCTAAGCTCTCCAGTATATACTACAAATACATGTTCTGTATGTTTGTAGGGAATATAGAAGCACTTTGCATATTGCCAGGAACACCTCAAGACTATAAATATAAACACAAATAAATACAAATATCTGCTATTTTTTTCCACATGAGAAATGTTTTTTAGTAGCTTTGGAAAAGAACAGAGATGGTTTGCCTGTTATAACCTAAACTTACCCATTTCAGTGGCTCAAAGTCCCATGTCCATCAGTAACCTTTCTCTGCCTTAGAAAGAACAAAACCCACACTAACAAGCCACTAAGTATCTAATTGCCTTTCTCAGTCACCACAGAACCCACAGCCTCTCCACCGGTAAAGTGAGTGTGCAAGTTTTACTCTTGTATCAGCAACATAACTACTACTATTCCCTCCTTTGCTCTCTTGCTTGGGCCTGGTGACCTCATTATCCCCTGGCCAATGTATTTTATAACGTAGTGCCAGGAAGTTGAAGGTAACTGAAGAAGCATGCATTTAAGATATGACTAGGGTTACTCATTAAACATTAATTTTTAAAATTAGCTTCAGTAGCTAAGGGTCACCTCTGTTTGACTTTAACTTAAAGTTTCAGGGAGATATGCCAGTCAGAAGCCATGTGCATTTGCTACCCAGAAGAATAGATGCTTTTAGGATGCCTTTGCATCCCTACTCTTTCTACTTTGGCACTCAGCAGAGGTCAGAGAAGGTCTGGAGAAAGCAATAGTGGGACATGGCACCCATAGCCCTTTTGAGTCTTTGATGGGTGAAATCACCAGGGGACGGATAAAAGGCTAAGGAGTGTTCAGTAAAGAAAACAGTGTGGGTCTCCAACAGTAAGCTGTGTGGTTGAAACAGGATTATCAGAAGTGTTGGAGCTTTGAGTTGCATGAATCCATTTTGTGACTTAGATTTTGTGAGTTGAGAGTAAGTATGGGCTAGAGAGATGGCTCAGTGGTTAAGAGCACTGACTGCTCTTCTGAAGGTCCTGAGTTCAAATCCTACCAACCACATGGTGGCTCACAACCATCCGTAAAGAGATCTGATGGCCTCTTTTGGCATTACAGTGTATAATAATAAAAAATAAATCTTTAAAAAAAGTCCAAGATATTTTAGGGAAGAACACACACACACACACACACACACACACACACACACACACACACACACACACAAACACACTGATGCACACTTTTATACCATATATTCTGGTCATGGTTTTCACTTCCCCAACTACCCCAGAACTACTACTCATGCTCCGGACTCCGTGTCCTTTATTTCTCTTTCTCTTTTAAGAACAAAACAAAACAAAACAACAACAACAAAAAAAACAGGTAACCAAACCAAACCAAACCAAACCAAACCAAACCAGACCAAACCAAACCAAACCAAATCAAACCAAATCAAACAGAACTTAAAAACAAACAAAGAAAACAAGATATACACAAAAATCCAAACCCTACAAAATCACAAAATCAGGAACTATAATATACAAACAAGAGACCAGTAAGACAAAAAAAAAGCCCAAACAAAATAATATGAGACAAAACAACATTTATTTCATTTTGTTAGCTGCCTATTGTTGGGCATGGGGGCCGACTCTTGAGTGTGGTTAATATATCCAGTGATACTCCTTTGGAGAAAACTAATTTTTCCATTGCTAGCAGGTGTCCATTGGAAATAGCTTTTTGGTTAGGGATGGGAACTTTGGTCTACTTCCCCCTTTCAGTGCCGGGTACCTGAACCCTATGCATATTGTTATAGTCTTTGTGAGTTCATATACACAGCACTCCTGTTGTGTCTAGAAGGCACGCCTCACTTGGAGTCATTCATCCCCTCTGGCTCTTACTCAGCCCCAAGAGGGGTTTGATAAAAATATCCCATCAAGACTGACTGCTTCTCTTCTCTTCCCATTGTCCAGTTGCGGATCTCTGATATATAAGCATCTCTATGATGCCTGAGCAAGGCATTGATCTATAGGTATAGCAGAATATTGTTAGGAGTCATGTTCTTTTAGCAGAACAATAGCATTTGGGTTTCCACCAAGCCCTGGGTCTATCTAATCTCAGGTTCTTGGCTACCTGAGCAGTGTCAGGCATGGCTCCTATCTCATGGTGTGAGTCTTAAATCCAATCAGTCAGAGAATGGTTGGTTACACTCACAATGTTTGTGCAACTATTTCACCAGCATATTTTACAGGTAGGTCACTATTGTAGATTGCAAACTTTGTAGCTGGATTGGTGGTTAACTTCCTTCTTTGGTAGTATATAGAGTCCTTTCTAGTACCATGAACACTAGTCAGTATGAATAAAGTGTGTAGCTAGGCACCAGCTTGACCTCTCTGTGTTCTATGGGAATGTAAGCAGTGTCTTCAGCATTAAGGTCTTATCATCAGTTTGTGGAGAACAATCAATAGCCTTCAGTGTTTCAGGTTTGTCTTTGTATCCCTTTGGCCAACAACTCAAATAGATGTAATCCATTCCTGGCACTGGTTCCCCTTTGTTTCTCCTTGGGCATTGTCTCCCATTATTTAGTGACTGGATCTAGATTTCTTTCAAATATTCATATTGATTTTAAGAAGCTTCTATAGTAGTAGGTCTCCATATGACTCCTCAAATGGTCCTCAGTGTTAGGTGTCCTTTCCCGTATTCCCTCTTACCGCCTCTCTCCCTCCTCTTGCTTAATCTTCTTGCTCTAGTCTCCCTCCTACTTCTCCATAGCTATATATTCTGTTGCTCCTTCCTTGAGATATCCTCCCCTATTGCTGAACTTTCTTGGACTTGCAAGCCGCCAAATAATGACTCAGAGGCTTAATTTTATTATAGTTTAGGTCTAACTTAGGCTGTCTCCCAGCTAGCTCACCTAACTTAATTAATCTGACTATTCTAGTGCCACATGGCCCATTACCTTTCTCTCTCTTCCTTCTGGTATGTCTAACCATCTCCGTATTCTGCTGGCAAATCATTTGCAAACCTCATTCTTTCCCAGAGACCTTTTCTCTTCCTGGAAGTCCTGCTTTTTACTTCCTGCCCAGCTATTGTCCATCAGATGCTTATTAAACCAATCGGTGAGTGAGGAAGGTGTATATTTACAAAATTTTGAGGCAGATGGTGGCCAATACCAAAACCAGTCAGTACTCAGCTCTTTGCTGGTATAGAATTAACAAATGGAAAAATACAAAGACAACCTTCACACAGTGCACTCCAACACTCCCTCTGTCCCAGTCCCTTACTCTATGCCTAGCCTCTGTGGTTATCTAGATTGCAGAATGTAGTTTAAAGGCTAAAAATGTAACCTTCACATATAAGAGAATGCATAGAACATGCCTGGGTTATCGTTCTCATGATGCTTTGATTGTTTTTAGTTTAATCCTCTTGTAAATTTAATAAGTTTGTTTTTTAATAGATGAATAATATTCCGTTGTGTAAATATACTACATTTTCACTGTTGATTAATACATTGAAATATACCTAAGCTGTTTCTAATTTCTGGCTATTATAAATAGAGCATCAATGATCATGGATGAGTGAGTTTCTCTATATATAGGATGTAGAGTCCTTTGGGTATATGCTCAAGGGTGCAAATGGAACTTGAGGTAGATCTATCCCCAGTTATCCAAGCACCACACTGATTTCCAAGGTTGTCCGAGGTTGCACTCCCACTAGAAATGGATGAGTCTTGCTCTTTAAACACATCTTTCCCCTGCATGAGATGCCATTTGTTTGATTGATCTTGGCCATTCAGATTAGTGTAAGATGAAATCTCAAAGTAGTTTTGATTTGCATTTCCCTAATGACTAAAGATGTTATCATTTCTTTAAGGGTTTCTCAGATATTTGTGTTTCATCTTATGAGAACTGTTTTGTTCTGTACCCTAATTGGGTTGTTTTCTAGATGTCTAGAGGTTTTTGTTTTTGTTTTTGTTTTTTGTTTTTTTAAAGTTCTTTATATATTTTAGATACTAACCCTTTGTCGAGTGTGTAATTGATAAAGATCTTTTCCCATTTGGTAGTTACTTTGTCCTAATCATGGTGTCTTTTGCCATATAGTTACTTTTTCAGTTTTATGAAGTCTCATTTATTAATTATTGATCTTAGTGATTATGCTAATGGTATTCTGTTCAGAAACTCTATTCCTCTGCCAATGAGTTCAAGACTATTTTCCATTTTCTTTTCTATCAGGTTCAAAGTATCTGGTTTTATGTTGAGGTCCTTGATCCTTTTGTAGTTGAGTTTGGTGCAGGCTGTTAAGTAAGGGTCTATTTGCATTCTTCTACATGCAGCCATTCAATTAAAACAGCACCATTTGTTGAAAGTACTGTCTGTTTTTCAGATGTACTTTTGATTTCTGTGTCAAAAAAATGAGGTGTCCATAGATGTGTCTTGGATATGGATCTTCAGTTTTACTCCACTGATCAATGTGTCAACTTTTATGCCAATACCATGTTGAGAAAAATTATTTTTTAAGAGTTCAACCACACCAATAGCATGGATGCAACTGGGTCTCATAAACACAAACCAGAAACCTGGGCAGTTCTGTCTCACTTATTTGCTTTTGAATTGGATTTCAAAATACATTCTCAAATTTTTTGACTGTCTGTCTGTCTGTCCGTCTGTCTGTCCGTCTGTTTGCCCATCTGTCTGCCTGCCCGTCCATCTGTCCGTCTGTCCATCCATCCATCCATCCATCCATCCATCCATCCATCCTGGCTGGTTTTGTGTGTCAACTTGACACAGGCTGGAGTTATCACAGAGAAAGGAGTTTCAGGTGAGGAAGTGCCTCCACAGATCCAGCTGTGGGGCATTTTCTCCATTAGTGATCAAGAGAGGAGGGCCTCTTGTGGGTGCTACCATCTCTGGGTTGGTATTCTTGAGTTCTATAAGAGAGCAGGCTGAGCAAGTCATGGGAAGCAAGCCAGTAAGAAACATCCCTCCATGGCCTCTGCATCAGCTCCTGCTTCCTGACCTGCTTAGTTTCAGTCCTGACTTCCTTTGGTGATGGACAGCAGTGTGGAAGTGTAAACTGAATAAACCCTTTCCTCCCCAACTTGCTTCTTGGTCATGATGTTTGTGCAGGAATAGAAACCCTGACTAAGACACTACCTATCTATCTTGTCACATATATATGTATTTATTGTTTTTAATGCATACGTGTTTTATGTATTTTTTTTTGTTTTGAGACAGAGATTAGTCATGTAGCCCAAGATGCCATTGAACTTGAGATCCTCTTGCCTTGGAATTCCAATTTATAGGAATACAGAAATACATCACAGGATTGTCTGGGAATTCTTTTTTCATAAGTAGAGCTTCACTGTGTGTGATGGTACATGTCTGTGATTCTAATAATTGGAGAATAAGGACCTCAACATCATCCTTGTCTAGGTTACAAGTTTGAGATTGTCCTGGAATATATTATACTCAATCTCAAACAAACAAACAAACAACAAACAAACAAACTAGAGACTTCTTTTCTCAGTCCATTAAGTGTGGGTTGGATGACTTGCTTTCAATGAATGGGATTTTTCAGAGGTGTGGTTTGTGACTTCTGAGATTGCACATCCAAAGTATGGTGACTTCCTCTCTTATCTCTTGGAATATTGTTTCTGGTGGAAACTATGTCACGAAGATGTTCAACATCTCTGTAGACAGGGCTGTGTAATACAGAGCTGGAGTTCCCTGCTAACATCCTGTTTGAAGTAGATTGTTCATTCCCATTCAAACCTTCAAATGACTGCAGGCCCAGTTTACCTTCTGCGACAGAGACAGAACCGTATATCTAAGTCTCTCCTGAATTCTTGTTCCCAAGAAACTATGAGATGGTACATTCACCATTTAATTTATGAAAATTTATGTTCACATTGTAATAGGGAACTAGTGTTCAGCTGCCAGTAATCAGTGCTAATAGCTATGCACCCCCTCCCCCCATTTAGACAGAACTCATCAAAGACGGGAAACAATCTTCTTAAAAGATATTTTATCATTTTTACTTGATTTTGTTTTTAATATGTTTATGACAGGCACATAAGTGCTATACATATTTACAGGAAACATTATGGAATTTCAATGTGTGAGTGGAAGGCAAAGATCAGATTGTCAGTCAGCACACCTGTCACCTCAGAGGTACATCACTGCTATGTGATGAAGATATCTAAAATCCTCTCAACTAGCCATATTCAAATATTCGATTGCTCCTTATTCACCACTGCCTTATGACTGTGCTAAGACACATTAGGAGTGACACCTCCTGTCCAGCTCCTCTCATGTATCCATTAACCATCCTTTGAGAGCTTGATCTTGCTTCCAGTTTCCAAAAACTAATATTTCAGTCACATAACTTGACTCAATTGGTCAGACGAGAATCAATAAACTGTGGTTAAGATGGTGGGAACCACCAAGTGTAAGAATTTTCACTGTGACCATACATATATAGTATGTTCTAGTAAAAGGCATGGAGGAAAAGGCAACATCAATAGCATACTATAGTAAGACGTCATTTAAGTCACTAAAATGTTTCTAAGAGTGGTTTATTTTTAACTTGGATGTCCTACAGCAGTTTGAACGTAGGTGCCAAATGTCATGTATAAAATATAAATTGTGGCTGCTTTTTACCTGCATGCTTTCAAAGGTTCATACAGGGCTTGTGCTCTGACAGCCTGCCCCTGAATGTCTGACTTCCCCTGGTGCTCTCACATAGCCCCATGACTGCATTTCTGGACACTTACAATTTGCAGAAAAATTTTCCAAAATATCTTCTAACTGTAGTAAATTTTTTTCAAAAGTATCTCCTACCTCTTACTGTATGTGATAAAACTTAAAGTCACCTAGCTTTACTTGCTGGGACCCCCCCCCTCACTCGCTCGCTCTCTCACACTTTCTCTCGCTCTTGCTCTCTCGCTCTCTCCCTCTCCGTCTCTGTATATGCATGTGTGTATACTTATATGTGTGCATATGTGTGTATGCATGTATGTGTGCATGTGTGTGTATACATATATGTGTATGTGTATGTGTGTACATATGTATGTATATGTCTGGTCATTACCCAGCCACTTATTTAAATGTTAACCTTATCCAGAAGCACCTTCACAGACCTACCAGAAATAATAATTACCTTCTATATGGGCAACATTTCACTCAGCAAGGAGAAACATAAATTAACCATTACAATAGGTAATTCAGAAGTAAAAATATATTTTCTGTATACTTATGTATTTTCCCTTCTTTCTCTCCCATCTGTAGATGTGTTGGGAGGAAGTAAATTCACTGAGTATTGATGATTTCTGTTTCATAATGAAGCCACGCCATTCTCAAGGAGCGAGTTAATTATTGTAAGGCTGGCATGTACTACAAGTTCTGGGTAAATGAACTTCTTTTCACATAATAAGCATCACAACAAAGAAGAGTGTTTGTCAAGGGAAACCCATGCACAGCATCTGGATTTGAGGTTTGCACTGGAAAGAAGAGAACACCCTTGGGAACAGTGAAGTCTCTGGGGAAGGAAGGGTCCAGGAGGCTGTTCATGGGCACAGGGGAGAGGGAATTTGAACGTGCTGAGAATGAACTTTCACTTCCTTCTAATTAAATATTTATACGTTGAGAATCTGCAATGTAAGTGGAAGTGTTCTCTGGATTAGCCCTTTACAGGCAGCGTAAACAATAACCGAGTGCCTGTACACTCCACGGCACTCAGCAGTCTTCTCGTCCCTTTCAAACTCGCTGGGCTGCTAGCTGAGGCTCTGCTGTCATCTTAGAACAGTCAATTCATTAACAGTGATTTTTAAATAGAGATATCTGAGTCTGTTCCTCCATTTCTCTTTGTGACAGACAGAGACCATTACAGAAAACTACAACCAATCAAAATGTAGAGAATAAGAGACCATGAGGCGCTCAGTCCCAACTGATATAATTACAACAGAACCTGAGCACCCAGGGCTCAGGGAGCAGAGAGGAAGAGGGACCAGAAAATACTTAAGAGCCAGAGGAACAGGAAATTTGCTGTGAGGTTATGTCTCCTAGAAATGTTAGAAGAGGCTACATCCTTGAAGTCTCAACATAGATCCCTCTCTCATAAACACACTAATTATTCATGGTGGTATCTGATTCATAAATAAAGCCAGTCACTTGAAATAAATGTGGTCACAGGGGGTGAGTTATGAGGATACTAACTTAAATGTCAGTACTAGTTTAGATTCCAATGGGAACTTCCAAATTTTACCGAGACAGCAGCTAGTACTAATACAGACACTCTTTATATAAATATATTAGGAATCCTTTGACCCACACCTACATGTTTAGCTCCAGAACATTCTATATTCCAAGGACATTGTGCCAGTTACACTTCCAAAATGATTAGTGATGGTGTGAAGACCTTCCTATGCTAAGAGTCTACTAGTTCAATAGCCACGAAGTATATTCTGGTTATTCAGTTAATTGGTAGTTATGTTCTAAAAGTGAATTCTTTCACTGTTAATGGCTCTGAAGTAGTTTGTGTAGCATGGGTGTACTTGGAATTCTCCAGTGAAATAGAATATGTTGGATAATAAGTAAACAAAGGACAGATAAGCTATTTAAGAAGATTCCTATTGGGAAAATTGTCTTACAGACTTATGGAGGCTAAGAAGTCCTATGATCTGTGGTCTGCCAAGCATGAGCTCTGGAGAGGAGGTGGCACAATTCAGTATGAGCCTCAAGGCCCAAGAACCAATAGGTAGACATCCTGGCTCAAGAAGATGAAGAATTCCATCTTCAGCCTTTTTCTACTACGTGGGGAACTTCAATGAATTAGATAATGTTTTCTCATGCTGGAGAGGCATATGATCTTTACCCAGTTTACAGACTCAAATGTTAATATCGCCTATAAACACTGCCATAGACCCAGCAGAAACAGTATTTACCCCCATTGCTAGTGCTCTACATTTTGATACTCTAATCAATACATCTACGACATAACCCCTATACTTATGGCTCAGGGAACATCATGAAAGAGGGGAAGGAAAAATTATAATATCCAGAGGGCATCTTCTGAGAGATAGTATCTTCTATATATGACAAAGGAGCATTATCCATGAAATCCTAAGTAGCTGCCTAACCAAGTCCTGTAACACTTGACATGCCAACCTGGATGGGAGAAATCTTGCAAGGCTTAGATGAGGCGTTACAGCCAACTAATGGCTGCTAAGATGGGAAAAATCAGTTTTCTTTGGGGATGAGTCCTCTCATAGGTTATCCAATCCCAGGTGGTCAATCCTAAAACACATATACATACAAGGAACACTAAATAGGCTCTGCATATGCGTATGTACATAATATATACACATACACACATATGTATCTATAAATACACTAAATAGGCTCAGTATATACAGATTTACATGCAAATACATATCTATAAATGCAATCTGCCAAGTCCTTTAATTACAATAGTAATTAAAGAAGAGGTCATGATTTTAAGAGGGAGTGGGGGGGTACATGGGAGGACATGGAGGGGGCAGAAAGTAGGGTGAAATGATGTAAATATGATACTTACGTATTAAGTTCTTGAAAAAAATGTAAAAAATAGAAAGGAATTTAAAAATGAAATATTATTTTATCAAATCTATGGCTAACACTACCCTCTCTAGCTGATACACAACATTAATAAGTAACTCAGAAGTAAGCCCAGTCCAGAACTTCATCATGGAAATCCAGTTGCACTATCTTTGATTTCGTACTTATACAGATGCCATGTAGACATTTTAATTCCATGCAATACTGCAGAATAAGATTACACTGAAACAATGTCATGGATTAATTTCCAGCTTTGCTAAGTGTTATTTTATTTTGAGTGTGCTATTTAACTTCGTCAGTATCGCTTTTCTTAGGTATGAACAAAGGATAATGCTTATGTCTTCATAGCTAGATTTTGCAAAGATTGTTATATAACCCACATGGAAATGCTTTATAAATGTCGATGCTGAAGCTGTCTCACATGTATAAAACATGCTCTGACTCCAAGTTTGGTAGCCAGTCTTTCTGAGATCCACTTCCAGCCGTTTCAATTCACAATCCACTAGACTTAGTTGGGCCAAAGAAATAGACAAATGGTTTTGTAATGAGTAGATATTTCAGCAGTTTCTCTGCGAGCAGTGATGAAAAAGACATTTCTCATTTCATAAAAACAATAATCTGAGACTAACTGGCTAGAAGAAAAGATGATTGTCTAAGGATTTAAACAACACCGTGAGCTTACTCCTGCAGGGGATTGCGCTTCATCGCAGCAAGCAGAAAGAGTATTTCCACTGTCAGATAATACTAATCTGTCAGTAGTGATGCCAATGCCTTGTTATTATTAATGTCCCAGGAGAGTCACCCTGGATGGGATTTAGTCTTTTCCCTATAGAATACATTGGAGAAAAAATGATTCCTGGTCTACAAAACAGAAGCAAATCACTCTTCACTTACCATTTAGTCAACACCGGATTAACAGAAACAAAGACAGGATTATGTAATAATAGCTTTAAGAGCATACATGACATTGTATTTATTACGTAGTTCATCATTTAACTTCTGTTAGCCTTAGTTTTCTAAGCCTCCTTGACAATGTAGTATACTGGTTAATTTTGTGTGTGAACTTGATTATAGTGAGAGATGCCTAAAAGATAATTAAAAACATACTTGTGGGTGTGCCATAAAGGTGCTTCAGAGAGAACTAACATCTGGGACAGTAACTAAGGGACGAATACCTGCTCTGACCATTGGCAGCACCTGCCTCATAGGCCAGGACCCCATGTGGTATAAGGAGGTTGGTTATTGCAGGATGATAGATAAGAACATTGTAGGAAAAGGAAAAAGGAGGACTGGGAAAGTGGCTCAGTGAATGAAAAGTTCTTGGTGTACTAGCACAAGAGCCCCTTAGCATCCCCAGCACCCACACAAAAACTGGTGCAGTATATATGTGTTTGTAAGTCCAGTGTTGGGTGGGAGTGAGGAATGGACAGGGAATTCGGCAGGGAGTCTAGCCAAAATGGCCAGCTATAGGTTTAGTGAGAAAAGCACACTGACAGACAGTGGTAAAGGAAGGTACTCAACTTTTATTTCTGAACTACACACACACACACACACACACACACACACACACACACACACACACACACAGAGTATTCTTGTTCTGTGACTTTTCTAATTTTGACTCCTGTAATTGAGCTGAGTACCCACTAGGAAGTGATAGTAGGCTGTTGGAGTCTGAGTGTCCATCTCTACAAACCTTGTAATTCACTATCACACTTAACCTGGAATCCAGGCCCCTAGAACTGACTCAGATTTTTATCAAGCAGGCAAGCTTGGCACCAGAGCCTACACAGTCCTTGTCAACCTCCTCCTCCTCCTCTTCCTCTTCTTCTTCTTCCTCCTCCTCCTCCCCTTCTTCCTCCTCTTCCTTCTCCTCCTCCTATTTTCAGAGACCATGTGACCAAAGCTTCCAGGACCAAGGAAAGCAGAAGAGCCATGTTTGTGCATACGGCAGCAGTTTGGGCCTTCTTATGCCGTAAAAGAACCCTTACTTCTTAATCTAGCTAAAAAGAATTTTTCTTATTTGTTCCTTTTTCTTTCCTTCATTTGCTTTACTCCAAAGTCTCTGCACCCAGAAAAGAGACTGCGCATTATACACAACTAATGTAGTTTCTACATCAGTCAACTTTGGTTACACATAGTGCGAATCTCCCAGGAGGATTTATTTAGAAATACTCCTTAAATGTTCATACCATGTTTGGAACATTTAGAGTCAAATCAAACATGTATTTTATATAATTTCTCTATCAGTTAGATTTAGGTTTGGTTGAATGGTAGTCATTTCACCCTAGAAAGTGTCCTACCTCTGATCTTAGAAGCTAACAGGTCCAGTCAGCCCTTGGTTGGGAGGAGAGAAGTTTCTACCCTATGTCAAAGATGTCCGGAGGCCAGCTGTTAACTCCAGAAGGGCTTCTTCAGGACTGACCCACACTTTTTAGCTCTCAGGTAAAAAACTATTCTAAGACTGTGGCTTTAGTCATGAAGATCACATCTGGGTCAAGGATGAGGAATGCAAAAAGGAAGACAATAGAAGATGTGTCAGGCTCCTGTAAGCAGCTTTCCTGGAGGGATAGTCTAATACCCAATCCTGGAGGATTGGACATACGCAATCTTATGGCCACATCTAGCTTTAGAGAGTATAAACTAATGTTTCAGGAGCCTAATGTTTTTAAGTCCTTCCCTCCCCCTACTCCTTCCCTTACCCCCTCTTTCCTTATTCTCTCCTTCCCTCACCCCTTCTTCCATTGCTCCTTCTATCAGTCTCTCTTTTATTCTGTTGGGGGTTGAACCTAAAGCCTTGTGCATACTAGATAGGCACTTCCCCTACCCCTGAGCCACATTTTGAATCTTTCTCTTCTCTTCTCTTCTCTTCTCTTCTCTTCTCTTCTCTTCTCTTCTCTTCTCTTCTCTTCTCTTCTCTTCTCCTCTCCTCTTCTCCTCTCCTCTCCTCTTTTCTCCTTTCCTCCTCTCCTTTCTCTTTCTTTCTGTCTTCCTCTCTTTCTTCCTTCCTCTTTCTTTCTTTCTTTCTTTCTTTCTTTCTTTCTTTCTTTCTTTCTTTCTTTCTTTCTTTCTTTCTTTCTCCCCCCCCTCCTCTTCACCAAATTGGATGCAATGCTGAACAGGTAAAAAATGACTCTGGCCAGGTTCACCCCTGGGTTCCCAGGAAGTGACAATGAGTCGAATTTTGTAGGGGCTTAAAAAAGGCAAAACCTTTTAAATTTACCCGCATTTCCCATCAGATTCAATTAGGGGCAAGCATACATCTTGATGTATTTCCTGCCTATGTACCTCCTGCTAACATATGATCAAGCACATCCAGTGCAGATGGGTCAAACAAACTTATTTTGGGGAGAAAGAAATATGTGGCTTGTTATTTCCCAAGAACTACAACTCCTAGTATTCCAGGAAGTTACCTTGCTTTGGGCAGGTGGGGCCTACAAGTTAATTTTGCCTTTTACATACCCCTCTTGAGTTGTGTCCTGAGTTAAATTCTTAACTCTGTCATGGGTGCCTGTTTATACTGGGATTCAGTATCTGTCAGCTTAATGGTACCCAGACAGGAAAGAGAAGGGTTGAAGGTCCCGTGATGGCTGACATCAGAGTTACTATCTAGGAGGAGCCTGGAAATAAGAACTGGGACCAGTCATTTATTTTATCTCAGGTCCCCTTTTTGCAATTTATTTTTTGATTATATCCAGATTACAATTCCAAATGGTTTGTATAGAAATTATTTTTTTTAAAGACTTATTTATTTTATTTATATGAGTACACTGTCATTCTCTTCTAATGCACCAGAAGAGGGCATAATGTTCCATTACAAATGGTTGTGAGCCACTATGTGGTTTCTGGGAATTGAACTCAGAACCTCTGGAAGAGCAGTCAGTGCTCTTAATCACTGAGCTATCTCTCCAGCCCCTAAACATTTTTTTTTAAAGTCATATAATACGTTGTTCTCCATAAAGCAGGTCAAGTGTCCTATCATATTGTAGAAATATTTTAGTTAATGAATCCACTCATTGATAAATCTGGGCCCATTTTCCTGGCATGCCAATTGGCATTATAGTTAGCAATTTTGTCCTTTATGCCAGGGAGTTTTCTTTTGAGTTAGTATTTCAGTCTAGAGGTGGGGTGGGGAGGGGCAAGGGATGATGTATTATCTCTGAAACTGGCTGAAAGTAAGATGTCATTGTCAAGGCCCAGAAAGCCTGGAAGGCTGGTCTATTGTTGGGCAATAGGGCATTCATCAGAAAGCATTTGGTTAGCTGACCCAGCTAAAGAGACAGGGAGCAACCATATCGGCTGGATTGGTCCACATCAGCTTTCAGTAAGTCCAGAGAGCAGCAGTTTGCAGTCCACAGCTGATTCCTGGATGGTGTCCGTCAGCCAAGTGCAATTCTGCTGAGACAGATATAGATTAGGAAGAGAAGTTATAGGAAAGTCTAAGATTTGGCACTTTCAGCTCCATAGTCTTACAGATTGGGAGGTGGTAGGAGTCTCAAGACCAGGGGAGAGAGATCCTGTTCTAAGGAATAACCAGGCAGGGAAACTCCCACTGTACTTACCTGGAGTCCACTTGGCGCATGACAGGGGGAGCCACATTTTGTGGTCCATCTACTCCCTGAAGCTTCTTTGTATCTTTCTTAATGTCACCTCAGATCAAACTTGTTATCATGTTAGAAATGCTTTCAGGAAAAGTGTGTACTTTTGTTTTCTAGATTGTTATTTACCCATGCTCACAGCACCAAGATGAATGCTTTATACTTTTTAAAACCCTCCAAACATACCAGAAGGATATAGATTCATGCAATAGCTCCTGGGAAAGTTGAGTTACACAGGTAAACTTAAAAGTGGACAAACCCATCAGGGAAATGCAAATCAGAACAACCTTGAGATTTCACCTCACACTGGTCAGAATGGCTAAGATAAAAAACTTAGGAGACAGCAGGTGCTGGCAAGGATGTGGAGAAAAAGGAACACTCCTCCACTGCTGGTGGGATTGCAAGCTGGTACACCCACTCTGGAAATCAGTTTGGTGGTTCCTCAGAAAATGGGGCATAATACTACGGGAGGACCCTGTTATACCACTCCTGGGTATATATCCAGAGGATTCTCCAGCATGTAATAAGGACTCATGCTCCACTATGTTCATAGCAGCCCTATTTATAATAGCCAGAAGCTGGAAAGAACCCAGATGCCCCTCAACAGAGTAATGGATACAGAAAATGTGGTATATATACACAATGGAATACTATTCAGCCATTAAAAACAATGAATTCATGAAATTCTTAGACAAATGGATGGAACTGGAGAATATTATCCTGAGTGAGGTAACCTAATCACAAAAGAACACACATTGCATGCACTCACTGATAAGTGGATATTAGTCCAGAAGCTTGGAATACCCAAGACACATTTCACATATCAAATGATGCCCAAGAAGGAGGAAGAATAAAGTATGGACTCTTGGGTCCTTTGTAGAAAGGGAAAAAAATACCCACAGAAGGAGATACAGAGACAAAAGTTGGAGCAGAGTGAGGGAAAGACCATCCAGAGACTACCTCACCCAGGGATCCATTCTATATACAGTCACAAAACCCAGACACAATTGTGGATGCCCACAAGTGCTGGCTGACCAGAGCAAGATATAGCTATCACCTGGGAGGCTCTCCTAGTGCATGACAAATACAGAGGGGAACACTCTCAGCCAGCCATTGAACTGAGTACAGGGTCCCCAATGGGGGAGCTAGAGAAAGGACCCAAGGAGCTGAAGGGGTTTGTAGCGCCACAGGAGGAATAACAATATGAGTCACTCAGTACTCCCAGAGCTCCCAGGGTCAAAACCATCAACCAAAGAGTACACATGGAGTTACCCATGGCTCCAGACACATAGGCAGCCGAGGATGGTCTTGTTAGACACCAAAGGGAGGAGAGGCCCTTGGTCCTGGAAAGATTTGATGCCTTAGTGTAGAGGAATACCAGGACAGGGAAGTAGGGGAGGGTTGATTGGGGAAAGGGAGATGGCTTATGGGATTTTCAGGGGAGAGGGGAACCAGGAAAGAGGACAACATTTGAAATGTAAGTAAAGAATATATCTAATAAAAAAAATTAAAAAAAGAAGAACACCCTTGCTCCATAGTGATCTGATAGGAGGCATGATATTAGTTCGATCTTATATCTGTTGAGGTCTGTTTTGTGACCAATTAAATGGTAAATTTTGGAGAAGGTACCATGAGATGCTGAGAAGAAGGTGTATTCTTTTGATTTAGGATGAAATGTTCGATATCTATTAAATCCATTTGGTCCATAAAGAAAAAAAAAGTGGACAAACCCCAGTGTGCATCTGTTCACTGCTCTCAGCTGGAGTTGTTGAGACCCCATGAGGGTTTGTACTAAGACGCACTTCTCAATTAGAGCATGTCCTGCAGATGGGCCTTTAAGGGTGGATCACTACTAACCAAGACGATGGCATTTGGATTGTTGCAGTCATTATTCTGTGTCTCCAGGTCTTTCAAACTGCTCTCCCGAGGGACTCATATGTTCCCAGTGGGGACTGACCAGATTTACAGTACAGGAGAGGTAGGTGGGGACTAGAAGTAGGTGGACCTTTCCCCCATTGCCCTCTCCCAGGAGTAGGAAGAAAGCCTAAGAAAGACTAGAAAAAAGAATAAAGCTCCCTTTCTGAACTTCTGCCTTAGAAAGTCTCTTACGTAGGGAAAGCTGAGGGCTGTGATTGCTACCGAAATCAATTCCCCAACTCTTTAACTATTCATTGGAAACCAAGAGTTGCTGCCTGTTCATCAAATTCAGCCTGAATATATGGTCTGTATAACACCAAAAAATTGGCTAGCATTGCTTTGAAATGGGATATTTCTCACAAAAATTTAGATACTTAGCTTTTCTTTTTCTAAGAACAAAATCAACATATCTTGTAGTTGTGGCTAGTAGTTCACACGGCGGGACTTAAGGACACGCTGGTCAAGTTGCTCACTGCTATGGCAAATATTCCACAGGGCCAATGTAAAAGGAGGAAACATCTATTTTGGTTTATGATTTTGGAGGTTTTAGATTACATTTGGCTTGCTCTGTTGTTTGCAGCCTGTGGTGAGGCGGGGCATCATGGTAAAGGGTATGGCAAAGCAAGTTGTTCACCTCAAGGCATCCAGGAAGGAGAGGCAGAGAAGGGTGGGGGAGAAGGAGAGAATGAAAGAGGGAGAGGGAAAGGGAGAGAGGGAGGAGGGGGGAGAGAGAAGAGGAGGAAGAGTGGGAGGAGGAAGAGTAGGAGAAGGAAGAGGAGGAGGAAAAGGAGGAGATGGAGGAGGAGGAGATCCTGATCCCATTTAAGGGAGTACCATCCAGATTCAGGCTTGCTGTCTCCAGGAGGCCTTGACTGAGAACTGTGCTTTAGGCATCATCTAGCTATGTCTCAGTTCAATCAAATTGACACTCAAGACTGCCCACCCCTGAAGAGAACAGGAGCCACACTGATCCTTTGAGGATATTCTATCGCTAGCCTGCTTTACTCTCCTATGAACCCTGTGGACATCTGAGCTGTGGTGCTGCGCCCTTTGCTTTAGTCTACCTCAAGCTGCCCACAGCTAACCATGGCAATTCTGGCTATTCCAAATATTTCACATGTATCTAGTCTTTTCCTCATCATTTTTGAACCTCCTATGCCTGGCTTCATTGTGTATTTGCTTTGGTTCATGGATGGGACATTTGCACTTGATATCTCTGAATACGACTTTCAGTTTAGTGTTGTTGGGCCCATGGGGTTTTCCCACTTCAGGCCACCTGCCATAGTAAAACATCCTAACCAAATGTAGCTCTTCTAGACCCTACCATTGGTATTGTTTTACCGGGTTGGTGTCTATGTTGAGATGGTTAGGGGAAATTCAGATGGTGAACATATTACAGAAGGACACTTGTAAACCTAGATGCTATAACTGGTGAACTAAAAATGGTTCTTAATAGTCCTCCAAGAGACTAAACTTTCCTCTACTGCTGCCATGCTGTGATGCTCTGGTAAGTGTTAGCCAGAGGAACCTAGGGCAGAAAGTTAGTGTGACAAAGAGTCAGGTTACAGGTTCTTGGGATGCAATGGCAACGGAGAAATAGAAGAGTTTTGTTAACTGATAGGTTTGAAGTCTGTGTTCATGAAGACCAGATGGCCTAGATCCAAGTGAAGCTAGCTGCTAACATTGTGTGGCAGCCTAAGTCTTTTAATGACAAACCTACTACAGATACTTTTCTATTTCAAAGTGTCAAGCTTTCATAGAAAATTGTCCTATTTATATCAGAATCTTCAGCAGCAATGAATCTAATCCTATACAGTTTATAGCTTATTATAGCACCGTCAGTACAATTAGTCAAACCGATTCAGGTAAGTTAAAAGCCCTCACCCAATGACAACCTGGTTACCACTTTCACATTTGCTTCTGGGGTGCTTTTTCTGTAAATGTGTGTGTGTGTGTGTGTGTGTGTGTGTGTGCGCGTGCGCGCGCGCGCGCGCGCGCGCGCGCACGTACATGTGCACATGTGTATGTATGTATGTGTGTATACTTATTGGCTTATTTTATAAAGTATGACTCAAATGATAGGATTGAATTTTGTTCATATTCTGATGATAAATGTGCATTTCTCTATGTTGTTAAATATTTTTTTTAAAATAATTTTAAGGGCTGTTCATTTCATCATCTGAATCTGATTTAATGTATGTTTCAATGCAATGCAATGATACAATGTAAAAATAAAATATTTTTATTGTTAAAGATCAAGATTATTTTCATTAGTAAAAATAATGCCGAGATGAGACGCTTTCTTCATAAATCTTTGACTGTGAATATTTCTTTAGATGAAATTTAAGGTGAGAGAACTTTATAACACTTTTGGATCATTCTCCTGAATTACAGGTAGATAATCATATATGCAAATGAGAAATGTTGCCACTTCCTTTTCAATAATTGCAGGCTTTATTTATTTATGTTTCTTGTCATATTGCATGGCCAGACATTTCAAGGCAATGTTGAATAATTAGGCTCTTAGCAGGCCTACTTGTTCTGCTTCAATTTTTAATGCAACAGCTTCTGGTGTTTCCCTGCAGAAAATATATGCTTATATTTTATTTAGGGATTTTTGCATTTATATTCATAGTTGAAATTGGTCTGTAGTTTTCTTTTTTTGTGTGTTTTTCTTTGTCAAGTTTTGTAATGGGGTTATGTGAGCTATGTGAAATATAATAGGTTTCTCTTCTGCAGAGACATTTCCTGTGTCAGGAGGAGATAGCAATTTCCAACAGGCAAACATGCTAGATATTTGACAGGCTGGCTGGGCTGTTTTCTTTCAAAGATGCAGACAGAAGATACATAATTGAATTCCCACACTCAGCTCAAACTGGTTATCCTGTCAGGAAGCTGGCATGTGAGATGATGTGCAATTGCTTCAATTACAAGAATTGAAGCATTTAGACAATTCTCCCTCTTCTGTTTGAGATGCAGCCTCAGCCTTTGCGTTTGAAGCTGTCAGGAGTCCAATTTAGCCACTTTCCAACCCAAGGAGTTTGCTGTGGGCTGTTATCGGCCTTGTTGTTACAACAGTGTTAATAGAGACCTCACTGGCCATTATATACATTTTGTGCAGGTCATTCCTTCCTAGAGTTTGCTGGTATAATCGTAGAAAGATGTTCAATAGTCAGAGTTCATCTATTTGCAGGATCTTCCTCCTGGGTGCAGCTGTAGTGGTGCTCAAGTCCCAGGTCAGCTCGGACAGAGGTAGGCTTTAGTTTTTTGCCACCACAGAACTGAGACTATGCCTAGTCTAACTTAGTTATTTGTTAAGCAACATGCCTCCTCCTTCCAAGATATCCTGGGGACTTGTACTCTCTTTACCTCCTATTTTTACCACCTTTCATCAGCTCTTATTTGAATGATGAAGATCACGTGACAGCTGGTCCACGCTTTCCTGTCCTCTAGTTTATCTATTCAAAGGTCAGTCACAGTGATGTTTCTAAAACACCAGAACGTTCATTAATAACCAGATTTGATTGCTATTAAAATTTTTAATTAATTAATTAATTTTATTTCCTTTTCCCCATTTGTGTGTGTGTGTGTACATGTGTGTAGGTCTTTGGGGAGACCTGAAGTCAGAAATCATTCTCAGCTGCTTATACACATTACTCATCGAGGCAGCATCTCAATGAAACTCAGAACTCACCTATTTGGCTTATCTCACTGGGTGGATTGCTCTGGTGTTCTGTCAATGCCTTCAGGGGCTAGGATTACCAGCAAGGCTGCTGGGCCAACCTGGCATTTCTGTGAGTGATGGGGCCCCAAAGTTGGATCTTCATAGCTGCACAGCAAGAGTTTTAACTAGTGAGCCATATCCCCAGCTTAGCTTTTTTTTTTCTTTTAAACTTACTGATTCTCCAAGGGATTCCCAGCATTCCAACTAGCTCAACTCTCAGGCCCACTTTACCTTCTAGCTTGACGTTCCAGAGAGATGGTGACTTCTTATATTTCTGTGCATGACTCTTACCACTGCCACAAACTTTTAAAATGAGTGCTTTCTGGCCCTTTGAGTTTGGTTGCTTACTTTTCTCATTGTACTTGTTTGATGGTCCATAGAATCCTACACTCTACTTGGACAATTCCCTGGGCATTGAAAGGCAGAGAACACAAGGGCCTGTGCTGTCTTCCCAATATTTAGCACATTCTTAGTATACATTAGGTGCTCAATAGTATCAGTGAAATTAGTAATTTGTTCATCTTAGGAAAGTCTGTATTTACCCATTACAATGTTTGTGTGTCTGTTTGTTTTGTCTTGGAAGGTGATCCCCCAAATGTAAAGTGAATTGAACTAATCTTTCACTTTCAAATCTGAGGGATATATTAGTAGGTGTTAAAATAAATAAGTGGGTTAAAAGGTGGTATTTATTGTTTTCGATGTCTACAATAGTGCAATTTCAAAATGATAATTTGAAATGAAAAGACTGGACTATTTTGTGTGTGAGTTTGCACACACATATGTGTACGAACACGTATGTGATGTTTTGAGAAAAGATCTCACCATAGAGAGCAGGTCGGGGCCAGGCATCCCAGACTTTCCAGTATCAGCTTCCTGAGCACTAGGATTACAAATGTGTGCCCCAATCCCTGGCTTTTACATCGATGGCCTCGGGGTCTCTCTGTTTCTCACCATCTCAGGGCCATAGTCTGAGAGACCATGATTCCAGCTTGCTTACAGGGTTAAGTGTAAGTGTGTAGAGGGCTAAGCATGGCTCCACAGTGAAGCCTTAGTGCTTTAAGGCGATGTGATATATGAAGCCGAACAGATGTCTGCTGAGTGCTTGCTGTGTGTACACATTTACAGCAATCATATCCTTTTTACCTTCCTGCTCATTTTGGTTAAAATATGTCTTCCTTTCACCTGTGTGGTCATTGAGCTTCAGAGAGTCAGATAACTCAACTAGATGTCACACTGGATAAATGGCTACACCATGCTTCCAGTGCCACTGGAATCATGGAAAAGGTGGCAGGAATTGGTCCCAGGGTACTTGGGCTCCAGTTTTGCTTCTTTGATTTGCTAGTTGTGCTATCCAGAGACTTATCTCTGAGACGCCCAAACCTCAACTTTCCAATCTATCAAAGGGGGCATAAAATATTTACCTTACAGAGCTCTTGTGGGAACTGTAAATAATTTTGCAATTTGGTGGACTGTATACATTAGCTGTCTGCCTTACTACTGATCTTTTTTTTTTTTTCTGGAGTTCAGTAGATGGAGTAGCTATTTCAGTACCAATAGTTTTGGTTCCTTGCTGATTTTTACATCAGATATTTTGTGCCAACGTGTAAGAACTGGAACTTGAACCGTGATAGATTCAGTTCTAGTCTTAGTTTGGGCATTTGCTGGCTTGAGCACATTCTTTAACCTCTTTGTGCTTCTGATCCATTCTCCTTACGTGACTCTTAGGTTTTAGGATTGTGTACTGTGGCAGAGCACAACGAAACAGAAACAGCTTTTATCAGCTCTCAGCTGAGCAACGATACTAAAGGCAATGCCCAAATAAGAAGTCACAATAAGACATTATGAATTATACCCATTCCAAAAACACTTTAATGTGAACCAGACCAATTTGAGTCTCAAATTAGCCCAGACAAGGATATTATTAGTTTTACTTTTTATAAATGAAGTCATCATTGCCTGGCAATTTCAGTAATTTCTCCAGAGTCACCCCACAGGCTCCATCCATATCTAGAATTTTTCTGCTTTGAGAGCAATGCCTCATCTACGTGGCATGGTAATAGAGAGCCAGAGAGGATTTAGAGGCTCTCGGGGAAGATGGAAAAAGTGAAACTCACATGTAGCTTCTGAGGAATAGCTCAGAGGTCAGAGCCTTCCCAGCAGAGAGTATGCTGGGAATATGTGTTTCTTAAGGATGCTGAGAGTTATTGAACTGACAAAGCATAGACAATAACCTTATCAAATGACTTCCCGTCTTCTCTATGACTCAGAGGTAACCAACAGGCTGAGATTGTTCTGTCGATGTCCACATGGCTTTGTGCAGATACACACCTGCTCCATAAATCTTCTTGTTGAGAAAGCTCATGCCAGTGATGGCTAATTGCAAGGATGGCTAAAAGATCACCAGGAGGCCCTTTAAAAGCATGCATGATTTCTTTCTTTCTTTTCCCTTTGAGACTGGGTCTCACTATATAGTCCTAGCTGGCCTGGAACCATGTAGAGTGGGCTGGCCTCAGACTCACAGAGATCTGCCTGCTTCTGTATCCCAAGTTCTTGGGCTGAAAGTGTGTGTCACCATGCCTGGCTATGTCAGTATTTCCTGACACATTCTAAAGAGAACTCTACTCTTTGAGGGTTGTCCTACATTTCCTTAATGTTGTATACCTTAAATATTGACTTCTCTAAATCATCAACAAGATAGAAGTACTTCAAAAACAGCTCTTTGTGAGTTTTGTACAATCTCTTTCGATTGTGTATCACTGCTCCCCCAACCCCTCCCAGATCCATCTCCATTTCCATACCCACCAAACTTCGTGTAGTCTCTTTTTTTTTTCTTAAACAATTCAGTCCAAATTTTGCTGCCGATATGTTCTTGGAGGTGTGGTCTTCCACTGGAAAGTGGTGGGCCTACCAGGGGCTATAGTCTTAAAGAAAATGAACAGATTCTACCTCGCTAAGCAGCTATCAGTTAACAGTAGCTCCTCTGCTGGGGAGAGAGACTCTGCCTACCTCCCCTCTTCATGCTGGAATTTTGTCTGGCCTGCTTAGGCAGATCTTATCCATGCTGTAACAAAGTTCTGAGTGAGTATGCACAACTGCTTCGAGGCAGTGACTGTGACCTGCAGCCATCCTTTTGCATCTGTGTTCTCTTCTGCAATGGGCCTTGAGCTTTGGGAGGAGGGGAGGTGAAATGGATATCTGATTTAGGGCTGGACAGTCCATGGTCTCTTATTCTCTGCTCCTTGACTATCTACTGAAGAAAGAAGCTTCTTTGTCGAGGGCTTTAGATGATGAGGGCTTTAGATCTTGGTCTCCAAGTTGCATTGAGGGCATCAGACTGAAGTCTTTTTGTGACACCTAGAGAGATCCTGATATTTTGTCAAGAACATGTCCATTAAATTAAAGTCAGTATTTAAATTCTGCATGTAAATTCCATAGATGGAAAAGGGAGGCTGGAGTCTTTAAGTCAATTTGTAACGCTTGAAAAGAAGCAAGCCCTGGCTTTAGAGTCTTGTTGAAAGTCGGACTCCACACTTACTGCCTAGGTCTTTGGGTAATTGCATTAAGCCTCCAAAGCTTCTTCAGGGAAAAGATTGTATCATCATCCAAGGTCCACTTCAAGTGTTAAAGAGGAAAATGCATTTCATACTGACCTTAGCTTAGGACACTACCACTTGAGCTTCAGATTAGCAATCAGGAATCAGAGCAGGAACCCCAAGACATTAGCTTTAGAGTGCTCAGTCACTACATCATAAGCCTGAACAGACTGGGAGGGTGTGGGAAGAGGGTGGGAGGGAGAGAGGAATTGCAATATGAATGATTTTCTAATGTATCGACAGCTAATATTTGTGCTTGTGCTATATGCCAAGTCATAGAAGGACTTGTTTCATCTTCACAACCATGCCCTGGAAGAAAGGATGTGTGTGATTTACTGTAAACCTTGCAATACAGGTGCACAAATTGTAAGCATGAGAACGTTGGAGCCCTTGCTTCATGTTATCATGGAGGAAGTGGAGTCAAGAATGGTAATTAGGAACCTACTACCTACAACTGCATGACACTGTTTCTCTAGCACTCACGGGAGTTTCTTGTGCTCAGTGCTATTGACATCTTGACTGGGTACCTGCCCTGGAAGTTACAGGTTGTTTAGAAATATTCAGTGGCAGACCCATCATCCCACGCCAGCTATGAACACCTTAGATGTCTCCAGGTTTTACAGCAGGAGGGAGCGGCATTGATTTGAAGCCTTGCCCAGCCATTTGCCACCTGTGTGAACTCAGACAAATCACTCAGCTTTTCTGAGGCTCAATTACTTTATACAGAAGAAAGGCAATTTCTTTTATTTATTTAACATTTTCATCTTGTAGATCAGGAGTCTAATATAAAATGATACATATGATGTTTCTGAACATAGTAAGTGCTCAGTAAACAGTGGCACAATGCTAATTAATGCACAATTGTATCACGATGGATACGCTCCTTCATGTACTCATATACCCTCTTTAAGCCTATAACACAAATGGGGATTACGATCATGATATTGGAAAACCATAGCATAGAGAAACATGGCAATCACCCAGATAAATTGCACACAATTTACATAATCTCTCTCTAGTTGTTTACTTCTGTAAAATGGAATCGAAATCCTCTTTCATTTATGGAAATCGGAGCAGTCTTCCCACCTCCACAATGATGATAGTGGGTAACATTTATTGAGTCTTTACAATAGATCAGAAACTGTGCTTGACTTCGCTTTCATTCACGTATTATTTGTTCTTTACAAAAATCCTGCAATTATCCTGGTAGTGGGTTGATTTTAGTAATGGTCCACAGTTGCGTCTGCCTGGCACACTTTGTCTATGTGCTCTATATTCATTCCTTTCGGTGGATGCCTTCCCACACTCTTGATGATGGGCTTGATCATGTGATTGTTTTGCCTATGGGAGACTGAGAGACATGATGAGAAGAGAGACTTGGAAAGGGCTTATGTGCTGGGACTTGGCTTCCTGTTGCGTTTGGAAGCCTGAGCTGTTATGGGAACAAACCCAGACTACCCTGCTGGATAATGACTGTCTTTGCTTCCAACCAGCTTGTACCCCCAAACCAGTGGCTCACTCCAGCTGCACGAAGGATGTTCACTAAGACTAGAAGAGCGCCTCAGATTAGCTGGGCCTCAATTACCACCCTAGAATTGTGATGTAGTAAGCAGGGGTTGATTTCAGCTCCTGTATGTGGCATGCTTTACTGAGGGCACAGGCAAAGCTAATGGAAATCATTCCTTTTCAAATGAAGATGTATTGGGCCAAAGAGGTTAAAAGTGTTTCTTTGCCAGCAAATCATAGCAAATGGGAAATGAGCTGGTTGGCACTGATATATTCACACTGGGGAGATGAATTTGGGAGTAAGAAAGACAGAACACAAACCAAGCAAGAAGATCCCAGTAGGCAGAGGTAATTTAGGGGAGATGGGAAGGAAGTTTTGGGGAGGGAGTGCTCAGCAACATTTTCTGCCTCTTGTACTCTTCCCTAAGTGACCAGGAAGAGCCTTTCAGCAAGAGAGGAGCTATCTGCACAGATACCAGGGCACATGTCTGAGTTTCTCAGACCCGTGGCAGACAAAGGAGGATGGTGGAGGATCCCGGTCACAGTCCAAAGATGATCCAGGATGTGCCACAGCATTCCCTGGTAGAATTTCGAGGTGAAAGCTGTCTTCTGCTACAGTTTTTAACCTCCACTTTCCCAGTGTATTCGCTAGTCTGAGCATCTCCTTTCTTCAACAATAGAATCTCTGTGGCTTCCACTTTCTGGTACCTTAGGAGATAGAGTTTGCTCCTACTATGGTTGTCTCCCCAGGACTCCCCAACCTTCAGAGGAAAGAGTACACTAATCACGTTCATTAGTATGCACAGTGGGAGTGGGGGTTGGCACCAGTGGGTGTGGCCACTCTAAAACAGGTGCCTGTGTTGGGATTCTTTCTTCTCACCTTTTCAAGGAAGATTCCGGGTCCACACTGAGGAGGAAGGCTGTCTACCTGTCCTTTCTCTATTTTCTTTCTTCTACCTTGGCATTTGGTTGTGTTCACTGTGAATTCTCAGATGTTAGACAGCACTCATTTTTTTTTCTCCATTTTTAAAAACCTGGCACAAAGACTGGGGCTACAACTTCCTGCAAGCTGGGAATAGTGGTTCACCAGCAACCGAGGACCTTGGGGCTGAGGCCACAAATTTTGTGAGAGTCAGACCAGCTAAGGCTACACAGTGAGAGTCAGACCAGCTTGGGATATGTAGGGAGACTCTGTCTCAAAAACAAAAACAAAAAAACGTAAACAAAAATAAACCCACCAACACACAACACAAACCAAGCTCATCACTGAGCAACAACAAGAACGCCTGAGAACATCTTGCATGGTGGAGCGCTCGCCTTCCAGCCCCTCTTTGGGACTCAGTCCCCAGGGAAGAGAAACTCTTTGTTCCTGTAGGGCTTTTAAACTCACTGCACTGCATTGTGGTACAACTCACAGTGGGCTTCTTTCTCTTCCAAACTGTTAAGTTTGATGAGCCTTTTAACTTTTATGTCTTCATTTTCCAGCCCACAGTATAGACAGTATAATACATAGGTGTCCAGAGTTCCTTCAATGAAGACTTGTGTTCAAATCCAGACTTAGCCTCCTGACCACCTGACAATGGTGTGTGTGGGGAGATTTTCTGAGACTTAACTTCAGTGGTGTGTGTGGGGAGATTTTCTGAGACTTAACTTCGGTTAAGAAGAAACTGGAGCTAATTGAGGAATTCTGACAGGGTTTTGTGTGTGTGTGTGTGTGTGTGTGTGTGTGTGTGTGTGTGTGTGTGTGTAAATGAAGTGAAATCAAACATTGCCAGACCCCTGGGACAGTGTAAACATCACAAGGACATTATTTAACCTTTTTCCATGCTAGCTTAGATGTCAGTGGGGGACAAAGGCTGGGCTCCATGGAATGTCCCAGATCACTGGGTTGGGTCTTCTGCAATTGCATCTCATGTTCCTCATTTGCATATAGCTATTCTCCCTATAAAGCACCACAGAGGCCCCCTTTTTCTTTACTTTTGTTGAGCCCTGGCTTTCTTAGGTGCCTTCTCTCTAATGAATGACTGCAGAATTGCTAGGGCCAGGGCAGGTTAGTTTTTCTTAGATTCCCTTCTGAATTTGTGATCTTAGTTGCCATCTGCACGACCCTGAAGATTATTAAGTATTCTATAAGGAAAGTAGTCCTTTAAAAAATGGTTCTGATGCAGCCATGATTGAGAAAAGCTACTTACCTTGCATCACAGTCCTGCCTCCTTGTCTGTGGTCCAGCTAGCAGTTACCCATGACCTTGGAAAAGAGGAGGCAGCTAGCCTTCATCCAAGTCAATTACCAGGAGACAACCTCTGAAACTTGGCTAAATAAGGTTTCCCATTCCTGTTTCTTTCTCTTTTTTTCCCTCATTTTTTTTAAAGCTTAGCAGACAATGCATTTGCTGGGGACAGCAAGGACAAATGCGCACAGTGATGGAGGAGAGTGTTCAGTTTTCCTGGGGAGGGATTGTGCATCAGTCCACAGATGCGCACACTCTGCCTTCTCACATAGAGCTTCAAAAACCTGGCTCCAGAGAGCTGCTCAGACACTGCACGGCTGGTCGGTTAGTGCATAACGGAACACTTGCTTTCAGACTTATAAATATTTTAACTCTTCTTTCACTTTGGATCCCCTGTTTCAAAGTTAAACTCTTCTTACTTTGTGACTAGAATTGCACTTTCTGCACCACATCGGAGCAGGTTTCCTTTCTGCCTAAGGCTTGCATTAGGGGGAATGTGTTTTCCTCTCTCTTCTTTTCTTCTGCCCTTAAAGGCCCAGTTCTTAAGTTCCTTTGTTGAGCAATATTTTACTTTCTTCTGACTGTTTGTACTTTCATAAGGAGGTTAATTCAGCAGACAGCAGTGGGTTCTTTCTCAGCCTCTGTGCTAAGACACATGTGTATACACAGACACACAGATATAGAGATGGATATATACTATATATTTAGAGATATGGGGTCCATGGAAAGCTGTTTTCTCTATATAAGTCATTAATGCTTTATCTGTTGTATTAACCATCTGTGTGTGTGTAGGAGAAAGACACCCTTGCATAGAATAGATATCATAAACATTACAGAGCTGTCTGAGAGCCTAGACTATAGCATAGTGAGAAGAATGCAGATGGAGTATAGCTGACAACTGGGAATGTCGGAGAAGATGGTGGTAAATGAGGTGAAGAGACAAGTGGGCTTCATTTGAGAAGTCTTTGCATATTGGAATGAAGTACTGAGTTTGATAGCAGGGAAAATGACTCGGTAGGTAAAGTCTCTGCCATGCAGTCATGAAGACCTGAGCTTGGATCCCAAGCACCCACATAAAAGCTGTGCATGGTGGAATGTGTCTGGATCACTAGCACTGGAGAGTTAGAGCCAGGCAGACCCCTGGATTTCACTAGCCAATCAATCTAGCTACTCAGTGAGCGCTGGACTCAAAACCCTGTTTAAATATGTATGTATGCACTGTGTAGTTGTGTGCATGTACACACAGGCATACACACACATACACATACACACATACATAAACACAAAAATAAAAATTGATCTTGAAATAAGAACAAGATATTCTGTACTCTTTCAATTGGCTCAATCCTGAATAAAATTTCTCATGTATTTTTGAAAAATAAGTCAATAAAAAGATTGAGAAATCAAGTCATTTCCCAGAAACCTAAAAACCACATGCAGACTAAATGTCACACAGATATGACAGCCATGTAGGTACATACAATGAGGGCTCAAGCAGGCAAAGATGTGAGTGACTGAACTCTAGACCTCCATTCAGTCAGGACTTGGTAGGCCTGGTGTGGTAACCTAAAGCTTTATAGATAATTCTCTGCATATAACCTACTCTAACTGATGGGTCCATTGGGCCATAATGATTTTTATGGGGATAAAACACTTTTCCCCATTGCTTTCCAAAATAGTGTTTTAAATTCTGGTAGATGTTGCTCAAAATGGAATCCTATCAGTCACTATTTAGAGTTTTCTATGAAGACTTCTTCAGTTCTCCTAGATCACAAGTCCTTCTTTCTTATACCTACAGGATTAAGGCTCCCATTTGAGCATTACAGAATTTATCATAATCCATTGTTAAATGTGGTAGGATACATTGCTTAAGAACATATCATTCCAACCAGAATACCTGATCTTACATCCCAAGTGCCATTTATTAGCCATGAATTAGTTACTTTACTTTTTTTGTCTTAGTTTCCTTGTCTGCAGATTGGAATCATTTTCCCTACAGAACACTGTTATAAGAGTAAAACGAGATCAGATGGAAAAAATATACAGAAATATGTATTTACTAAGCACTCAGTAAAAGTTGCCATGACTTTTCAAGCTATCTGATGCCTTTACATTTTCCATCATGCCATAGATTACTTGAAAAGATAATATGACTTAAGTTGCATATTGGAATAAATGTAAGAAGGTGCTTGTGTTTGACATGACCAAGATGAAGGGCCTAACACCTCTCAAGACTTTCCTGGTTGGTCTGATGACTGGAGGAATTACACTTTTATCCCATCTGCCACCCATGTCATAGGGTGAGTTCATGCCCTTTAGGATGCAGATGGGGAAACTGAGACCAGAAGCACAAGCACATTGTTCCTCTGGTTGTATAACATCCTGAAACCTCCGTCAGTACCTTTCTGTGCACTGCATTTGTCTAAGGATCTGTTTAATAGCTAGAATCATTTTGGGAAGAAGGAACCTCATTTGAGAAAATGCCCCACCTAGATTGCCCTATGGGAAAACCTGAAAAGGATTTAATGATTCATGTGGAAGGGCCTACCCCACTGTGGGTTGTGCCACTGCTGGGCTGGTGGTCCTGGGTGTTGTAAGAACCCATGCTGAGTAAAGCATGAGAAACAAGCCAGTAAGCAGCAACCTTCCATGGTCTAAGTCAGCTCCTACTGTCATGTTCCTGCCTTAAGTTCCTGCTCTGGCTTCTCCAGATGGTACACTATAATATGGAAGTGTAAGGGAAGTATACCCTCCTCCCCATCGACTTGCTTTCTGTAGTGTTTTATCAAAGCAATAGAAGCTGTAGCTAAAACAGTAGGTTTATCTAATATTGGCTCATTAGAGCAAAATTACTTAAATGCAGCTCACTATAAATTGCTGCCGTCTCTACGCATGTAGGAGAATGACAGTGTTGCTGGTTAATCCAAGAATAATTCTAAGACAATTGAGCTTCCTGACTTCATTAGTGTGGGTTCTGTCCACACTTCAGAAGGTGTGTGTGTGTGTTTCAATTTAGAAACTGCCCTGAATAGAGGAAGGTCAGTCAGCTTTTATTCTCCCTCCACCTTCTCTTCCCCACAGGACCAGGTCTGCAGTGGGATTCCGGTCATCTGCAGCAGCCTCCCTCCTGGAGTTCTCCCTCCTGAACACCAGCTTCTGTTAAGTGCAGAGGCAGCAGGACACCCAAGGTCCGTATGATTTTAGTTTTTTACCGAGGGCAGAGAGAGCCCTGAGACAAATGGCTCTATGTAAAAGACAAACACCAAGTGAATGTAACAATTGCTTACAGGTGAGAACCAGCAGCTCTTATTTTAAAGCATGTGCCTCGGAGGAGGACGGCAGTGTGTGCAGTGTGGCTTCTGTCCTCCCACTGTGGCGCTGGGAGAAATGGTATGGCCATTGCATGGGACAGCCCAAAGACAGAACACAAAACCGAGACTGCTGGGCGCTCTCCCTTTTGTTCCTGGTGTTCTTCTATTTAGAAGATGTCAACTGAGTGATGGCTGTGGCTGTTGCTGGCCCTCTAGAAATTTAAATGGGATCTGTGCTTGGCTGTATTAACCAAAAGAGGAACATTTCATGTGGATTTTGAAGAAAGACATTTCTCTTCTATCCTTGGTTGGCTACAATTAAGAATATGATATAATATAATTAATATTAAATTAATATATAACATTATATTATATAAAATATAAAGATATTATTATGCATAATATTAAAGATTATACTATTATATACATAATACTATTATTGCTATATTGTTAATTAAACAATTAATAAAATATATGAAATTAGCAATATATTAACATTAATATAGAATGTAGTATAATATATAATAATATAAAATCCTTGAATAAAAGACCTTTTTTTTTCCTAGAGTTGATGTTTCCAAAATTAACCAATAAGAGCATGTCCTTTGATTTCTAATCTGGTTTACCTCTTTAGCTACATTTTTGAAAGCAGACATGGACAATGGACTGTAATCCCTTGACCTATTTTCTTGTCTGCCTCATACTATATACAGGAAAGTCAGGGTTTACCTGTGCATACTACAATATGTGTGGAAATCACACTTAATCCCATTAAAAAGATCAATGAATACAAATTAATACATTTCATACATTTATACAATATAATTTTATCATACCTATCCCCAGTCTCCCCCAACAACTCTTACTGGACCCTTCCCCAACTTCATGTCCTCTTCTTACTTGTTTTCAATGACTCACTGAATTTAATTAGTTGTATTCATAAGTGCGTGCATGTAGAGAACATCCGTGAAGTGTGGAAACCCTACTGGGAGCCATACCCTTGAAGGACACTGTCCCTTACTTCCCCAGTGGCAATCAACTATCAATGACTACTAGTTAGGGGTGGACCTTCCTAATTCCCTTCCCCATCTTTGCAGAATGTTGACTGGCTTCGTCACATGCAGATCTTGTGCAGGCAACCACAGCAGTTGTGGGTTCATGTGTGAAGCAGTTCAGTCATTTTCAGAAGATACTTTTTTGTAGCAGCCCACCCTTTTTGCTGGCTCTTACAATTCTCCCTACTCTTCTCCCAGTGTGTACCCTGAGCCTTGGAGAAAGGAAAGTGATCCAGATATTGTACTCCACCGACAATCTTTCTCTGCACTATGACCATGTGTGGGTCTCTGTACTAACTAACCTCCACCCAATACACAAACCAGCTTCGCTGATGAAAACAGAGTTCCTCCAACCTCTCTGAGTACTGAGAGGTACTCAGAGTATTTAGAGCATAAGGATTTAGAAGGTAGTTTAATAGTAGTTGGCTCTCCCATAGGATCTATTGTCTCCATAGCCATGTATACAGTACCAGCCCAAGTTCCTTCTAATGGAGTGGTTTTAAAAATCTAATAAGAAAGCTGTTGATTAACTCCACAACCTTCATGCTACTTTGCACCAATAGGCATACCTTGCCAGGCAAGTCCCACACAGCACCTTCTGGCATTATGGAAGCTAGCTAGCAGGAAGGGAAAGCTTACAGGTCAGCACCAACATGATTTTTCCATGTCCTATGATCAAGGTGTGTGGTGTCTTATCATCAAGTACTTTTTAGTAACCAAGAGCACTGGCAATAGCCTGTTTTGTTTCATGGAGTCTCTGGGAACCCTCTGACCAACAACCCAAATGTAGGTATCCCACATCTGACACTAGACTTTCTGCTCAATAGATTATGGCTTTTTGGAGGAACATTAGCTCCTTGTGTAAGGTAATGGTAATTAAGTGTGTGTGTGTGTGTGTGTGTGTGTGTGTGTGCACAAGCATATACAATAGTAGGTTTCCCTATGGATTTTCCAAACATCATTAGTGTTAGTTGTCTTTTATCAACCTTTTCCTTTACTCTACTTTCCCAATTGACTTCCTACTTAACTCTCCCTTGCCAAGCAGGCCTGCATGAAATAATGGCAGTCAGACTAGAAGGTGGTCAGCAAGTACTACATTGTGAGAGAACAGTAGTAAGTCTACACTGCTTTTAATCAGCTAAAGTGTAAAATAGAGAAAACACAAGACATTATCTCAAGAAAAATGGAGTAAAATTTTGTCTTCCAATATGGCAGAGCCTTGAGCATTTGGACATGTTTCTGATGTTAACCTCCTACTTAACATACAAAGATCTATTTCATGAGTCATTAGGATAGAGTGATTAGTCCATGGATGAATAACCGTGTATTCCATAGTAGTCAAGGAGCTGGATCACATGCTGAACAACATGAATAACAAGAAAGTTGACCATCAAAACTTATCCTAATAAATGCGTATAGATGTCAACCTCTATCAAAGCCAGCTTTTCAGTTAGAAAGGAAGTAAACACAAAATTCAGAT
This sequence comes from Tokudaia tokunoshimensis, assembly GCA_036184795.1. Taxonomy (NCBI): domain Eukaryota; kingdom Metazoa; phylum Chordata; class Mammalia; order Rodentia; family Muridae; genus Tokudaia; species Tokudaia tokunoshimensis. The sequence continues at coordinate 99,633,987 of BTHU01000001.1, forward strand.
CCGTACTAGAAAAATCAAGACCTAGGATGTCTATCTTAGTCTACATCATTTTCATTGTCATCATTAGAAGTCTAAGCCCATCTAATTTTAATGTCAACTACAAAAACAAAAGCAATAAACTTGAAGCAGAAAATTATAAAAGTATTTAGCTTTGACATGAAACTCATTATTTGATAGCAGGAAAGTCTGGATCCAGGTAGTGGAGTGTCAACCTTTTTTTTTCTTTTTTCTACATGGGATTAATTCCTAAGCATCTCTAATGTCTTAGTTTGTGTTGTCTACCTACACCTACTACCATCAGTCACCATCATCACCACTGTCCCCATTACCCACCCACCATCACCAACACTACCCACCCATCATCACCAACACTACCCATCCACTATCACCAACACCACCCACCCACCATCACCAACACCACCCACCCAACCATCACTAACACCACCCACCCACCATCACCAACACTACCCACCCACTATCACCAACACCACCCACCCACCATCACCAACACTATCCACCCACCATCACCAACACTACCCACCCACTATCACCAACACCACCCACCCACCATCACCAACACCACCCACCCACCATCACCAACACTACCCACCCACTATCACCAACACCACCCACCCACTATCACCAACACTACCCACCCACCATCACCAACACTACCCACCCACCATCACCAACACCACCCACCCACCATCACCAACACTACCCACCCACTATCACCAACACCACCCACCCACCATCACCAACACTATCCACCCACCATCACCAACACTATCCACCCACCATCACCAACACTATCCACCCACCATCACCAACACTACCCACCCACTATCACCAACACCACCCACCCACCATCACCAATACTATCCACCCACCATCACCAACACTATCCACCCACCATCACCAACACTACTCACCCACCACCACCAACACTGCCCACCCATAACCAACACTACCTACCCACTACCACCAATACTACCCACCTACTACCACCAGCACTACCCTGTTCACCTTTACCAAGAAGGTCTTTCAAACAGTAGTCACTTGGAAGATGTAGTGGTCAGGAAAGTGCGGTGTCCAGATGTTCTGTGCAGGAAGCACAGTTGACTGACAGCTCTGCCCTTACACTTCTAGGTCCACTGTCATATTTAGGCCAAAGACACATTTGTCAGTGACTACCCTCTGCTCTTAAATAAGCATGGTAAGATCATCAAAGCAGGCTCATTCTTGCAAAGTACTAGAGAACCAAGAACTGACCCATGGCTTCAATTTGTGTACCCTTCAGTGGACTGGCTAAACTTATCTTGGAGCTGTCTACAAGAGAAGTCTATACTTTTCTTACCCAAATATTTCTATGTCACTCACTCCTTCAAGATGAGAGTCTTGTACTATATTTTTTAATTAATTAATTAATTAATAATTAATAATTCACTTTACATCCCAATCACAGCCTCCCCTCTTGCCAGTCCTACCTTCACAAATTCCCCCCTCATTACCTCCTCCCTTCTCTTCAGAGAAGAGGAAGCCTCCTATGCTCATTGCTGTAAGTTTCAGCCTACCCTGGGATATCCAGTGGTAGTAGAGCTAAATGCCTCCTCTCCCACTGAGGCAAATGACAAAGCAGTCCAGTTAGGGGAAGTGAATCTAATGGCAGGCAACATAGTCAGGGACAGCCCATGCTCTAATTGATAGAGGACCCATATGAAGGCCAATCTGCATATCTGCTACAAATGTGTAGGGTGCCTAGGTCCAGTCCCTGCATGCACTGTATTTGATAGGTCAGTCTCTGTGAGCCCCCATGGGCCCAGGTTGTTTGACTCTGTAGGTCTTCTTGTGGTGTCCTTGACCCCTCTGGCTCACTCAATCCTATGCCAAACTCTTCCACAAGTCTCCCCAAACTCCATTTGGTGTTTGCCTGTGGGTCTCTGAGTCTGTTTCTATGTGCTGCTGGATGCAGCCTTTCAGGGGACAGTTATGCTACGCTTCTGTCTGTAAATATAGCAGATAATCCTTAATAGTGTCAGGGATTGGCTATCGTACATGAAATAATTTTCAAGTTGGGCCAGTCATTGGTTGTCCATTCCCTCAATATCTGCTCCATCTTTATCTCTGTACATCTTGTAGACAGGACAAATTTGGAGTTGCAGGTGTTGTGGATGGATTGATGTCTCCCTTTCCTCCACTAAAAGTCCCACCTGGCTACATATTCACCATTTAGTCTCCATATCCACCGCTGCTACTCTCAGCTAGGGTCACCTCCATAGTCCCAGAGATGTCCCCCCGCCTCCACCAATTTCTGTTCTTTATACCACCCCTTTCCTGCCAACCTCTCTACCCACATCTGATTCCTATCCCTGTTCTCCTCTTCACCTGCACCTGCTCAGTTCCTTCCCTCCATCCATCTGCAATGTCTATTTTATTTCCCCTTCTGAGTGAGATTCATACATGCTCCCTTTGCCCTTCCTTATTACATTCTTTGGGTCTGTGGATTGTAGCATGGTTATCCTGTACTTTATGGCTAAAGTTCTCTTATAAGTGAATAAGCCAATAGCCAACATCAAATTATATGGAGAGAAACTTAAAGCAATTTTACTAAAATCAGGGACAAGACAAGGCTGCCCACTCTTTCCGTATCTATTCAATATAGTACTTGAAGTTCTAGCTAAAGCAATGAGACAACTAAAGGAGATCAAGGAAATATTATTTGGAAAGGAAGAAGTCAAAGTACCAATATTTGCAGATGATATGATAGTATACATAAGTGACCTCAAAAGTTCTACCAAAGAACTCCTACTACTGATAAACACCTTCAGCAAAGTAACTGGGCATGAAATCAACTAAACAAAATCAGTAGTCCTCTATACAAATGATAAATAGGCCGAGAAAGAAGTTAAGGAAACAACCCCCCCAATAACCACAAATAATATGAAATATCTTGGTGTAACTCTAACCAAACAAGCGAAAGACCTATAGGACAAAAACTTCAAGTATCTGAAGAAACTGAAGAAGATATCAGAAGATGGAAAGATCTCATGGATTGGCAGGATTAACATAGTAAAAATGGCCATCTTACCAAAAGCAATCTACAGATTTAATGCAATTCCCATCAAAATTCCTATACTGTGTTCTTAAGGAAAGACTACTCATCTTTTCTCACACCTCCTTTTGCCTGCACAGGTATATCTCCAGTGAAGAGCTCATGTTCATGTGGGCATCTGCTTCTTAAAAACTGAAAGAACACAGGAGTCCCAGGAAGCAAGATAGAAGAGGGTGAGATGTAGGTTGAGGAAAGTCACTAGAAGATGTATTCATCAGCAGGAGACCACAGCAGGCATGTCCCTTCAGATCTTACCTACTGTGTGAAATATGCCTGGGATTGCACCAGGCAAGGGACTTGGGATTTCTTTACTGTTTTCCTTTTCCCATTGGCTGACAATTGTTTGAGTACACCATCTCTTTCACCCTTGAAAGTTGCAAAAGAACTTTCCTGGACTACTGGCAAGAGCATTTGGGTGAATATAGCTGTAGGTGTGTGTGTATGTGTGTGTGTGTGTGTGTGTGTGTGTGTGTGTGTGTGTGTGTGTGTATGTGTATGTGTGTAGAGGTGGCAGGAGAACAAGGGATGAGAGGGGCAACTGAAGAGAGATGGGAAGAAGAGAAGAGAGGGGAGACGGCAGAGGGGAGAGAGAGAGAAAGAGAGAAGAGGGGGAAGAGGAAGAAGAAGAAGAAGAAGAAGGGGAGGAGGAACATGAGGAGGAGGAGGAGAAAGAGGAAATATGAAAGAAAATCACAGTATCTCCAGGTCAGAAATTCCAATATATTCTTAAGAATTCAGTTGAAACCTTTAGGATGCCTCTGATTGATCATGTGTCTTATGACCATCGTTGAGCCCTTTTGGTTATGGGAGTGGAGCACTCTGATACATTAAATGTATCCTGAGGTCATCTCTCCAAATCATCTACTGAGAAAAGGCAAGAACAGCTCTCTAAAGGAGGCATGAATCAGATGAAAATTCTGTGATCACTACTGGATACATTCTTTTTTTGCTTGGAAGTTTGAGGAAGGTTCTAGAAAGCAACGCCTTTCAAGTGTCCTCTCCAGAAGTGTGTGCTGGCTGCTGTCCGGAGACCACCAGCATCATAAGGATTCAGAAGAGCTGAACTCTGAGCTCACCTCAAGGGAAATTTAGAGACTAGGATCCGATGCGAGTTACTGGTAGGAGAAGGACTTTGCTACCTGCACTGAGATGTGGGAGCCCTCATCAGCCTCAAGACCCCGAGTATCGTCTCTCTGATAAGTCTCAGCCAGATGCTATCCCCTGAGAAGAGCCTGAGATGCAGTTATCCAGTTGCTTCGTACATGTTTCTTCAGCCCGTGAGCAGGGGCCATGTTTGTGTTCGATTTGGGAAGTGGCCTCAGCCCAGCACCCCGTGGTGGGATACAGAGAAGTGTACAATTAGCAGTTAACAGCTTCATCTCTGTTCACATGGAGGAGACATAATTAGCTGGTTCCATCTGTTACTGATACCTGCAGGAGTCAGCCAGTCACACTTCAGCCAGATATTATTCGGAGTAGGAGGGCTTGAGAAGGAAACATTGCAAAAATAGCTCACGCTTTTGTTGCTGCAGACATCTCCCCCCTCCCCGCAGCACCCCCTGCCCCACCCCCACCCCAGCCATGGATTCAGTTTCCAACTTCTCTTCCTTCAGGTATACAGGGTTTGCTGTCAGTAGGCAAGGAAAGGTGTGGGCCGAAGAGCAAGGAAGCCGATGGCATGTAAGGTTTCCCCCAGGAGCGGAGAGCCTGGATTTCAAGGACTTGGTACCCATATTGTGTCAGAAGTGGGGGCACTAACCTAGTTGGGCTTATGTCACAATAGAGTAGCTGAATTCAGCAACAAGGAAGGTATTTTTAGAGAAAAAATTCAGTTCTGAAGTCACCAGAAACTAAGTCAATGGCTCTGGGTCCATTTGAGTGAGTGGCTTGCCCAAAGTTACTCAGCTAGGGACAAGAAGAGCTGGGGTTTGTACCTGTCTTTCTGCCCTTCCCCTATTCACCTTCCCCTCCCTTTCCTCCCCGCTTCCTGCTTCCCCCTCCCTCCCTTCATCCCAGTCTCTCTCCTCCCTCCCTCTTTTCCCCTCCCTTCCTTTCTTTGTAAGATAGGTCTCTACATGGCCTTGGTTGGTCTCAGACTTACAGTGCTTTCCGGTTCGCCTTCTTGAGTTTGGAGTTTACAGGCATATGGCAGCACACCAGCTCTAAGTTTATTTTCCAAATCGCTATAATATACAGATACCATGGTTTCATGGGAATTAGAAAAAGCTATAGTATAGTTTGTTTATCTATTTATTTATTTAGGCCAGAGTAGCCATGCAAAAATTAGCTGTTTTTAAAAAAATTTCTATTTACATAATTAATGCTTTTAATGTAAAAAAAAGGTATGTTGTACTATAGTTGGGGTAGTCATATGGTAATTGCTAGATTCATGCAATATTAATTCATAGTACACTACCAGGGCAGAGCCTGAATGTATCTTCAGAGTCTCAACAGGTGGCATCTACAGAACAAGATGATTGAAGGATAATTCGTTTTCAAGAGAATTTTTGGCAGATGTGTGATAGTAGGGGATCCATAAAAGACAATGCAGTTATCAGGGCTGGTAGCAGCCAGCCAGCTATTACCACTGTGAAGCTGAGGGGTTGGGGAGAGGGATAGAGATAGGGAGGGAAGAAGGAGGAGGGAGAGACAGGTGCAGTGCAAATGCTTTGGGAATAGTATTCGTCTGTCTGGAGCTAGGATCCATGGGAGGTGGCCTCAGAGGTGAGGAAACAGGAAAACAAATGTCCGACCTTATTGCTCACCCTCCTGGCTTCTCATTGGCAGAAGCCATCAGAATCTTGAATGCCTCAGTAGGAGCAAGAGCTAGGCTATGTAAGTGAGGCCTTTGGCGATCCTCATTTAAGGAGGGTCCACTCACTGGACAGGGTTAGGCTTGGAGCGATTGCATGGCTCTGTGAGTCCTGGCCTCCTGGAATACAGCACCCAGCACCTTTTGTCTCATCCTCGTCTCAGCCAGAGGCTGGGGTTTGCTATTGAGCCTGTGAAGTTTAGCTTTCAGCAGTCATAATCCCATGGGGAAAAGAGAGAATGGAGCCGTAGGAGAACCGGAAGTTTCCTAGCATTGCAAAAGATTTTCAGTTTGAGATAACCATTGTTCCCGTCTTTCTCAGGTATTGTGATTTTTCCACTTCATTAGGAAAGTCAGAAATCTGAAAAGGAGTCACTCTTAACATATCCTTTTCACTTACTTGGGTAACCCTGATAAAAGTTTAGAAGTCGCGGGAAACCCAGCTCTGTCCCTTTAGGACCACGGGCTTCCAGAGAGGAAGAGGAGGAGCCTGGGCAGACTGGCCCGACTTCTGGCCAAGCACACTTCTATCTCTCAACTCTTGTGGGGCTCTCAGTGCATTTATTTCCCTTTCAAATCAGTTTTTTTACACTGGCCCCCGATCCTCTAATTTAGATATTTCTTTTTCCTTCAGTCCTTTTGAACATCTAATTTTCTTTCCAAATACTTTAATTCTCCCATGTCTCTTCCTTCTGTCTACTGTCTTTTGACTGAGCCTTGCATGTCTGCCCTTGCCAGGCCATCTGCCTCGTGAATTTTTCCTATGACTTTTGTACTGCATCGGTCAACACCTAAGTCCTTGACACATACAGAACTCCAAGTCCTGTCCTGTGGTCCTGTGTTTCTCCTTTCCTCCTACACATTGAACTTCTGTAGATCAATAGGGACTAAGTTTAACTGAAAGATTTTGCTTTGCAAAATAAGCATTGTTTTGTTTCCAATACAAAAAAAGTCCTTGGAGAGGTATGTGGGGTCAGAGAGTTCTAGAGCATTCCATGCTAGCTTGCTTTCTAGTGGAGTAAATTGGTTACTTTTCTACTTGTCCTGACAAAGTACTTGACCAAGCAGGGGAGGACTTATTTATTTTGGTGCATAGTTTAAAAAGGGGAGGATTTGAACAGAATCCATCAAGAGTGGATTCTGTACATTGTAGTGAGAACTTGAGGCAGCTGGCCAACAGTCAGAAAGGCAAAGGAGTCAGGCAGAGACAGATCTGTCTTATAACCTTCAAGCCCCACCCTTATGGATCTATGCCTGTCAGCTTGCCCAACCAGCGGCCCGTCTAGGGACCAAGGGCTCAAACACACGAGCCTGTGGGGGACATTTCACGTTCAAGCTGGAACGTGGACAGATCCATTTGATTATTACATTTTTCTTTCTATAAGGCAAACGTGTCAGTAGAAAATGAACAGGTCAGCTATTTACAGGAGATTGACCGTGCCAGCTCTCAGGACCTGGAGACCCTGGGCCATGTAAAAAGTTGTAGTACATTCAGTCAGGGCTGGGGACATGCTCTTGGCCCCATGGGGTAGCTTTTCCATCCTGCAAGAGAAAACTGGCCCCAGACATCTCTTGGTCTAAGCAATCCAGAGTAAAGTTCTGGGGTCACTTTGAGTCAGCCAGGCTGCCTATGTCACAGTGCTAAATTATTAAATGCAATCTTGTAATGGGCAGTGATTTGACAGTAGAAAGTATGGACAACAGTGATATTGAAAGAGCTGCTTAATGAGGGACGAAAATATCCCAAGAAACTTGCACATTTACTTCAGACTGACCTTCAGAATGTTTGGGAGCTGCAGTCAGCTGATAAAGGAGTCTTATGTGGTGTGCCGAAATATCCCTCAACACTCATGTTAAAAATAGAAAATATAGTGACAATTATATCCAATTTGCCTTTTTGCTTATTGAGAATAATGACTCTCCACACCTGCAATGTGTTATTTGTATAGAAGTGCTTGCAAATATCAGCTAGAAACCTTTTCTTCCATCTTATCATTTAGCATAATTATATGTAAAAATTAGCACAAAATTTAGAGTCCAAACGACAGTTCATAAAAGGAGTCTTTGTCTCATGTTTCTGATTTCCTGCAACTTAGTCAAACTCAGTCCTGTAAACAACTCAAATTTTTCTTTTATAAATAATTTAAACTAAGTCTGCCAGCTTTATATACATTTAAAGGTATTATTATTATTATTATTTTATTAATGTATGTGGGTGTTTTGTATGCATGTGTGTATGCGTACCAACTGCATGCCTGATATCCAATGGGTCCAGAAAAGAGTATCAAATACCCTGAAACTGGAGTTAATAGTTGTAAGCCACCATGTAGGTCCTAGGAATCAAATCTGGGACCTCTGGAAGAGTTGATAGTGCTCTTAACTGCTTAGCCATCTCTCAAGCCCCTAGAACTCTTTTAAAACTGTCACCTAATATTTATCAATGCAGAAATGATAAAAAAAATCCCAAGGGCCTATCACAGTTTCAATTTATTTTTTCTTTGAGAAAGACTTTGGAAAAAAGTTGCTGTAGTGGGAAAGTGTTGCTGTTTTCATGCAGGCAACTTGCGTAACCTCTCTGATCCTTAATTTTTTTCATCTTTCAAATGGAAAAGTAATGCCTATTTTGCAGGGCACATTTGATGATTACACACAAGGTGTGAAGGGCTTTGAACCGAATAGGTTCTCATTAATGCTAGTTATCATTATTATTATTATTGTTGATTCATTCATTTTCTTAACACCTTCATTGAGGACCTATCATATGTAAAAGGGTTACTTGAGTTAAAAGCTTGAAAGATGAAGTCCCAACATCCTGGTGTTATATTCAAGATGACAACAGTCTGTGAAGTATGAAAACCGAGCAGAACTTTTCAGCCTATTGATTGGGAGAGATCGTCCTGAAAGTTCTAAACACTAGTAATACTAAGGATTGGTAAGATGCGGGATGTCGCCAATCTGCCTGCCACTGTGTTGAATGCTTCCTGTACTGCCACATTAAATACGATACTGAATGTTACTGAATGCAATTAACATCTTTGCCACCCTACAGAAGAAACCCCAAAGTCTGAAATGATGAGGTAAAGACTAAAGAGTAAAGCTTTACAGAATACTAGGAGTTTGGGTTCAAAGCCCTCACATTTAACACAACACACTGGACTCGGAGTATTTTTTGTTGGGGCACAGGTCTCACTGTAGCCCAGGATTGCCTTGAACTTGCAGTATAGCTCAGGCTGGCCAGGAACTCACCATCCTCCATCTTCAGCTTTCCAGTGTCCTAGAATTATAATTGTGTACCACTGCTCTTGCCTGGGGTGTCTGTACTTATTAACGTGTGTGTGTGTGTGTGTGTGTGTTGCATGTATTCAAGTGTACATACAATGCATATTTGTTCATCGGTCTGTGCTGGTCTAAACCTGATATTGGCTGTCTTCTTCACTTGCTCTTCACTTTGTTTATTGAGACATGCTTCTTCGATGAACCCAGAGCCATCAAGTTCAGTCAGTCTAGTTAGCTAGCTTGCCTCTAGGGATCCCCTGTCCCTGCTGAGTTCTGGGGCTACAGGTGGGCCACCTTATTTGCTCTGCATTTATGTGGGTTCTAGGAATCCAGACTCTGGTTCTCATGCTTTCTCAGCAAGCACTTTATCCCCTAGTCCTAAGGGTGTCTTAAGCATTAAGTACGTTGTATAGAATTAAGATTATGGAATTGATTCTTGGAACAAAGTTCTCACATGTGGGATGGGGTTGATGGTTGAAATAGCAGGTGAAGGAGTTGACTGGAGCAGGAGGGTGAGGACAGGATGGGGTGAGTTTTGGAAAGGGAAACAACACATGAAGTTTTAACAATATTTTAGGGAAGTTAGGGACAGAGAGTCAGGAGCTGCTATTTTGAGATTAACAGTGGGGTAAGCAATATGCCAGTAGTAACAGGAAGCTGACTTAACTTTCTAGGGTACCAGAAATGTGATGGTACTCTCGTCTTGACACATTGGATATATGTCTGACAGTTGCTGCAAAAACTGTAATATTATACCCAAGAAGATGCTCTGGCATGAAAACAGTAATTCAGCATATTTCCATAGAAAAACATCAGATCTGTCTGAAAAAATGGACCAGTTGATAAAACCTTCAGCATCCAGAACTGTGCTGTCCTGAAGTTTCATGCCAGGTTATCTGAAAAAACTAATCTGAGGTAGAACCAACCCAGAGAGAATATGGTGTAGAAAATTAAAATAATTGGGGTATCCTTGTAAGGAGAGCCATTTTGAAACCCCAAAGCAAATAACCATGAGCATGGTGGAGTAGATTTGTGTGCAAAGTGAGCTGGGAAGAGTATGATTTGACTTGGGAATGTGCACATCTGGATGTGTGTGCCTCTTGTCTATCCAACACAGGGTCCTTGGCAGCGACTCAAGTTTATTTTTCTGTAGAAGTTTGAGGGTTGCATGCATCATTTTAAGCTTACATGGTCCTTCGTACCTAAGGTCTTGGAAGAAGGGAAAGAACCTTAGCATTTATGTGGGCTCTGATTGACTACCTGACAAACTTCGCAGTAACAACTGGACTAGATGGGTTAGAATATGCTGAGAGGACAGCCTGGATCACAAACTTACCCTTTTAGCAAATGAGGCAGAGTTCTGGTATGACAGTCCTGATATGCCAGGGAGGAGTAGCCCTCAAAAGTAGTAATAATATAAATCTTCTACTGGTGGACACAACTCTGTCTTGGTTCTCTAAGTTCCTCAAAGCCTGGTCACAAGTGATCAGGGTTACTGTCACCTGAGAACTTGAGCATTTCTGGGCCCAGCACAGACTCAAGGATCAGAATCTCTGAGATTGAGTGCAGGAGTAATCTTTCTTTCAGTAGCTGTCAGATGATCTTATGTATGCTGAAATGTGATATTCTTCCATTTGCTGAGTTCCTTTTACAGCTCCATACCTAGTTTCTTTCTTCAACCATTTTACTAAATGTAGTCCAAACTCTAGACAGACATCACTCATATGTTTGAGTGAGACATTTGTCTTCGAATATCAAGTCAATCAAGAACATTAGAAGCCGTATTAGTTCTCTTTTTAGTGTTGTGATAAGGCATCATGACCAAGTCAACTTACCAAAGAAAATTTAACTGGGCTTAGGGTTCCAGAGGGTTAGCATCTGTAATGATGGAGCAAAGGCACAAAGATAGGTGGCTAGCAGCAGCTGAGAGCTCACATCTTGATCCATAAGTAGAAGACAGAGAGAGAGAGAGAGAGAGAGAGAGAAAGACAGGGAGAGACAGAGACATAGACAGAGAGAGACAGAGAAAGACAGAGAGAGAGACAGAGACACAGACAGAGACACAGACAGAGAGAGACAGAGACACAAACAGAGACACAGAGAGACAGAGAATAAGTGTGCTGAGAATGGCTCCAGTCTTTTGAAACCTCAAAGCCTGCCCCAGTGACACATCTGCCAATCCTTTTCAAGCAGTTCCACTAACTAGGGACCAGTTATTCAAACATATGGACCTTTGTGGGTCATTCTCATTCAAACCACCACAGAAGATGTTTTCCATCAATACGAATCTGGTGTGATGTATCTTATACTTTCATCTTGGTGGCTCAGAAATAGCAGGGTTCTTTTTCATCTTATAATCATTTAAATTGGTTTGCTTTGGGTCTGTTTGCGTAATTCTTCGAGAAGCATGGAAAGAGAGTAGGCGTGTTATTTTTTCTGCAACCAAAACACACGAGAAAACTACTTTTTAAGGTAATTATCATGTCAGTGCTCTGCCCATGTTTGGAGAACGCTATGGTGCCTTCTGGACTCAGGGCCACCACAGTGTGAAAAGACTGTGCTTTGTACCTGGGAGAGGGAAATGGGACACTTGGTGGGAAGCTTCGTTCCTTATATGCATAATTTACAGGAAGGTAAATTTATGGTATAGTAGCTTCAGGAGGAAGCTCAACCACAACAAACAGAGCTTTTCCATACCCATTGCGGACTGGCTTTCTGGGAGGAGAGAACAGACCTACCTCTAGCAACTAATCACTCTTGTTTAGAGTCCGGTTAAACAGAGTTTGGTCTCCCAGTGCTGCCAGAAGAAACTTTAAGGGAAAGATCTTCCCTGTGGGCTCCCTGGGTTGTGGTGGTGGTGAACTTACTGCCTAAGACTTTTGAAAGTTTGTTCATGAACAAGGAGCCTGGCTTTCCTCCAGAGATGAGAGAGTACAGGGTTAGGAAGTGGAAATTTCTGGTTTTGTTTGTTTGTTTGTTTTCGGGTTTTTTTGAGACTCCATTGCGTCATATAATGTTTTTCTGGAAGCTGTCTTACAAGATGATGTTTTTGCTGAAGCAGACATGTGTGATGTTTTGCTGAGAATAGACACATGGTATTTTTCTGGAAGCAGTCTGGAAAAAGGGTATGTGATATTTTTCTGGAGTGGACACGTGAGAGAACACGTGATGTTTGGAAAAGGTCTAAATATAACCTAACAGACAGTGGTATTGGTTCACCTTGCCAATCTCTGCTGGTCATCAGTTGTACTTCATAGAGAGAAATGCATCAAAGAGTTCCTGGTGGTTTTTGGATGGCTTCTTGCAGCTTCTATGGATTTGGGCCAATTGGCAGATCCTAGAGGTTTCTTCTGGATCTAACTGCTGTTGATGATTTGTGAATGATGTTTGGGAGTGGATCGAGCTACTTCTGCTGATTTGTGTGAACTGAACTGCTGATATCCTGACAATACAGATTGGATTCACTCCAAAAAATTATTTACAAACAGATCCACATCGTTCTTTGACCCATTAACCTTTCCTTTCCACTACCTCTGGTGGGTGGTGAGCTAGGAGGGAGGTTAAAGCATTTATGTACACTTATTAAAGTAGGTCTTTGAAAAATACAAGTCTATGAGGTTAGTTCTGAGTGATTTGTTTCCAAGACTCCAGTTCTTTTTTATTCTTTTTATTCTGTTCTTCTAGATATAGACATTGCTGTCCCCTTTCTGTTTACCATGTAGAGTATATTAGTTATCTCATGGCTGGGATGGAATGCTACTTAAAGGAAAGAGTTGTTTTGGCTCATGGGTTCAAAGGGTTTGGTGCATGGTTGCTTGGCTTCAGCCCTTGGACAGAATATCATGATGAAGAGATAGTTTGACTAAAAAGTTACTTCACTTCATGGTAGACAGGAATTACGGACAGGGAATACAAGAGGAAGTGAGGGCAAGCTATCCTGTGTGTAAGGATATGCATCCAGTAACCTATTTCCTCCAACTAACCACCATCTCCTTTCACCTTTGCCCCACAAGCCATTGTTAATGATACATCCATTGATTAGGTCAAGACCACCATGATTGTTTCTGGAAACATCACTGACACATGCAAAGGTGAGCTTTGACAATGTTCCAGAAATTTCTTAGTCTAATTAACATCATCTGAAGAGACAAAGGCAGCCCACTCCGGCAGCTGGCTCTTGCCTAGTGCCGAGTTCAGCATTCCCCTCCTTGTTAGTCCTGGCACCAAGTTAAACAGCCAGCACTTTCCCCAACGCCCCACCCCGGGGGAACTGTCTCCTGTCTTTGAAGGAAATAGAAAAATTAATGTCCTTGAAGTAATAAGGCCCCCACTCTTAAGCTATGGGAGGCAACCAAGTGTTCTCAGACAGTTGTGGCCTTGTAAAATGCACTGGTCACTGATAATGAAATGAATCATTTCTTCCCAGGTCAAAAAGTCCTTTCCAGATGTATGGTCCTTCCTTGCTGTCTGAACAAATGTTATCAGTTTTGAAGGATAACATTCCTGTACCCTCACCTCTAATCATGGGACACCAAAGCTGGAAAGCCCCATCTTATGCATTTCCCATATACAAACCCGAACCCCTAGACCCAGTGAGCACATTCCTAACCTGCCGAGCAGTTTGAACTTGAATAAAAGACTCTTGTGTGCTTGCATCAGTGTTGTGATCTATGGCTGTCTCCAGGGGTTCTCCAAGATGGGCATAACAAGCCATCACATAGCCTTTGCTATTCCTCTGAGATTTTGTATTTTATTATACTATATAAAACTCAAGTTCCTGTGGATTCCCTGTTGGTGCTTTACTAGTGTCTTGAGCAGATCATTACTACTGATTCTGGTATGTTTATTTTGTCTGTGTCATATGCCAGGGCATTGTTGACTTATAGGACAGAGTTCCATGTGGGCTGGGTCACTAAGATTACAATTATGCTGGTGAGTCTAGCCATGTGTCAGCTGCCTGTCCTCTGGATATTGAGTGGGGACACTGTAGTTCCTCTACCATGCAGACTATAGTTACCCCTCTAACTGGGCTAAACAGCTGTGAAGCCTAGAGGATTCTCCTGCAGTTGGAACTGCTGGTATCTATGGTGATGAGGTTCTCTGTGACCCTCTGGTTTACACTTTCCCCAGCTCTGAGGAGACCCCTGGACATAGATCTGGGGTGATTATAGGTGGGCTCTGTTTTTCTTTCATAAGCCTTCACTGCCCACAGGGCTATCATATGTCTCCCTTTGCAATCTAGGGTCATGTTCTTCTTTGTGGAGGAGTAAGGGACAGGCACCTCTACTCTGCTGTCTTTGAATCCTCTTAGTTGCCTCTTGTTAGCTCATTTTTATCTCACTCAGCTTTTACCCCTGAAATGGTCAGTTAATTTTTTTCCTAGGATGCCATTTGCTCATTATTAACTCACCCTTGTTCCTGGGTCTGTCTCTGTATTACTCAGATCTATGTGCCTACCACAACTTTGGAAAAAGCTCCAACTTCTTTTGGAAGTACCCATACATTCCGCAATAATATACACTGTGGTAGTTTCAACATAATTGGTCCCTATAGGCCTATAGAGAGTGGCATTATTAGGATGTGTGGCCTTTTTGAAGTGGGTGTGGCCCTGTCAAAGGAAGAGAGTCACTGTAGGATCAGGCTTTGAGATCTCTTATGCTCAAGCTCTGCCACTGTGGAATTTCAGTCCTCTTGTGATAAGATGTAGAACTCTTGGCTCCTCCAGTGCCATGTCTGCCTTCGCACTGCCATGCTTCCTGCCGTGATGATAATGGACTAGATTTCTGAAACGGTAAGCCGGCCCCAACTAAATGTTTTCCTATAAGAGTTGCCTTGGTCATTATGTCTGTTCACAGCAATAAAACCCAAACTAAGTCATACACATTATTTTTTTTTACCATCTTTGTTGAGAAATAGTTGGCCAAATATAAATACACTGGTTACGCTGCACACTTTGATGAGTTTAGACATTTGCTCTTGTGAATCTGCTAGTCCACTAAGATAAGGAATGTGGTGATTATCTTGAGATATCCTCACATATGGCCTTTTCTAATTCAGTCCTTTGGTCCCTTCCCTGCCATCCCCTCAGGGAATACTGATTTGCTTTTTGACATTATACACCAGTTTTCATTTAAAAAAATTGTTTAAATAGATTCAGATGATGCATTCTTTTTTCTCAGTGTAATCATTTTAAAATTCATTTAACATATATGTGTTATATGTAATAACCATTCCTTTTAAAAACTATTGTTTTATTGCTCAGGAATTTTCCATTGTGTGACTATTTCATAGCATAGACATCTGCTTTATAGTTTTGAACCAGTGCTAATAAAGCTGGTCATCACTGTATACTTGTCTTCATGGTAACACATTTTCATCCATCTCTAAATACCTAGAAGTGGAACAGCTGGACCTTGGGTGTAGAAATATGCTTGGCTTTTACAAGGCTGTGAACTTGAGTTGACTGTATTACTTTAATTTGTCAGATTACAAAGTCCTCCACACCCTCATAAACACCAGGGGTCCTCAACATTTTTTATTTATCTAAAAAATTATATATATATATATATATATATATATATATATATATATATATATATATACATGTATTCGTATACACACACAGATAAGAGACAGACAGACAGACAGAGAGAGAGAGAGAGAGAAAGAGAGAGAGAGAGAGAGAGAGAGAAAGGTGGTGTGCACTGCATTTATGGAAATGAGAGGATGATCTCAGGTTCCATCCCTGCTTCCATCTTGTTTGATACTGGGTCTCCTTTTCATTTGTTCAGTGACTGCCGCGTTAGTTGGCTCCTGATCTTCTGGGAATTCTCTTGTCTTTCCTATTTCCAAGTAGGAGTGCTGAGGCTACACCTTTGGGCTCCCATGCTCAGCTTTTATACCAGTCCTGAGGTTTCACACTTGGCTGGCAACTATTTTTCCACACCTAGTCATTTCCCCCACCCCATCCCTGGGATTCTTGAATTCTATCTACTGTGATAGATATAGAAACCTGTCACGCTGTGGTTTTCATTTTTCTAATGATGTTGGGTATGTTTTAATATGTTTGACTTATATCTGTGTATCTTCTTTGATAAAATATCTGTTCAAAAATGTTCTTGAGACCAGGTCTTACTATGTAACTCTGGCTGACCCAGAGCATGGTATGTAGACTAGGCTGGCCAGGGACTCAAGGAGACCAACATTCCTCTGTCTTAGAAATGTATGGTATAAAGGCACAAGCCACCATACCTTGGTAAAACTTTACTTAGTTTTAAACATGAGTGTTTGAAAATTAGGTTTTTGAGAATTCTTGATATAATCTGTATATAATTTTACATATTTGATTTGCAAACATTTTTCCCTTTGTCTTTTCATTCTCTTAACTATTACTTTTTTAAAAAAAATATGATTACATCCCCTCATCTTTCCTCTATAATCTATTTAGCATACCTCTTCCTCCGCTCTCTTTTGAAATCATGACCTCTTTTTTCTTTCATTGTTATTGTTGCCTGTATATGCTTAAATATCTAAATATATCCTGCTGATTCTGTTTAGTGTTGCTTTCATATATATGATTTCAGGAATGAGCACTTGGTATTGAATAACCAACTGGGACTTTTCTCTAGGGAAGACAATTTCTCCTACTCTTAGCCTTCCTTAGCTGCCTGAACTTCTCTGGCTATTGATAGACCCTGTAAGATTTCCCCTTCTACATTAACATGTTTACTGGTGTTGTCCTTGTTCAGGTCTTATTTGGATAGCCATGTTGTTGAAGTATCACAGGTGAAACATTGTTGTTATTTCCAAGAAACATATCACAGCATATTTTCTGGTCCTCTGACTCCTAGAATCTTTTCGTCTGCTCTTCTGTGATGTTCCCTGAGCCTGAGATGAAGGAGTTGAGTTGAAGATGTGTCAAACAGGACTGGCACCCCACGATCACTTGTTATTTGTATTTTTACCAGTTATGTTGCTCAGTAATGGTCTCTGTTGCAAAGAGAAGTTTCTTTGATGAGAGTTGAGGGCTAGCTTTATCTGTGAGTATAAAGATAGTTATTTATGCAGTTGGGAATTATACTGGTTTGGGAAAGTAGCAAGAGTAACTTCTCTAAGATTCATGACTTAACTAGTCCTAGATGGTTGGCTAGGTTCCCTGCTCTAGGCATGACTTTCCTACTGTTGAGAGACATGTAAATCTAATTAGAGAGCATGTATGACACTATTATGCCCTTACATTTATTATGCCACTTATTTAGAGAAAAATGATTTACATTTTAATGAAATCCATGATATAAGTTTATTCTTACATGGATTATATTTTTGTTGTAGTAAGTTTACTCTTTTTAAAATTTAATCCAATGTTCTTTTTACTTATTCACTTTATACACCCATCACTGCTCCTCTCCCGGTCACCCCTCCCACAACCCTTCCCCCATACCCCTTCTCTTTCTCCTCTGAGCATGTTGGGGCCCCCTGAGTATCCCCCCACCCTTGTACTTCAAGTCTTTGTGAGGCTAGGTGCTTCCTCGCTCACTGAGATCAGGCAAGGCAGCCCAGCTAGAAGAACATATCTCACATGCAAGGAACAGCTTTTGGGATAGCCCCTATTCCAGTTATTCAGAACCCACATGAAGACCAAGCTGCACATCTGCTACATATGTGTACTATTCTTATATTAATTTTACTTTTGTTGTAGTGCCCAAGAAACTTTGCATGACTCAAAATCAGTGAAGTTGTCACCTGTGATATTATCCAGACGTCTTTATAGTTTAAGCTTTGTATTTAGGTTTATACTTATGTTGGGTTGTTTTTCCTATCATGTAAGATGAGGTTCTAAATATATTCTTCTATGCATGGCTATCAAACTTTCAATCTCACTATAAAAAAATCTCTCTTGTGATAATTCTTTTTGCAGATGTTGATGTGCAGTTTCTAAAATGTGCATATCTCCTTACATATCTACTCTAGTCTATTTTATTATTATTTTTTATTTTTACCTTATGCCAATACCACATTGTCTCAGACATCATGTTTTTATGCCAAGTTTTGAAATTAGGTAATGTGGGTCATCCTCCAACTTTAGCTTCACCTTTCAGCTATTCTGGGTCATAAACTGTACCCATGGAAATTCAAGAATCTGCCCGAGCCAGTGTTTGTAGAGTTGATGCCTTCATGAAAAGCCTGCAGAGATTTTAGAGAGATTATGTTGAATCTGTAGATAGATTTGGGGTGAATTGACATTTTTAATGTTTTTCATCTTCTGACCCACGAATACTTTATGTTCCTTCACTTATTTTTTAAAAGTGGTTTTCTGTATACAGGATTTAAACATTTTTTTCAGGTTTACCTTTAGCTATATCATGTTTATATATGATATTTCATATGTAAATGTGATGTATCTAAATAATGTGATATATTCATATATCATATTTATGGTAGCATGGCATACTACTAGCATAATAGGATAGATATACAGACTGTTCACTGTTGATCTTATATTCTGAAACCTTACCAAAGGCCCTGACCTGCTCTAGTAAGATTTTCTACATGTGTCCTCTGTGAAACAAGACAATTTTCATTCTGATTTGAAAGTCTTGTTGCTTGCAAATGTTGTTTTCAATGTTGAAAGGAATTGGTGAGAGTAAACATTTTACATTCAACTATTACAAACAATATTAGCTGTTCACTTTTTTGTAGAGGCCATTAATCAACTACAGAGATTCCATTCTGTTCTTAGTTAAAAGGAAATTTGCAAGAAGTTTCTCTGTAGTTAGAAGTGGGGCTGGATTTTTATCAAATGTCTTCTCACTGTCTTTTGAGATGGTAATATGTTTTTCCTTTGTATTTTTTTTAAACCTAGGTTAATTTTGAATGTTAAGCTGGTCTTGCATTCCTGAGGAACCCTATTATCAGGATGTATTGACTTACATGTATATTGTTGAATCTGATTCACTAATGTTGAAGAAAGAATCCATCTCTGTTCATGCTCCTTAAGTTCCTCTTGTACTGTTTTGCAGTTAGGATACTGTTGGCTTCATAAAATCAATTGTCAAATATTCTCCATTCTTTAATTTTCTAATAAGTCAGGTAGACTTGCTGTTTTTTTCCTTAAAATTTGAAAGAAGTCACTATGAGAACTACTGTAGTCTGGCATCTGGTAAAGTTTCTAACTACATTTATACTTTTTCCTATAGTGTTAAGAATATTAAAATTATATGGGTTTACTGCCTAAGTTTCGGCATGTTTTATTTTTGAGGGAATTTATCTGTCTTATCTAAGCTGTCATATTTCTTGGCACAGAGTTGTCTAGGGCATTTCTATAATTAATCTTCAAACATCAGAGATGCTTCAGCATTTCTCTCTCTCCCATTTCTATGTTAATTTGTATCTTTTGTAGTTTTTTTCCCTGCTAAGTCTATCTTGGGTTTTTATCAATTGTATCGGTCTTTTCAAAGAACAAGGTTTCCTTTTTATTAAGTGTTTGTTTTTCTACCTTGTAGGTCTCTACTTTGATTTCCATCAGTCCTTTTTAATGCTATTTATTTTGGATTTAGTTTGCTCTGTAGCATTTTTAAAGATGGAAGCTAGCTATGGATGAGAAGTGGTGATGCACATTTCAATTTCCGTTTTCTATAGTAATATTTGGAAGAAAGTCTTTTTTATGAATCCTATCTCATGAATGATGAAAATTGGAGTTTAGAGAACTTAATTTAACTAAATTATAGGATTGTAGCCTAGAATTATCTGATTTTGAAATATTCTTTACCTTTCCATCTTTCTTGTCAGTCAATAAGCAGACTAACACCTGGGCAATTTCCTAACTATATATAATACAAGAGTTTACTATATTCTCTAACAAGAAAATATACCTTTATTTCCAGAGGATATAAGTTCAGTGTTCATCTCACTGAAAGAAGATGTGTGCTTAGGGCATATTTAATATCAAGGCTTGGTACTATGTAAAGAAAAGAGGTGTATTTAGCTCATAGCCTGTCACTGGCATCATCTCAGATCTGATGATGGCCTGAGGTTTTATGACAGAGAGGTGTTGGCATCATGGTACATATACAAGAAGGAGTGAGACAGCACTCAGAGATTTGGAACCTAGGGGACTCCAATGCAGATCACTGTTTCTATAATGAATAGGGCTCACAGGAGGGGATTCAGATCCCCTAAGACCTGCATCAGTTTCTGCAGATGATGTTCCCAGTGACCCAATCACCTTCCAGTAATCTAATTCAAAAATCCTTCCATCTCTGACCATCTTCAAACCATGGCAAAGTTTTTATGTTAAATTCCTGCTGTGTTACAGAAACAAGCTTAAGACATTTGAAACTTATATTGTATTGAAAAAATCTTTCTTTCTACCTGTCTTCTCAAAAAGTCACACACACACACACACGCACACACATGCATACACACACACACACATGCACATTCATGTGCACATACAGCTTAGGTCTTTGACTAATTCATGTCTCTTAAAGGGACAAGGTCTTACTAAGCTCCACACTGTATAGTTGGAGCAAGATTTCAACTTTATTTTAAGACAAAATTGTGTATTTATTGTCCTCTTTTCCCTAAAATATCCCAACTTTGCTTCCTCCATTAATTTTACTAACACATGAATATGCTAATATGAAAGTACTCATTATTAGGAAAGCCATTTCACAGGCTTTATTTTCCCACTTGAGGCTGAATGATTCTTGGTATAGAGGATTAGAATAAGACATGTCCCTAAAAATAAAGAATTTGAGCATTGACCAAAGTTGCAGGAATTTTCTAGGCTATCTTCAATACCTTGTGAAGCTATGGGATTAATGGTCACACCACCCATATGTCTCTTTCCTTGAGAACTTCTGTCCCAAGCCACCGAGATGGATCTAGAGGCCATTCACTCCGCTCCTGGGTGACAGCTAATTGAACTGAGCTGGGTCACTCGGCTTTAAATAGTGCCGTGATATTAAAAGGACTGATGAGAATTTTCTTTCCAGAAAGTGGAAATTGGCTTTAGAGATGTGATTTATTTTCTGCTGATTGTTTTAAAATAAGAGTATGCAAATTCAGGAGCTACTGGGCAGCCACATTTGGCCACATTTGACTTTGGCTCTCTAAGTCAGCAAGAGCTGGTCTGAGAGGTAGGATAAAGTAGACACATGGAAATAGAGATGAAAGGCCATCTGGCACCAGAAAGACAGTAAAGAAGAGAACAACAAGGAGGTAGGGAGAGGGAAAAAGAGAAGTTGGAGAGTTGGGTTGGGGAGAAGGGGCATCCAACAGCTTTTTTTTTTTACTGCTTTCCAGTTTCTGGTTCCAAATATTTGTTGAGAAGCTTGGCTGTATTTTGTAACCTTCAGCTTCAAGCTATGCTCCTGCATCACTCCCTTAGCTTCTCTTTGGTTTGAGGCAAACAAACAAACACACATACACAAACAAAAACAAACAAACCCAACAATAACAACAACAAAACCAACCAAAAAGGAAACAAAAAAACAAAACAAAACAAAAAAACCAAAGAAAACACCAAAACAAAACCAACTTGATTAAGACACATTTATGCTTGAGCTCCTCTCCAATTTTGTAGAATAGCAAATACCCAGAAACAGAGTCTGTCGGACAAGCAGTTGACTGTGCAAGGGCCAGGATACACAAGAACTTCTTCTCACCTATCTTGAACTGCTAATTTTATTTTATTTTTTAAATTTTTTTACATGTAGATCACTTTATACTGGAGTGTGTTAGAAAGTTTTCTGGTCCTGGGCAGAAACACATGACATACATGAACACACCAGCATAGCAGATAGCTGGCCCAGTGGAGGAAAATCTGCATATAGCTTTAGACACTTCCCTTGCTAGCTCCGTGCATGTGTTTGCAGAAGCCAGTAGGAAGAGCATGAACTTGGAATGGTCCTGGGATCCTGTATCAAAGTGCTTGGGAATTGTGTATTTCCACACTCTGAGCTAAGGAGCAAGTCATTTCACTAGACGGTACTGTGGCGAAACTTCAAAACCCACACATTAGGAAGCAGTCACTTCTTGGATTATGGTTTCCACAGGGGAGCTTTAGGGTATATAAGAAGTATTTTATGTTGCCCCAAAGGCAAATCAGATTGTCAGCCCAAACTTTTAAGCCAAAAGCCATGCCTTACTCCAAAATGTGTTTGAAACAGTCCCTCTCTATAGCAGTGTTTATGAACAGTTTGTGGGCAAAAGAAGTCATCTAGCAAAGCTATGCAGTTCAAAGAATTGTGTAAGATGAAAGAATATCTAAGCATAAACTTGGAATAAATAGTAGCTGTTACTATTTCTCTCTTTGTTCCCATGTCTCCTGCTGCTACTTCCTCTTTCTTTTTCTTCTATCTTATTTTCTTCTGTTCTTTAGTGGTTACTGCTAGTACTATTGCTATTGCATGGAGCATAAGGCCAGGCCCATTTCCCCTATTGAATAAAAAGGGAACTCCTTATTTTATTTATATGAGTACACTCTTGCTGTCTTCAGACACACCAGAAGAGGGCATCAGATCCCTGTACACATGGTTGTGAGCCACCATGTGGTTTCTGGGAATTGAACTCAGGACCTCTGGAAGAACAGTCAGTGCTCTTAACCACTGAGCCATCTCTCCAGCCCAAAACGGGAACTCCTAACATTTTTTCTCATCCCCTTAATCCAACTCCTTGTAACCAACCCCACATACATGCTATGCTTTGTTTCTTGACCCTTTGTGATTTTTCCCCCTGCTAGTTAACTCCTCTTGTGGCATGTCTTCATGAGAACACTGTCACAGAACCAGAATATTTAGGCTGGCATAGGCTTTAGGAAGTGATTCCACCACTGGGACTAGTATCTCCTCAGACCTCTTGTCGCAGCTTCCATCTTCTTGACTGCTAAGTACTCTCAGGGCTGGGTCTCCCCCCAACCCACAGCACTGACCACCTGCTGTTGCATGCTTTTTAGATTCGCTTCCCTGGCTTAAACATTGCTTTACTGGGGCTTGGATTCTCAGCCTCTGGAAGCACACAGTGTAAATCAAGTCTCTTGCTCACCGCAGAAGCCAGCTTGTGTGTGTTTTACATTTTATGTGGTCTTTGGACTCCAGTGTCTGCTCATCCTCCCCTGAACTTGCTTCAGTGTGCTCGTATCCCCTTTAGAAGATATGTTATTTAAAATTGGACACCTGCTTCCTGAGTTGGTCAGATCGCAAGACAAGTGTGACTCCGCCATCCATTAATATGAACATGACACTATTTCTATTAACACAATCAAAGCTTGTGATTAACTTCTATTTTCCTTTGAAGTAATGCAACATGCTGGCTCAATGAAAACCCTGCCGTTCCTTTTACATAAACTCTTATTGCATTTTCTCTTATTCCTATGAAGTGGATATTTTTAAGCTCTTGTTCATTAATCTATTTATTTCTGTTACAAGTTATTTCCTTTGTGTGTCATTAAAGCATTTATAAGAAAATTCAGAATTAGTGTATTCTGCAGCTACTGGTTTCTTATAGGATAATATGGTATGGCAACACCTTTGAATGGCATAACAAGTCTCTCATGAACTTGAAGCAATCCCACTAAAATCAGGGACTAGACAAGGCTGCCCTCTCTCTCCATATCTTTTCAATATAGTACTTGAAGTTCTAGATAGCGCAATTAGAAAACAAAAGGAGGTCAAAGGAATACAAATTGGAAAGGAAGAAGTCAAACTATCACTATTTGCAGATGATAGGATAGTATACTTAAGCGATCCAAAGAACTCCACCAGAGAACTCCTACAGCTGATAAACAGCTTCAGCAAAGTGGCTGGATATAAAATCAACTCAAGCAAATCAGTAGCCTTCCTATAGTCAAAGGATAAGCAGGCTGAGAAAGAAGTAAGAGAAATGATACCATTCACGATAGCCACAAACCATATAAAGTATCTTGGTGTGACTCTAACCAAACAAGTGAAAGATCTGTATGACAAGAACTTCAAGTCTCTGAAGAAAGAAATTGAAGAAGACCTCAGAAGATGGAAAAATCTGCCATGCTCATGGATTGGCAGGATTAATATAGTAAAAATGACCATCTTGCCAAAAGCAATATACAGATTCAATGCAATCCTGATCAAAATCCCAACTCAATTCTTCATAGAGTTAGAAAGAGCAATTCAAAAATTCATCTGGAATAACAGAAAACCCAGAATAACTAAAACTATTCTCAAGAGTAAAAGAAGTTCTGGGGGAATCAGTATCCCGGACTTCAAGCTCTACTACAGAGCAATTGTGTTAAAAACTGCATGGTATTGGTATAGTGACAGGCATTTAGATCAGTGGAACAGAATTGAAGACCCAGAAATGAACCCACACTCCTATGGTCACTTGATCTTTGACAAAGAAGCTAAAACCATCCAGTGGAAAAAAGATAGCCTTTTCAACAAATGGTGCTGGTTCAACTGGAGGTCAACATGCAGAAGAATGCAAATCAATTCATTCTTATCTCCTTGCATTAAGCTCAATTCCAAGTGGATCAAGGACCTCCACATAAAACCAGACACACTGAAACTAATAGAAAGGAAACTAGGGAAGAACCTTGAACATATGGGCACAGGGGAGAATTTCCTGAACAGAACACCAATAGCTTATGCTCTAAGATCAAGAATTGACAAATGGAACCTCAAAATTACAAAGTTTCTGTAAGGCAAAGGACTGTCAAAAGGACAAAGCGGCAACCAACAAACTGGGAACAGATCTTTACCAACCCTACATCCGACAGAGGGCTAATATCCAATATATACAAAGAACTCAAGAAGTAAGACTCCAGAGAGCCAAATAACCCTATTAAAAATGGGGTACAGAGCTAAACAAAGAGTTGTCACCTGAAGAATATCTAATGGCTGAGAAGCACCTAAAGAAATGTTCAACATCCTTAGTCATTAGGGAAATGCAAATCAAAATAACCCTGAGATTCCATCTCACACCAGTCAGAATGGCTAAGATAAAAACACAGGAGACAGCAATTGTTGGCGAGGATGTGGAGAAAGAGGAACGCTCCTCCACTGCTGGTGGGATTGCAAGCTGGTACAACCACTCTGGAAAGCAGTCTGGCAGTTCCTCAGAAAACTGGGTATGACACTCCCGGAGGATCCTGCTATACCACTCCTGGGCATATACCCAGAGGTTTTACCTGCATGCAATAAAGACACATGCTCTACTATGTTCATAGCAGCCTTATTTATAATAGCCAGAAGCTGGAAAGAACCCAGTTGTCCCTCAATGGAGGAATGGATTCAGAAGATGTGGTATATTTACACAATGGAATACTACTCTGCAATTAAAAACAATGAATTCACGAAATTCTTAGGCAAATGGTCAGTACTGGAAAATATCATCCTTAGTGAGGTAACCCAATCACAAAAGAACACACATGGTATGCAGTCACTGATAAGGGGATATTAACCCAGAATCTCGGAATACCCAAGACACAATTCGTATATCAATAGATTTCCAAGAAGATGGAAGGAGAGACCCCTGGTCCTGGAAAGACTGGATGTAGGGGAATGCCAGGACAGAGAAACGAGAGGGGGTTGAATGGAGAAAAGAGGGAGGGAAGGGGGCTTATGGGACTTTCGGGGAGGGAGGAAACCGGAAAGGGGAAATCATTTGGAATGTAAATAAAAAAATATAGAAAAAAAAATACAAAAACAAAAAAGCAAGTCTCTCATGACTTGAATTTTATATCATAACATTAAGTGCTGTCTCATGTCAGTCAGTCTAAACTCCAAACATACACTTCGATATGTCATAAACAAAAACATTTCATTGGGGCTGGCTTACAGTTTCAGAAGTTTGGTCCATTATCAGGAAGCATGGTGGCATGCAGGTAGACATGGGCCTGGAGGAGCTGAGAGCTCTATATCTGGATCCACAGGAAGCAGGGAGAGAGAGAGAGAGAGAGAGAGACAGAGAGAGAGAGAGAGAGAGAGAGAGAGAGAGAGAGAGAGAGAGAGAGCAAGCCAAAGCCACTGGGCCTGGCTTGGGTTTCTGAAATTCCTAAGTACAGCCCCAATGACACACTTTCTCCAACAAGGCCACGCCCACTCTAAGACCACACCTCCTCATCCCTGTAAATAGTGTCATTCCTGATGACTCAGCATTCAAATATATGAGCCTATGGGAGCCATTCTTATTCAAATTCCTATGCCGTGTATGCTGGTGAACACAATCTTCTTTAAAAATCCAGTGCAAGAATACTCTCTTTTTTGAGGCTTTGCTTGATTTCACTCTACTACTGCAGGAGAGTTACAGCACAACCCTTTTTCCATCATGTCAAGTTGGGATCATAGGTGGATTCATGAGTAGGAAAAGCCATTCTCCTGGATTTGTCTATTTCTAGTAATAATGGTGTGAGTCCTTAAGGATGGCTGCTTTCCTCTGTGCAGGCTATAGCGCCGAGGATTTTGTTCTCACTGCCACCTTCTGTCTTCAGAGTGAAGATCTGCCTGAGGTGTGTGCTGTCAGTGTG
Source organism: Tokudaia tokunoshimensis (assembly GCA_036184795.1). Lineage (NCBI taxonomy): Eukaryota > Metazoa > Chordata > Mammalia > Rodentia > Muridae > Tokudaia > Tokudaia tokunoshimensis. Next base: position 99,660,690 of record BTHU01000001.1, read on the forward strand.
CTGCCGTCTTCCTGTGTCCACCTGTGCCTCTCAAGCCTGAGGGTTTTCTCTGGCCTCAAAAGAGTGCCTAGCCAGTGCTCTTCAATACAGGCCTAAAGTGCAGAAAACCGATACCTTCATGGCCTCTCTCAGCTGGTAATAGTCAGTAACTGGTAGGTGGTGGAGATATGGTCACCCTCCTGGCTTTGTGGGTAGGGCCACCCTGTGACTCTTGCCCTTGTTTTTACAAGTCCTTGGAGGATGGAGCCCAGTTGGTCACCCTGGCCACCTGCTCACTGCTAAGCTTCTTCCTACCAGTCCCCCTCCCCTTGTCCTTGCTGTCTCCTTTGTGCTTGCTGTACCACCCTCCTGTCAAGAAATTCTTGCAATGGAATGCCAGCCTCCAGCTGGATTTCAGAGAGAATTCCCAATCAGCCCACCCTAAGCTGTAGGTAAGGAGCTAGGCTCACACATACCGCAGGATTCATTATAGTGACCCTTCTAGTGGAGGCAGGCTTAAAGCCTCACTGATGAGAGTCCACTTTTAACACAGCTGAGACTCAGAAGGAGGAGGAATCTGCGCAGCTAGATCTCAGAAATCCCTCTGAATGAAAATATCCATAGGTCCAAACCCCAACAAGATTACCCATTCCTGCCTTATCCACCACTTGAACACACGCCAGTGCACGGTCCTCCGAAGGGCAGTAAAGTGACACTGAATAATTGAATTCTGAACAAGCCAGACTAATGCAAATATCTGACAAATTGATTTAATTGCATTCACATACAATAAGGCTTAGCTCTAAAAGGTCAGCTAGAAAATGGGAAAAGACCCCTGGGAACTTCCAGAGAGAGGCTGAGTTTAATACACATTCATCACATTTTATCATCTAATTAGTCCACACAATGCCAAACTGATAGACGGAGGCTTAAAGCAGTGTATTGATTGATTATCTACTTGGCATCTATCATATCACCTTAAGGCTGTCCCTGTCACGGGCAGGCAGAAGTTATTTAGTGGCTCAGCAAAAATGGTTGTGCATTTGGAGAAATTGTTTTTCTATGAGGGATTTGAGGCTCCAAAAACATTTTACCCAGGCACAGAGGCATCCTCTGAGGGCTACTATCGAACAATATGCTACAGATGCAGACACCAGAAGCCAACTTTCTCTTGCCTCCTCCTTTCTGCAGAAAGGGTATTTATAAATGGCATGGTACAATGTGCCCTGTTAAGCTATAAAACAATTCAAGCGATTTACTAGTACCAGCTTTGCATGGAAGTACCAGGGCAGAGAAAATGTTTTGGAGAAGTTAATAAGGAAGCCAAATAGATCCTGCAAATTTATCCCATTGGAAATGATGAAAATGTAGGTTTCAATCTAACAGTTTACATGTTAGGTTTGGTCTCAGTTAAAATGCTGCCTCTACCTTACTCTCTTCAAGGATGCTGAAATGGAGAAGGGCTTTAGTATCGGGGCTGTGCCCAAGCAAGCTGTGGTCAAAATGATATGGTAATTATTTTCTCCTCTTTATCCTTTGGAAACCTCTTTCCTTCTTATCTCTCTGGGCTTTCGTTTCATCATCAGTAACGATGAAATGGCCTAGTGAGGTGAATTTGAAATGGGCCCATGTAGGCAAAAATCCCCTTGAATTAAATTTCTATAGAAATCTGAGTCATTGTTTCTATCAGGGGTTCTATAGCTCCCATATATGGTAGATCATTGTATGAGAGATTTTCTTTAAGTTGATCGATCCCCTCTCTCTCAGCTCTTTCTTATTTCTTGTGTTCTCTATTGGCCAACCATACTTGGAAATATTCGATTCAGAGACCATCCCTCTGATATTGAGGCTCTCCTTACATCCAGCTTCTGAAGCTACTCTCATTAGGGTTATCAGTGACTTTCACATTATTTAATGCAATGCCAGCTTTTGAGACCTTATCACACTCGAGTTTTCACTGGGCTGTGCTAATTAGCTCTCCTTTGGAATTCTGTTTGTCTTTTAACTATTACCTTGTTTATTTGCTTCTTACTTCTACAGTATCTGCTTTTCATTAACTTTTATAGGATCATCTATTGCTTTTCATTCTGGATTAGTCAGTTTTCATGTGTTGAGACAAAATATAAGACAAAGTGCCTGAAAGAAGGATATGCTTATTTTGACCCAGGATCTGAGAGGTTTTAGTCCATGTTTCTTATGCTGCGAATTTCCTGGATGAGTGGTGAGGCAGAACACTGTGGAGGGGAGGATGAAGAATGAAGTGTGGAGCTGCTCACTGTGGCAGCTAGGAAGGAGAAAGAGAGGGAGAGGAAGATGGAGGGCAAGAAACTGAAGGGCTTGGCATATACCCAAAAGATGCTCCAACATATAACAAGGACATGTGCTCCACTATGTTCATAGCAACCTTATTTATAACAGCCAGAAGCTGGAAACAACCCAGATGTCCCTCAACAGAGGAATGGCTACAGAAAATGTGGTACATTTACACAATGGAGTACTACACAGACATTAAAAACAGTGACTTCATGAAATTCACAGGCAAATGGATGGAACTAGAAAATATCATCCTGAGTGAGGTAACCTAGTCACTAAAGAACACACATGATATGTATTCACTGATAAGTGGATGTTAGGGAAAAAAATCTCAGAATAACCATAATACAACTTACAGACTATATAAAGGTCAAGAAAAAAGAAGACCAAAGTGTGTATGTCTTAGTCCTAGAAGGGGGAACAAAGTAATCATGGGAGGTAGAGGGTGGGCAGGACTTGGGAGGAAGAGAGGAGGGAGAGAGGAAAAAAGAGGGGGCATGATCAGGTGTGGGAGGAGAGAGGGGAGATGTACAATGTGTGAGGAAACTGAACAGAGGTATGTAGCAATGGGGGATGGGGAACTGGGGGTAGCCAACAGAAAGTCTCAGATGCCAGGAAAGCAAGAGTCTCCCAAGACCCCACGGTGATGACATTAGCTGAAATGCCCAACAAAGGGGAAATAGAACCAGTAGAGACCATATCCAGAGGTTAGGCATAGTGCCCGGTTGAGGGATTGGGCCACCCACTCATCTCAAAATTTTGATCCAGTAATGCTCCTGTCTAAAGGAAGTATAGGGACAAAGAGTGGAGCAGAGACTGAAGGAAAGGCCATGCAGAGACTGCACCACCTATGGATCCATCCCATATGCACCCATCAAACCCAGACACTATTGCTCTTGCCAAGAAGTGCTTGCTGACAGGAGCCTGACATGGATGTCTCCTGAGAGGCTCAGCCAGAGCCTTATAGACACAGATGGGGATGCTTGCAGCCAACCATCGGACAGAGCAGGGGACCCCAACAGAGGAGTTAGGGAAAGGACTGAAGGAGCCAAAGGGGTTTGCAACACCATAGGAAGAACAGCACTATCAACCAATCAGAACCCCAGAGCTCCCAGGGACTAAACCACCAACCAAAGAATACACATGCAGGGACCCATGGCTCCAGCTGCAAGTCTTGAGAATGTTCTTGTTTGGCATCAAAGAGAGGGGATGCCCTTGGTTCAGTGAAGGCTTGATGCCCCAGTATAGGGTAATGCTAGGGTGTTGGGGTAGGAATGGGTGGGTGGGGGAGCACCCTCATGGAAGCAGGGACAGGGGGTGTGAGGGGGTTTTTTGGAGAGGAAACCAGGAAGGGGATAATATTTGAAATGTAAATAAATAAAATAACTGGTGGGGGGGGGAAGGGAAAGAAGGGGAAGGGGGAGAGGGAGGGGGAGGGGGAGGGGAAGGAGGGAGAGGATATGGCTTTAAGTCTGCATTCCCAATACCTATTTATTGTAAGCTGGTCCCACCTCATCACCATCCTCAATAGCATACTCACTTTTGAATCTACCAATGGCATAATGAATTGATCAAATGAGAATTGTCATGATCTATTTACACACCAAAGACTCTATCTTTTAATATGGCTGCATCAGGGAGCACACCTAAATTAAATTGAGCTTTTGGGAGACATTTCAGAACAGTATCCCTCTTTTGCATTTTCTGTCTCTGTCTAAGCTCATTTCGCTTTTGCATATACTTGTCTTATCACTTGAATTATCAGTGAGCTTCTGGCTTTGAAGTCCTAAGTCTTTCTCCCACCTTCTCATCTCCTGGCCCATTGTCTATCCTAGGCCTCACCAGCCTTCTCAGTGAGCTATCCTGTTTGTCCTCAGGCTTGAGTAGCTTCCTTTCTCAAAACTCTTCTCTTTATTTGATCCCCTTATTGCTCATTCCAATCTAGCTGAAGAGAGAAACATTCTTAAACCAACAAATGCAATTCTACATTTGATGAATCCAGGAAGGACACAAAGTTCCAACCATAATCTACAACTCATATCTGTTAGGTACAGTTAAATCTGACCATATTGAGTCATTCCATCCAGAGGAGATGCAGCTTTACAGATTTCAGTCAGCATGTGAAGTTCTCCAAATATAAGTACCACATATGGTCTCTGAAAATCTAGGAGTATGAGCGGGCTTTAAAACCATCCCCGTTTCCATTAAAATGCCACACAGTGGTGGGAGGTGATGTAGGAACTGTGTAGGCACGCAATATCAACAAGAAGCAAGACATGGGTGTAGAAGAGAGGAGAGATGGAGAGATGGAAGGAGGCAGAAGGAAAATAAACACTAAGTCACAAGATTAAAGCTGAGAAGATACACTATTTACTGCAAGGTAAGACAGCCTTCCCAAATGCACATAAGTAGAGAGATCATCTGAAGAAGGAGTAAGATGCAGATAACAGGGAAAAGAGGCTGGAGGCCAAAGTCTCGAAGAATGTTCTGAGACAGAACACCTAATTCTGAATGGCCAGATGTCCTACCTCACTCTCTCAGACTGCCCCTCACTCCATCCGTTAGCTTACATCCTCTCCAAAAGATATAACTTCCTTCCAAAGATAATAAAATCTGTTAAAGAAAGTAAAATTCTAAATGTAGATCTAGAAAAATGTAACTATTCAGGGAAAAAAAGAGTATGAACATTTCCCTACAAAATCAGAATAATTAATGAAAATCAAAGAAGAAAAATAATGTCTCAAAGAAGATATATTAAGATGGGGAAGGATGGGGCTGAGAGATGACAGTGGTTAAGAGTGTGTGCTGCTCTTCTGGAGGACCTGAATTTGGCTTTCAGCATCAATGTTAGGCTGCTAACAACTACCCATAATTCTAGTTCCAGGGGATCCAACCCCCCTCTTCTGGTGTCTGTGGGCACCTGCACTCACTGGCACATACCATACTCCTTAGCACATACACACAATTATAGGAAAGATAGGTGAAGAAAGTATACCACTCTTGGGAGGGTGCTCAAAGGTGTATGAGTCTGACCACAGAAACACGTGTGCAACAATATTTACTGTTGTGCTGTTCCCAACAGCTAGAAATGGAATCAGTCTCAATGCTCATCAACAGTGGATAAAGAAAACATGGCTTGCACATACATACATACATACATACATACATACATACATACGTACATACATACATACACACACACACAGAAACACACACACACAGAGGGGGGATTTTATTCCATCACAAAAAATAAAATTATAGTATTTCCATCGATGTAACTAGAAATTATTATATTAAGAAAGTAATCAAGATTCAAAAAATAGATACTAGTATTTGTCTCCTATATGGTTCCCACATTTTAATTTTTATATATGTGTGGCATGTATGTGAGATGTAGGTGTAGGACATGAAACTAGAAAGGGATAATGGAAGGGGAAAGAGAGGTGTTTAGGTGAGTGGGGAAGGAGAGAGGAAGAGGTAAGTAGAATATACCTCACATGAAAGGAATGGGAACTGTTGGGGCAGTGAGGGACTGGGGAGGGCCAACATAAAGAAATGATGCCACAGTGAAACCCAACGGTACATCTGCTATTTAAAAAAAAACAAAATTATAAAATAATTTTTGAAGAGGAAGAAAAGGGCAGAAGTAAAGATGAATAAGGACATAGAAGGCAAGATGAGTACTGTCAGTGAGAGGAGCTAGCCTTGAGTAGGAATGGTCTTGATGGAGGCTAGAGCTAGCCTTAAGTAGGAACAGTCTCAATGGAGGCCAGGAGGTGGAGGAAATTAGGCATAAAAGGCAAAGAGAAATGAGTGAAAGAAACGGAGTTGCAATGTACACAAAACTGACATGCCCAGATAAAGTTTACTGAATATATGGAAGGAAAGACCTCAACAGTATCCAAAAGAAATTTTTCCTGAGTGAGGAAGAATTGGCCTTTTAACTTTAGCAGGTGAGACTACCACCATGGAACCACTAGTGGCATTTGGAACTGTGAAGACACAGAACTAGGAAATATCAATGGCAAACAGTCAGTATGCCTTCTGGCACAATTACAGTGTAGCAAGTAAGAAAGATTAATCCATAGGACCTCTATGAACATTAATAAAACCCTCTAGTGCTGAGAACGGACAAGAAGGGATTCAGCTTCCTGTGTAAGACTTAGCAGGTGTGATTTAGAAGCAACCAAGTGGAAAGATATGGAGCTTAAGAAAAATATAGTAAGGATATTTAGTCATAAAACCCAGTTCTTCTCAGAATTTTTGCCACACAAAGATGATTAAAAGGCAAAATATGCAGGATGTATGAGCATATGATATAAAACAAATTAAGAGAGAAAAATGAAAAATAGTAAATTTTTGAAAGTTTCTATGTTTTTACCCCAAATTAAAAATGTTGCATTCTATGAAACACGAGATTATAACTCACGCAAGGATTTAGTGAAGCTGTTTCTTGCCACAAGAAAGTCAGAAATAAAAATTCTGCATGAAAGTGAGACATTTTAGGAAATGACCTAATTGTCCTACAGTTGATGAATGGATAATGAAAATGTCACAGACACACACACACACACACAAACCCAAAAAAACCAAAACACTGAAATAGTATTGGGCCATAAAGAAAGTGAAATCATGAACTTTGCAGGTAAGTGGATGCAATTAGAAAAGATCATATTCAGTGAGTTAACCCAGATTCAGAGATTCAAACATTACATGTTCTCTCTCATTGGAGTCAGGAGCTCTAAATCTTCAGTTGTGATAACATAGCCTGCATGAAATAAAAAAAATACAGGCAAGCAAAACGGGCCCATTGCTAGGATGGGGTGAATGGGGAGCAATAGAGGGGTGCATAGCAGGGTACCAGTTAACTGACCAGGGAAATGGGAAGTGGGAGCTTTTTAGGGAGAGGAAGAAACAGAAATACAGAAGAACATGGGAGGAGGATAAAGGAGAATGGCGGGACACAAGTGATCGGGGAAATGGAAAAGGGGGGGGCTCCTTAGGTCAGGGAGAGAAGCATAGAAGGACAGAAGGGGTTCAATGATAATAATGATTACCAAAAAACTACAAGGACTCTCACTATTTAACTCTTTACCTAAATAACAACAACAGCAACAACAACAACAAAATAAAACTCCTCTAATACACATATTCCATATATAAATATACACATACGGTTTTAATAAACTTTCTCATCTGGGTTAAAATTGCCTCCTCCAAAAGTCAAGGATCACCAAAAATTTTCCAACACCAGACATAAGAAAACCTCTTTTGAGTTGTTGGCAAGAGCAGTCAAAGATACAGCTTATTGCTGTTGCCTTTGGCTGCCCCTGAGAGGTAGAAGGAGTGTCCCCACCCCCACCAAGACATGTACTGCCGAAACAGGACTCAGACATGGAACTGTTCTGAATGCCTCCTCCAGGAAGATTAGATTTCATGGTATCAGAAGGCACCATGCAAGTGTCCAAAAGAGGGAGGCAGCCAAAAGTCCTACCCAGCTCTGATGCCCACAAATCACATCAGTGACCAGCCTGGCACAATACTTGTAAAAGTGCAATAGTGGCACACACACTTTGGCAGTAACCAACAGCTCTCTAATTGGACTTAAGAACTGCTCACCAAGAGGGAAACCATGTCTGGTGCTACTAGCTAACTAGTTATAGTTATTGGAGGAGGATCCATAGCCACTAATTTACTAAATCAGCACAATTCCTGACAGTGATCTCTAAATATTTGTCCTTATGCCCACAGATAAGTGTAGTCTTCATCCATCATCAAGGAAAATTTTCTTTGCAATAGGCAGAGGCTATTACAAAAACAAACAAACAAATAAACACTGTAACCAACTAAAATGCTAAGTTATGGAACCCACTTTCAATGGCTACATCTACAACACACTCCCATACACAAGGGTCAGAAAATATTGCAGAAGAGGGGACAGAAAGATTATAAGAGCCAGGGCATCAGGGGATTTGTATGAGATTGTGTCTCTTAGTAATATCAGAAACCATATCCATGAAATCTCACCAATATGACCGCTGAAGTGTGAACTGAACAAGGATGACACCAGTGGACATGCCAAAGTGCATGAGGAAAACCCCAGAAGGCCTCAATCCTACACAAAGAATTACAGGTGACTGAGGAAAGCTGGGAGCAAGAGAGGAGGTCTTCCCCAGGGAAGAGCACACCAACTGCTTGTCCAGCGCCAAAGGTCAGTTTGAAATCACACAGACAAGTAACATACAGACTGAACAGGTTATATTTAGAAATACATGCTATATATACACATATATACCGATGCATACAAAAATAATCAGGGAAAAAAAGAGGCCATGAATTTGGAGGAGAATGGAAAGGGGTATTTGGGAGGATTGGAGGAAGGAAAGGAGAGAAAGAGAGATGTAATTATAATCTCAAAATTAAAAAGTGAGAAATTTAACGACCAAACTATATTGTATTAAGTTCTCAAAGAATAAAAATACTATTTTAAAAAGGGAGAAAGTTTGAATACATTTATAGCTTAGTAATACTAATGTACAGAATTGACAGGGAAATTGAACTGAAAAACAAAGATGACATATTTTAGAAGTTTGCTTGTTTGCAGAAGAAAGTAGCAAGGAATAAGAGCTAAAAATAGAATGAAATAATAATAAAAACTTGAAGGCAATGGCTCTGCAGGACAAAAGACTTCTTCAAACTACTAAATATTTTCTAGTTTTCCAAAAAGCACTCAAACAAATTTAGGTGAGAAAATTTTCAAAATTAGAGATGATTGAGTTGAGAGAAATCAAGATGTCAGATGGTGAAAGGCTTGTCACAGTGAGGAGACTGGAATCATGTGTAACTGGGACAATCACTGAGAACCCATCAGTGACACATTGTCAAGTTAAGTATCCGTGTCACATGACCCACCATTCCAATTTCTGGGTGCTTTTCCAGAGATTATCACATCAGTTTTCAAGGTGACCGAGCTGAAGTTCCCCATCAGAGTGTTGTTTGTGGAAGTGAGGATTTACATGTGATGTAGTTTCAGGAATTTTTAAGAACAAATAACAGGTAAACAGCCTGGTATACTTCCCATGTAATAGTATTCAGGTTAGAATTCAGACTAAATGCTCTCAGACTGATGTGCTGCTGCATATGAAAATGTGAAAAAAATAGAAGAGGTCCACATTACAGTACCATTTATGCAAATAAATACATGTGTGCATAAAACAACACTGTCAGTTTTACAAGGACATCCAGAAATGAAAGACCACACATCTAACACATTTGAATGTTGCCAAAGGGAAGGAGAAGGAGAGGGGAGTTAGAGGGGATATAAAAGCAAAAGAATAAACAAATATATTATGCAAAAGAAGGGTCCCAGCAGACTGATGATGAAGGTGTATCATGCAACGAAGAACAGGAGTTCTGTGTATAAATTTTACTAGCAAAAACTAGAGAACCCAGCAGACATTAGGAAACAGACATGAAGTGGCCAATCTGATAAAGCAGTGGGGCTTCAAATATAAAGAATGCAGCAGCTATCAGACGGAAACTGTTCAGAATAAGAAACTAAAGGCTGGGGAGGGTGGATGGGATAGAGAGTTTTTGGAGGGGAAATGAGAAAAAGGGATAACACTTGAAATGCAAATAAAGAAAATATCTAATAAAAAAAGAAAAAAAAAGAAACTAAAGGCTGGCAGGGATGATGGAGGGATGATGGAGAGTAAGTAACTCTACTTGCCTTCCACAGCCTTCTTGTACAACAAGATGCTTTCATACTAATTTGAACATTTACTGCTCCATATTTCAAAACCTCTATTCCTCCCAGACCTCTACTTTTCTTCAATTGGAAAAGGGATCACAACCTGGGTACCAGGGATACTCAATACTCCTGAGTTAGCTATTGCTTCTAGACTATTCTTTGGCCTTTGCTGGGATCTAGGTATTTTTGAAGATTAAATATATATCCTAAATTTATTACATAGTTAGGTCTATATGTATTTTTGTCTGGTCTGGTACTGTGTGACACTTTTCCTGAAGAGATATCACACAAACATTTGTTTACCCCAGATTGGGGCCAATGACAGACCAAAGAACAAATTGATGGACCAATGCATTTACTGGGGTTACTTACAGGGTAAGAGTGAGGGATGATTTCTTGGAGCATGAACCACTCAAAGGCTGTTGTAGCACTGAAAAGTCCATACAGGTGACAACTCCACTCCAAGTTTCTATAACTGGAACCCTGGTACTCAGCATGACTTCCATGCAGCTCCAAAAATCTTTTTCTGACACTCAGTGGATGGAGTACCTCCTCCAAGTTTCTGGTCCTCCTCCGTCCTCCACAGGAGTTGTTTACTGTTACCATGGCTTAGGAGGGGTCCCTCGTATATCCTGTTAGTTTCAGAGCATTCTGGAGTCTTAAGGAGCCTCCCTCCAGGATGGAAATTACTGCCCAGACCTCATGAGCCTCCATTATTCATTGATCTGTATATCCTCTGAACCAGTCCCAGTTTTCAGTCTGCAGTGATGCTAATGTGCTCACTCACCTGATTCAGTGCTTTACCAGGACAGTAGACACCAGTGCTACCACTTCAATACTACCCTGAAAACAGCTGGAGACCCTTCTTTTCTTATCCTTTTGTCCTTTGGATCTGCTCAGTTAGGGATATAGAGTCAACTTGCTGTGCTGTAGAATCTCCTGATGCTCCCTTTGTGTTGAGATTACCTTGCCCACTGAGTATGCACTTAGGTTCACATGCTTGACTGTGCCTATACAGTCAAGCACTGCATTTTTCTTTAGTTAGTTTAATTATGTACAGTATTAACAGGGTCTTGCAGATGAGTCTAATATAAGATCTACTCAAATAAGTCTATTTCAGTTCCTAATTTTTCCAACACATTCTATCTCTGTCTTGTTTTTCAATTAAGTTTTTTAGATTTTCTATGTTTTTGACATAAAAATATTAATCCAATATATTTAGCATATAATTGCATAGATAAATGGCTCATTTAAAACATTCATATGGTGTGATAATATTAAGCAGCATGAAAATTGACATAATCTAACACATGTAATATTATATTGAGTTGATAAAATTGTAACATAATTATTTAATACATGCTAGTGATTGTGTGTGTGTGAGAGAGTGCATCTTCTCTTTCCTTACATAAATGGTAGCAAGATTCACTCATATCCCTCCAGCTAGCCCTTTTATTTAACATGTATATAGGTCACTCCATAACAGTGGCCACTCTGTAACATACAGTTTTAAGGGGGTGAATATAATCTCAATGTGGATATATTATTTAAATTAGAGAGCAATGAAAAGAACATTTCTAGATACATGAGGTCCTTGAAGTATCTTATTATAAGAAAGCCAACAGATGAACTAGCCATACTAAGAAGTTTTCCAAATAGTATGTGGATGAATTAAAATGAATAAATCTTAGAAAAGGAAATTTGAGGCCTGAAAAGATGGGAAGAAAACACTGGAATCAATTGAACACAGTTAATGGACAAAATTTTTGTCAATTAACAGGATGCAAACATGAATAAATCTGAAGGATTTTCACAATGAAGCAGTAAACTCTGGAGGATGAGAAATTGAGCTTGAAATTCCAGCTAATAAACTGGGGGAAATAAAGGAGAATAATAAAAACAAAGTGTGCTATTTCCTCACCCACAGACACTAGTGTTCTTGATTTTCATAAGTGAAACAATAGATACCCAGCTCTTAAAAGTGAGCTATGAGCATGCTAAGTCAATAAAGTGTGGGCTGCAGAGGAGCTTCAGTAGTGGTGGCTGAGGTGAACTAGCAAATGTTTTTCAGCTCACAGGTGGCAGCTGGTCTACTGGTGTGACTCTCCTGCTCTGGGTGGTGTTTGCTCCTCCTTCTGGATCTTGAATGATTTTCATTCTTGGGACATATGTGAACTATAGTTTGTGATACATCTGGAATGTTCCTTTAATACTCATGTATTAGAGGATTAGGTTCTTGCGTTCGTTCTGTTGGGAGGTAGTGGGATCGTTAAGATGTGGAACCTAAAAGGAGGGAGTTAGGTCATCATCTGAGAGAGCTTGTAGGACCCTTGCTCCTTCCTGACACTCTCTGCTAGCTTATATTGCTGCCTTTACCCCCAAGTAATGAGAGACTTTGTACAGCCATGAATTATGTCTCTGTGTGTTTTTCTCTTGTCACCCAGTTTTATCTTCCCAGCTCTTCGTTCACAGAGAACCCACTCGTGTGTAACTCCCGGGAGGTTTCAGATTGTATCCCTGTACATATTATTTAAATTATATTTTATATTTTTAAGAAAATTTTAAAAAAGTTGGATGCCCAGGAACTCCTTGCTGAGTGTATAGCATCCAACAACTAGGGATATTCATGCCTAGGTGAGATGGAAGGATCCACTTATTGTCATACGGCATGATCCTGATCAGTTACTTACTATGGGGAAGAAGACATGTTTGTGTTTTTTCCACTGAATGCTGGAGAAGCATTCTAGCTGCTAGAGTGATGGGTGTGACGTGCTGAAGAAAATGCCGACCTCTGAACTTGCTGAGTGCCCTGACAATGGTGACTTTACTTGCCTATGTCCCAGATTAGATACACTGCCTTGTTGTAAGCTTCTATACCTTGTGGGACAGAGAACATGGAGACTGTTAAAACTGACTTAGAAAAATTAATCTAAAAGAGGAGTTATAATGACTCTTCTCCTTCCTTTAATGTGATCAGTTTACTTAATCATGGAGTGGTCTAGAAATAAGTCCTATCTTGGAGATTCCAATTATGAAGATGGATAATCTTTATCAGCCAACTGAGTTAATTTCAAATATAGTCTCCATTCTTTCTGAGAAGTAACAGTTCATCTGTTGGTTCTCAAAGCCACTTCCCCCACACTGGGAAGCTAGGCTTTGTGTTTTTAGAGATACTAATTTACAATTGAATTGAATACCTTGGACCTTCCAGAGACATGTTAATTCTGTTCTGCTTCTAACTTCTAACCTTTTATTTTGAGCAGACTGTCTCCATCCAGGCTCACCTGAATTGAAAACCGGCCTGTCTGTTAAAAGACACTTGCATGGCATTTTGCGACTAATTGACTCTCTGGCATCAAAGCCTATACAAGTGAATCTCCTTCATGGAGCCACATAGAACTCAGATCTATGTGTGTCTGCTTACGAGCTGACATGGGCACCAGTGAGAGTTTGCAAGCAAAGCATTGCAGAGGGAGGATCATGTTTTCTGGCTCCGAGTCCCTGGGGAGCACACCTGATTTGCATAAGGGTTGGTGTCGGATCATTCTACGCTCTGTGGGGATCTCCCACTAATTTAAGGCTCTATCCCCTCCTCTCCAAAAGACACCAAGAGCCATCTAAGATGTGGAAACAATTATCTGTTCTCCATGAGGGGAATCAGGCCTCTGTTCTCACTCCCTGGTTACAGGCCCACCGTCATGGATGGATAACTGTCCACTTATTTGTTATCTCCTCATCTTAAAACTAATAAAGAAGGACGAGATGTAGAGAGTCATATGTAGAGAGCCATGATGCCTGACAGAAACTTATTCTCCCAGCCTGTGAGAAGTAGCTCAGCTGCCTGCATCTCCCACAGAGCAGTGCGAACTTCCAGACCTCAGTGAGCCACACCTCCCCTACCTGGCAGAGCCAAGATGACACCTATTGTTCTTCAAGGAGCTAGCCGCCTGCATTAGCAGAGCTGTGGGATCAACATCCTCCAACAGTGGAGCCAAAGCCCTGCTGACCAGACTGGTAAATCTGTCCAGAGGGTCCCTGCCCCCAAAGCTTATATTGCCGCCTTTACCCCCAAGTAATGAGAGACTTTGTACAGCCATGCATTAATGTCTCTGTGTGTTTTTCTCTCTTCATCCGGTTTTATCTTCCCAGCTCTCCGTTCACAGAGAACCCGCTTGTGTATAACTCCCGGGAGGTTTCAGGTTCATATGAAGTAAGCAGCTTTGCCCTACCATACATTTCTCACCATGACATTCTGCCTTAATAAAGGCTCAAAAGCATCAGAACCAAGTGTCCATGTACTGAAACCTTGGATACCAACCTTTCTTCCTTTTTAAGTTGATATACTTCAAGTGTTTTGGCATAATGGCAGAAAGCTGATTTACAGTAGTGCATGCTAACAATAAGTGAGCAGATATCTCTTTTACCCACTGTAGCACCTCCTGAAACTGTGGGTTGCAGTTTTCTATGGGATTGTATAACTCAGTGTTGTGAAAATTTTGGGAAATGTAAATGGTTCCTGAATGTGCAACGAGCAGAGATTAACTCAAAGTCAAATGTGTGATGGATCGGACGGGTTTCTAGCAATGCTTGTTCTTGCTGCCTTGGCTCTGAACACACAAAACAGCCACTTTGCCCTGTAACTGATGTCATTTACACAGTGTCATTGGATGTATTCTGAAATGCCTCAGCTCCGATTAGAGACTGCTGGAAAAAACCTTGAACAGACTGCCAGTCGCTGACCAAGGAACCTTCTGTTCCCCCAAGGCTTGCTGAAGCCCCCTGTCCCTATATTAAAACTCCAGCCTCCACCCATCCACCATTGTCTAACTCAGTCACTTGCTATCACCTGCATTCTGTGAGCCAGGCAAGGCAGTTTCTAAAGATAAATGGTTTTATCTGGACAAAGAACTCCAGGAAGTAGAGTCTGTAGACTCCCACATATCCCCCTAAAGTTGAATATAACTTCTCTATTCCACGAACCCAAGTAACCCTAAGTAAACTCCAAGCACTTCCTTCCTTCTTGGTAGACATCCACTCTGGAGAGTGTCCATCCTTTGCAGTTTAAAATAAATTGCCCCCTCATATAAGGTCTGACTTTAGTCTCTCTCTGCAGTCTGACTCTTCTGCTGTTTCAGAAATCTAACAGAGACTACTGTTTGAGTTACAGTTCTTTTGTTTTATAAATGAAGTTTTCTGTTTTTATAGAAACATAATTGTTTACTTACTAAAAACAAGGACTTTTCATATTTTCTTGGTGTCACTCCTCAGCATATAAGATTCAAGTGAGCATATCTTTGGAATGTATTGTGCTAGGATATTTGGTTTTAGAAATTTGCTATTTGAGTTGCTGTCTTGAATTACATAAACATCTTTAAATGAATTTTGGCTTGGGATTAGGATAGAATTTCCAACAACTTCTGAAATGGTCCCAAACTCACACCTACCATTTTGTACTATGTATTTATGTGATGAATATGTGTTCTTAGGATTGAGGCTTATAAAATAAAAACATTGATGAACATTGAACATTTTATACTATCACGTATTCAACCAAGATTGAACTCTATGTAAGAACAAGCATGCAGATACATCTCATTGGTATGCAAATTTGTTTTATTACCTTTATTAAATGGTAAAGTTATATGCATGCAAAATATTGTTTTCTTTTTTATTTAATTGATGTTTATGTATATAGCTTTCTTGCCTGCATTTATGTCTGTGCACCACATATGTGCCTGGTATTAGTAGAGGCCAGAGGAGTGCATTGGATCCTGGGACACTCAGTTATGAGCTAGCATGTGGGTGCTGGGAACTGAAGCCAGATCCTCTGCAAGAGCAATAAGCACTCTTTACTGCTGAGACATCTCTCAGTCTCACCACAATTATTTTACAATAAATTTATTTATGATTTATTATCAATGAATGCTTGGTTTGCATATTTATGTCATAGACCTACATACCTTGAGTTGCTAGTGGAAAAGGACTGAGGAGTCCTGTATAAGTCAGGGCACTGGGACAGCCCTGTGACCTCAGCTACTCAGGAGATTGTGGCAGGATGGTACAATTTCTAGGCCTGCCTGGGCCACAGACTATCTTCGAGGTCATACTGGGCAATGTAGTTAGACTGTCTTTCAAAATAAGAAGGAAAAAGAGGCCTCTCATATAACAGAGGTAGAACACTTGCCTAGCATGCATAAGGCCTTAAATTTAATTCCCAATAACATACCTGTCCCCCATTCCACCTAACAGCTATGCTGCAGGGTATCTGTTTCACTGAAGTCAGGCATGATGATAATGGGCATGGCTTCAATATGTCTTTGTACTCTCTAGTGCAGACTCCAAGCTCCAGTGTCAGGTGCCAGACAACACTTGATTGGTCTGTATCTTGTATGTAGATGCATGTTGTACATACTTGTGCATTATGAAATTGTTACACAATGTATAAAGGAATAATAGATATGCATGTGTTTATTCTAGTTACTCTCTTTCTTTGAACTCTCTAGTTTGCATGTGTCTGCTGTACATTTAAGTTTATAAATATATTAGGGATGGCTTTGGACTGATAATTAACTTTCAGTTCGGCTGCAGTTTGTTTTTTGAAAAAGTGAACAGCCCATGGTAGTCTGTAACCATCAGTGCCCTCACCTGCCCTGTGATGGATTGGTTCTACTAAGTTGTGAGTTTTCTCTTTGCCTGTTCTTGAAATCCACAGATGGGTTGTAAAAACTCAGCAGTGGGCAGTGGCCAGCACCATGAAATTCAGTGGGGGTAGAACATAAAACATACAAGTGCATCTTATATAGTAAAGGGGATGCTACTGTCTTAGTTTTGCTCATTTAGTTCTTTGGTTCACTTATTAGCGTATTTTTTGTTAGCGTGTCTTCTCTGTACAACACAAGGAGTTCCATGATGGTATTTCCATATGTGCATGCTATGGGCTCAGGACATAGGCTTAGGACATGGACTTAGGACATATATACTCCCCATTTCTTCTCTTGTTCTCCTCTTCCACAGATTCCCTTTCTATTCCCAGAGTCTCCCTTCCTGTTTTGTGTCTTTCTGTTTTTAAATATAGACTCTACATGTGAGAGTTGATGTGGTGTTTGTCTTTCTGAAGCAGGCTTGTTTCACTTAACATGGAAATCCCCACTTTCCCTAAAAATGCCATGACTTCATTCTTCTTAATCCATTCCATTCATCTTCTTAGCCCATCCATCTGTGGATGGACATCCAGGCTGGCTCTACATCTTGGCTTTTGTGAAAAGTGCTATGATCAACATGGATGTGCAGGCGTCTCTGTGGTATGCTGCCTGGGATTCCTTTGCCTGTGTTCCTAGGAGTGGTCTCGCTGGGCAGCTCTACTATGGCCTCCTCCTAAGGACCCTTCATACTGACTCTCATAGAGGCTGCACCAGTTCACAATCCCATCGGGAGTGTATAAGGATTTCTTTCTTTGAAAAAAATGTTTTCTTACAAGTAGGGAGAGGGATATGTTCAAATAGGTGTATGTTATAACATAAACCATATTGCTTATTAGAGAATCAAGTCAGAAAAACCTGTAAAGTATTTCCTTTTGTGATTGCATCTCGGATCTAAAGCTGTGAGTTTCCTCTATTCCAGCTAATTCTACTGGGATGAAGCGGGAAGACATAGATTACATTATATAGCAAGTGACTTCCTTTTCCCTTCCCAGCTTCCCCCTTTCTCAGATTGAAAGTGCTTGGATACACATGGAAGCCATACAGCATTTTTAATTTGAATCTCTTATTAACATAAAAAATGCCAGAGACTACTCAAATCCAAAATTGCAGATTCTTTAAAACAAACCCCAAGTTTCTGGATCTCATCTGGTAAGAGTCAGGTAGGAATTAGTAGATATTTATAATCTTTATGGGCGTGTGTTCCAAAGTGAAGGTTCTGCCTATGACTTTGGTATTTTAGGTCAACATATGGGGGATGTAATCGCCATTGCAAAGATACTTAGTTGTTCACATTTCCCAGAAGAAAGCTTAGAAGCACCAGAGATGGTCAGGAGGCAGAGGCTCTAGGAGATGACGTGGGCAAGCATTTGGGCTTCTGCCATCAAAGACAAATCAGGGCTGGCTACTTTGGGTGCTTACAGTGGTTCTAAGGTGTAGGACAAAGTAGGGAGAATAGTAGGGGCCCAGAGTGGGATAGCTTGGTACTTGAGGTCAAGGGAGCTCTTAAGATGGTTGAGATTTGGGACTGGTTAATTAGCATATGAACAAAGCTACCAACTAAGTGTTGACTGTCTGTGGCAATAGTTCTAGGGACAGCAGTCTTTGTAAAGTCAGCAAGGCCAAAATGTGAAGTTGCAGAGCATAGCATCCTTTGATAGACAGGGCAAAGAGTTGCTCTGATCTCTCACAAGCAAAGGATCCAGTGCAAGTGAAGCAGAATGGTCTGGCGGGGTTATCAGCAGGGCTCACATTCCTTTGGACATAGCTTTCCTTGGGCAATGCCATACTCAGCATTTCTTAGGCTTTTTGGTTTGGCATCTCTCAAATGGAATTGGCACTCAAATCTTTTGCCAGTGTTGGAGCCTCTGGGGAGTGGAGAAGGAGCCAGCACCTGAGGACTTTGACCAAAGAAGGATGCTATGTCAGATGCCACCCTTCCTCAGAAAGCCTCACTAGCCTCAGAAACAGATGCTTCTGCAGATGTGTTAGACAGAAAACCACAAGAGAGAGAATCTTTCTTCCCTTGAATTTTATTCTAATATAGTGAGAAATTATGCTGTTTAGCAGATGCACAGAAAGTCTACCCTCAGAAGGACACAGCTCAAATCCCAGTGCTTGACATGTCTCAATACTGTGCAATTTACTTTTAGCTTATTCATTTGTTCTTAAAGTGCAGTAATAATATCTAAGCAAGCTGTTGTTAGGGTCAAAGGGATCAACTCAAGAAAAACACACAGAATCAAGCCTAGCCCTCAGTGTGTGTGAGATTAGATATGTGGCCTATCATTTTTATGATGTGTTTATCAATTACACCCCAGTGCCACTGCTAAAAAGCTGGTAAGAGGTGGTCTCTGTTACAATTTCAATCTGGAGCATCTCCAGAGGCTCTGATGTTGAAAGCTTGGTTAATAAACACTGGGCCCAGTTAGAGGAGGTAGCTCCTCGTGCAGTATTTTTTTGTGGTTTCTATACAAGTTAGAATTATCTGGAAAGAGGAACTCCAAATGAGGAAGCACCTCCATCAGATTTCCCGTAGGAAAGTCAGAGGGACATTTTCTTGATTAATGATTGATGTGGGATGGGAGGGCAGTTCACGAGAAGCAGTGGCACACCTGGGTAGGTGGTCCTCGGTGGAAAAGAATGTATGCTGAGCAAACCTTGAAGAGCAAACTAGTAAGCAGCACTTTCTCCATGACTTCTGCTTCAGTCCTTGCTTAGAGTTCCTGCCCTGATTCCCTAGATAAAGGACCTCAAATTATAAGAGGAAATAAACCCTTCCCACCCTCCCAACCTGCTCTTGGTACTTCTTTACAGTAATAGACACATAACTTAGAAATTAGTGCCAGGTTCATGAGGTCCTGCTGTGACAGTCCTGACCAGATTGATTTGGGGAGAACTGTGAAGAATTTTGCAACTTAGAACTTGGGAAGGTCCTGAATGTTCAGAACTTCATGAGATGTTGTGGGAACTTGGAAGATAATGGTAAAAGCCATGCAGAACATGTAATCCTGGCTTGTGAAGTTTCAGAAGGAAGCAAAGACTCTGCACTTCAATGGGACAACAGGTACCAGTCAGTTGGGGCAGAAGAATCAGCTGTGATTATAAGAGGCCAGCATCATTGGGTAGACTCTTCTGGTAAAGTGTTTCCTCAAGATCAATGCAGGGAAACTGTGGTCTAGAGGAGCCAAGGCTGCATCTCATGTGGATAGTTGAACTTGGGAAGATATATGAGTCTCACAGACTCTCCTAGGAGCTCTTCGTTTTGAAACCATGAAAGGATCATCTCTATCTGAGCTTTGACACTGTGAGAAGTATTTAATTTCAGTGTTTATCGCAGCAGTAGAAACCTTACTAACACACTGGGGCATCTTAAAGGGGGGCATTGGGACTCTGGCTACTCCACCACCAGGTGACAAGCCTTGTCGAACCTCTGGGTCTCCACTGGGATGTTCTGTCTCATCACAGATACCCTCAACAAATGGACTGACAACTCTAAATTCCTGAGGGAAAGCATTAAAGAGTGGGGCTGTGTATGTAATAGGGTGAAGGCCAAGGATATGCTAGACAGTCCAGAAAGCATCTCTAAAATTTGCATGTTGGTATTCTGACTAGTTCACTTGAATCCTGGACCCATTGAAGGAAAGACGCTGTTAAGACTAGACTCTGAAGTGAGGTGGCCCAACACGGACCCTAAGCAAAAGGGGAGAAGCCTAAGAAAACATAAAGAAAGGTAATAATGGCCTGCTCATGTTGCTTCACATGAATGGAGCAGTGGGGCCTTGGGAAAGGGTGAGAAGGGAAGCAATGGGACTTGGCATTTAACCTTAGCAATGGGAAGCTCCTGTAAAACCTGGTAAGAAATGGGCATGCCCTGAGAAAAAACAAATACAAAATTTTTTGAGAGGCATAAAAAATATCTTGAATAGCTAGAGAACTGTGGATTTGTTTCTACAGCCCTGATAGCATCTTGACTTCATGTAAATGCTGTAAACAATGTGGGCACGAACCTATTTATAATGCCAGACTCAATATCACCCAAGGACTTCCAGTTGTTAGAATGTAAAACCATTGATTTAGCCCTGTGATTTTTGAACTTGCCTTCATCACTAAAGCCTGAAGGAACAGGGGCAAAAATGGGACCTTTATGCTCCTTTTCTATTTGTCTGGACTTTTATAAGGACTGCACGTGAGGAGGGAGTCTAGGACTGAACGTATTCGACAAGTCATCACTTTAGCACTTGCAAACTTGGTGCTGTAGTTAATTTTCTCAAGGAAAGATAAAGGGATCGAACGTCTCTTGCTTCATACATTGTAGAGCAGTTCTTATCGGCTACTCCCAAAGAATCATGACTCTTTTCTAAATCCAAGTAGGCCCTATAATTTAAAATCAATGCTTCAGATAAAGCCACTGCGCCAGCAGTATTTTGAATAACTAACTACTTCATAATGTAGAAGCTTAGAATACCCAGCATCTGGGCTGGAGCTGGGGCTGCAGAGCACTTATTTCATGCTTATGGGTCTTCAGCCTGTCGTATCTGGAAAAGTGTTTGCTGCAGATGTCCACACTTATGGCTCTGACAATCTTCCCAAACCCTCTTCCATGGCGATCCATGAACCTTTCAGGGAGGGGTGTTATATAGCTGTTCCACTCAGGACTGAGCACATCTCAGTCTCTTATTATTTGCACATTGGCTGGTTGTGAGTCTCTGCATTAATTGCCATCTACTGCAAAAGAAGCTTCTCTGATGAGGTTGAGGGTTGCATGAATTTATGGGTATAAGATAATAGTTAGAAGATAGTTTGATACTCTATCTCATAGAATAATAGTAGTAGGTTCTGCCCTAGGGCCTATGATATAACCAACCAGAGATTCTTAGCTTAGTTGATAGGCATGAGTTGTATCTTGTGAAGCAGGCCTTAAATCTAATCAGAATGTGGTTGGTTGTTCAAGCAACATCTGTACTACCCACCATTGTATCAACTGGCTGTTTCTTCCCAGACTGGTTCATACTGGATTTGAACCTCTATGAGGTTACTCTGGCCGTGGTATTTAGTGGTGGGACCTCTGGGAGGTGACTTGGATCAAAGCCAATGGAATTCTGGTGGCTTTGCAGGGAGAGATTGAGACTGTGGGATACATGCATGCACACTTCCTGCCGTTGGCCACAGGCTTCCCTGCAGCATCTAAGGACTCTGTCAGCAAGTCAGCCATCCCTAGATGCAGCCCCTTGACCACTGAGCTTCCAGGACCATGAGCCAAAAGAAACTTCTTTTCTGTAGAAATCATCCAGTCCCTGGTATTATGTTATTGGCAACAGAAAGTGGACCAATACTCTATCTAGGTCTTATTTAGCATTTAACACCCTATTTTGGGTTTTATTGCCTCTCCGCTGCTATTGAGAAACTGCAAGTCTACATGTATTTTCCTGGGAAGCCCAGCTGATGGTCTAGAGTACTGCAGACCACATGTCTTCCTAAGGGTTAACATTCTGCAGACATCCTCCACCTGCATTGCTGACAGGTGCACTCTGCCATCCAGGCTGTGTTCCTCCTGTGCAGAGGACAGGGATGGAGTACCTGCAAATATGCAGGAGCGGATGTAGGTTGGAATTGGATGCCTGGTTCCCAGGGCTGGCACCACTGCTTGTCCTGTTTCCTCATCTGTGAAATGGAGATAATAATAACTGCCCCAGTTTCTCACATGTGAAGACAAAACGAGAAAACCATGCTGCAAAATAGGAAACACTATTCAAATGTAGACAGTTTTAGATCCTTCGATTGCTCTCTACATTAATAATAGCCCTATCGAGTTGGTGAGCCTGTGTAATGCCTTTCAGCTTCCAGAGTGCTTCTACTTGCATTATCTCATTTGGTTTGCACCACGGTGCTCAGTGTTTCAGGGGATCACGGGGATTGAAGAGGCCATAGGGCTTGCTCAGGGCCATCCTGCAAGTAACCGAGCTGAGAGAGCCGCCAGCTTTCCCTGCCTTGTTTCTCGACTTCATCTATCAGAATCCATTACTTCAGCGTCTCTGTCAAAACCATCAAGTCTCCCTTGGTAAAGCATTTGTGGGGTCAATGCTGCTGGTGGCTGCAGGGTAGACAAGGTGTTTGCAACCTCTTCATGGGAACGTGAGCACAGGGCTACTGAAAGTAACTCCAAAGTCTCTCCACGGTTGGAAAAGCATCGATGGGCTTTTTGGTCAAAGTCCCTGGGTCACCTGCAGGCTCTGCCCCATTTCATCTTGCCAGTGTCTTCTTAGGATGTAAAGAAGATGACCATAGTGTCAGATGTCCAGTGAGGATTTACTGACTTCTTAATGATGGAAAGACTCTCCCAGAACACAGAACTATCTAATTACTTACTTTGTAAAGCACCTTAGAGGTATTTCCATTCCAGTTTGCTCTTTCTATAGGAGTAAAATAGGGTAGCAGAAGGACAGAGGTGTGTTCTCTGTTAGCGAGTGGGTTTCAGGTTATTGTAGATGTGGGGGTTCATTCTTAGCTCTGCCACTTACTGTCTGAGGACCCAGCAACAGGAGGATTAACTGAGTAAAGTATGTTTTCAGTACTGAATGCTTACCAGACATCACAACTAGAATGAAGTCTAAGTCAATCAATGTGCTTTGTTGCAAACAGTTTAACTCACGTTAACAGGAAAGATCTGTAAGATTATAGTAGGAGCTTCTTTCTGGAGGCTGAGTCAAATGTGGAAGCTACAGAAAAATAGCAGAGTACACACTCATGGCCTGACAACTCCAGGACCAACATGTTGCTTCTGAGGGCCTCTGCCAGCAGTCTCTTCAAAACACATCAGGATATTCTCAGCAGCAAATGTCTTTTAAGTGGCATCTGTTACCCAGAATTCTTTTTACCCAGATTTCAGGAAGGATTGGCAGGGAGAAGATCATATGGTCATGTTCTAGTTGCAAGGGATGCTAGGAAAGCTAGGTCTGAGCTTCTCTATTGGATAGAAGAGACACTTAAGGAAACATTCCAGTATGTAAGAAGAATTTCCAGAATAAAATAGAGACTTTAAAGATATTCATCAAAACAGTCTGTGTTCCCTTTTTATATATGCATAGAACACCAAGTCACTATTTAATGTTATATGCTCCCCACCCCCATAGCTAGGCTCCATGTGGCCCAGTTAGCTTTACTTAATGCACCAATCACTTTTTAACCTTGTAGGGATGAGTCCCAACATTCTCTCCCACACCTGCTCCACACCTGAACATTACATTGTAAGCATTTCTCCCCTATTAATTTTGCTTTTGCAACATGACTCTTAATAGCCCCATAGTATTCTAGAATATGGATGTGTCAAAATTTATATGAACAATTCCAGCGTGTGTATTAAACCTGGCAGGTGGATGCTTTTTCCTTGAAGTTACATATGACTTAGCAATGAACACTCTCGTGCAAAGAAATCCTTCAGTTTATTTTCCTTTGATGGAGAGGCTAGCTCAGAGGAAAAAGGTTAAAGCCTCCTGATGGATCTTGCCAGGTGGGGGACCACTAATGTAACTTGAGCTTTTATCTTCCCAACTGCTGTAGAAATGTAAATCCTTAATCACAGCTGAACACTGGGAATAGCAATCTTAACTATTACACATGCGTGAATGCTGGAAATGCTAGTTTTTACAACTTTTTTAGCTGAAAATGTATCTCAATATTTTAGTGCAAGATTTCTGTTATTTGTGATATAAAAATTGGTCTTAATTGCTTTTTGTTAGCAGAAGTGTAAAATTATGTAGCCAAACTCACTAATGTTCTTTTCTTTACCTTTTTCGACATTTATGTTTAGAAAGATCTTTCTCCTCTGAGAGCCATCTTTTTAAAAGGTTAAGCTTTTGAGGCTGGAGAGATGGCTCAGTGGTTAAGAACACTGGCTGTCCTTCCAGAGTTCCTGAGTTCCATTCCCAGCAAACACATGGTGGTTCATAACCATCTGTAATGGGATCTCACTCTTCTGATGTGTCTGAAGACAGCGACAGTGTATTCATATACATAAAATAAATAAATCTTTGTTTTGCTCTGTACCCCATTTTTTATTAGGGTTACTTGGCTCTCTGGAGTTTAACTTCTTGAGTTCTTTGTATATATTGGATATTAGCCCTCTGTCGGTTGTAGGATTGGTAAAGATCATTTCCCAGTTAGTTGGTTGCCGCTTTGTCCTTGTGACAGTGTCTTTTGTCTCACAGAAACTTTGTAATTTTATGAGGTCCCATTTGTCAATTCTTGATCTTAGAGCATAAGCTATTGGAGTTCTGTTCAGGAAATTCTCCCCTGTGCCCATATGTTCAAGGTTCTTCCCTAGTTTCCTCTCTGTTAGTTTCAGTGTGTCTGATTTTATGTGGAGGTCCTTGATCCACTTGGAATTGAGCTTAGTGCAAGGAGATAAGAATGGATCAATTTGCATTCTTCTGCATGTTGACCTCCAGTTGAATCAGCACCATTTGTTGAAAAGGCTATCTTTTATTCCACTGGATGGTTTTAGCTCCTTTGTCAAAGATCAAGTGACCATAGGAGTGTGGATTCCTTTCTGGGTCTTTAATTCTGTTCCATTGATCTACAGAGAAGCAAGAGGGGATTGAATGGGGAAAAGAGGGAGGGAAGGGGGCTTATGGGACTTTCGGGGAAGGAGGAAACGGGAAAGGGGAAATGATTTGGAATGTAAATAAAAAATCTTAGAAAATAAAAAAAAATCTTAAAAAAGTCTTCTAAATAAAGGAGGGTTGTATTATTTGCAAAAGGGAAGAACTAAAAAAGTTAACCTTTGGTAAGTATATATTAATTACACAAAGTAGTGCTTTGTATTTTGTGACATTTTTGTACATAAATAAGTTACTTCGATCATATTTGGTATCTCTCTTGTTGACTCCACTCATTTCCCTCTTCCTTCCACAAGTTCACCGTTTACTCCTTAATTGTTGTAATTTTTTCATTTCTCTTTCTCAATCTAGCTTATTTTGCTTAACATGATGATCTCCCATTCTATTCCTTTTCTTGCAGACAACATGATTTCATTTTCTTGAGCTGAATAATACTTCATTTATTTTCGCCACATTTTTTGTTATCCTGTGCTCCTGTCTTGCACATATGTTTAAGACATACACAAGCTTTCATTCATCAGGAATTCTTTTCCCAATTGCGGTACAGGGTCACTGTCAATTCCAGTTACCTTCCCTGTTTTTCTCAGCATCCTTTATGAGACAGAGGAGTCTTTTTAACCTCCAGTTCTTCTCCATGGAGCACATTCCAGGCTATTTTTGATGTTTCCAATTCTTCTTTATCACATCACCTTATGTTCTTGTCATCCAGTTTATAAAGAAAATAGAAGCTATGGGGTGGGATAGCTACCAAACCTCCTCGAGGTATAAAGAGTCCACATTCTTCTTCATCTCTTTCCTCCTTTCCTTTTTAGTCACCACGATGTATTTCTTGATCTGAGATTTCTGGATCTCATTGCCCAACACCCCCTCCATCAGGAATACCGTGCCCTGCCCTTCAGCAGCTCCTTCCCTGTTATTTCTTAAACTCATCCTGTGTGCTCTCGTCACCCCCACAACATACCTCAAACCATCTGATTCCATTTAATTTGAGCCATGACATCTGTTACAGGCTGACTTGTGTCCCCTCCCAAATTTAGGTTTCAGGCCCAAGTCCTGGTACCAAAGAACACTGGAGATAGAGTCATTGAGGGGATGATTAAGTTTTGTCCATTAGGGTGGTTCCTGTCCTAGTATAATTTGGATGATTAAGAGGAAGAGGAGATTTGAACACAGATACACAGTGGGAGATCACAGGAAGATAAACGTAGAAGATAGCTTTCCATAGGTCAAGCAGAGGGGATTCAAAAGTCCACAGCAACAGTACCTTGGTCTCACACTTCCAACCTGCAGATCTGTGAGGTAGTGAATTTCTGCTTTGAAGCTACTCAGTCTATGGCACCTAGTTGTGGCAGCCCTAGAGAGATTATGCATCTAAATATCCCTTTTCTGAAATACCTCTTTTTAAAGAAGGACAGAAAAAAAAAATCCTATTCACAGTGGTAACAAGAAAAAGAGGTCATACATGAACTGAAAAAATTCTTTGAGGAACTTTTCTAAGTTAAATTGCAAAGGAGAAAAGCTAAGTGGAGCTGCATAGAGTCTATAGTATATAGCATGTGGGTAACACTCATGGTATACAGCATATGGGCAGGGCTCATGGGATAGAGCATATGGGCAGGGCATGGGAATTGAAGAAAGGATGGACCATAGACTTCACATTTTTGGTCTCCCTGGAGCAAAGAGAGCTTGAAGAAGATTTGAGTGCTGGGCAAATTAAAAGATGCCAAAAATATTCCAATTTATCTCAGGTCTTTCTAGTCTCTTTCTCTCCAACTCTATCCTTATTCTTTCTCTGGGCACTTAGATTTAATAAAAGTGATTTGGATGTGTTTTCTAGAACAAGAAGTATTGGGGAAGAGAAATTCTCCCTTAGGCTACAGTGGGCTGGGCTTTATCTGCAGAGGTAGCATCAGCAATGAGGAGAGAGAGGGCCCCTGTGGCACCAGCTTCCTGGTCCATATGGTCCAGTTCATCTTACCCAACTTCTGCATTAAGATTCAGGAGCAGAGCCAGATCAAGTAGTAGACAGCGATCTTCCCTGCATTTTCTGGCAGAAGTATTTCTTCGGCTTGTGATAGAGAAAGATGATGGTTCACAGGTAGAATTAGGATGTTCTGGCAATGATAGCATCCTGGAAAACCTTTTATTGTGAATTTACCTTTCAAGCTAAAACAAAAGAACATTACCAACCCTATGTACCCAAGATGAAGCTACAATTGCTCAACAATCTTGTTCCACCTATTCTGTGATTGTAGAGTTTTTATTATTATTTTAAAATGTTTCAAAATAAAATCTATAGAATATAGTATATTTTATGAAATATAGCTTTCACTAATATCTCTTGCTGTTATCACTACTTAAAAATGATTGTGCTTTGTGTTCTCATTTGGGGTGTGTGTGTGTGTGTGTGTCTGTGTGTTTGTTTGTGTGTTTGCTTATTTGTTTTGCTTCATGGCATGTCCTGGAGATCATTACATAGATGTACACACACAGATTACTTCTCAGAGCCTCACAGGACTCTGCTATGTGCAGATACAGCATAATTATGCCAGCCAGACTCCCCCCTGATGGGGAATCCTTCTCCTGTTTTTAATTTAGGATCTCACTATGTAGTTCCAGTTGACCTGAAACTTGCTATGAAGAACAGGCTAGTCTTGACCTTTTGGTAATTCTCCTGCTCCTGTCTCCAAAGTGTTGGGTCATAAGCATGTGTCACCACACACATCCTCTCTAAAAAATGATCAATGATATGATAGCTTTGTGTCTAAATCCTTATGTATTTGTTAATGCATATTTGAGGTAGATTCTGTATTAATTAGGGTTCTCTAAAAGAAGAGAACCAACAGAATATATATATATATATATATATATATATATATGTGTGTGTGTGTGTGTGTGTGTGTGTGTGTGTGTGTGTGTGTGTGTGTGTGTCTGTGTGTCTGTGTCTCTGTGTGTGTGTGTCTAAAGGGGATTTATCAGGTTGGCTTCAGGTATTATAACAAAGGCCGTCTCACACTGGAGACAGTGAGAACTCTTTAGTTGTTTAGTCCATGAGGTTGGGTATCTCAGCAATCCCAATCTGATGCTGAAGGCCTGGAGGGTTCCTAGAGAGCTACTGATCTTCAGTCTATAATGGAAACCAGAAGTTGGTTCTAATCCTGGGGAAGAAATGCTGTAGCAACAGGATAGACAGATACACGAACTTGCCAGCAAGATGAAGGCAAGCAGGCAGAAAGTTTCCGTCTTCCATATCCTGTTATTTGGGTTGGTGCCAGAGTGTATGGTCCAGATTTAGGATGAGTCTTCCCACTTCAGATATTCTGATAAAGAAAATCCCCACAGGAGTGCCCAGCACCTTATGTTTTAGCTGATTTAAGATTCACCGAGCTGACAACCAGGATTAGCCATTACAGAGTCTTAGAAATGAGGTTCTAGTATTAAAGAATGTACTTGCCTATGACTGGCCCCTGTGCTTCTTTTTATCCATATTTCATTTCTGAAAATATTTTATTTCTGAAAATATTTACTTAAAAATTTTGAATTTGTCCTACATCTCTGTCAGCTCTCATTTCTGATCTTCCATTAATCTAGTTGTCTTGAATTTGTGTTTCTCTAATTAAACTTTATAGTCTTACCTGGTTGCTATCTATTTTTCATGGGCTTATGAAGAGTGTAAATTATGACTCCATTTCCATTCTTCAGATCTGTTTTTATTGGGGTGGGGGAGATGCTCAGGGGCAAGAGCAGTAAGGGAAAACACACCACAGCAGAGTCTGGTCTGCACGCCCATACCCACATCCACCTAGACACCTACCCCATCATACTTTACATAATACACAAAAAGAAAGATACATTTTAATTTGAATGTTTAATACATGAATACTATATGCATAGTTTCTACCCTCCTTCTACCCTTCCAAATCCTTCCATTTCCCCCTCCCCAACACATGATTTCATCTTTGTTAATTATTATTGTTACTCTCTCTCTCTCTCTCTCTCTCTCTCTCTCTCTCTCTCTCTCTCTCTCTCACACACACACACACACACACACGTAGCAGCAGCAGCTTGTTGATTCTGTTTAGTGTTGCATGTAGGCATACGTGTTTAAGATTGATGAATTGGGATTGGATAACAAAAATATGTTTTTACTAGTGTACTGTCAATTATGCACAAGATGTCATCATGACGTTTTCATACATGAATGAAAAGCATTTCAATAATAATCATCCTGTTGTTATTCTGTCTTGTTCCCGTTCACTTCCCATTCTCTCCTTCTTCCTTTTATCTCCATTTCCTCCATATGTCTTTTGTTTGGTTGTTTCTTATTTTCCATAACCCAATGAGGCTTTTGGGGTGGGGGTTCTTACAGGTGCATGATTGAAAGTTTGTTTATAGGAGAATGGGCATCTTACCATCGTCTATACTACTGAATAAAATGTCTCTCTCGCCTCAGTCAACCATAAATGCATATAAATTCTTAGAAAACCTGGGCCTATGAATAACCCTCACTTGCATGACAATTTTTTTCTGGGCTAAGTCATGTGCAATGGAAATATTGAATTTTTGTGGGTGGGGGCACTGGAGAGATAGCTTGGCAGTTAAGAGCACTTGTACTCTTCCAATGGAACTGGTTTGGTTCTCAGCACCCACCTGGTGGCTCACAACAACACCTCTAACTCCAGTTCTAGAGGACTGCTGCCCTCTTGTGGCATCCTTGGGACTAGGCATGTGTGGAACACAAACATACTTGCAGACAAAACATTCATGCATATAAAAATCAAAATAAAGAAGCCTAAAAACATTTTTATTGTTTGGTAATTGCATGGATTGGCAGGATTAATATAGTAAAAATGAGCATCTTACCAAAAGTAA
The DNA here is from genome assembly GCA_036184795.1 of Tokudaia tokunoshimensis. Taxonomy (NCBI): domain Eukaryota; kingdom Metazoa; phylum Chordata; class Mammalia; order Rodentia; family Muridae; genus Tokudaia; species Tokudaia tokunoshimensis. The sequence goes on from BTHU01000001.1 coordinate 99,690,920, forward strand.
TACACAGATTCAATGCAATCCCCATCAAAATCCCAACTCAATTCTTCATAGAGTTAGAAAGAGCAATTCAAAAATTCATCTGGAATAACAGAAAACCCAGAATAGCTAAAACTATTCTCAAGAGTAAAAGAACCTCTGGGGGAATCAGTATCCCGGACCTCAAGCTGTACTACAGAGCAATAGTGTTAAAAACTGCATGGTATTGGTACAGTAACAGACATGTAGATCAATGGAACAGAATTGAAGACCCAGAAATGAATCCACACTCCTATGGTCACTTGATCTTTGACAAAGGAGCTAAAACCATCCAGTGGAAAAAAGATAGCCTTTTCAACAAATGGTGCTGGCTCAGCTGGAGGTCAACATGCAGAAGAATGCAAATTGACCCATCCTTATCTCCTTGCACTAAGCTCAATTCTAAGTGGATCAAAGATCTCCACATAAAACCAGACACACTGAAACTAATAGAAGGGAAACTAGGGAAGAACCTTGAACATATGGGCACAGGGGAGAATTTCCTGAACAGAACTCCAATAGCTTATACTCTAAGATCAAGAATAGACAAATGGGACCTCATTAAATTACAAAGTTTTTGCAAGGCAAAAGACACCGTCAAAAAGACAAAGCGGCAACCAACTAACTGGGAAATGATCTTTACCAACCTTACATCCGACAGAGGGCTAATATCCAAGATATACAAAGAACTCAAGAAGTTAAACTCCAGAGAGGCAAGTAACCCTATTAAAAAATGGGGTACAGAGCTCCACAAAGAGTTCTCACCTGAAGAATATCTAATGGCTGAGAAGCACCTAAAGAGATGTTCATCATCCTTAGTCATTAGGGAAATGCAAATCAAAACAACCCTGAGATTCCATCTCACACCAGTCAGGATGGCTAAGATCAAAAACACAGGAGACAGCAGTTGTTGGCGAGGATGTGGAGAAAGAGGAACACTCCTCCACTGCTGGTGGAATTGCAGGCTGGTACAACCACTCTGGAAAGCAGTCTGGCGGCTCCTCAGAAAACTGGGCATGACACTTCCGGAGGATCCGGCTATACCACTCCTGGGCATATACCCAGAGACTTTACCTGCATGCAATAAGGACACATGCTCCACTATATTCATAGCAGCCTTATTTATAATAGCCAGAAGCTGGAAAGAACCCAGATGTCCCTCAACGGAGGAATGGATTCAGAAGATGTGGTATATTTACACAATGGAATACTACTCTGCAATCAAAAACAATGAATTCACGAAATTCCTAGGCAAATGGTCAGAACTTGAAAATATCATCCTTAGTGAGGTAACCCAATCACAAAAGATCACACATGGTATGAAGTCACTGATAAGGGGATATTGACCCAGAATCTCAGAATACCCTAGACACAATCAGCATATCAATAGATTTCTAAAAAGATGGAAGGAGAGACCCCTGGTCCTGGAAAGACTGGATGTAGGGGAACGCCAGGACAGAGTAATGAGAGGGGGTTGAACGGAGAAAAGAGGGAGGGAAGGGGGCTTATGGGACTTTCGGGGAGGGAGGAAACGGGAAAGGGGAAGTGATTTGGAATGTAAATTAAAAAAATAAAATTAAATTAAATTAAAAAAAAAAATAAGTATATTTTCTGTTTTGATCAAACTGACTCCCTATCCCCTCTCAGTTCGTCTTCTAGCCCCCTCCCCCCATATTTTGTGTTTTAATTTCTAAACCTACTGAGACCACTTAGTAGCGCTGCCAGTATGTGCATGAGTGTAGGACCATCCTTCCATCCATATATTTGCGCACACACACACACACACACACACACACGAGAGAGAGAGAGAGAGAGAGAGAGAGAGAGAGAGAGAGAGAGAGAGAGAGAGAGAGAGAGAGAGAGAGAGATTAAATGGAGTTACCATATAATGGGGAGACAATGCCTCCCTCAGACACCACTAACTATAAAATAAAAAGCACATTGTAATATACAGGTTATCTGTTTTTGAGGTGTTGGTCAGTAGGTTCCTATAGACCCCCTGAACATTAAGGTCTATTACCAGTTCTCTTTGTTACCCTCAAGAACTTGCTAGTAATCTCCTATTGCTGAAGCCACTGGATTTTTGAGTCATAGTGCATTGAAAAATCAAACTGATTCTGACTTAGAAGCTTCATCCTTCAGTTTTCAGTGTTGGAAGGCACTATACATGCTACAAGGGGAGAAAGGTAATAAGCAGACTTACCCAGATCTGAGTTCTGTGAGCAATAGTCATGACTGGGATGGCAAGATATTTCTCCCCCTCATGCAACAGAGGCACGGACTGTGAGAGGAACCAACCTCATTGAACCTGGATTTAAGGCCCACTCCAACCAGATGGAAGTCGTGCTTAGTACTCTTAACTGGGCCAACACCCTATGGCTGGCTAAGTCACAGGTTTAAGGGAGAACCTAAAACTACTCTTTTGCTAAATGGAAATAGTAATAAACTTTCACTTTAGTTCTTGTCTTTATTCATATAAATTACCGAATCTCTCAGCCCTCATCAGAGATGCTTCCTTTTTATAGATCGAAAAGTTCAGACATGCAAATGTTCTTTGACCAAGTCCACCTCATTTCCTTCCTTTCAATTCCTCCCCTATTTCCCACCATTAATATTCCTTTCCAGTTTAATCTCTTCTCCCTTTCTTGCTTAAACCCATAAAGTTCACTTAGTCTTGCCAGTATCTGCATGGGAATGGGGCCATGTGTCAGAGTGTGGGTAGTTTTTAAGGGACACATCCTAGAAGACAACTTTCTCTCCCTCCCAGTAGCTATCAACTGTCAATAGCTCCTCCCCAGCTAGGGGCCAGATTTCCTGACAACATCCTCCCCACTTGCTAGGATTTTGTCTGACTTGATCTTGTACAGGTCTTGTGTATGCAATTGTTAACGTTTTCAGTTCATATGCAGAGATGCCTTGTCATGGCTGGAAACCCATGTTCTGCTGTCACCCACTGCTGCTGGCTCATCCAATCTTTCTGCCTGCTTCTGAGATGATGTGTGTGAGAAACTTCTTTATGCAGCAGATGGTGATTAATGCAGAGGCCCACAACCAATAAACATACAGAGAACATGAGGCTGGGATGCCCCACTCTAAGTGGAACCTCTATATCCTGCTCCCTAGTCACAGCTGCTTAGAGGTCACGAGTGCACTGGTCATGTTATGCCTACATGCTTGCACCCCATAATTCTCTCTTGGAGCTTTTATATTCTTTCTGCACTTTGTTTTTTAACCTTCAATAGGAAGATTTATTTGCCACACTTACGGCTGGATGTCCAAGAACAACTTATTTTCTGTATTTTCACTTATTACAAGTCTCTGCAGTTACTGATAACTACTTAAAAAGAAGATTTTTTTTGTTACTAAACCTCACAGCAACACTAATATATTGGCATAATGATATCTATGTAGAAAGGAACTAGATGACCACATCATGTCATTTAATAAGCTGTTTCCCCACCAAGGCCTATGACCTCCTCAGTCATGGACTTGTGACTGGACAAAGAGTATCAGATGTGAATTCCTTCCTGTGGAGCAGACACCAGATCCAAACAGAATGCAGTTGGTTACCTCCATAACAGACTGGCTGACATTGCACCACTGGGCTCATCCTGCCTCATTACTTGGTGTTGTTGCACACAGGATCCACAGCTGATATGACAGCTCTATACCAGTAGCTTGTATAGCACCTTCTGGAACTATGAAAGCTTCCCTGAAGGTAAGAAGCTATTGACCCAGTTCTGACTTGATTTCTCTATATCCTATGACTAAGGCATTTGGTGCCTTCAGCAATAGGATCTTACCATCTAGTCCTGGTGGGCAGTCAACAACAAATACAGTTGCCTATATTGTTTTGGTGGCTTCCTGGGTCTTCCTGACCAAAAATGTAGGGAGATAGCCCATCACTGGTAATGGGACTTTTGTTTAACAATCTATGACTTCTGAGAGAGCTCTTTCCACTCACATAAAATATCTCAGATCAAACTATTTTTAAAAAGTTTTATTTTTGACTAGTTTACCAATAATCAAAATTACTTATGACTTTAAAAACATCTTTAGTTGCCGGGCAGTGGTGGCGCACACCTTTAATCCTAGCACTTGGGAGGCAGAGGCAGGCGGATTTCTGAGTTCGAGGCCAGCCCGGTCTACAGAGCGAGTTCCAGGCCAGCCAGGGCTACACAGAGAAACCCTGTCTCGAAAAACCAAAAAAAAAAAAAAAAACAAAAAAACAAAAAAACAAAAAAACCAAAAAAAAAACCCCAAAAAACAAACAAACAAAAAAAAAAAACATTTAAAAAAATCTTTAGTTTTGGCTGATTCTAATTTCCACCTTTTATAAAAATTTCTATTTAAAAACCAACCAGCCAAACCAACAAAATCATAGTGAGAGAAGCAAAGACAGCATTCTTCTCCATTTAAGTTGACCTTGCCATGCTTCCCCCATTGCAGCTGTCTTAAAAAATTTCCCCAAACACTATCTTCACTCCATTAGCTGCCATTTGGGAGGTAATATGGGTGAGTACAAGTCTATTTTCACAGGGCAAGACATTGTTTAAGATTGAACAACAAGGATCCAAAAAATATTTTTAGGAGAGTTTTAATGAGTGTAGTTACTCAAGAGTAATTTACATATAACATTGTCTTTGGATGTATGGGGTTAAATGAGCAGAATTTGCTGGCACGAAGAACATGCTGCAAGTAGCACAATATTGGGATGTGGGAACAGGACAACACGAAAGATAAGACATATTTTAAGCCTTATAAAGATCCTGAGAGAAGACTTGAATGGGGTATGACAGATCCATGCATAACAGATACATACATGAAAACCTATGTCACATAGAGAAAGTAGGAATGTAATTAGGGACACATATCCTTCACTTTGGATTTGACCTCTGCTTCAGGTCTTTCTGGCTGAATTAAAGGTGCAAATGTTTAGGAAATTATCAATACTGAAAGAGAATAATACACCTCTGAGATGTAGAAGGATTCCTAATTATTATATGATAATCACATCTGAAGAAAATACAAGTTTAATGATAATAATTGCTAGCATAAAAATTGTCAGAAATGTAGGCATATAAAAGCACAGTATACATATATAAGTGAAACTGAAAACTAAACAGTCATCTGTGAAAAATATCAGCAACATACATGAAAAATAATTAAGTCCCTTAGTTTGTAAAGCACATAAACAGACAAACAAGAAAAGGCAAAGACTCCAACAGAAAAGTAGTAATTACTTAATATTAGGAGTTAACAAACATGATAAATGGTTTAGTTTTGGAAGGATGGAGGCATAAATTTAAGCAGTGGGGTAATGGGGTAACATTTTAAGGATGCAATGCTAAGTACAAAATGGCATGACATGGAACTTGCATAATTTCAAGTTTAAAACATTCGTTGTTTGCAGTATTGAAAAATGAATCTCAACCTCACATATGCTAGACAAATGCACGGTTGCTGAGCTCTGTCCCGAGCTATATTTTTAAACTATGTATTGGAAACAGAGTTTCTCAGCTTGCTTCTCTCTTGCTTTGATAAAACACTGACCAAAAAAAACCAAAAAAACAAAAAAACAAAACAACAACAACAAAAAAAACCCAAAAACCAACCAACCAACCAACCAACCAAACAAACAAACAAAACAAAACAAAACAAAAAAAAAACCCCTTGAGGATGAAAGGGTTTATTTCAACTTAGAGTCTCTATTCCTTCATTAAGGGACGTCAGAGCAGGAACTCAAGGCAGGCACCTGGATGCAGGAACTGAAGTGAAGGGCATGGAGGGGTGCTGCTGATTACTGGTTGGCTCCTCATGATTGCCCAGCCTGCTTTCTTGTAGCACTTTGGACCACCTGCATAGCCCGGTACCAGCCATAGTGGGATAGACCCTTCCACACCGGTCATCAGTCAAGAAAATGTTTTCATAGACTGCCCAAAGGCCAATCTGATGGAGGCAACTTGTCAAATGAGATGGCCTCTTCCCAGATGACTCCTATTTGTGTCAGTTTGACAAACAACCAATTAGCGCACAGGGGTCTCTCTACATTGTCTAGACTGGCTTTAAATGCCTTAAATGTACAATCCTCTGCCTCAGCTTCCAAGAAAGGTGGGGGTGGTTATAGGCTTAGGCCAGCAGCTTTTAAAAATAATAAAGTACCCACTGTTATATACTGCCTTCTATGTTTATGTTTTCTGTAGGGCTGGGGATGGCGCAGGAGATTTCATGTTAGACTGGTCTGTATCCCACACTCCTGCCTTTCTGTTGATATTGATTATCTCTGAGTTATGGGATTATGGATAGTTTTCTCTTTATTCATCTTTATGTAAACTGATTTCTACCAGAAACATTAACTGCATCTGAAATAGAGGAACCAGTTATGTACTTTCTTTTTAATAAATAGCACCCAGTGCTAGTACGGCTGGTCCTAGCTGGTTATTTTCATGCTTTCACAGTAGAAATATAATATTTCTCACAAATAAATTTAATATTTACAAAACGATGTTTGTCAAGAAAGCAATCTTTAAAGTTGACTGTCTCTCTCCTTTCCTCCCTCCTTCCCTTGTCTTTCCGTCCTTCCTTCCTTCCTTCCTTCCTTCTTCCTTCCTTCCTTCCTTCCTTCCTTCCTTCCTTCCTTCCTTCTCTCATACAATAGATGCCTACTGCACCTTCCCCTCCCTCTACTCTTTCCAGTCCCTCCTCCCTTCCCCTCAGGTCCCCCTCCCCCACTGAAACAGAGTCTTAGCCCCGAGTGGTTTGGAACTAACTATGGAGATCAAGCTAACTTTGAACTCACAGAAATCACCCTACCTCTGTTTCCCCAGTGCTAGGCCTATAAAGGCCTGTGCTTCCATTCCCATTTTCACAAGTCTCTTTTATTAAATTAATCATAAATCGTATGAAAGTATAAGAAAATACACAAGCATAGTTATGGTGATGTTGATATTTGTATTACACTATGCGGATAAACGTTCAAGAAGTCAGAATGAAAATATTAAGAGGAGAAAATTAAGATGACTCTGTAGGATGATTCTAGAGTACCCCCCAAAAGCCATCCATGATCAAATTCTCTAGGAACACCCTGTGGAACAGAGCTAAACCACGTTTTTAGTAATTAAGTTTTCAGAATTTAGCAGCAAATGTGCATTGCCAAGGTTCAGTAAGCAGCGTTTTCCAAACTTATTTTGCCACACAATTTATTTTTGTCTCAATATTTCTATATGAGTTGTTTATAACAGTGTTTGGAGGATTCAGACTTGGAAACACTGTCATACAGAGTCACTGGAATGGTCCTGTTAGAGGAACCTTTCATGGCATGGTAAGGTGTTCACAACAACATCCAACGATAACACAGACTACAGAAGGCCAGGGACAATGCAGTCCTGTTAATGGAAAATTGTGTGCACAGAAAAGAGACTGGACAAGAACATTAACTGCAAAGTATTAAAAGAGGTTACATCTGGGAAATGGAAAGTGGATAATTTTTATTCTTCTTTTTACTTGTACATATTGAATAAGACTTCACAATGAACATATATTACCATTGAAATAAAGAAAGCGATAAAAGTTACAAAAATGATGCAGAAGAATATGCAATGTATTGTTCATCTGTGTTCCCTGGAAAGAGGAGATTGCAAAGCACTTTGTTTACTACAATTTCTTTTTTAAAATGCTTACCTTTATGGATAGCTGTACAGAGAAGGAGTAAATGCAGCAAGATATTAAGTTATATCTGGGAGCCTAGATAATTTTAAAGACATTTGTGGGAGAGGATAGATTAACGTTTTGTACAATGAATATTTCCCATATTTTAGTTAAATGTAAACACAAATATGTGTTTCTGGATATATGTAAATAGAAAAACAGGCACATATTACTTACCCTTTCTTTCATTTCTTTTTAAAATAATATTTTACTTATTTTTAAGAACTTTATATATGTATACAGTGTATTTTTTATCATATCTACCTCCAATTCTCTCCAACCCCTCATGTAGCCACCCCCACATCAGGCCCCCTCTCAACTCCATGTGGTCTTTAAAATATATAACCTAATGAGTCTAATCAGTGTGTCTGGTATATGAGTTAGTGTGTGGTATGTGCATGAGTGTGTGACCATCTATAAGAGCACATGGGACCTATCAGGGGCTGCATCCCTCGAGAAAACTGACTCATATTGCCTCAGCAGTCCTTGTTGACACAGAACTTTGGGAGGTAGGTATAAGATACTGCTCTGGACAACATATATTACTGACTTGTTGGACTCTACAAGTAAAATGTAAACTTCTTTTCATCTTTGAGGCTATTCTTCCAAAGTGTATCCAGTACTGGCATCCAGGGAAGGTAGGAGAAATTACATTGTCTGGGAAGCATGTTAGTATACACACTGATTTTTCTTACCTTAAATGTCTGTTGTTGTATATTTGATGATGTCCATGCTGTGTAGAATATATATATATATATATATATATATATATATATATATATTCTATACACATATATGTATATATGTGTGTGTGTAAATATGGTATCTATAGCTTTATGTATGATTTTAAAAAATCTTTATAAATTTGAATCACTGAAGCACTCATAAATGCCATCTTGCTTACAATGCTCTAGAAGGTTCTCTCTTGATCTTGTAGATCTACCCCAGTCACCTGCCAGCTTTTGTCTTTTCTCTAGATTTGCTGACCAAGGTATTGGAAGGTTCCAGTTTCCAGTCTGAGAATGGGCACTGCTACTGAGACAGGAGTCACTAAGGCTGCACATCAAAGATACCTCATCATCTGTGTTCTATAGATGCACATAGGGCTGTGCTTTTGACCTCCTCCAATGGGGCCATGAGACCAGTTCTATCCAATGCACTGTGAGTTGTAGCACGCACCACTCCTAGTCATGCACATGATTTCCGTGGGACCCACCTATCTGCCAGTGTGACTAGCAATCTTTAATATTGTGGGTACTCCACTAGCTAAGACTGCAGAAAGGATAACGATGAGCCAGATGCGACTATTGCAGTCTTAGCACTCAGAAGCACAGGGAAGAGGGTCTTGAGTTCAAGGTCAGCCTGAGCTGAATAGTGTCTTGTCTCATAATGAGCAGTTAAACTATAAATAAATGACAATAAAAGATTATATTTTCCTGTGGGATGATTTAGAATATGAACCCTTATTTGCTTTAATACCTAAAGTTTGGTTTTGTTAATATAGTACAACCCAATATATGTCATATGGAGATGAGAATTCTCCAGGAATGTCATTACTATTCCTGTGAATAAAACCAACCCAATATTAAGGATCTTTCCTTGCATGATTATTTATACATGTTTATATAACTTGAAAACTATTTGTGATGGGAAGGAGCTAATATTTTCTTTAATGCTACATACCAGTGCAGAAGTTACGAGTTTTTTTTTCCTTGATTGCTCTAATTCATCACTTTGCTAAGAAACCATTCCCTACACCGCTACAGCCAACTTCCAGGTCCCTTTCCTGAGTCTGACCTCGTTGCTATGGGATTTCACAGGACAATGAGGCCAGAGGGACATCTTCAAGCAAAAGAGCAGAAAACTGCATAAAAATAGTTCACTGTCAAATGTTATTCCACAAACTTTAATGATTAGGAAAAAAGCATGAGTTATGGGTAGTTATACACCATTATAACCCTTGACATTTTCCTAAGATGTTTTTAAAGAATAATGCATCTGATTTGGTGTGTGTAAACCTGCATGTCTGCCTCAATATCCAAGAATTCCCCACACTGATTCCCACGGTGGCTGCATTGATTTCTGGTGGTAACTGTGAATGAGACCTCCTCTGAACTGGAAACTTAAGGGTTCTTTGGAGAATCAGTTGTGTCAGATTTGTTGGGGCAAACATGTGAAGGAGTGTTTTCTAAAAGCAGACACAGGTGAAAGGCTGTTCCACTAAGGCAGACTCATGAAGGAACGTTTTGCTGAAGCCAACAAATGAAAAGATGTTCTGCTAAAGCAAGCACATAGAAGCACACGTGATATAGGGTTCTTCGCTAATGACATGCATGTATTGGTCTGTCTTACATTCTGTAGTTGAGCTCTATTTGTCGGGACTCCATAGAGAGAAACGCACCAAAAACCTTCTGGTGGTGTGCTGCAGCTTCTTGCTGCTCCCACGGATTTGAGCTGATTGGTAGCGTGACGTCAGCTGAGACAAATGCATATGCTGAGAGGTAAGGCACATGGTGAGGTAAGACCCATGGAGGACACATAATGTTTGGAGAGAGTATAAATAGGACTGTGAGAAGGGCAGCTGGTAGAGCTAGCTGTGCAATACTTGGTCTTTGCTGATCTTCACTTTGCTAAGAGAGGCACAGCTGAGCATTCCTCCTGGCATCCCTCCTGGTCCCTCCTGCTGTCTTGAGCCTAGACCGAGGCCTGGCTGTCTCTGCTAGGTAGTACCACCATTGCTGATTCGTGTTTGCTATCCTGACTCTACCAAACCGGACAGCTGGTGTATTCATGAAGTGTTTGCGAGTGGATCGAGCTGCCACTGCTGACCTGTGAACTGAACTGCTGGTTTCCTGACAGTTCAGATGGGATTTACTCCAATGAACAATTTCTAAACAGGTTCACTTCCCCCATATCCTTTCGTTTCCACTTCCCCTAGTGGGTGGTGGACTAGAAGGGAGGTTAAAGCCTTTAAGAAGCATCATTAAAAGCAATGGGAGGTCATTAGCTGAAATACCCAACAGAGAGGAGATAGAACCTGTAGAGATCATATTCAGTAGATAGACGATGTCCCCATTTGAGGGATGGTGTCACCCACCCACCTCAAAAATATTAATCTAGAATTCCTCCTGTCAAAAGGAAATGCAGGGACAAAGAGTGGAGCAGAGATTGAAGGAAAGGTCATCCAGAGACTGCCCCACCTAGGAATCCATCCCATCTGCAGACACCAAACCCAGATACTACTACTGATGCCAAGAAGCGTTTACTGACAGGAGCCTGATATAGCTGTTCCCTGAGAGGCTCTGCCAGAGCCTGACCAATACAAATGCAGATGTACACAACTAAACATCTGATTGAGCACAGGGACCCCAATGGAGAAATTAGGGCAAGGACTGTAGGAGCTGAAGAAGTTTTCAACCCCATAGGAAGAACAACAATATCAACCAACCAGATCCCCCAAAGCTCTCAGGGACTAAACCACCATCCAAAGAGTACACATTGGGGGGACCAATGGCTCCAGCTGGACATGTAGCAGAGGATTGCCTTATTGGGCATCACTGGGACGCGAGCACCTTGGTTCTGGGGAGATTTAATGACCCAGGGTAGGGGAATGCTAGAGCACTCAGGCAGGAATGGGTGGGCAGGTGGGGGAGCACCCTCATAGAGGCAGTGGGGGATAGAGGATGGGGGCTTGTGGAGGGGAAACTAGGAAGGGGGATAACATTTGAAATGGAAATAAATAAAATAACCAATAAAAAATGAAAAAAAATTTAAAGTTTTGAAAAGGCTTTGAAAAATGTAAAGTTACAGTCCTCCTTCCCTATGCCCTCACCAGCATTTGTTGTCTGTCAGATGTTTTCTTGATCTCAGCCATTCTGACTGGGGTGAGATGAAATCTTGGAGTAGTTTCACTTTTCACTTCCATAATTTCTAGGGACATAATTTTTAGAGACATTTCCTAGCCTTTTGTACTTATTCTTTTGAGAACTCTATTCAGATCATAGCTGCCCCCTTTTAACTTGGCAATTTATTATGTTGATCCTTTGTTATATTCTTTTTCTAGATTTTGATTATTAATCCTCTACCTGAAACATAGCTGGCAGAGTCTCTCCTGCTCAACGGGCTTCTCTTTCACTTGATTGATTATTAGCTTTAAGAAGCTCTTTAGTTTTATGAGGTCCCATTTGTCAGCTGATGGCCTTAATTCCTGGGCAATTAGAATTCTATTCAGAAAGTCTTGTCCTGCTCTTATATCATATAGGGTTCTGCCTATGTACACTTCTAGAGGATTCAGACTTTCAGGTTTCATATCTATGTCTTTCATTCTTTTGGATTTGATTTTTGTACAGCATGATATACTTGGGTCAGATTTCATTCTCCCACATGTGGGCATCCAGTTTTCACAGTGCTATTTCTTGAAGATGCTGTCTTTCTTCCAGTGTGTATTTCTGGCATCTTTGTCAAATATCAGCTATCTCAGACTCTTTTAACTGTTACTGTTTTTCTGAAGTAGAATGCAAACTCCTTGTTTCACTGGTATCACTCCAGTGCTTAGGAAAATGCCAGTCACACACTAGTATTCGATTACTCAATAATTGTGCTTCACATTTCTATAACAAAATAATTGAGATAGTTGATTTACAAAATGTAAGGGTTTACACTGGCTTTACATCTATGATTGAGTGGTGAGACAGCACACGAGGGTGAGAGGGTGTGACTAAGAAAAGTTTCTCACTCTATGGGCTAGAAAACAAAGAGGAAGAGAAAGAGACTGGGAACTCAAAGTCCTCTTGAAAAGCATGTCTTTGTGACCTAAGATTCTTTAGTAGTGGTTCTCCACCTTCCTAATGCTGCAACCCTTTAATACAGTTCCTCATGTTATGGTGACCCGAACTATAAAATTATTTCATTGCTATTTCATAACCGTAATGCTACTGTTTTGCTGCTGTTATGAGTTGTAACATAAATAACCAGTATGCAGGCCTCAAAGAGGGCTGGACCCACAGGTTGAGAACCACTGATTTATAAGGTCCCACCTCCAAAGGTTCCACCGCTTTCCAATGATACCATCTTGGGGACCATATATTTAGTACATGGGCATTTTGGAAGCAGACTCAAGCCATGGCAGAGGCATGAAGTTCTTATACTCACAGATGATCACAAAACAGCATCTCATCTCCTTTCTCTAGACTCTTTTGGAGTAGTGGCTTAATTTGCTTTCATGGGCAGTGAGAATTTCACCATGACTGTAGACATACATTCATCTATTCACTCATCCCACAAGTATGTAGTAGTAGGAAGCGGTGGGGTCAAATAGATGAGTCAAGCTCTGCTTCTGCCTTCAGAAGGATGTGGGGTAAGCATGTGCAATTGATTTCAAGCATCATTTCCATGTTGCTGCTGAACCAAGAGTGAGGCATGTGTTGGCAGGAGATGAAATTGAGCAGGCAAAGTTGTATCATGGAGGATTTGACTTCCTACATGGGTTTGAGTTTCCCAGAAGCACCCATAGTAATATAATTCATGCATAAATTATCAATAAAGAAATCCTCTTAGTGGCCAGGGAGATGGCTTAGTAAGGTGTATGAGAAAGTGAGTTTAGATTCTCAGCTGAACTTGGTGGCATGAATTATAACTCAGTAAGGGGTGGGAGTGGAGTGGGAGAGGTGTGGCAGAGACAGTCATACCACTGAAGCTCTTTGGCTCTTCATTTTTGTCAAATATGTGAGTTCCAGGTTCAGTGAGAGACTCTGCCTCAAAGAAAGAAGTGGAGACTGAGCAGTTAGAGTGTCTGTTCCATGTCTGGCTTTAGAATTCTACATATAGGTGACAGGGGGTATAGCTAGAATTTCAACCAAAGACAATGCACTTTCTTATCTGTTTGGCTGTGACCTCACTGGCAGTCATAAATGTAGGTGACATTCTGACACTGTCCTATCTTGACTTAGAGAAGAGGTAACAGGGTCTAGAAGGAAGGTGTAGATGCAAAGACACATTTATGTGCAAAGTCATGGTAGTGACAGTGTAGAGACAAGGAAGAGAAGTGAACTCTGGATGAGTTCTTGGGCTTCTAACATGAGCGAAAGAGAGGGAGATAACTCAGGTTTGTGGTGATGTTGTTGTTGGTGGTGGTAGTGTTGTTGTTGGAGGGGATATTTAAACCAGGAGGAAGGACTATTGAGTGTGAGGAGAAAGCTGGGAAAATTCTGTGTTTCAGGCCACAATCCAGAGAGTGTCTTTTCTGCATTCATTTTTATTACGCATCTCCAAGAACCATTTTCAATACATAGAAAGTTGCTTCCATTTTAAATTTAGCATAGTATATGAGATTAAACAAATAATGGGCATGCCACAGCTTGGAAACAGGGGTTTCTTACTGCAATCATTTCTGCACTGCAATTCTTTCCCCACTCTGCTCCTCCCTTGGTATTTGCTTCTCTTGTCACCATTTTACCTCGCTCCATTAACTCCCTGGGCCATTTACCATCTTGGTTAAAAGTTTCCTGGAGTCCTGCCTTTGTTTTTATTCCCTGCATGGCCACTATTGCAGCTGCCTAACTCTGTACAACCTGCACAAAGCTTTTCCCTGGGATCAAACTGTGCGTTTGTCTGCACTGATGGTTTTTGTGTTGGTTGTGTTCCCCTGAGAGCCTGAAGCCTGGAACACAGACTTTGATATACAGTGACATTGCTTATGGGGCTAAGGATGTCCTGTGTCTTGGGTGCACAAATGACAAGGTGTTTAGGTTTCAGAGAACTGGAGCTTCTTAGAAGGCACACAAAGTTCAGAGTGATCATTGTTAGCTATTGGATTTTCCAGTTCCTAGATCCCCTGGGTTCTCGGGCTTCTGCCTGTGCTCAGTAGACTGCTAGAAGCTTATCTCTGGAGGCCTCCTGGGAAGACAGAATCAGAGCAGGAACACAGAAATATTGCTGGGTCTCTCAGCAGGCTTCCTACCTGTAAGATTTTTTTCCATGAGTGACCTCAGATGGCCCTTTCTACTCTGCTTCCTCCTTGTTTATAAATTTTTCCTGTCCAGATCTGCCTGTATTGTCCTGTAACATCTGTGAAACATCAGAGGAGTGTGAGGGAGCTCCCATCCCCCACAGGAGCTCACAGGGGTAGGTGCCCTTCCCTCTTAGCCATTAGCTGCCTCCCACTCAGAAATGAATCCTGCAAGTAGCTTGGATAGCACACACAGCCACTAACTCTGCGTGTGACCTGCTTGCTAATTAGCTACAGTTAGTTTCTGCCCTTTTTTGTCTTGTGCAGGTCATAAGGGCTTACTTTTCCTCTTGTGGGTTCATTAAAGCAAAAACTCTCAGCTTCCTCTTCCGATCATGGTTAGTAAGTAGCAAGAGATGCTACATTGGGCCAACCAGCTTCTAGTTACAGAAGAAATCTTTATAAAGCTTCTAGGTAGAGTTAGGGCAGTCTTCCTGGATGGGCAGTTTCTTGCTCTGTAACCCACCCTAGCTGAGAAGGGGAAGCTAAGACACTGCTACTATGAGGTTGAACATGTTCTGTAGCTTTGGATGTAGAAATACCAATATTTTCTTTGAATAATTTTAAAACATGAACACAAAGGTAGCACATGAGCCACCTATGCACTGGCTTATCTAAGAACAAGATATAAAGGAGACCTATGATGGTTTAATTACATGTATTATGTATATATGTACGTATGTATGCATGTATGTATGCATGCATGTATGTCTGTATATATGCATGCATGTGGGTTTATGGACACGAGGGCAGGTGTCCATGGAGTTTGGAGGCCAGAGGCATCAGATCTCCCTGAGGCTGGTGTCATAGATAGTTATGAACCATCTAATATAGGTGCTGGGAACTGAACTTGGATTTTCTGGAAGATCACTAGTTCCAGATGCTTTGATGATTAATTATTGTCAACTAGACTGAGTTTGAAATCACTGAGAAGACACATCTCTGGATGTGTTTGTGATACTGTACTTGGAGAGGTTTGACTGAAAGGAAGACCCACCCCATGACCCTAGACTGAATAAAAAGGAACAGAAGAGGCAGTGAGCTGAGCACTTACGTTCATGTCTTTTTGTTCCTGGTCGTGGACTCTGTGAAGTGCTGCCTCACACTCCTCTTGGCATGAGTTCCTGCTATGATGAAGTGAATATCCTCAAATTATGAATAAATCTATTCTTTCTTAAGTCATCTGTGTTGGGTATTTTGTTGCACTGATGAGGAAAAGCAACTCATACAGATGAGACGGCTTTGGGTTGTTTTCTTAGGCAACACAAACATGTATCAAATGCTACTTTGGACCAGTGTCATAAGAGGGCTAAGGAGAAGCTGGGGTCTAAGTTTTCTTTTTTACAGAGGTGCCAAGCATGTTTCTTTCACCTTCATTTTGGCCTTATCACCGAGACTATAATTTCAAGGACTGTATGCTTTCCCATCTATTGTGATAATTTTAAAACATGTTTATCTTTGCTTTGCTCTGCTTTGCTTTGCTCTCCCCAGATCTCCAGATCAGATGTTGTTTGGGGCTGCTGTCCTTTGATGCCTAGACTGAAGTGGATATGCAAGTTGCCTTAAGCACAGAAAGGTAAGTTCACGTTGCCTGTAGAATGGAGGTCAGCTCAAACTGACTTTATCCTCACATACTCAGGATTTCAGATTTACACCAGGGCAGGGTATGAGTAAGGCCCCTGAAGTTTGGTTCCCTGAGTGTGATGGTCAGTTTTTATAGTCAACCTGATGCAGTTTAAATTGATGCAGGCACATCTGAGAGGGCTTTTTCCAGAGAAGATGGACTGAGGGGAAAGATCTACCCTGAATATGGGAGGTACACTTCCTGAGCTGGGGCCCTGGACAGAATAAGAAGGAAAAGGAGAAAGCCAGGGGCACATCAGCATCAGCACCTCCTTTCTCTGTTCTCTAGCTGGCCATGGAGTAAACGGCTCTTGTGCCACACACTCCTGCCATCATGGTGTAAGCTGCCCCGCTCTGCCACGCCTTCCCGGCCATGGTGGACCAGGTTCTCTGAAGCCAAAGTGAATTGGCTCTTATGTTGTTCCTGTCAAACAGAATTCTGTCATTGTGACACAGAAGTAATTAACAAGCTTAGTGCGCATCCTTTCTACCCAAAGACATAGGCAAACATGCTCCTCCAAACTTCCACTACATAGTGGTGGCTAAGGGGCAGAAAACCACAATAGACAATCCGCAGAGTAAAAAGGGATGTGGGAGAGATGCTTCTCCGGCTCCCTTCCATGTAATCATGGAGTCTTTGCAGTCTTCTCTGTGCTTCAAATATAGTTCTCTTCATTCAAAGTTGTTTTTTGAGGTTTATTCACCTGCCGGACTTCTGTGTCTCTGCTCCAGCACAAAGGTCCCAGAAAAGTGAAAACTGCACTGTGTTTCCAGACAGCTTGAGAAGTCAGGGAACTCATTCTACCACATTCAGTGATTACAACTTAGTCACAGCCCAGATCAAGAGCCAGCTGCATAGGCTGTACTTGCATATGAAAACAACGTCAAAGAGATTTTGGCCATGGAAAACTGTCACAAAATGTTATTTTTAAACATCTTATGATAACTGTCTCCTTAATTATAAGATGCACTATTTCCCCAAAGATGTTTTGACTGTGCCAAAACAAAACAACAACTACAAAAAAATCTCCCTTCATTCGTGTGGTATTTTGAATATGCTTGGCTCATGGAGTGGCACTACTAGGAGGTGTGGCCTTGTTGGAGGAAGTATGTCCCTGTGGGGGTGGGCTTTCAGAGACCTTTCTCCAAGCCCCTGGAAGACAGTCTTTTCCTGTTTACCTTTGGAACAAGATGTAGCACTCTCAGCTCCTCCTGCACCATGCCTGCCTAGATGCTGCCATACTTCCTGCCTTGATGATAATGAACTGAACTTCTGAACTTGTAAGCCAGCTCCAATTAAATGTTGTCCTTTATAAGAGTTGCCTTGGTCATGGTGTCTGTTCACAGCAGTAAAACCCACACTAAGACAATTCAGGATCCCTGATCCCAACCCCACCCCATTAACGTAGGAAAGGATAGGTTGACAACAAGGTGAGATTGTTAGAATCACTTTGCCAGTCATATGGCCAAAACTCTTGAAATCTGACATTATAGTGTAAAAGCAACACAATATGGAATATGGCTGTGTTTCAATTTATCAATACAACTTCACTCAGAAAAACAAAACAGTGGGCCAGATTTTCTTTCTAGGTCAGTGTGTTTAACTCTTGAGATAGATCATATTTATTTGTTGAACTCTACATCAGATATGGAGGGGGCATTATATAGAGACAGAGGTCTAAAAGTAATACTGTTGTCCACAAGTCTGATGAGTTAATTCTAGAAGGCTTGTTCTATTGACCTCTGAGGATGGTTAGTTTAGGGTCTGAAGCTAATCCTAAATTTGCATTATGGTCAGTATGCTGGATGCTTAATGACTGTTCAGACTTAGATGGAGGATGAACAAAGAGTGCCCTTTCAGGTCTTTAAATAATCTTTTAGTTAATCCTTAAATAATCTGTCAGTCAAGAATGTGGAACATGTTTGAGTCCAGGGCTTTGGCCCCAAGGGAATGTCTTGGTTGGATTATGGCACTTCCTCTATCTCAAGACATGGTCTGGGAATGATAAAGCTTTTAGTGGGAGCCAAGGGAGAAGCTCAGCACTGCAGCTTAGGGAGAGACAGCAATGGTAGGACGGATAGTGGAGCGATCAGTGACTCTGAGTGAGGATTCAGCTTAGCTCACACCAGTGTTACGGTCAGATCTTGCCCTTTCTGGTTAGAAATCTGAGTTAGTCAGAGGAATTTCGAGTGACATTTGACTTAATGTCACGGTCCTTTGTCTGCTCTAACTGAACTCCCAGGTTAAATCAGCTTGTTATTTATATTGTCTCTGGGGTTGTGTTTCACAAGAAAAAGGTTCACCCTTATTCATGATTCTAATTCAAAAGATAAGCTATAACATGAACTAGCCATCAGGCCACACACCAGTCGCATGCTGTCACTTTGGCACAGCGTTTCATCCCCCTCCCCCACCTCTCTGCCAGTTTCAGAGCAAGAACATGTAAACTTGGACCATTGACTCACAAGAGGGCAGCCTTCCTCTTACAGCCCCTCGTGTACTTTTCTTTTTACATTATAATGACAATATGGAGCACGACCCTGACTAACATCAGGCATTCATCAACTCTGGATAGAACTAATTTGTTTTGTGTTTTAAAGTAAATTGAGTTTCTTCTAAAAATACACAATGATAGAGAGAGGGAGAGATAGATAGATAGATAGATAGATAGATAGATAGATAGATAGATAGATAGATAGAGTACCATATTGTGCAGGTGACCTATGTTCAGATTCTGTTCTGTCAATCATTTGTAAGTGTATGTGGCATCCATCACTTATTTAATCTCTCCCAATTTTAGTATCTATATCTGTCACAGGAAGTGATATATGCATCTAATGAAGATTAAATTTCATAATACTCATAAGATACTTGTTGTATTAGGCACAACATATCTCCTCAATAGTAGCAGCTTCATAATATATGATTACTATTCAGTAATAGGCACTTCCTCCTCTTACTTTGGTCTTCATGGTGCTGTGTATTGCAAAATTGCAGTTGTAAAGCATCAATGAAATATTCTTATGGTTGGGGTCACCACAACATGAAGAACTCTACTAAAGGGTCACAACATTAGTAAGGTGAGAGCTTCTTGGCTAGAGGGTTACATATTAAATAGATCATAGAATTCTCTGGTTAGACTTTAATGGTATCATATGTCTTGCTTGCTCCTCCATGATCTTTTTGACCATCACTATGAGTAGAATATAGTGTAAGTAGCCACCATTTTTAACAAAAGATGACTCAGGCTCCAGAAAGGAAGAAGCAGCATGTTAGTTGATGCCAACCAGCTCTTAATCTCAGAATGAAGTCCAGGACAATGCAGCTGAAGATATTATACCCTGTTGACCAGCAGACACACATGAGAAAGAATTATTTGTTGTCAACAACTGATGGTTCATATTTGTCTATTACACAGAAATAGCTGATACAACAAAAATATTTAATAAACAGACAATCAACTTTCAGTCCAGAGATGAGGGAGATGGAGGAAAGTCCATGTCCTTAGCTTGTCACACCCTGTGAGAAAGCCACCGAGTGACCTTGAACATAATCTCTGTTGATCCTGCTCTGATTTCTCCCACTGTAAGGTTATTCTCCTCTTATGTGGTTCAGCACAATGTTGCTTTTTGGCTATAAACTTTTGGTGTCATCTGTGAAAATGCTATCCTATAAACACACTAATCAGTAATATTTGTTCAGAAACATGAAAGCTGAAAGCTGCGGAGATGGAAGTCAATAAACTCACCAGTGACAGATTGAACATGACCTTGATTCTAAATTCTTGGCACCATATAAAGAAGGATCATGAGACATCTGAAAGAATTTGATTTGGAGCCAAAGAAGAGAGCAAATTGTGTCATTTTAAGTGGGCTTCAGAGTGATAACATGGCTGAATATGTAGATAGAGCTATAGCTTTCTGGGGTCAAGGGTGAGCTTCAATGGTAAGGACAATGTTTTAAAGTGAACACTTCTTATCAACATGAATGAGAAGGCCCACAAAATACACTTACATGGAACCCTATTTCTGTTGTAGTATTTAATGACTGGATAATGTGGAACCTTTCTTAAAACATAAAAATAGCCATTTGGACCTACATAGAATGCCCCCCCCTTTGGTGGGTTTAAATTCAGCTCCCTCTGACAAGGTTTCACCAAGTACTCTGTGCTGACCTTGGATTTGCAACCATTTGACCTCTGTCTTCCATTGACCCCAACTTAAATTTTCACAGAGAGTTGAATTGTCGTAATGGTCAGTCTTTTTCCAAAGGGCTTGGTGGGATCTTTGCAATAAATCAGCACAGAGGTAGATTTCAGGATCTCAGCAGAAACCCAGTTGCGTGAAGGTTTTCCATTTCAGTGTTGGAAATAGAATGGATAACTATGTCCTGGCTAAGCCACCATTCCATTTAATTCATTCATCCTTCTCCTGTTATTCCACAATGTAGCTCATGCTACCACCCAGTCACACAGGCTGTACTTGAAGATTGTTTCTGATTTTCTTCTTTCTTTTCTTCGCTCTACCCAGGTTCATATTCACGATACCAGCTTCCCTGAAAACCCCTGATGTGTGTTATAACATAGAACATAGTTCTTAGTTTTCAAATTAAGATTTTTAGCTTATTGTGCAAATGGCTATGCACATGGTAGCACTTTTATGCATGTTCCCAGTAGTCCTTTCCCCAGTGGTCTTTTGTGCATTCATAAAATTTTAGGTTTGATTTTTTTCTAGAGATGTGAGGAAGGCCATTGAAATTTTGATAGGGATTTCAGTAAATCTGTAGATTGCTTTCCAACAAACAATACAGACATTTTACGGTATAAATTCTGTACATCCACAAGCAGAGGCCTATCTATCTAGAAGATGGAAAAATGTTCTCTAATTTCCTTCTTCAGTGTTTTAAAGTTTTCACCTCTCTGGATAATCTTATCACGTTGGGATCAACTTGGAAGCACTACATTTTTACTTTATTTTGCTTCCTGGCATAGTGACCTATGTTATCCAAGGACAGCCTGGTTCCTCTGTCTCATGGTTCTAAGTCTTGAATTGGTACTTTCTTCCTTTTGGTGAGGGAGATTGATTTGGGCCTCACTGTGTCAATTGCCTTGTGTTCTGCTTTCGGATCCGTGTTTATCAGCTTCCCTCAGTGGGACCACGATTATATCTGGGAGTTAAAATAAAAGTATTGGTATTTGTTGCTCATTATTTTTACATTTTTATTTTCTTGATGTATAAAATAAGTCTAGTTCCCATAACATTTCTGAATCTTTTCACATTCTGCAGGTTTTGTTTGTTCGTTTGTTTCTTATAGAAAATAAATTTGTTATTTGGGGCATGGGAGCCAAGCTGTGTTGTCTTTTCTGGTTCTTTCCTCAACAAGATTTCCATGTTCCACCAAAAACGAATATTCCTTCTTTCACTATCAAAGCTGTATACCAACTTGGATAAAGGGTAAATCTTAAAACTAGGTCTATATCATGTAGCTGATCATGTAGCATGATCAAGATGATGCCATTGTCTCTTCAGCTCAGATCCAACCGGAAGCTCCTTTTGGGACAAGCGCTATGAATATGGTCATTGGGGGACAGGGGAAGGGGTGGGGCAGGGAAGGCAGTTGCATGAGTGGGGCAGAAGAAAACCAAGTACTGAAAAGTACTTCATATAGGAAAGGAGTCCTTTACCACTAATCTCTTCTGAGAAGCAGGTGATTTCACTATGCCTGGCCTTGAGGACTTTTATAGGGAGGAAAAATGTGTTGAAATTCCCATTGAGTTTCACCCTTGAATTGGGCAGTTGATGTCCTCTTCCATACCAGACAAAAACAAAAAAACCAAAACCCTCAAAACAAAGAACAAAACCAGCCACATGGAGTCAAATGTGGAGTGGGTGGAGAGAGTGCACAGAGCAGACCTGTTCACAGTCCTTAGATTTCCTGAAGCTCTAGAAGGGAGGTGAAAATAGGCTTGCTAATGGTGTAGTTGAGGAGAAGGAGTGTGGCCAGTAGATGGAGAAACTTGAGGCATTCTTAACTTATAGAAAGCAGATATGGTAAGGTTTATGGAGCAAATGTCATAGGAAATAGTCCTCAACAGAATGTAGCCAAAAAGACAGAACCTGAGAACTCCAAGCTTAGCATTAGCAAGAAGGGAAGAGTTCTAGAAGCCTACCAAGACATCATCTGCTCTTCCTGTGCGGCACCATCTCTCTCTTGTTTATCTATGATATTTGAGCGGGATCAAGAATCCCTCAATCTTCATCAGCTGTCCATTTCCTCCAGGCAGAAAAATGAAGGGGAGATGGGAAAAATCCCATTGCTTATTTCCATAGAAACAGAAGCTCTTGGTTTTTAAGCTAGAAGGTTCCCTATAGAAATTGGAAAAAAGTAATCTCCTGGGCTCCACTCCAAACTTTCTGAATCAGAATCTTCAGGATTCTAAACATCTGCATTTTCAGAAATTGCCAGAGAAGACTCATGTATTTGGGGTTGAAGGTTATTGCTGGAAGTTGTTTTCTCCAAACTCCAGTTTACCTTTTGAGTGTGAGTGGGTTCTACTGAGGTGTATATAACAGTTATTTAAAAGGATGGCAGAGAGAATAGAGAATATACACAAATTTCCAGAACTGAAGAAAGACATTATCTTCTGGCCCAAAGAAGGAGGAATAAAGAAAGAACCTATATGTGGGTACTTTTTGTTGAAATTTCTGAACACCAAGTATAAGGACATTTAGAGCAATTCAAGGCTCCTCAGACTTATTTTGGATGTAGCTTGGCAGTTATACAAACTATCTTCATAGAATGAGGCCTTACAGAACTTTCATGTTAACTACTTGTGATGTGCCTTGGTTTCCTTCTGTGAAGTAGGAAATTCACTTGAAGAGTTCTTCTGAGAGACTGGAGCACGTGGTAGGAGCAAAAGAGGCTGGGAATCTGAGGACTCCCAGGAACCAAGTGTCAAAAATGAGAAGTGAAAGAGGATTAAATAAGCTAGAGTGTAGAAAATTCTTATTTTCTGGCCGTGAGTGTTCAGCAGAATTTTCTTATTGTTATTCCACAAAACTATGCTTAGGTGATTAGATGATTTGTTATACAAAGAGCACAGTGCACTCAGTGGCACCAGGGAGAGGGATCCCTATTGGAATATAATCTGTTTTTCTGTTTCTGTTGTGACTGTGCCTCTAGAAGTGCCTTAGATTCAAGGGACGCTGCATCGGATGATTCCCATGGTCCTGCCTAGGAGGATATTAAAGATGTTTCAGGTAGACCTTTATAGATGGGATAGCATATTCTAAATATAACCAACTATTTCTAGCTTCTAGTTCTGAACATAAAATATGAACATGAAGGCTGAAAGCAAGAGCATGGCTTCCTGAGGTGTGCTGCTCATATCTAGGAAGCATCTGAGACCCCAGAGGAACCTGGCTCAGTTCCAAAGGATGAGCCAGAGAACCTCGTCTATGGCATGCAGTCTGTAGCCAGATTGATGGAGCACTGTGGGAGTTTGGGAACAATCCCAGGAGCTTGGCAGCCTGAATGTACTTCAGTGACCTTCTTGAAACTGATGTTTCCCTATTCATCTCTACTCCATCTTTCAGCTACAAAGCTCAGATAGATAGCTTCAAAATGTACCATCTGTATATAAGACCCTTAGTTTGTGGTCCTCAACATAAGTAGAGAAATGTAGATAATTACTTCTAGGAATCAAAGGAAGTCATAAGATTTGCTGGTACTAGTTTTTAGTCCTCTGTCCCCTCCCCACAAAGTATTTCCAGTAGAATAAGGATGCCATTCAAGGGTTGAACCAACATTTGAATTATCATTGTTCTAGAGGTAAGTTGAAGAGTTCTTCTGAGAGACTGGAGAATGTGCTAGGAGCAAAAGAGGCTGGGAATCTGAGAACTAACAGGAACCAAGTGTCAAGAATGAGAAGTGAAGCATTAGTTTGTAAATTGCTGTGTTCAGCAAGGGTCTCAGAGGCAGGTTGCTGAGCGTGAGGGTGGAGTTCAAATCACACTGGGCTCCATGCCTCTCGTTTGCTATGATGCTCCCAGCTGTGGGTGCAGTACCTAGAAAACAGTTTTTTATATATTATATATAATATTTATAATTATATATATTTATATATATTCTGAGAAAATGGGAATTTCATGTTTTCAAATACACACACACAAACACACACACAAACACACACACACACACACACACACACACACATACAAACTCACACAATGCGTTTCTTAATGTTCAAATAGGTTTTAAAAAGAAGGAACAAGGCCTTAAGAGCAATACTATCCTCTAGAGATGACAAATTCATTTCCTGGCTGGGGTTTATTCAGTAGTCTGGTTGACTGTGCTACAAGTGTTTGGAGTGAATCGTGAAAGTTCATGGTTAGGAACACTCAGTCCCCTACTGGTTTCCAGGTATTGTGCTAAGCAAAAATATACAGCACAAGAGATTTTGAGAAACAAAGTGAAAGACATTTACTTCCCACTTAATAAACATGGGTTTTCCAGGTAAAGGAGGAGACAGTATTCTGAGAACATGGAATTTATGTTCTCAAATTCAGCTGTAAGGAATATCTAATGTAATTGTGAGAAAGGGTGGTAGAAAACCTGTTTATAAGATAGACAAACTTGGGCCAATACTACATCATGTTGGGGTTGAGAAATAGCAATGATACTTTCAATAGTTTCAGGTTTGGCAATAATCACGTTGAGTACACATACAGAAAATGGAATGGAGTGGTGAATGAATACTAGAAAAGAGAGAGACTCATGATGAAACCATCTTCTTGGCCCTGTTCAGAGTGATGAAACTCAGAAGAAACCCAGAATAGGGAGGGGACAAGTAGGAGGATCATTAGAGTCTGTTTAAAACTTGAAATACAGAAGAGTTGGTGACTAGTCTTATGTAGAAGATCTTGAAGATTCTTCTGAAATTTCTAACTTTGGGTGGATGTTGCTTATCTTAAATCAGAAGAAAGCAAGGTCCTACTATACAGCCCATGTTGATTTATTTCTGTTATTTTTCTTTTTTAATTATCTTTAATTTTTTTTTACAGTCCAGTCGTTATCCCCCTCCTGTTCTACTCTCCAACGATTCCTAATTCCATTCCTCCTCCCTGGTCTCCAAGAGGATGTTTGCCCCCCCAACACACACTATCAGACCTCCTCACTCACTCCCTGGGGCCTTAAGTCTCTTAAGGGTTAGGTGCATCTTCTCTCACTGAGAACAGACCAAGCAGTCCTTTGCTGTATATGTGTCAGGGGCCTCAGACTAGTTAGTGTATGCTGCCTGGTTGGTGGCTCAGTGTCTGAGAGATCTCAGGGGTCCAGATTAGTTGAGAGTGTTGGTCTTCCTATGAGCTCACCCTCCTCAGCATCTTCCAGCCTTTCCCTAGTTCAACCATAGGAGTCCCCAACTTCAACCCATTGGCTGGGTGTAAGTATCTGCTTCTGTCCCAGTCAGCTGCTTGTTGGGCCTCTTGGAGGACCGCTATGTTAAGCTCCTGTCTGTAAGCACACATAGCATCAGTAATAGTGTCATGTCTTAGAGACTTCTCTTGAGAGGGATCCCAAGTTGGGGCTGGTCACTGGACCTCCTTTCTCTCAGTCTCTTCTCCATTTTTGTCCCTTTAGTTCTTTTGGACAGGAAAAATTCTGGGTCAGAGTATTTTTTTACTGTGGAGGGGGAGGGGAAAAGCCCAGGTTGATTTTAAATCCACGATCCCTCTGCCTCAGCTCCTGAACAGTTGGGGTCACAGGCATAGGTCATCACTAGCTAGCCTTTTGTTCTTTCCTTTTCCCCTCTAGCTATGTTCTTTTAGTTCAAATTTCCTCTGGAAATTTTTTCATTATTTACAACATAATGAAATCATCCTTTTGCTTTTAAAATTGACATGTGATTGAAAAATATTAAAGTGATGCAGAATAAATATAAAGTTGGTTCATAAAATTGTTCTGTGATCTATCCATCAGTTAACTAAGAATATTACCATCTTCTTTTCCTTCTGATATATTTTTCTTTTTGATGTGGATTTAAATTTGTGTCCAAGCAATTTGTTTTTCTTTTTTTTTTTCAGTCTTCTGGAGTTGCTCAGATTTTGGAGAAAATTCTATGACCCATGATTTCCAGGAGAACTGTCATTTGTGTATAGTTGTGTATAGTTGGTGGGAAGGTAACATAATTCTCTTTCCTTTAGGCTGCCTGTTGGTTGGCATAGCAATGAACATATTCCAGAGAAATCCTTTTTGTCTACAGCTGGCCTGATGATGCAAATCAAGACCAACTCTGTTTAGTTGAATGCATGGGAAGGGGTTCTTGACTATATGATAAGTGTAATGTGGGTTTAATTCCTGGGCATATGCCTGAAGGAATCAGCAACCAGAGAGGTATTGATGCTGAGTGCATATTAAAATCTTATTCATAGCAGTCAACTTTGTGGATCAGCTAGATGTGTATCAACAAAGGAATGAATAGAGACAATGTCAGTGTTATTCAGCTACAAAGAACAATGAAATCATCTCAGTTTTAGGGACAAGATGGATTGCAGGTCGTTATGTTAAGTGGAATAAATGACTCAGACTACTAACATGTTTCCTTTCTATGTTAAGATACAGTTTTATATTTATTTATTATAACATCATACATATACATATGAATTATCATAATGAAACCAACTGCTTATGCCATAAGTACATACTAATGAAAAAGGAAAACAAGCCCTTCAAAAGAAAAGAAATCTTGTGGATTTAGAAAAATGGAGTACTTAAGCTAGAAGATAGCTTGCACTGTTAGGTTTCCAAACACCCCAGTTATGACAGTTATGTTTGTGCTGGGTGAAGAAGGTGTATACTACCTAGCACAATGTACTTAGTTGGGTTAAAAGCTTGTATTGGAGGCAATATTATAGGAAAACCACATCTTGCTATCAAGTTAACAAAAGGGGCCACAGGGTGAGACAAACCTCTGGGCCAGAGTTCAAGGGCATGTCTGACAAAATGTCTGCATGAACTATCAGGAAAAGACACTCTTAACAAGAATGTTAATGGGGACCTTATTGAATTATCTTATGCAATTATTTCTTCAGAGAAATTTCAAGCAGCATACTTCCTATTAGTATCTACACTGAAGATCAGGGAAGCCTTACTGGTGAGCAGACCTGGGTCCTTATTTTCCAGTATGCTGCTTAATTTATGCACTTCCCCTATTGATAAAAATTGTCTCAGGTTCCTCCATTATGTGGTCTGTCCTAAAATTCACTGATCTGTAGGGATACTTTCTTCAGGAAGAAACAAGAAACTTATTTTTTTCCCTACATGGCATTTGCTGGCTCCATCCCCTAATTGCTACCTATGATCCTGCCCTGTTCTAATAGGCTAGTGGTTCCCAGCTGCTGGTGATTTTTCCCTTAGGGAATATTGACAATGTCTGGAGACATTTTTGATAGTTACAAGTCAGGGGAAATTGCTGCTGGCTTTTAGTGGATAGATCGAGATATAAACAAGGTCTTAGAACAGAATCACCGAGGCTCAAGCTGTCAACAATGCCAAGGCCGAGATACCCACTGATGGACTGTGACTCTGGCCAGTGCCCACACCATAGTTTCCTAATATTTTAAAAATAACAGCCTTGCTGTAGTGGTATCCTTTTCCTGCACTCTTTTGTACTTATTATTTTTTCATATAGTACTGAACAGAGAGAATCAGCTGGATATGATAACCGTGAAGAAATATACATCACTCAGAAAGTAGAGATATGGAATTGGGATACCAGTGGCTGTTTTTTCTAACATGTGGACCAAAAAGCAGAATGCTGGAGGATTGAGATGCTGCTGGCTGTGGCTGTAATAGGAATGCTTGCAAATGCACTAAGGAACAATATCATTTATAATGAGCATAAAGGTTTAAATTTTTAAAATAAATACGCATTTTAACTTATGTCTGTGAGTGAGTGTTTTTCTTGAATCTATGTATGTACACCACATGCATGCTTGGTGCTTGTGGAAGTCAGAATGTCAGAAGGCGATGTCAGAACTAGAGTTACAGGTGATTTTGAGTCACCATGTGGGTATTGGGAATCAAACCTTATCCTCTGGAAGAACAATAGATGCATTTGACTGATGAATTATCTCCCCAGCCTAAAGTGTTAAGATTGTTAAACAAGTATCTATCTATCTATCTATCTATCTATCTATCTATCTATCTATCTATCTATCTATCTATCTATCTATCTATCTATCTACCTACCTACCTACCTACCTACCTACCTATCTATCTATCTATCTATCTATCTATCTATCTATCTATCTATCTATCTATCTAACCAATATATGTCCTCAGGAAATATATATATATATAATTTTTTACAGTCCAGTTGTAACCCCCTCCCAGTCTGCCCTTTCATAGTTCTTCATCCTATTCCTCCTTCCCCCAGTCTCCAAGAGGATGTCCCTTCTTCTTCATCAGGCCTCCCGACTCCCTGGGGCCTCAGTCTCTCAAGAGTTAGGTGAATCTTTTCCTACTGAGGCCAGATCAGGCAGTCCTCTGCTGTATATGTGTTTGGGGCCTCATATCAGCTTGTTGTACGCTGCCTGGTTTGTAGCTCAGTGTCTGAGAGATCTCAGGGTTCCAGGTTAGTTGAGACTGCTGGTCTTCCTATGGGGTCACCGTCCTCCTCTGTTTCTTCTAGCCTTTCCCTACTTCAACCACAGGGGTCCCTGACTTCAGTCAAATGGTTGTGTTTAAGTATCTACAACTGCCTCAGTCAGCTGCTTGTTGGGCCTCTCGGAGGAGTGTTCATCAGTAAATATTTTGAAGTCAGCACTAGGTCAAAAGATATTTCAATTAAAATTGCTTGTGGATTGGTGGTATAGTTCCGTGACAGTGTTTGTCTAATGCGCACAAGACTCTGAGTTTTTATCCTTAGCATTAGAAAGAGAGGAAAAGCAGAATGACAAGAGGGAGAAGAAGGAGGAGTCTCAAGATCTTAGTGGTAAATGGTGGTGCAGACCTGTAATCCAAGCAAATGCAAGGTTGAAGCAAGAGGATCTGGAGTTTGAGGCTAACTTGGGCAAAATAATGAGACTTTGTCTCAAGAAAAACAAAAGTCATTGCAGTATTTCCCTCTGGAACAAGCATATTAGTTTATACTTTCATCAACAGTTATTGGAAGATGTTGTTCTCTACATCTATTGCCACACCAGGTTTTATTTGTGTGTGTGTGTGTGTGTGTGTGTGTGTGTGCACGTGTGTTTTCCAGGGAATTGAACCCAGGATTCTGCAAATGCTCAGCAAGTGCTGTCCCAGGGCCCCTGCCCATGTTCAGCCCCTGCTCTTCTCAGAACTCTGCACATGCTCAGTATCTGCTCCACGCAGTTCCCTTACACATGCTCAAGTGGTCTTCCCAGCAGTACACCTTTCAGCCCATAGATTTTCAGGGTTTTCAGTCTGAGCAGAGCTTTTATCACATTTTAAACTTCTAATTTGTTCAATCACTAGTGCGGGAGGAGTACTATATCTTTACTACTGATTTTCTTTTTTCTTTTCTATGTTGTTTCACATTTTTGATTTGTGAGATATTTTTCAATTTTTTTTTATGGGTATGAGTGTTTGTCTACATGTACGTATGTGTAACAAGTGCATGTCTGATACCCATGGAAACCAGAAAATTGTGTTGTATCCCCTGAAACTGGAGTTATGGGTGATTGTGAGCACCTTATATGTGCTGGGAACTGAACTCAGATCATCTGCAAAAGCAGTAAGTGTTTTTACCTGCTGCCATGTCTCCAAACCCTTTATAGTTTATATTTTACCGTTGACGTGTAATTCGTCTTTGAGATATTTGTTCTTTATTATATATGTTGCAACAATTTCTAAAAGTTTATTTTATTTGGGGTGTGTGCATTTATGAGTGTAAATGCAGAGTGCATGTGTGAAGGCAGAAGACAATCCAGGGGTTGGTCCTGGTCATCCACCTTGTTTGAGAATGGGTGTCTTTGTTCATTCTGTTGTAATTCCAGGTTATCTAGCTTGCAAATTTCCAGAGATCCTCCTGTCTCTGCTCCCATATCCCTCATAGAATTTCTAAAATTGTAGGTGCTTATGATGCATCTCTTTCTTTTAAAAGTATTAAGTGAAATATAATTATATAATTTTCCTTCCCTCCAACCCCTCCTGAGATCCCCTACTTATCCTCTTTCAGATTCATGGCCTCTCTCTCTCTGTGTGTGTGTGTATGTATATGCACACATACCTGTATGCACATACTCATATATACATAAATGCATAAATACATAAATACAAACTGCTGAGTCTCTTTCAAGGCTGACCTTGAATTGAATGTTCAGTTAGGAGCCTCATCGCTGTGAGACACTAATTCTTTCTCTCTCAGCTGTCATTAGTTGTCTATAGTTCTTTGTTTGGGGTGGGGCCCTGTGAGATTTCCCCCTTCCAAGCAAGCATGACTATTGGTGTTGTTATTGTTTGACTGTCTGTCTGGAAGCCATATTGTTGAGATATGCTAGGTCAAATTTCCCTATCATTTCTGGGAAATACAATCTTACAACAGTTTTCTTGATCCTTTGGTTCTATTTTTTTCTTCGGTTCTATTTTTTTCTTCTTTCCTCTTCTCTCATGCATTTCATCCCAACTACAGTTTTCCCTCCCTCCACTCCCTCCAAGTTTTCCTCCCTCCTCCCTTCTCTCCCAGGTATGTTCCTCCCTGTTTCTCTGCAGAAAAGAGCAGGGTCCCCAGGGATATCAATGAAACATGGCATAACAAGTTACAATAAGACAGGCACAAATCCTCATACGAAGGCTGCACAAGGCAACCAAGTAGGAGGAAAAGAGTCCCAAGAACAGCCAAAAGATTCAGAGATGCCCCCACTCCCACTGTGAAGAATCTCACAAAACACCAAGCTATACAACCATAACCTATGCAGAGAACCTGGCTCAGACCCACACAGACTTCCTGATTGTTGCTTCAGTATCTATGCACTCTACATATTTGATTCTGAGGGCCTTGTTCTCATGGTGTCCTTGGCCCCTCTGGCTCCTTCTTTGGAGGGGTTCCCTAAGCTCCACCTGACGTTTGGCTGTATGTTCTCTTGTGTTTTACAATCTTTCCTTCCACTCTCCCATGATGTTCCCTCAGCCTTCAGTGCAGGACTTGTGTTGCAGATGTATTTGTTAGAGTTGGGCACCCTACCATCACTTGATCTCTTATGTTTGCCAATTGTGGTTTTCTGTAATTGTCTCCATGTGCTGCTAAAAGAAGGTTCTTTGATGAGAAGTGGCCATTATCTGTAGATATAAAGAAAAATATTTGGAATGCAGTTAGAGATTATGCTGGTCTGCTAAAGTGGGGGCAGTTTGCTCTCTTCTAAGATCCTCAGTAGACCTGGGGAGTTGCCTAGGTTTCCAGTACCAGGTAAAATGTTCCTCCTGTTGAGCAGGCCTTATGTTCCAGCAGAGAGCTGTTGGTTACCACCAAAATATGAGTGCCACTGCTGCACCTTTAGTATTTTACAGGGCTGGTCATTCTTGAATTTCTTTCCTTAGGTCCTGAAGATCTGAATTCATGTCCTATGTTTGTGAGCTAAGCTCTTTTACGCACTGCACATGCATTGGGAGAATGCAAACACGTTTAAAGCGCTCATCATCACACAGTTCTTTCAAACTTTAATTTTGTTTCCTCCTTATGAAAGATAATATCACATAGGCTTATTTTATTCTCGGATTAAAAGCATTTTACTTTCTAAGGCTCTAACTCACATGCTTTTGAGTTGTGGAATGGTGTGATGGTTCCTCCTCCATAGTTGCTGACTTCTTGGGTTTCCCACCCACAATCATTCGCTCCTGAACATCTCCAAATTCATCTGTGTCAGATCCTTGGACTGCACTCCCTCTTTTCACCCCCGGCTTCCCCCACCTTGGACAAGAACTTACTATTTTTTGAACCCACATTTACCACAACAGCCTCTCAACTGGTTTCTCTGATTCCAATCTTAGAGTTCTGAAATACAGTCCCACATGTTGCCACAGTAACTTTTTAGACAGAGCTGTTGGGGCCTTTCCAGGAAAATATTTGATTTTAGCAGAGTCATTTAAATTTCCTCTCTAATTATTCATAAAAAAATACTAGCAAAATCAGTTTAACTGCTCCATACAGAGTCATTCTACCATGTTTCTGAATTTCTCAAATTAAATTTAAACCCTAGAAGGACCCCATGCTTCAAATTGGTAAATTTTGGTGCTATCTTGTCTTTTGTCTTCTGGTTTAAGACACAAGGGACCACTGGCCTAAAATGTCTCCAGGAGAATAAGGAGCTGCTGTGAGAGTGGTATGATGTTCTGAATGAGTTAGACATTGCAGCTGGCCACATTTCCAGCTTCCCTCGTGTCTCCAAGCTTCCTTTCAGTTAAGGTTTGGGACACATATGACTTTTGTTTGTTTTGTCAATTATATGATATATGATACATGATACAAGATACATGATACATGATATGATGTGATATGACTAAGATGAAGCCCCCAGAGCCAACATCCAGTCAATCCATTGTACTGTTTCCTCCTACCATGAGATTAGGATGGCACAAACAACATACCCAGTCTGTCCTGTATCTTGTAAACTATAAGGAGAAACTTCTGGGAACAGAGCTGCAGATAACTCTCATAGGACTCAGAGTAGGAATAAGGACCACATCAGACATGGACATAATTTGCTTCAATAAAGCAATTCAATCAGACTCTCAGGAGAGCCTCAGGAGCACCTCAGGAGCTGCCAACTTTCTTAAAGGCCAGGTTCTAATCTGGCCTGTCCCTTCAGCCACACTTTAATGGTCAAGGAAGACATGGGCCAGCCCAGATTCAACAGGTGCTAGATGAGGATGAAGACCAAGGAATTTGTGGTCCTCTTCATCTCTCACAATCTGCCTTTTAGTCACAAACACATCCCTCCCACCCAAAAATCCATTCTACATCTTTCAAGACCTCCAAAGCCCTACCCCATCATTGAGCAGACTCAAATCCAATGAAATCATAACCTAAACCAGGAAGTATTACCTAAAACCCTTCAGATGTGACACTTATAGTTCCCTTGGTCTGGAAACTCTGAATTAAAGAGCTGAGTGATCTATCTCCCACAAACCTGGCTAATATATAATACAAAAACAAAGATAGCCACAATGAACACTTGAAAGGGGGAAATGAGAACAGCATTTACTGGTTCATAGAAATACTACAGCCAAGTCAAGAGCATGAGATTTCTTGCTAGATGTGGGTCCATCTTACTCCCTGTCAGTCATTTTCTGTGGCTTTTAGTTTCTGGTTCTGATTCTGTTCCACTCATGGGAAGCACATCAGTTGTATAGATAGATATTAATCTTATTTTTTTTGTAGCCCCAAATACCTTTTTTCATTTTCTCTTAAAAAATTAAAGTGTGTGTGTTTTGCAGTATGTGAACATGTGTGTGTAGGCACTTGTGTGGACACTAACGTATGCACAGGTAGTGGGAAGGAGAGACATAAGGTATCTAACACTGTATCACTCTCTACCAAGATCCCTTGTGTAGTGGCTATTTCTGGTTGTCAACTTGACGAAATCTGGAATGAACTAATCAAGAATTGGAAGGCTCACCTATAATCCTAATCTGGAGGCTCAGAGATACAAGTTTCTGACCTGGAGATCTTGATGCATAGTGACTATGAATTCCAGAAGTTTAGGATTAGGAGATCTCTGAGTTCAAGGTCATCTGGGATTAAAGGCGTGGTGGCACACGCCTTTAATCTGGGCCACACCCTCTGCTAGAGACCTATATAAGGACATTGGAAGAAGGAAGATTCACTCTGGCTTTTCCTGGTCTGCCTCGTGGGACTGAGCAACTGCTAGATCCTCGGACTTCCATCCACAAGTACTGCTGACTATTGTTGGGAAGTTGAACTACAAGCTGTAAGTCATTGACAAATTCCTTAACTTTATAGGGACTACCCATACATTCTGTGACTCTAGAGAACCCTAACTAATACACCTTGAGACACTCTTTCACTAAAGCCAGAGCTCAGTGGATGCTCATAATCTCAGAGTTTCCCCTGTCTCCCTCTGCCTTCTTCTCTTCACTATAGGCACTGTGGTTATCAGTTGGTGAGCATATCTGGCTTTTATGTGATTGCTGGGGATTTGAACTCAGGTCCTCAAACTTGTGCAGCAGATGCTCTTACACCCCGAGTCACCTCTCCAAGTCAATGTTTTTATTTTGTAGTATTCTCTCTCTTTGCAAGGTGTTCTGGAACTTCTAACAGCTCAGTCAAAAACTATGTGTGGAGGTCCTTGATCCACTTGGAGTTGAGCTTAGTACAAGGAGATAAGAATGGATAGATTTGCATTCTTCTGCATGCTGACCTCCAGTTGAACCAGAACCATTTGTTGAAAAGGCTATCTTTCTTCCACTAGATGGTTTTAGCTCCTTTGTCAAAGATCAAGTGACCATAGGAGTGTGGGTTCATTTCTGGGCCTTCAATTCTATTCCATTGATCTACACGCCTGTCACTGTACCAAGACCATGCAGTTTTTAACACTATTGCTCTGTAGTACAGCTTGAGGTCCGGGATACTGATTCCCCCAGAAGTTCTTTTACTGTTGAAAATAGTTTTAGCTATCCTGGAATTTCTGTTATTCCAGATGAATTTGAGAATTACTCTTTCTAACTCTATGAAGAATTGAGTTGGGATTTTGATGGGGATTGCATTGAATCTGTATATTGCTTTTGGCAAGATGGTCATTTTTACTTTATTAATCTTGCCAATCCATGAGCATGGGAGATCTTTCCATCTTTGAGGTCTTCTTCAATTTCCCAGACACACTGAAACTAATAGAAAAGAAACTAGGGAAAAGTCTTGAACAGATGGGCACAGGGGAAAATTTCCTGAAAAGAACACCAATAGCTTATGCTCTAAGATCAATAATTGACAAATGGGACCTCATAAAATTACAAAGTTTCTTTAAGGCAAAGGACACTGTCAAAAGAACAAAATGGCAGCCAACAAATTGGGAAAAGATCTTTACCAACCCTACATCTGACAGAGGGCTAATATCCAATATATACAAAGAACTCAAGAAGTTAGGCTCCAGAGAGCCAAATAACCCTATTAAAAATGGGGTACAGAGCTAAACAAAGAATTTTCACCTGAAGAATATCGAATGGCTGAGAAGCACCTAAAGAAATGTTCAACATCTTTAGTCATTAGGGAAATGCAAAGCAAAACAACCCTGAGATTTCACCTCACACCAGTCAGAATGGCTAAGATCAAAAACTCAGGAGACAGCAGTTGTTGGAGAGGATGTGAAGAAAGAGGAACACTCCTCCACTGCTGGTGGGATTACAAGCTAGTACAACCACTCTGGAAAGCAGTCTGGCGGTTCCTCAGAAAACTGGGCATGACACTCCCGGAGGATCCGGCTATACCACTCCTGGGCATATACCCAGAGGCTTTACCTGCATGCAATAAGGACACATGCTCCACTATGTTCATAGCAGCCTTATTTATAATAGCCAGAAGCTGGGAAGAACCCAGATGTCCCTCAACATAGGAATGGATACAGAAGATGAGGTATATTTACACAATGGAATACTACTCTGCAATTAAAAACAATGAATTCATAAAATTCTTAGGCAAATGGTCAGAACTGGAAAATATCCTTAGTGAGGTAACCCAATCACAAAAGAACACACATGGTATGCAGTCACTGATAAGTGGATATTAATCCAGAAGCTCGGAATACCCAAGACACAATTTACATATCAATTGATTTCCAAGAAGAAGGAAGGAGAGACCCCTGGTCCTGGAAAGACTGGATATAGCAGTGTAGGGGAATACCAGAACAGAGAAGCAGGAGGGGGCTGATTGGAGAACACGGGGAGGGAAGAGGGCTTATGGGACTTTTGGGGATGGGGGAACCGGGAAAGGGGAAATCATTGGGAATGTAAATAAAAAATATAGAAAAAAAAACTATGTGTGTTCCCAATGAATCTAGCAAGGCTCACTCCCATTGGAGAAAATCAGTATCCCTAAATGTTGTCACCCCCCCTCTGATTTCATTTAGAGTTGGAAAGCTGTAAGGCAACAACCTGAAGATGCCTAGAGTTCTTTTATATAGTAGAAAGTAGTCCCATGACTGTTTCTGAAGTATTTACAAAAAGTCCAGTAGCATCCTCCAAAACTCTTTCCCCCTAGGTCTTTTTTTGTGATGAGACATTTTTACTGTTTGAAGGTCTCAGAGTAAGGAATGATTTTATTTTTAAAGTCTTGTTCCCTCAAAATTCTCAGTGAAGCTGGAACCCTTCTGTACAGAGGTTCTCTTTCTATAGCTCATCTCACTTTCTTTGCACTTTCTTACATGTAGCTAAATAAAACCAACTTGACTTGCACTTTTACCATTATTCCTGGGAATCTCCATAGCTGGGTCTATAAACTCATCGTCCACATTTTCCACATTACCTCAGACAAAAATGGTAGCACTAAAGAGACAGCTTCTTTCTCCAGTGTTTTGAATATGTTCCTCCCAAAGAACCAAGCCTTCTGGAGACTTCTGGAGCTCTCCACAATTCTCAGTTCTTCTCAGGTCTCAGGTCTCCTCTGTGGACAGGAGCTGCCAGGTAAGTTCCCAATAGTGTCCTGGTCTGTTGCTGGTGTATTACCAACCAGTACAAACTCACAGGCAGAAAACAACCACCAGTGCATTCTACTCAAAATTATTTGGATTAGGAGTTGAATTAAGGTACAGTAGGGGCTCCCTGTTTCTGCTCCGCATTGTTTGGAGGATCAATTGGAGAGGTCCAAATGGCTAGAGACCCTAGAGTGTCTTTGGTGAGCTGTGTGTGGAAGGATATGGCTGTCATCATGGATTCTCTTTTTCTTGGGTCACTTGCCCTGGAGCCAGAAGAGGACAGTCCTGTCAGAACAAACAAGCAACTTGTGGAGAGGCCCAAAGGGCAGGAAACTGAAGCTGCCTCAGGAGAAGGCAGTCCTGTCAGATGTTTAGGCAACCCATGGAGAGGGCCATGTAACAGGAAATTGAAGTTGCCAAAACTCACACAAAATCTTTTGAGGCCTGCATGCAGTCAGGTAAGTGCCTTAGTTAAACTTAATATATGACCACAGCCCTGGGCCACATCTGCTTTACTACCTCATGAGAAACAGGCCAAACCAGCCAGCCACTCCTAGATTCCTGATGCCAGGAAACAGATAGGTATTTTTTTTTTTTAATTTTATTTTATTTTATTTTCTTAATTTACATTCCAAATCACTTCCCCTTTCCCGTTTCCTCCCTCCCCGAAAGTCCCATAAGCCCCTTCCCTCCCTCTTTTCTCCGTTCAACCTCCTCTCATTACTCTGTCCTGGCGTTCCCCTACATCCAGTCTTTCCAGGACCAGGGGTCTCTCCTTCCATCTTTTTAGAAATCTATTGATATGCTGATTGTGTCTAGGGTATTCTGAGATTCTGGGTCAATATCCCCTTATCAGTGACTTCATACCATGTGTGATCTTTTGTGATTGGGTTACCTCACTAAGGATGATATTTTCAAGTTCTGACCATTTGCCTAGGAATTTCGTGAATTCATTGTTTTTAATTGCAGAGTAGTATTCCATTGTGTAAATATACCACATCTTCTGAATCCATTCCTCCGTTGAGGGACATCTGGGTTCTTTCCAGCTTCTGGCTATTATAAATAAGGCTGCTATGAATATAGTGGAGCATGTGTCCTTATTGCATGCAGGTAAAGTCTCTGGGTATATGCCCAGGAGTGGTATAGCCGGATCCTCCGGAAGTGTCATGCCCAGTTTTCTGAGGAGCCGCCAGACTGCTTTCCAGAGTGGTTGTACCAGCCTGCAATTCCACCAGCAGTGGAGGAGTGTTCCTCTTTCTCCACATCCTCGCCAACAACTGCTGTCTCCTGTGTTTTTGATCTTAGCCATCCTGACTGGTGTGAGATGGAATCTCAGGGTTGTTTTGATTTGCATTTCCCTAATGACTAAGGATGATGAACATCTCTTTAGGTGCTTCTCAGCCATTAGATATTCTTCAGGTGAGAACTCTTTGTGTAGCTCTGTACCCCATTTTTTAATAGGGTTACTTGCCTCTCTGGAGTTTAACTTCTTGAGCTCTGAAGAAAGAAATTGAAGAAGACCTCAGAAGATGGAAAAATCTGCCATGCTCATGGATTGGCAGGATTAATATAGTAAAAATGAGCATCTTACCAAAAGTAATACACAGATTCAATGCAATCCCCATCAAAATCCCAACTCAATTCTTCATAGAGTTAGAAAGAGCAATTCAAAAATTCATCTGGAATAACAGAAAACCCAGAATAGCTAAAACTATTCTCAAGAGTAAAAGAACCTCTGGGGGAATCAGTATCCCGGACCTCAAGCTGTACTACAGAGCAATAGTGTTAAAAACCGCATGGTATTGGTACAGTTACAGGCATGTAGATCAATGGAACAGAATTGAAGACCCAGAAATGAATCCACACTCCTATGGTCACTTGATCTTTGACAAAGGAGCTAAAACCATCCAGTGGAAAAAAGATAGCCTTTTCAACAAATGGTGCTGGCTCAGCTGGAGGTCAACATGCAGAAGAATGCAAATTGACCCATCCTTATCTCCTTGCACTAAGCTCAATTCTAAGTGGATCAAAGATCTCCACATAAAACCAGACACACTGAAACTAATAGAAGGGAAACTAGGGAAGAACCTTGAACATATGGGCACAGGGGAGAATTTCCTGAACAGAACTCCAATAGCTTATACTCTAAGATCAAGAATAGACAAATGGGACCTCATTAAATTACAAAGTTTTTGCAAGGCAAAAGACACCGTCAAAAAGACAAAGCGGCAACCAACTAACTGGGAAATGATCTTTACCAACCTTACATCCGACAGAGGGCTAATATCCAAGATATACAAAGAACTCAGATAGGTATTTTTTATGAGAACCTGAATTCAATCTCTATCACACACACACACACACACACACACACACATACACACTACCACATACACCCAACCATGCTAAACTACCAAATTCAGAGTAATGCAGCCATGAATGATATTATTCCTCTTTTACTCATCATGTAAAATGTTGGATGCATTGTCATTCTCTGGGTCAAGAGTTACTGTATTTAGCTCTGATTATGTTTTTTGTGTCCAATGCTGTTGTTAGATTTCAAGGTTGACCATGTTATATGTTACACATGTAAGAGAAGAAAATGGACATTCACAATGAGAGCACAGTGTGCGGTGTGTCAACAGTTCCAACTCAGTATTGACTGTTCCTTGTTCTTGGAGTGGACTGTACATCACTCCTTGCTTCCTTGATAGAGCATGTGATTTTCCTGGGCCAGTGAATTGTGAGAACTGAAGTGTGTCATTTTTCCAGAAGTATCACAGCCACATCTAAGCACCTGGCTTTCCCCCTTTGCTTTGAGAGCGGCTGTTCCACATAAGGACTGTGTCCTCATCCATGAACCTACAGTACATATACACGTAGTGCCATCTTCTTCATAGGCATGGGATGTGGAAGGGAAGATACACTCTGTTCTTGTCAATCATAGAGATCCCTGGCCCACTTTTCAAAAAATAAAACTTATGGAAAATAGATTTCTCTCTCATACAATACATCCTGACCACAGCTTCCCCTCCTTCTACTCCCTCCAGCTTCCCTGCACCACCACCCACCCCCGTCTCCTTCCAGAACCATTCCTGGCCTGTCATGCCTTTAAGAGACTATAACCAAACACAGTAAAATAAGATATAATAAGACAAGGCAAAATATCTCACACCGAGGCTGGGCAAGGTGACCCAGTATGAGGGAAAGAGTCCCAAGAGCAGGTAAAAGGGTC
Organism: Tokudaia tokunoshimensis; assembly: GCA_036184795.1. Classification (NCBI taxonomy): domain Eukaryota; kingdom Metazoa; phylum Chordata; class Mammalia; order Rodentia; family Muridae; genus Tokudaia; species Tokudaia tokunoshimensis. The sequence continues at coordinate 99,731,173 of BTHU01000001.1, forward strand.
AGAGACACCTCCTTTCCCACTCTTAGGAATCCCACAAAAGAACCAAGCTAACAGTCATAACATACATGCAGAAGACCTGGTTCAGATCCCTGCAGGCCATGTGCTTGCTACTTCAGTCTCTGTGAGTTCTTATGAGCCCTGCTTATTTGATTCAGTGTTCTCCTGCCGTCTTCCATCCCCTCTCTCTTCTAGAGTCTTTCTTCCCTCTCTTCTGTCAGGTTCCCTGAGCTCCATGGGTAGGGGTCTGATAGAGACCTCCAATTATACTCTCTGCACATCATATCTGACTGTGGGTTTCTAACCCAGCCCTTATCTGCTGCAGGAGAAAGCTTCTCTGATGATAACTGAGCAGAGCACTGATCTATGAGTATAGCAGAATGTCATTAGGGGTCATTTCGCTCTCTCTCTCTCTCTCTCTCTCTCTCTCTCTCTCTCTCTCTCTCTGTATGCCCAGTCATGTTTGGCTCTATTCCAGGTCTCTGGGTTCTCCAGCTTCTGATTCCTGACACCCAGGCCATTTCTTATGCATCATCCTTCACCTTGACTGACACACTGACCTCCAACATAGTATTCTCTGCTGTAGCTATCATAGAATTGGTTCAAGTTTTTGAGTCTCTATGGAGAAGAGCTCTTGAAGACCCTCCCTGTACTAGATTTGCAGTGAGACCAGTTGGTGAGCATTATCCCAGTATGTCTCACATATGGGAAGGATGTTTTAAGAAAACCTCAAGTAAGAGTATTTTAATATAAACCTTTTCTCCTTAAATATCAGTTCCTATCTTTATCTAAAATATTGACACTGGTTCATTGTAAATTTTCCCATTAATTTTGATTTTTTAGAATATTGTTTATTCAGCTGAAAAAAATAGCTCAGTTGGCAAGGCACTTTCTAGACTAGCATGAGAATCTGAATTTGATCCCTAAGAATAAATATAGAAAAAGCCATGTGTGGTGTTGTATGTTTGCTATCCTAGCATTGGGGCTGTAATGACAGGTGGATCCCTGGGGGGCAGTAGGGGTGGGGGTGCATGCTTGCTGACCAACCAGCTCAGCATAACTGGTGAGTTTCAGGCTAACTGAGTACCCAATAAACATACCAAAAATACAGTTTGTCATGACTACTGTAACTTTGGAAGAAATTTCTTAAAATTTGAACCGCATATTCTGTTTTTCTCACATTAAGCCCACCTTTTCTCGGAATCAATCAGAAAAATTCAATTTTATTCTTGAGAACCACATTCCTTGACCTTATTATCTATTAAAAGCACAAGATTTTGAATCCTGAGATGTCCTGAGTAGAATATTGTATCACCACGAAAAGCATTAAGCCTTTGGACTCAATGGGTAGAAAGCCTTAGGGGCAGAACATCCTAAGACTTTCTGTTAGAGAGCTTGAAATGAAGACTCAAAGGGATGCAATAATCTAGACAAAGTCACACAGCTGCTTTACTCCAGACCTTGTGTCCAAACACATTATATTTTGCCTCAAGTTTACAATTTATTCTGCTACAGCAAAAGCCCATCTCTGGGTCCATTTCTTCACAGAACAAATCATGTCTTGTTAAATCTCACTTGGGTGTTTTTTGGGGAAATGCTGAGGGATAGTAAATCTGGAGTTTCCTCTGACTCGAAGCACGGCTTTACTCCGGCTGACTCTATAAATTGACATGGATTATGGGGTTGTGTGGCATTTAGCTTTATGATAATTACCTATTTGAATAGCTGATAAGAGTTAATTTATCCTGAAGACAACTAGGAATAAAAGAATAATTGGGTTATAAAATTAAAGCAATAACATCTGTACTTTCTACTACATTGAACATATTTGATGCAGAGAATATTTCAATTAGGCTGAAAAAAAAACCTGGGAATGCTCTTTCTTCTTTATATTTTTCCTCAAGAGGGGGAAAAAACCCAAATGCTTAACACACTAAAAGAAAAAGAAGAAATGGGAAAGCTTACAACACTTTGCACAGCCTTGACACAGGCACCCTTAGGAGGCCTGGCATGGCTAATAAAGACTAGAGGTGCAATTCCAGAGAATAAAAGAGCAGTTTCTGTATGATGGCCATTTTGACAGAGTTGGGAATTCTAGTGCAGACACACAGAGTCCAGATTCTTAAGCTGAGAGCTGTGACCCCATATGGGGCTACGTAACCGAATGTAGGGGAAGTCACAAAAATGTTGGCAGTAGAAAAAGAATTTCAGAACACAAATGATCAGAAGTTAACTTAAAAGTGAACACACAATGAGCCTGAAGTGCTTAGGTGGTCTTGTGCTGTGCCCTACCCCATTGCAGCAGCCTTGTTCTGAACATAGAAATGCACTTTGTATGCCCAGTTGCTGAGCTACCTGCCAATAGAAGCTTCCTGAAATACCTTAGTTCAAATTTGTGAACTTGAGACCATTTCAGGTTGTGAATTGCAGGCTCTTTGTTGTGTGTACAAAGTTTTCTGTTCTCAATAGAAACACAGCAGTGTAATTGCAGAGAGGAAAGACAATATTTTCCTTACCGTCATTCCTCAGTATTGTAAGCATCAAATTAACCTATCTCTGGCTTGTATTGTGTTAGGATATTTGATTTTTAAAATTGCTATTTGAATTATTGACTCGAGTTTCACAAAAAAGAATTATTAAATGAATTTTAACTTGAGATTAGGAAAGAATTTACAACAATTTCTATAATGGCCCTAAATATACTTCTACTATTTTGTCTATATATTTAAGAGCACTATAATTATAAAATCAAAATAGCAGTCGACTTTGAAAACCATTGGAGATACTGAATGACCGTATCAAATATTCAGTCAAGATTCAAATCTTCATGTAAATTAACCATGCGCATCCATTTCAGTGTGCAAGTTTCCTTTTTTGTTTAGTAAGCAGTAAAACTTTGTGTGTATGTATGCATATATATATATATATATATATCAAAGAATTACTCTATAATAGATTTCTCTGTGAAATTTTATATCTATTTTATATACCTATATACCCAGAGTTACATTAAAATGTCTTAGGAGAAAACAGATTAGAAGCAGAAAAAAAATCTAAGAAGACTTGTTATAGATTATACTCTGACTCAGGGTAAATCACATAATGTCTCTGTGCCTGGTTTTTGTTCAGTGGGTTATTAACTGACAACCCTCTTTGTTTCTAATATTCTACTGAGCATTGAGGAGAATGGAAAAACCTCTTAATCAGGTCATGATAAAAGATAAACACGAATGCTCCCATGAGACAACATTGGAAAATTACATATATGTGGTACAGAAGAGAGCAGAGGCACAGAGAAAAGAATGTGTCCATCTTGCCAGAAGCAGCAGCTTTACCAGCATGGGATGACAAGGAGACAGGAGAGGAAGAAGTTGGCCTGGCTGCAGGTAGCTAGAGGACACCAAAACTTCATCATGCATACTTCCGGTTCAGTCTGTCCCTAGCATGGCGGTGTGCTCAGGAGCTTCCTGTCACCAGTGTAACTCCCCTCAGGGATGATGTCCTACCCTTGGTGAGGGCATTGTCTGGTGGACTGAAGTCAAAGGAGAGTATGCCTGTCTTTGGAACATACTAGGGGTCTTAATTTTTAGGGAAGGCTTTGAATGACCTTTCAAGGAGAGTAAAGATGAGATTTAAAGTTATGTTACACCTCATCACTTTATGTAAGACTTTCTCTAGTGAGTGAATCGTTGCACACTTACCCACTAGCATTTAGAAGGTGCTCATTAATAGCAACACTTCATGTGTGTTTAGTTATTTCCAAGAAAAGGTAATGGCAAAGGCCTCATAGGAAATGCCATTCGAGGTGTCATGCTATATAGTGGAGTATCTGTGCAGGATTTCTTGTGGTTTTGTTTTGGGGATGGAAAAAAAATAGAAATTGTGAGGAAAGAAGGTAATTGAAGCAGTGTTGAAGTGTATTGTGTGAAGAGATGCGATGGAATCATGAACTCCACACAAGGCTTTTCCCACTGTTTTATCATCTCTAAGATCAGCTTCGATAATTCAGTAAGAAGCTGGCTCCCTCTTGCAGAACCTGTCACATATTTCATGTGTTGATTTCAGAGTCAATGAAACAGGATGTGGGTTTTGATTTTGACATGGATCTTAGAGCCACCAGACCAATGATAATTACCAGGTAAAGACGGACAGGTTGGTGGAAGGCAGAGCTCTATGCACCCACTCTCCTCACTGCACAATACAGCTTCTTAGCTCTTACACTATCATGTTAGCACCCATCCTGAATTTTGACCTTCCTTATGAAAAACACCCTGTTGGAGTTGGTAGTTAGTCATGGTGTTACTCTGGTCTGAGAGGCAGGAACATGCAACTTGTCTAATGTGAGTCACAATCGCCTCAGTGAGCATACCTTTGGCATTGAGACAGGGCTGAGCTAGGTACACGCAGACATATCTTTATTATTACTTTTATCACCGTCTTCTTTTAATGCCTGAAATAAGGAATGCTTAATTTGTCTCTCTGCCAGAGTGAGGTTGGGAAAAGCCAGGTGGGCTAGTCCACATTATCTATATCCAGGAACTCTCTGGAACAAATGGAAAGGGAGATGGCTTATCTTGAAAACCATGGGTAATTTGGTATGCCTGAAACAGTGTTCATGTGGTGCAGCAAAGAATTTGCATGTAGAGAGTAAGCAGAGGAGGGGTATGTGAAGGGAAAATAACAGGAGGTGTATTTAATATTCTAAAGGGCTTTCTTGTAATCTAAAGCCAATGGAAACCTTAGCAGGCTATAAAGCAGAGATTGGTAATGAACATTAGGAATGGCAACATACTGAATTAGCTAATTAATTTTTGCCATCCTGGGGATCAAAACCAGGTTCTCATATATGCTAGGCAAGATCTCTCCCACTGAGTCACATTGTTACCCCCTGACATATTTTTTAAGATGACAAACTTTCTTCTCGTAAATTCTCACTGTGTTACTGCTTAAGGTTAGGAAGAAGTTTGAACAATCTAAGTCCCTTGGGAGTGGAAGGAAGGACTTTGTAGTGACAAAGAGTACCTTGTCAAAGTCAACACTAGTGGATGTCAAGTCTGTCCCTTGATTTGCAGGTGTAATTAAGATGTGCTTGGGTATCGAGGGAGGGTTGGATAACCTGCTAAGACCACTTCTACTTTACAGTGAGTATCCTTCCCTTAAATTTCTTCCATTCAATTACAAGGATCAAATTTATAAAGTCCAAGGATAGGTATAACCTATGGTTTCCAAAGACAAAAATGAGACTCTTCAACTTGACAGCCAAGCTGATGACACAGAAAGCTACCATTCGCACATCATACCCTTCTCTGGTCCTCATCTAAAGCTCCAGTGACTCCCTAAAGAGGTGTGAAATGGCCAGTGTGGTGTGTTTGCTCCACTGTGTGTTGCCATGCCTATTTCCTCCAACACATCAAATTGTTAGGGTAGTTTTATGCACTTTTGGAGGTAGAAGCCCCAGCAGGAGGATCATTCCCTCACATTGTCTTCACAGGAGCTACCCATGGGCACCCTGAGCAACTACAGCACGGCCTCTGCCAGCATCTCCCTTCTTTGTATACAGGATTTTTGTAAAAAGACCTTTCAATGCAGGAGTTATTTCCACATATTCTGTATATGACGATGTCTTCCCCCTCTGTTCCTCTCTCCAGAGTCTGCATGAAGAACACTGCCTTAAAATGCAATAACTTTCTGTGACACTTTATCATCTCAATAGCAATAAAATGACCAAATATGGCATCTTTTATTTTTCTGCATACTAGCTAGGGAAACAAATTCATGGGTACATCTCCTTCTCAGAGAACAAAGCTGACTAAAGAACAGGGTTTTTCCATTTTAATTTTGGTTTGTTGCCATTTCAATTGACTTACTCTGCTTTCAAGGTCTCCCTTTCTGACCCATATCATCAAAGTTGGTGATCAGTAGCTTGGCTGGAGACATTAAGCTGAGTTCGGTACTGTGCAGGAAAATGCTGATTTTCTCTAAGCATCTCCAGGTAGAATTCCTTATTATGTTTGGAAGGAGTCTGAGGGCTCACATATCCTGTAGTCTTACTTTTACAGTCCATAGAGTTGGGTTTGCTATTGAATAGAAACGACCAACACTCAATGCAGCTCTGGTTAAAATCTCTCTCTCTCTCTCTCTCTCTCTCTCTCTCTCTCTCTCTCTCTCTCTCTCTCTCTCTCTGTGTGTGTGTGTGTGTGTGTGTGTGTGTGTGTGTGTGTGTGTGCGCGCATGTGTTTGCTTGTGTCTGCCTGCATGCACCTGAATGCCCCATGTTTGTGCCTGAGGAGATGAGAGGTCACATATCTGCCTCTATGGCTGTCCACTCTATAGCCTTGAGAAGGGATCTGCCACTTAACTAGAAACCCTTTGCTTGGCTGCACTGGCTAGCAAGCTTTCAGAATCAGCTCATCTCTGCCCAGCACTGCTGGGGTTACAGTAGTGCACAACCGTGCCTGGATATTTATGTAAGTGCTGGGGATCAGAACTTAAGTCCTCATGCTGGCAAACCAAAGTACTCTTCTGCTCTGGGCCATCACCCTACTCACCCTTACTCATTCTTAAGGAGTCATTCACTGGTTCCTGCTACCTGAAAAGTACATTCTGGATCCAACCTATCTTTGCAATTTGAGTGGCATCAGCCATGAGTTGCTGACCTCGTTACTAATGAGTATTTCCTTACGGAGCACCCCATGAGCGCTCACATGCTCATGCTGCGGTACTTCAGTTCCATCTGTCTGGGGTATCCATCAGCTTTGTCTTTCAGAGCTTGATTATGAAGTCTGAACTAGTAATAGAGACCAGTGCCTGACATATAGTAGATGCTGCATAAATGCCTCTTCACTGAACTTCCAGACACAGCCCAGAAATTACCCATCTTCACAATTTTGTCAGTGAGTGTAGAATTTCAACTTTTGTACATCTGAAAGTGCCTTTATTGGTTAGGGTGTTGCTCAGTTATCTTGGCATACTCAAAGTCTTAGGTATGGTATCCAGCCCTACAAATGAAAGTGCCTTTCCTCCCTTACATTTAGTAGTTATTTAATCAGATCTGGGTCATACCTTGTGAGTATTTTCTACAAGTGTGAAGATGGTATATGACTCCATCACCAGCTACCATCAACTGTGGTCAACAAGAAGACTGCTGTGTATAAAAATTGTCAATCTTTGTGTAACCTGCATTCTCGTCCAGTTTCTTTTCCTGTTGCTATGATAAGACATCCTAACAAAAGCAACTTAAGGGAGAATGGTCTTATTTTGGCTCACAATTCCTGGTGTGAAAGTCAAGGCAACTGGTGCTTGGAGCAACTGGTCACACTGTATCCATAGGCAGGAAGGAGAGAACAAATGGATACTTTCTCCATATATTCAGTGTAGAACCCTAGCCAGGGAACAATGCCATCCATACTGGGTAGTTCTTCCCACCTTACATGGGAACACTCAGCAGACATACTCAAGGTCTATCTCCTGGGTGACTCTAGGTTCTGTCAAGTTGTCGACAGCAGCCATTGCAATCATCTTTCTTGTAGCTTGTAGTTTCACCTATCTGCATACTTCTGTCTCTCACGTGACAGAGCGGAGGACAGTAGTATCACCTATTTTTTCCTGACACACTGAAATTTCCATAAAATGTGTATGGCTGTGCATTACTTTGCATTTAAATATCTGGATTTAACACACTTATCAGTATATCTGGAAAAAATTTTAGAGTATTTCCGTTCTGCCTCTTGCCTTGCTCCACTATTCTACATTTTCCATTGGACGTACTTTGTAGTCTGTACATTTATTCCTCATGTCTCCTAAGAATTGCTTAATAAAGAAGTACTTTATATTTTTCCATAATGTATTTCACTGAATTGTCACAATATCTTCCAATCGAGCAATTCTTATGGACAATACGCAGTTTCATCTATTAGTTTAATAAATTTCAGTGACCATAACGCCAATTTCTAATATTTGTTTCTCCTCCCCTTCATTTCCCCCCTGCCCCTCCTCTTCTCGTTTTCTTTTCCCCTCCCTCCTTTCCTGTTTCTTTCTGTTTTGACCCAGGATCTTGCGATGAAGCCCTCACTGTCTTCCACTCTCAAGTGGTAACTCCTCCTTCCCACTCCTGGGTGCTGAGATTCCAGATGTGCAATCCTCGCACACAGCTCATTTCCAATATTTCCAAGCAACATTCAAAAATATGTTTTATTATCATTGGCCTCCTCTTTTATTTTTCCCTGTGCTTTTGGGAAGCACAGTGTATTCTTTTTCTTTATTTCTTCCAGGGATATGAGATATAATTGTTATCAAATTAATCCCTGCTCACCGTGATATTTTCACTAATGATCACCCAGGCTTTGATTGAGCACACTTCTCATCTTGTGTTGGAACTAACTGTGTTCTATTTTGGATCAGTTCATCTTCAGTAAAAGCTTGCGTTCTCTCTCTCTCTCTCTCTCTCTCTCTCTCTCTTTTTCCTATTTTTTTCTGGTAGTAATCAAACCCACGGCCTCCACACGCTAGGAAAGTGTGTTGAGATTGAGCCATACTAAGCCCACAGCCCCTAGTTTATATAATTTATCTAGTAAGGGTTTCGAACATGATCCTCCTAATCTCCATCTGACCTGACACAGTGGTGTATACTTCTGTGAGTGCTGCAATCAAACCCAGAGACTTAAGTGTATTAGGCAGGTGATCTACTAGCTACACCTATATCTTGACTCATCGTATGTTCCTAACGTGGGTACTTGTAGTGCATGCTGAAGGGGAACTGTGCAGAGTGTCCCTCAGGATAGAAGCCCTTATTTTTGAGTGTCAATTGCCTACTGTGTACAGTTGAGTCTCTACCCAGAAAATAACTTCAGCTGATAGAAGCTGTTTGTGGAAGGTTTTAGTCCTTTCTCAAGGCAGCTGCCTCCCAGTGACTGGGATGGGGTGGCTTGGAAACTGGATACTTTGTTCTAACTCAGGACAATGATAAAGAGCCAGCCTGGATGCAGAGCTCCCTGGGAGTTGGCCTCAGGCCTCTGTTTCAATTCAGCTTCGTCCTTTATCCATCTTGTTTCACATACTACCTTACAGGTGTTAATTTCAAAATACCTGCTTCTGAGTCTGTGTCCTGAGGAAACCAATTTAATTTAAGACACCACCCGGAATGGAGAACATGCAGGTCTCCCTCAGGGCCTGGCCCACCTGCTTTCCCATAGCAGATGCATAGACATGTCTGTGGAATGACTCCACAAAAGAGATCTGCTCGAATTTGACCTGCTCAGTTTTCTCAATCTACATCATCTTTTCTATTTTTATTAACATATCTTGGACCATCCAAGCCTGAGAGATTAATCTTGGGCTCAGGTAAGATACATCTCTTACCATGCTAAGTTTCCATTTTAATTGAGCCCTAATGTCGTTTGGATGAGCCTAGAGCGTTGACACTTCTGCAATACGTTTGAAGATGAATTGCCCAAGCACTTGGTACTCATGTGGGAGGTGAAGGCAGATAGCAACATGATCAAAAGTCGAGAACAGGCTATAAATTGAAGTTGGGCACCAGGAAGGAACAGCAGTACTGGAAACAGGCAATAAAGACAGCTCCCTTTTAAGAATCACTGGGGTTGGTACAGCACGGCCCCTTTGCCTCCCTCAAAGCTTACTTGAGTTCTTTGCTGGGCAAGCTTTTCTTGGATTGACAATTAAGGTTCTTCTGGCAATATTCATCTCAGAGGGCCTATTAAATAGACCGTGCTCTCTGTAAAAAAAGGATGGAAAGGTAGATTGATGGAGAAAACCACATTTAGAGACATTGCAGTATGATGAGTGAAATATTTCATAAATGTGCTGTCAGGAGCCTTTCAGTTTTCTAAGAGAACATTCAGATGATATACTGCCAGGCTTAATTAAGAGTAACTAAAATATAAGACTGTCCTGAGTTATTAAGATGACCACCATTGGAGGATGCTGTTGTTTCCCTATCTTGAATCTTGTTTCCTACTTTTGTGTTTTCAAAGCCTCATTGATTTACCAAATGTTCCTGCCTATTCCCCAGCCCATATTCTCAGGGCAGATTCTGGTTTCACCGTATAGATTTTGACATTCCTATTTCCCTTGGAAGTAGTTATTTCAGATATCCAGATCAAGATAACTAGCTGTTACTGTTTGTACAAATGACTGTCAAAGGCTCAGAATAGGAAGATGTTCAAATGGAGATAAAGTCAATAGATATTTCTTGCACTGATGGTCCTCAAGTCTGTAAGATGCTGGATGCAGAGTGGGTAGAGTCACATGTGGACCAGAAAGCTGGGTGGAAAGTCTAGACACTAAACAATCAAACTCTGTGTGAAGAAACAATTAGCCAGACTTTTATTCCAGGACTTTTCAAGCCAGAATGCTCTTATCTAGAGAAACTAGAAACCTCCAGAGAAATGTTCTTCACATGTGCTGTTTAAGTGCTGTCTCAGCTCATTCAAGCTTCTATAACAAATATCATAAACTGGCTAGTTAAAAAGTAGCAGAAATGGGCTGGAGCGATGGCTCAGTGGTCAAGAGCACTGACAGCTCTTCCAGAGGTCCTGAGTTCAATTCCCAGCAACCACATGGTGGCTCACAACCATCTGTAATGGGATCTGATGCCCTCTTCTGGTGTGTCTGAAGACAGCTACAGTGTACTCATCATATATATAAAATAAATAAATAAAATCTTAAAAAAAATAGCAGAAATGTATCACAAGCCTGAGGGTTGGAAAGTCTAAGATCAAGACAGCAGATTTGATGTCTGGTCCACCATCTCCTGGGCTCTAGATGGTGCTTTCTTGCTGTTTCTTGCCTAGTGGAAGTAGGGAGGTTTTAGGTCTTCAAAAGATAAAATGTTATTTATGAATGTTCTACCCTTGAAATACGGTTACCTCCACTGTTCCAGCCTCTAGTATGATCACATTGGTAAGTGGGTTTTAATATATGACTTAGGGGAAGATGCAGGATTCATATCACAGAAGTGCTACAGGTCATAGTTCATCAGCTTTCTTAAAAATTTTATTTTACTTAGAATGATTTGGCAGAGCTAGTGAACTGGTCTGTCAGTGCTCGTCACTGACTGAACTTCTTTGGTCCTCCAACAAATAAGAACATCAAAAGATCAGACGCGATACAGACTACTGGAGGAGAGAGACGTCATGCAAGGGACAGGAGAGACACTTGACATAAATTCTAATGAATGTTCTCGGTGAGATTGGAGGAGATATTGCAGTATTAAAAACAACTGTGGGCCACAGCGAGAAATGAAATAACCACATGCCAGCAAATGCTTGGATGGTAAAGATAAGCTTTTCAGACTAGAGGACATGTCAAAAGAATGGTTGGAAGATGAATCCCAGGGAATTCTTCAGAAGAACAACAATAAGAGATGAGGACAGGACAATGAAACCCTCAGGGTCGATGAATGTCCTAGAGGTGTACAGTAGTAACAAATACTAACAAAACTGTGAAGAATACTTTTAAAATTGGAGGATACAATATGCAGATTGAGAATATACACCAAGGGCTCAGCACACTGAATAATACCTTTAAAAACCAAACTCTACACTGTATGGAAACCAGTGAGGATTGTCCTCAGAAAGCCACAGATAAAGCCACCAAGTAGAACAACTTTTCTATTCCTGGGATTGTATGCAAAGGACTTTATAACCATAGACATACTCGTTTATTCATGTTCTTGGATGCTCTATTTATGATAGCTGAGATATGGGATTGGCCTAGATGCCCATCAGCTGATGAATGGATACTAAAGATGTGGCATGTTTACATAACAGAGTTTTATTCATATGTGCAGAAAAATGAAATTAAAATTTGTAGGTAATGGGATGAAGATGAAAAAAATATTTACTGCATGTGAGGCAACCCAAGCCCAGAAAGTGAATGCCACATGTTCTCCCTTACACGCAGGTCATGGCATTGAATCTCTACTGTTATATGTTCAACTTAGAGTTCATTTGGGACAGAGATGATTTAAGTGGAGATTGGTCAGTTGACAATAGAATAACTTAATTAGGTTTCTATTGTTGCGATAAAACACCATGATCAAAAGCAAGTTGGGATGACAAGGTTTATTTTGTATATACTTACATCACAGTTTATCATCAATAGAAGTCAGGGCACAAACCAGGAGGTAACAGCTGACATAGAAACCATGAGGGAGTATACCTTACTAGATTTCTGTCTATAATTTGCTCAATCTGTTCTTTATTTTTTATAACACCCAATACTACAACAAGCCCATGAGTAGCACCATCCATGATGGGCTGGGCCTGCCCACATCAGTCACTAACCAAGAAAGCACCATGCAGGCTTGCCTACAGCTGGATCTTATGGAGGCATTTCCTCAATTGAGGTTTCTTCCTTTCCTATGATTCTGCTTGTGTCAAGTTGACATAAAACTAGCCAGCTTAAGTAACGTGAAAGTAGAGAGAGAGAATGCTGGGGTAGAAAAGTTTGAGCAAGGGGTGTTTGTGAAAGGATTGGGAAGGAGAGGAGGCAGAGGAGGGGCAATCTAAATCGAGAATGAAGTTTTGCCCTTCCACCTTAGTTGCCCATCAGAACTAGATGATAAAATGCTATACTGAAGACACCACACGTCTCAAGCATCCTCTCTGCTGGGTAGCTTTCATAGTATCAGAAGGTCCTATGCAGGCTGTTGTGCTAGAAAAGCATCAGTGTCATTATTCAGCTGTGAACTCTACAAACTATGACACCAATTTGCCAGCCAGGATGTGCCCACTTGTAAAATAGTTGTATGTATAATTGTTACTGGAATAAGCAACTGTTCTATGACTGGATCTGAACTCCACTGTAAGTGTATTTTGTGGCTACGTTATTGGGTTCTTTTTACCTATCCACCCAAATCCCTTCCAACTCCCCAGCACTCAGTGGGAGAGAAAGAAGTTTAGAGGGGAAAGGGGAAGTAGACCTATTTAGACTACTTCCTGTTGATTAAAGACATCAAGTTCCTTAGGGGCAAGTCCAAACTTCATTGTCAGGGTATCTCCAACTTGGATTAGGAAGCACCAATCCATCAACCAGAAATCAGCAACCAGCAACCAGCAACCAGCAACCAGCAATCCAGCAACCAGCAACCAGCAATCCAGCAACCAGCAACCAGCAACCAGCAACCAGCAATCCAGCAACCAGCAATCCAGCAACCAGCAATCCAGCAACCAGCAACCAGCAACCAGCAATCCAGCAACCAGCAATCCAGCAACCAGCAATCCAGCAACCAGCAACCAGCAATCCAGCAACCAGCAATCCAGCAACCAGCAATCCAGCAACCAGCAACCAGCAACCAGCAATCCAGCAACCAGCAACCAGCAACCAGCAACCAGCAATCCAGCAACCAGCAACCAGCAACCAGCAATCCAGCAACCAGCAATCCAGCAACCAGCAACCAGCAACCAGCAACCAGCAATCCAGCAACCAGCAATCCAGCAACCAGCAATCCAGCAACCAGCAACCAGCAACCAGCAATCCAGCAACCAGCAATCCAGCAACCAGCAACCAGCAACCAGCAATCCAGCAACCAGCAACCAGCAACCAGCAATCCAGCAACCAGCAGCCAGCAACCAGCAACCAGCAACCAGCAATAGCAAGAGCAGCAAACCCAACTGCAGGAACCGCAGCACTAGGGACCACCACCAGCAGCAGGGGCAGCAACAGCTGCCACAGGCCCTCTTGGGGCTCTCACATTTATACCACCCCATGTCCCCAGAATTCCAGACATAAACTATCTGTAGCTGGCAAAATCATGCCCCTCCTAGAGCATAAGACAAATCATAATGGGTTTGGACAATCTGAAGCAGCCCCATATCCCACCCTAGGATTAAAACAAAAACATAATCACATAACATAACTGAGTTTTAGTCCCCTTACACATATGTAGCAGAAGTACAGCTTGTTTTTCATGTGGGTCCCCTAAAAATTGGAGGTGGCACTGTCTCTGACTCTGCTGTAGACTTTTTGATTGCTTTCCCATAGCTGGGTTGCGTTTTCTGGCCTCAGTGGGAGAGGATGCACTTAGTCCTGCTGTGCCTTGATGTACCAGAGTGGGTGGGTACCCATGTGGGGCCTCATTTTCTCTGAGAAGGGGAGAAGGAATAGGGTGATGGGGTATAAGTGTAGGGACTAGGAGGAGAGGAGGGAGGGACTGTGATCAGGCTGTAAAATGAATAAACAAATTAATGGAAAGAAAAGAAAAGGAATGAAACTAAAAATCTCACTCCACTCCATAAGAGAGACTCTAGGTCTGGTACCATAAACCTACTCAAAACACCATGGCTGGGGAGGTCATAGGCCCTTAGCAGTGAACTTAATTCTGTTGTTCAGTTGGATTGACATAGTACTAGACTACTTACTGTGAACTATGGTAAATGTAGAAACTAAGGACAATACAAGGTACTGAGAATAAGTGTCAGCTGAGTATTTAGCTCTTAACAAGGTATTTATACTGTCCCTTCCAAAGCTCAAGGAACATTGCAGAAGACAAGCAGTAAGGATGTAAGAGCTGAATGAGATAAGGGCTACAAAATGTCATTGTTTGGGTAATACACAGTCATTGTTAGCATAGACTCTCAACAACTGCCAGTGAATGTGTTGGTTTTATACAGGAATGGTTCTATTGTCAGTCAGACTTGGGTGGAAAAGGGGCTCAAGTGTCCCTCACTGCTGAACTATCTGCTACTGACAGATCCATGGAAAAGGGGAGCCATTTCTATCAGTTATGTGCCCAAATGGTGAGTCCACCAGGCTCTGATGGGACTCCCGAACTAATGTCTACAGAGATGGTTCTAGTTAATGTAAATGGGTCACCAAACCAACCCAAAAGCTACGAATCTAGGAAAAGGACAAAGTGGGAGTTTGATAGAGGTGAGAAGAATATTATAAAGGAGAGGTCACTGGAAGAAAGAGAGAGCAGATTGTATTATGTGCATATGTAAAATTATCCAAGAATGAACTTAATAACAAAAACAACAAAACCCTAAACTCTCTGTTTTGAACTTCAGTCTACAATGTCCTCAGAGGCTTGTGTGTTCAATGATAGGGGACTGTGGAGCTTTATGGAAGTAGGACCAGGCTGACAGAGGAAGGTGGTGAAGGGCAGATGGTTGAAGGCTGAATCCTGGTCCTGGTTCCTGACCTGTTCACACTGCTTCCTGAATTTCTATGGTGTTAAGAGCTAGCACTGCACACTCCCACCGTAGACTGCACCATACACTCCCACCGTAGACTGCACCATACACTCCCACCATAGACTGCACCATACACTCCCACCGTAGACTGCACCATTCTGCCATGTCTTCCCCACTGCAATGGACAGAGACCCTCTAAGGCAGTGAGTCCAAATAAATCTTCCCCTCTTTGAGTCACTTGTGTTGGGTATTTTGCCTTATCACTGCAAAGGTAACTAATACACAGTCCCCTGGCATATATATCAGAATACCAAGGATAAAAAGAACAGCTAAAAAGGCAAAACCAAGAGAAATATAAAATTGAAACCAAAAATTGATATCAGATTGAGCACTGGCAAGTCTTGGTGTGACAACCTTTGACTTTCTGAGGGAGAAAACTTACCAACTTAGGATTCAGTACGTAATTACAGCATCACTATGTATACCAGCAGGATAAAGACATTACCAAATGCAGAAGGCCCAGAAAGATTCTCCAACGAAACAGGATTCGTCAAAATACTACATTTCTGTGAGAATTCGAACCAAATGAAAAGTGAGTAAAAAATAATTAGTTGCAAAAGAAAAAAAAAATGACCTGCAGGCAAAAAGCTATCCCAGAAAGAACATTTCATATGGAGAGCAGTGGCTGGATAGTGAACCAGTTACATAGCCATCCTCGTGAAACCTCTATTGGTTTCCAATTTTTAGAATCAACGCTCAGAAGACTTAATTATCACTACAGCACAGAATGCAAGTATTGTAAACTTGATATTGTAAAAGCAAAAACTCAAGAGACGCTGGGGAACATAAGCAGAGCTAGAAGGGAGGTGTTAGAAACTGAGGAGTGAAAAGGCATAATGTTCTGACCAAAGGAAAAGATGCAGGCAATTTAACATCCTGTGCCTTTTACACCCAGCAAGAGAATCCTAGTTTACAAGGAAAGATCGTTTATGACAGAAGATTCTAGCTTCTTAAGCTATTGTTAAATCAATGTCTTGATTTGATGTCATGAGAGCAACCACGTGCAACTTCACTGTTGCAATATTAATGCAAAAATAAGAGCAAGGAGGGTAAGGCCACACGCATGGGAATCAACAGAGCTACCCGACACAGAGTTATGTACATATGCCCTAGCTTTCTATTGCTGTGATAGGACGTTCTTCCTAGAAACGACTTGGGGAGGAAAGGGTTTATCTCAGTCAGTGCTTCTACATTATAGTCCATCATTGCGGGGAAATCAGAGCAGGGGCTCAGGCAGGAACTAAAGCAGAGGCCACAGAGGAGGAGAACTACGTACTGACTTGTTCAATGTTTTGCTCAGCTTGCTCTCTTATGCAACTCTGGACACCCCTCCACCCCCCGACCCCTGTCACATGTGACATCACCCACAGTGGGCTGTGTCCACCTTCATCAATCATTAATAAAGAAAATGCCTCCAGAGGCTTGCCTAGAGGTTGCTCTAATCAAGGCAATGCCTCAACTAAGGTTCCTTCTTAACTGATGATCCCCATTCATCTCAGGTTGACAAAACACAAGACAAAACCCTAACTAGTGAAACACATGCATGTGCCCCGCCCCACTTCATGTTAGAAGTTACATGGGAGGGATGTTTTTCAGAAGAGAAGAGCCCCCTCTGTATACATTCATATCACACTCGCTTAATTCACCATGGCATTGAACAGATCACTATTACAGCCAATTAATAGCGTACACTTAATTTTTTTCAGATGTGTATATTTGCTTACATTTAATTTGTATTGTTTTCAGCTGTGTGATAGTTAAATGCCTTTTAAAATTTATCCAAATAACTCAGGAAGGATAAGTGTGGCTAGCTTAGATGCTTCTTTTCTTCTCTGTTTTCTTGTTCCCTCCCTCTCTTCCTCTCTCTTCTTCCTCTCTCTCTCTCTCTCTCTCTCTCTCTCTCTCCCTCCCTCTCCCCGCCCCCCTTTCTTTCTTTCCTTCCTTCTTCCTTTATTTTCATACTGAGCTAAGGACCCATGCATGCTAGCTAAGTACCTCTCAGATACATCGCCAGCTCTAGGCTGCCTGTTTTCTCCACATCAGTAGTATTTCCATAAGTAATGCAGCAGTGACTTGGCTCAGCATGTTTGAGGCCAGTGGTTACCCAAGCTGAAGGCAGGGATAGACTACTCCTTCTCAGCAAGGTTGCTCTGTGGACAGAAGATCTCTGTTTTGTAATGGCCTACCTCTTTGTGCCTTGAAGTGTGAATTTTGCTCCAGTAGTGTCAGAATGTCAGTGCAGAAACTTGGGTCTCAATTCAGGACACTGAATCAGAATCTGCCTCCTTTGCACGGTGCTGGGTGGTTTCTTGTGAACATTAAGCTCTCAGTGGAGCTGTCCTTCCTCCTTCCCTGTGACTGGAGAACCAACAGCGTGGCATTGAGCTCATGGTATCTCATGGTGCTCCCAGGCCAGGTCAGCCCAGCCAAGCATTACTTTACTTAAGACCATCAGGCCTGGGGTCTTATGCAGCTTGACATTCTCTGTGCTTTTTGACAACTCTGTAGTGGCAAGTGTGTCCTGAGAACTCCAGTCCTGGTACGCAGTGAACCTTTTTCTTTGAATCTTCTATATTCCTTTTTTGTGAATCAGAATAGCAGCGGCACTTTTCTCATGGCACTGTTGCTAGTCTAACATGTGTTCATCTGTATAAAGCACTCAGTATAGAGTAACATCTCAATAAATGGGAATATAATTACAAGCTATTATTAAGGAGTCCTGGGTGATAACAGTCATCAAGAACAGGCATAGATGTTAATGGTCTCCAGCCTCAGCTGTCGTCTGGTTCATTTCCCTCATCAATAGCTCATTACTTGATTGTCAAGTCACAGACGCTCTAAGCTACACACCATCACACCGAATAATAACAATTATTCCAGGTCTCATGTGTAAAGCATTACAGAACCAGTATCCCTTTAATCCTGAGAGGAGTCTGTCTGCTGCTGGAGGTGGTATGGCAAGGGACAAAGCTGCGTCATGGGAACATGTCTTTCTTGTTCTGTTGTACAGGACACTTTGTCCCAGTAGCAGCTGAGCCATCCTGCTGTGTGTCCTGATGCTGCACAGCCCTGACAGTCCCTTTCATTTGTTTTTCTTTGACCCATTTCTTGATTCTCTTGCCTATCCCTTAGAGAGTCAGGGATGTGTCTGTAGGAGCAAGCTGGTGTACAAATCTCACAGACTGCACTCTGACAGAATCTTCTCCTTGTTCCTGCTTCTCACCCCCAAACTGGAGGGATGTTACAGAATGAAAGTGACACTCCTGAGACTATCCTCCTAAGGTGACTTCTTTCCCAGAACCATATTTTGTCACATAGACTTGCAGATTCCCCAACAAAGGCAACAAACACAACTTGTCCTACCTGGAGCCCTGGAGCAACTGGGTTTAATGTCCAATAGGTTTCCTCTTGGCTTGAAATGATTTTTCCTTCTGAATCCAGAAAAGCAAATACATGATTTATATATGGGGGAGGGCTTGGGATAAGCATAATCTAGTAATTTAGAAGGTTCAAAGTGTGTATAAGAGAGATGACATTTTCTAAATAGCACAGGAAGCACCCCGAGGTCAAATGGTGAAAAGAAGAAGAAAGGAAGCTACCATTCTGATGCTCTTAATATGTGGAGTATAGACTATGCCAACTAGTGTTAGTCCTAAAGGAGCTTTATTGGGGGTGCTACTCCTGGGTAACTTGAGGCCCCATCTCCCCTGTTTTTGTTCTGATAGGGAAGGCCATATGCTAGTGCCAGCCCTGCCCTAGGTGAGTTCCTGAGAGGCGAGCACATTCCCAAGAACACGCCATATGTACAAGAGGCTGCTCCAAGGAGAAGCAAATTTGCACATCCCACTCAAGGGGGGAATGGCACGGATGGGTGAGAGGAGCCCCCAGATTTCCTTCTTTTCCTCTGAGGTGCTTTAGGAAGGAGCACATGACTCATTTCAAAGAATTCAGGAAGTGGAAGATGGTCAGGAAGGGCCAGGTCACAAAGAAAACAAGAGGCTTTCTTATTCATTTGGCAAGTTGGTCACAGACAACTTAGGTCTTAATCGTGTCTTATCTTAGTTTTAGGTCTTATCTTGTCCCTGGAGGTCCTGTGAGTGTTTGAAGGGTGGGCCTCTCAGCCTCCAGTACAGGTAACAAACAATTTGAGGAACTTATTTTTCCCCCTTAGGAAAAAAAAATGGGTCTGCTTTCCCAGCCTCCATTTTAGCTGTGAATTGGACTCTTTTGTAGGACTCTTGTGAATTGGGTTTGGAAATGTGGATGCAGAGTATTGGAGTGAACTTGTTCAAAGGAAATGCTGGCAGTCTGGGCATGCCTTAGCCAAGGAGATCAGCAAGCATTTGGATCAAATAACCATGCATGGGATTAACGTTTTAAAATACTG